>OY728143.1:449941451-450566451 GCA_963277665.1 Viscum album | reverse complement strand
GATTAGCTAAAAAGACCAGTGAGGAGATGTACATAAGGATACATCTTAAGTACATGAGTTATGAGGCATGACATAATGATATCCAAATCATGAAACATAAAAAATAATTTCATATAAGCATGGGATCATATAAACATGGAATCATATAAATGTGGAAGAATCATAAAAAATTTCTTTAGTATGGTTCAAGGCTAACCACTAATCCCTTTTTCCATTTTAGTACGGGTCAAGGCTAACCGCCAATCCCATTTCACATCGCATCTCAAGAAAGTTAACATTAACCAATGCATTGGAGTGCTATATAGGCACACCTATATCAACATTTTCATGAATTTTATTGCCACATAAATATTATTACCACATATATAATCATACATAATCAACCATACATAAACATAAGGGTACCCATTGAAACAATTGGGTAGCACAATCATGACATAAAGCATAACCAATGAGAGTACCATGAAACTATACATGAAAGAAAGGGATTAGAACATACATGGATGTTCATAGGGTAAAATAGGCTTATAACATGGTCTGTGATGTCAATCATAAGTGAAAAAATATAAATAATGTATTTAAGATACATTAGCATCAAAACATTTTTGTGTGGTTTTAAGGAAAATACTATAGAGCTTTTAAAATATAAAATAGAAAAATATTTTATATAAAACCAGAATTGAACCAAGAAGGTTTTCATTATAAAAATAATGATTTTATAAATACAATGGTTGTTTAAAACATATCATATAGTGCACTTGAAATTGGGTAAAAATTTGGGAAGTTCCCTTAAAACGAGTGGGCTTATTGGGAAGTATTGAGGAGGGATTCACTTAAAAGCATGTATATCCCTGAAAGAGAATGAGAGATGGATCATGGAACAAGATTTTGGATCATATAAATAGAATGTATAAGTTTTACATAAAAATAAAAGACAGCTACGTTTTGGTAAAAAGAAAGATATAGCAACCCCACAGAATAAAGGATGTTCGGGTAGAATTCATTATGATTTATTGGCATGGTATCTGGTGTAACTAAGAGGGCTTGATGAGTGAGAGAAGGGGTTTCTAATCACTTATAAATAAAAATGACAGTATGGGGGAGGTGCATAAACATACCCTATAATTTTCTATTACACAGAAAAAGGAATATCATTGAGGACAATATTGATTAAGAGTGAAATAGAGAGGATCCCTTATCTTAAATCCATTGGTGTTCTCCACTTGTTATTAAAGACCTGAATAAAAACATTAGGCTTATTAATTCATAATTACAGAACCTATTATATATGTAATTTATTTTTTATAATGATTTTTAGGTCATTCAAGGTCTTTTTGATTAGTTATAAGGTTCAATTTCATTGTTATGGATCGTTTGTTTACTTGGTTTTATAAGATCGGTTCACTTATATTCAAGTTTGGATAAATATAAAAGATGGAAGTGGTGGTTCAGAAATGAGGTTATATGCTATTAGTGAACATTTAGGCAATTACATTGTTTTAAATTTAATTTGTTTTCTTATATAGAAGTCAAACTATTTTGTAAATCCATAGTGACAACCGTTTTTGTTAATCGATGGATTTGATTACAAAGAACACGTTTTGATTTATAACATAATACCATTTGTAGAAAAGGATTATAGAAATAAAAATAGGATATATTATATATATAATAACCTGGTTCAACCATAACACAAATGGTTTAATGAAAATAATTAAATATTATAATATAAATTGAGAAATCGTTGTCCTTGAATGTGCTAAATTAGCACATCACAAATAGTGATTTCATTTCTTTCAAATAAAGGGTGGGGGAAGAAGAGAAGATAATGAAATATCCCATTAGCGTCAAAACATTTCCATACATGTATGTTACTAGATTTATCATACTATAATGGTGAAGGTGGGTGAGTAAAGAAACAAGAAAGAAATGAACTTAAAAGAAATGAAGGAATTGGAAAGAGGAATTTACCTCTTGAGACTTCCTCCTTTGAGAACCTCTTAAGGGAAGAGGTTTCATTTTTTTGAAGAGGATATAAGATTTTGGACGTGGGGGAGGTTCTTAGGGAGAGTTTTGGGAAGAACATTGGCAACACAAAAGGCTTGGTAGGAGTGAAGAGAAGAGGGAGTGAGGGGGGCAGGGGTTATAATGGAGGAGAGAGGGGATTCCCCAATAAAAAATTCATTAATTTATTATTTTCCTGAAAGACAAGGAATAATGAGTCTTCCATGACCAATAATTTGAATTTAATAATGTGATCCCAAACCAATTGTTCTTACATCAGTAGAACATCATTCATGACTCTATAATTAGCTTATTTATCTTATTTTGTAAATTATGGTATTTCACTATTCATCAAAAATTCAAGTATTTTAGAAACATCCGAAAACTTCACCCTAACCATTTTTTGACGTGTAGAATGAAAAAATGAAGTCTATTTTTAAAAAATAATATTCTAAATATGATTATTTTAATATCTAATTGAAATCATTATTTATTATTGAAAACCAGTTTAAAAACATACATTTACTTATTCTAAAATATAGGTATATTATACTTTCAACTTGAATATTATTTTTATACTATCATAGGTAACGTTACTATTCATTAGAGTATATCACTATTCATAATGGTAAGTTACTATTCATAAGGGTAGGTTACTATTCACCGAAAATTATGTTTCCCTTGTCGGACTCGAAATAACTTACTGATTGGAACCATGTATGTTAAATTTTCAAAATTCCAAATACTGAAGTGACAAACTTATGTTTAAAGGACACATAGCACTTAGTAGTGCATAATGTTGTGTCTTCATGTGATTTTATGACATATTTATAAGAAATGAATTTCTATTGAAAAACAACGGGTCGTTACAGGAAGAAATTCATTGAACAAAGGAAGAACGCACCTTCGTCGTCATTCATCACGACGTCAATCTTGTCTTGTTAATAGGATTTATAGGTGAATCAAAAACAATAAAACAATTAACATGATATCAAATCCCAATTTAAAAGCACAAAAGAATACGAAAAAATAACAACCCTCCCGCAAGAACGCATGATCTGCGGGTCAACTAGTTCATGGGTTGATCCATGTTTGTCGTTTAATTAAAGAATAGGGAATAAAAAATTTAAAACACAACCCCTACCTAGAGAAGGGATCGATCGTTGATGAAGAGATTGCACTGTCATCATCGTCGAGATCCTTCACATCTATGGAATAGTGATTTTCACTTTGATTCACCATCATTATTTATCGATAGTTCTCTCCAATGCTCACAAAACTCCCCAGAGTTTCTCTCAATTTTCTGCCAATGACCAACATTCTATTAACCCATTAAAGGGAGGGAACATGTTTCAGCATTCCTTTATGATGTGGCATTAATGAGTCATCATTTATATTTCTGAGTCATTATGGTGTGACATTATTTATCAAAACAACTTCCATGTCATTGCGCTGTAAAAAATATTTCCAAATAAAATATAATAACTTCTCAAATTATTTTATTTTATTTTGTTTTATTTTACTAAAAACGTCTAAAAATCAATTTCTTTCCCTCGGCCCACGCCGGCCGAGGTTAGGCCCGTTCTTAGGTAAATTAGTCATCCTGGATGCAATGGTGCCCTCATATTTTTAATCCAGGTATCCTTTTGGAAACTACCACTACCACGCACACCCACCAACTCACTAAACTTAAAAGATTCAAACCACTATTTCGGGCTCACTAGGCCATAGAATTGAACAATGTTGAAAAGTCTGGTCTCATAAAAATTTCATACAATATTTTAAAATAATACACATAAAATATGATACATTAACAAACTCTAGAAGTGGTATGTAAAATTGTGGTTATGATACAATGTTTCATAGTGATGATTAATGTCATATTGGGTGGGATTACATATGAAAATAGAGGGGAGTTCTTTATTATTTCCTAAACATTGATTTTGGACTTTATGTAATAATGTAATAAAAACCACAAACCATAACATATTTTTTCCCATTTTATTCTTCCAAATAAGGTTGGTTTTAAATATATTATAAGTAAAATTGACTAACACATTCAAATATTACACATGGTGTTGTGGAATTTAGTCATCTTTATAATGAATTGATTTTAAAATATTAAAATATAATATAGGTTTTGGAGGATTCATAAAACCTTTATAAAATTAAAAAAAATTACCTTAAAATCACATTATTTTAAATTTAAAATATATATTGGGTTGTTTATACCATTAATATCACTTATTACATCACTTTTGGGTCATTTGGAAGTAATAATACACACAGTATATCTATACTGAATTTATTTTAACTTTAAAATTAAATTATTTCAAAAAAAATATAAAAAAGTATCCATTCAATAATTATGAAATCATTTTTACAAAAAAATAATATTTATTTTATCAAAATAATTCTATAAATATTTTATGTTAAAATTTTTAAAAAAATTCCATCATTTATTGAGAAATACCTATTTTTGACAATAATATTTTTCGAACTCTTATAACAATTAAATTTGATGGCATAAAAATTATATTATCATTTATAATTAATAAAAAATAATTAATAGTATTATTTTAATATGATATCATAAATTTTTACAATTCATGAATTCATGAAAATGAATATCTTAATTTAAATTTCATATTACACAAAAATAAAATTTAAGTTTTTTCATATCAAAAACTATCATTTATCAAACCCATTACTTAATTATTTATAAAGTAAAAATGATAGGAAGTAAATAAAATATTTATTTTATTGAAAAGGAAATATACGTATTCACACTTTCATTTTTACCCTCTTTTCCTTGTTAAATTACTATTGTTATCTTATTTCCCTTAATTAACCGATTTTACTTTTACTACGGTAATAGATATTTACTACAGTTACTATTTAGATTTTCCAAAAATTAAGTTTATCATTTTAACAAATATTAGTTAGGATTATTATAAATATTGAATAATTTTTTTCAAAATCCATTCATTTAGGAGGAATAATTTAATTTAAAATAAAACCTATTAGCGCGATGGAAAGTGATTTTTTCAAAAAATTCAATTTTCAATGAAAATATGATATTACTTTAGCTCCATAACTAGGTTTCTTCATTATATGACTATAAATAAATAATGATAGATATATAATCTATAAATTTAATTTCATTCATTCCCAATTATGGGTTATTTTTAATTATTTAAAATATAGAAATATTATGCATTTTAAAATTATTTTCAGAAAGAATTTCATATCTAAAAATAATCTTATTCTAAAATACAGTATTTAAATTTAGTTAATTAGACTAAATATAACTCCCAAATAATTATGTTACTATGAAATCAAATAATAATGAGACTTTTATATTAAATAATTTATCCAATGAACTGACAGTTTTTAACAAATGGATATTTTTCACTATTCAATACAAAGTCAACATTTTTTGAGGAATCTCAAAATGTAAACCTAATTTAATTTTGATATTTGGATATTAAAAATTAGTGTAATTTTAAAATATATATTTAATAAACTTTATTTAAATTAATTGAAATTTTTTCAAAAAAAGATATAAAAAACATTTTTGAAGAAGATAATCACCTCACATAAAAATATGTGATTATTTACTAAGAATTTATGAATAAATTTAGGTTTAAATTTAGATATATATTTTTATATTTACAAAACTAGTTAATCCTACTCATACCCTCAAATTTAATAGCTACTTTATAATGGTCATATTTAGATAATCAATGTTTTATTGGGTTCAGTGTTGTGTATCGCATAAGCTATCAAACATAATTTTCTCATTTAGAAACTTAAGGAGTTATATTCATCCATCTGTAATAAATTGTGTCCTCAAAATATGAACATGATCTTGTTAAGAAAATTTTTGATACTTGAAAATATCTTTATTGAAAACCCACATTGTAAAATCAATTAGTAAAACCACCACTTGATAAGAGAGAAAGGGAAGTTTGAAGGTCATCACATAAATGGGGATCCAAGTAGGAGAACATTTGTGTAATTTAAAAACATAGACATTGAATAAGAAGAAATAACACCCACAAACTAATATAGAATGATATAGAACTTGTTTAGGATAAATTCAATGATCGCAAAACCATAACTCTTTGATGGGTGATAAGATAATCAATTCATCATAAATTATCATAATAAGGAAATGATTTTTTTGAGATTATTCTTCTCATGTTAGAGAGTTCCTTTATAATTTAGACTAAGAATATAAGAAAATATAATTTCATGATAAGTATTATTCCATACAATAATAAATTTACTCTAAAATCTCATATATTTTTTCTAAAATATGATAATTTAAGAAGAATTTTTTATTCCTAGAGAACTAGAATATGTTTCTAACAGATCACATAATACACCATAGAATAATAGTTTATTACTCTTTTATTTACTAAATACAAAATTCTTAGCATAATGTAAGATAATACTGAAAATAAATAAATCATAATACATTAGTCTCCCAAATTCAATAATAAATTTATGTGGTTTATCATAGTTAACTCCTTAAAAACACTCTTATATCCAAAATAACATAAATAACCTCAACATTTAAGAATGTTTTAACATCAAATGTTTTCTCATACCCTCCAGCTTAAACCTACAAAAACATATGTGAATTCATCTCAAATAATACATTATATTAAACAAAATGGTTATATATTCATCATCACAAATAAAATTTCTCCCAAAATATCAATAATCATAACAAAATAAAAAAATATTTGATCATGTAATATGTTTTCCCAAAATAGCTTTAATCCTACTAAGCTTTCAAGACATAAATCATAAAAAGTGGAATCAATTATTCAAAATATTATACTTGTATATATATAATCCCAAAACTCTTTATGTTTATCCCAACAAAATCACAAATTATGGTTTATCATTCACTCAATGATGTGTTTTCTAAAATATTACATTATCACTAAATTACTTTTATAGTTTATCGGTACAATTCTACAGGTGTTAAAAATATGTAAAGAAAATAGTATTTTGGATCAATCCTAAAATGTTTCATGATTATTATATCCATAATTTCATTAATATAATTCTTCTTCAACATAACTCTCAAATAATAATATATAAAAAACTTTAATCCATACACATAAATTATTTATATAGCATTGTTCGTTGTTATAGGATTTAACCCTTGGATTAGGTAATTGGCTCAGATAATGCCAACATTCTTCACAAATAAAAAATTGAACAAAAAATGGTTCATAATGATCTAATTTATTCCCCTTAATCATAATATCCATGTTTTTAAATAAACTATATACTTTATTCTCTCTTTTTCTACACTTCATACACCTCTGAGTTCCTTTATGGCATTTCCCATAGAGTCACTTTCAATATTTTTGACATGAATGAAATTTAATATTAATTATTTTAACATATTTTTTAGATGAACTTACTTAAGACTTTTTATCTCCAATTATTTGATATATTCGGACATTAAACTATGTACCATTTTTTTAATTAAAATTTTTATATCTTTTTTTTCATAATCACAATTTTTCAAACATGATATCCTGCTAATTAAGGCATCTTATCTGGGCAGTCATCTCATTTATTATCACATTAGTTGTTGAGTTGGTTATTTCTATTTCCATCCATTGGCTAGAAAAATTGAAAAACTAGGGATGAGTAATTTTTAATTAGTAAATACATATTAAATAATTTGATAATGTTAAAGGGATAATTTATAAATGACATGTATTTCATTAACTTATGAATTTCTAGGTTTCAATCTATGTTATCAATGGTATATTTCCAAACATAGAATCTTATGGGAATTTTTTTCCCCTTAACAATGGTTTTTAATGAGGTTGTGAATTTACCAAAACACGTCCTCTAAGACTATCAAAATAGGTTTGTTTAAAGGATTTTTATCGTGCACTAGTTTCTAATAAATTCCATCGCAATACAGTTTTTTCAGGTGTTACACCTATGTACATGTATTCTAGATCAAAATTATTATGTAGTTTCTATAATATGATGTATTTTATGTAAAACAATTACTTTATACTTTACCAAAATTTGGGTATGTACTATGATGTTTAGTCATATTCCTAAGGCTTTCACTATAGTTTTCAAATCCTAATCCCCACCCCCAAAACTAAACATTCCTTTGATAGTAATTTTGAAATCCAGTGTCATTATTACTCATTCATTCATGATTTATTACATAAGAATACACATAATACATCCCATAAGATCAAGAAGTTAAGATTATATGTTAATTAAGTACTTAGAATAGCGTCTTGAACATGGTATACAATAACATTGTTGAAAAAATCCTTAACATTCTCTTTGAAATCATTAGTCCTCTGAAATAGTGTGAGACAACCTTGGGATGTACATAAGAAAGGGGTAAACTATAAAGCCCAGTAAGGGGAAATAAAAGAATCATAACATGAATAGATTATTACATTTCATACAATAGTAATTGAAACAGAACATAAAAGGGTGTAGGATCAAAAATGTTAATAATAAGTTGTGATATAGTATGGTAACATAAAAGCATCATGGAAAAGTTGAAACAAATTTATACATCATATCATTAACCTAGGTCAAGGATTGTGACAAAGACATCATAAAATTGTTAGAAATTTATTTTATTGGATTGGGTTTACTTCATAATCCCTTTAATTATTTCTCATGATACTAAAACATTACCCAATGCATTAGATCATTTCATAATTCTGGTTGCACCTATCACTTTTATATCATATACTTGCATATGTGTGCCACATCGATCATTCGATATAGACTAGTTTTTCATCACATTAAATTATATTATCAAGGAGTACAGAATAGATAAATGGAATTTCCCAATAAAATGATTTTATATATATCTAAGTGAATATAATTTAGTGTAAATAGTGATTTAATTCACAATACAATGGTTTGTCAAGGAAGAATTGGCGTATAATTTCAGAAGCATAAGGGAAGTACCTAAAAATTCATAAAATGGTTTAATGAGATTGAAAGTGGTATATCATCATTTAAAAAAATATAATTTAATATGGATGTGTTATAACATATCCCAATATTATGAATTTAAAATAAAAGGTATAAAATGAAGAATAGTCTTGAATAAAGATGAGAAATAAAGGATCCCTTGTTAAATTTTGGCATAGTAACAACTTAGGTAAATGATATAATGAGAGGGAATAAATTATATAAAATATTTAGGAAATAAATTCTATAGTGGAGGAAAATTTATAAAGTAATGAAAACATAATTTATTTATATTCAAAAGTCTAATTATGAAAAGATTTTCAAGAATGGAAAAGAATAGAGAGAGTTATCTTGCTTCTGGTATGGAAAATCACAAGACAATTTTTGTAGTATAATAGGTGTACAAAAAGGTTAATCGGATTTATTAATGAGATTTAAAGGGGTATATCATCTCATTAAAATAAAATTGAACCAATAAGGATGCATATAAACATACCAAAACAAGAAAAAATGGAAATTAAGAGGAAAAATATAAAATTGTGGCTTGAATAAAAAAAAAGAGAGGAAGATCCCTTACCTTAGAAGGGTGATTCCATAAGCCTAGGATGAGCTTGTTGAGAGGTGGGGTAACATTAGTAGGACATTATAGAGGTTGTAAAAGAGTAATGATATAATATAAGTTTTTTAGTGAAGATAAATGGTACCTTCGGTGGGTTTGTATCGGGAAAGAGATGAGGGTTCTTTATTTTTATAAAACTTAGGTGTTGGACTCTATATAAAAACGTAATCAAAACCACAAACCATACCATGGTCTTTTAATATGGTTTCTACCAAATAATAGTGGTTTTAATTATTTTATAATTGCAAGATACTATAAAATTAAAATATTAACCTTTGTGATGTGGAAGTGATCCATCATTAGAAAGAATTGATTTTAAAAACATAAAATATAATATATTTTTTGGAGGATTCATAATGGATTTATAAAATAAATAAAATAACCGAAAAATAAAATAATTTTCAAGTGGAAACACAAATTTGGTCATTAATACCATTGAGATAATTTATTACACCACTTTTGGGTCATTATGATTTCATAATACACACAAAATTATTATACAGTATTTAATTTGTACCCAAATATTCAAATCTCTCTAAAAATTATGAAAAATTAACTGTTTTATAGTTATGAAATTATGACTAAAAATAATATTTAACTTCTAAAAATAATAATATAAACATCTTAGTTTTCACTTTTACAATAAAAATCTTCATTCATTGAGAAATTCTGGTTTTTTTTGAAATAATAGTTTTTAAACCCTTATAACAATTAAATTTGTCTTTATAAAAGTTATGTTATCATTTATAATTGATAAAAATTAATTAATGGTTTTATTTTATTAAAATATCATTTATTTTTTAAAATTTATTAATTCATCAAACTGAATTTTTTAATTGAATGTTCATATTACAGAATAAATTTAATTTGAGATTGGTTGTATCAAATTTTTTTTTGAAACCCATTACTTAATCATTTATAAATAAAAAAACAAGAAATAAATATAATAATTATTTAAATTAAAATCCAAAATATATATTCATAATATTAGTCTTACCGTTGTTTCTTTTTAAGTTATAATTGTTATCTTTTTACCCACTATTAACTTATTTTACTTTTAGTGATGTAATAAATATTTACTACGATTACTATTCAAATCATCCAAAAATTATGTTATAATTATTAACTAATATTAATTTTTATTATTCTATATATGGAATTAATTATATAAAAATCAATTCATATATTTGGAAAATTATAAATTTAAATAAAACTTACATGTGCGATGGAAAGCGTTTCTTCCAGAAAAATGCATTTTTCAAAAAAATAATGATGATTTTAATTTATCTCTATAACATGAAATCTTAATTATATTTATTTAAATGAATAATTAAATATATATATATATATATAATATTTAAATTTAATTTACATCATTCCCCATTACGGGGTTTTTTAATTAATTAAAATGGGGAAACATTATGCATTTTAAAACAGTTCTTAGAAAAATGTGTTCTTGAGCCTAAAAATAAACTTATTCTAAAATACAGTATTTAAATTTAATTAATTATATTATATATAAATAAATAATAATTATCTTACATTGAAATAATAAAATAATTGAACCTTAAAATTACTTAATTTATCAAAAGAGAAGGAGTTTTAATGAAATGGGTATTTTTAAGTATTCACTGAAAAATGAACATTTTTGAAAGAATACAAAAATTTATCCTTATTTTAATTTTGATATGGTGATATAAAAAATGAATTTTATTTTAGAAATACATTTTATAAATTTTATCAATATTAATTATAATTTTTTACAAAATTTAATAAAAAATATTTTTGAAGAAAACATATTTTTGAACAATACAATTACATCAACGAAAATTGAGTGATTAGTCATTCAGAATTTATGAATAAATTTATATTGAGGTTGATGTATAAGTTTATAAATTTCATAAATTAGTTAATCTTATTCATACCCACAAATTTAACATCAATGTAATGATGTTCATATATAAATAATCATTGTTTTTATGAGGTTGGTATTCCATATCATATAGGCTATCAAACATACATTCCACTTTTAAAATCATGAGGATTTTCATATATATAAAGCTAAAATCAACTATTGAGGGAATAAAGTCACTTCCCATATCCCAAATAGTCCGCTTATTATATAACATTTCAAGGACAAGGACGATTACTCTTTTAGAAATAAACTTTATTCAAGGATATTATTGCCTAATGATAAATCATATCAAGCTCAAATGATCTAAAAAATGAGAGGATCTGGATTTAAGGCATGTATGTTGGATGAAAATAAATATTATTTTACATCTTTTTAAAATCACAATTCACATCTTTATCAACTTTTTTTTAACTTTTAAATCTATACAAATTTATCTTTAAATATTTTCAAGTCAATGTTTATAGTATATTAAGTAGTTATTTCAAGTCACTATAGTTAGAATAAATGAAGGTCAGTGTAAATAAGTTTACAACAAGGGGGTGTAAGTAAATGTTCAATAACGATAGTGTATGAAAGTCTTTATTATTTTATCCTTAAATTTATTTCCTTGAATGAGTTTTTTTAAATGTTTTTTAGAAGGATATTTTTAGATGTTTTTAAAAATATTATCAAAGTTGTATAAGATTAGTTCCATATGGGATATTTTTTATGTTATCGATAAAGTTATAAATAAAACACATAAATAATAAATTTTAACTTTATATCCATTGAAAAAATTACCAATAAATTAAAATATGAGATCAATGTGAATAATAACACACATTATGATGGGATCTGAAGCTAGTAGGAATTATGAAGCATTACCATAGGTGGTTACTAGGAGTTATTCAGTTTATTTTTCTTTAGATACATTTTATTAAAGTACACATATATGAGGCTTTTCTTGTAAATTCGTTGAGTTTTTTAATTTGTAATTAGTATTATGATCATGTTGATTGAGGGGTCTCAATGATAAGGAGATAAAGAGTTGCTTTTATTAGTTTGATTAAGGGATTATGGAATAAATATTAAAATTATTTTGATCATGTTCATCAAGGGATTCCAATTTTCAAGAATACATACCTATGGATAGGTTTATAATTAAGGATACCTGAAGTGGGGTCTATATACATCTTTATCACTTTGGCTAAAAGTGAAGACCATACTTATAGTATATTTTGTATATTTTTATTAACTTTTATAAAATTTGGTTGTATGTTTTCTCTATTTCAATATATTTTTGAAAATATAAATATTTTATGTGGTTATCTTTGTTTTTAGTTTACAAATTTTATTTCTAAAAGTTTTATTTACCGTTATGTTTAATTGTTCTTTAAATAGATTTTGTTTCAATTACTCTAATTATACATTTAAAAGGATTCATTTCTAAATTATGAAGTATTGTGATCCTTTCTTATATATACAAGAGTATGATATTTTTATATTTTATAAAATTACAATACCCCTTTTATTATTTCTATCAAACATTCCTTTTAAAAAATTCCCATAGTGATGGAATATGTTTTTATATTCCTAGAATAGTTTTATAGTATTTATTATTATTGAGAGATTGAGTATTAAAATGAACATATTTCTAGAGCTATTCTCATATCTAAGAGTCCTAGAAGAATGGTCCCTATTGAAATAGAAGAAATGAAGAAACAACTGCAAGAGAATCTGGAAAATGGTTTCATACACCTGAGTGCTTCACTATGGGGTAAAAAAGTCCTATTGGTCAAGCAGAATGGTGGGCCAATGTGTCTATTCATTTATTATCATGAAAATAGAAACACCATGATATAGTACAAATATCCCCTTCCATGAATTGATGACTTGTTCTATCAACTGTGGGTGTCCTAGTAAATGTCAAAGATATACCTTTAGTTAGAATTTCATTAATAAAAGGTGAATAAGGTGGATATTTCTAAGAGTTACTTCTATACATGTTATGGAAAATATGAGTTCATTATGATGCCATTCAGACTCATAATTGCTCAAAAAAATTATAGACCTGATCTACAGCGTATTTAATGATTACCATGAAAACTTTGTAGTCGTATTTATAGATGATATTCTCATATATTCTAAGTGAATATAAAAGAATGAGTCACATTTGACTATTATATAAAATACATTGAGAAATTATAATTAATTTTTAATGTATAATAAATCCGAGTCTTATATAGCGTAAGAAACGTTATTGGGGAAATTTTTCATAAGGAATTGGATATTTGTGGATACATAGAAGAAAAAGGTGGTTGAGAAATATCCTAAACCAACAAATATAATGGATTTATTTATATTCCTTGGATTATATGGGACTTATTAACAAGTTTAAAGGAACATACCTTGATTTTCAAACCCACTATACAAGATTACGTAAAAGGGAGTAATGTTTCCAAAAGTTAACAAATGGGAATAGAGCTTTGAGGATTTAAATTAGAGGCATGTCACTACAACTCTACTCATAGTAACAATATTTGGGAAAGGATTTCTAATTGACATTGATAATTCAAAGAATGGATTATTTTTTACCATCACAAAAAATGATAAAGTGATAACGTATTCCTTAAGAGTGTTTAAAATTATTGAGAAAAATTATACAATGCACCATATAGAGTATGTTGAAGTAATACTCAAATTTAATATTTAGAGGCATTATCTATATAGAGAGGATTATAACATTTATACGAATCATAAGAGGCTAAATTATATAATCACATTGATAGATCTTAATATTTGACAATGAATATAGTTAGAGTTGATCAAGGACTATGATTTTTTATTCCATTTCCATCATAGGAAGGTGAATAATGTAATAAAGATACTATACGTATAAAATATCGTACAACCATTACCATGATGGGAATTGAGAGGGATCCCTATATTCAAAGACATAGAAATGATGGGAAGGAGAGTCTTAAAAGAAATAACAACATATTACCTTGTTCAAAGGATCACTCAACCATCCATTCTGAATAAAATCAAGAAAGATCAAATGAAAGATGTGGAGATACTAAATAAGGTGTATTATTTGATAAATGGAAAATTATCAATGTTTAAAAATGATAAATAATGAGTTTTAAGATTTTAAAATTTATTATACGTACCATCAGAGATTGAGATAAAGAAGGATCTGTAGACCGACTCTCATAGCTTAACATTCTTTATCCACCCAGGAAGAAAAAACATGTATAGATATCTCTGAGATAACTATTTGTGGGATAATATAAAGAAATATATTTCTAAATATACTTTAAATTTATTGGTATTTAAATAAGTGAAGGTGGGAATAAAATAACTATGGTTATTTTTCAACCATTACCAAAACATATATGGAAATGGGAGAAATTAACTATGTATTTTTTCATAAAATTTCAAATTTATATATAGATGAAATAATTCCAAATGGGTTTTAGTGAATCATATAACAAATAAGTCTCACTTTACCTCTATTTAATAGTACTTCCCACTAAATTAACATGAAATGATATAAAATAGAGAGGTGTAGAAACTATATAGAACCCCACTATTGATTGTATATAATATAGATATGTGGGTTACCTCAATGTTCTATAAATGTCTTCAATCAGATTTTATGAAAATGTTAAACATTAGTATGGACCATCTCCCCCAGACTAATTGAAATTTTTAGATACTATCAAGACACTAAAGGATATACTAAGAGCACTCTCTATGGACTTATAAAAAACTGGGATCAATATCCTCTTATGGACATCTCCTCATACAAAAATACATTCCACTAAAGAATATAGATGGATCTTTATGAATTCCTATATAGAAATAAATTTAGAACTCAAAATTTTTTGGAATTAATTTGGAGTGTGTAAGTTATTGTGACATGAACTTTATGAAGAAATGGAATACTATTTCAAATTCAATTAGAAACACATCATTTCATCACAGAGTTGTAAAATCGTTATGTGTACAATTAGTAATGAGACAAAGAGTTTGATGTTGGGCATAAAGTGTTACTTTATATTTCCCCATGAAACAGAGTCCTGATGTTTGGGAAGAATGAAAAGATAATTCCTAGATAAATTGGATCCTTTGAGATTCTTGATCGCATCATAGTAGGGTCCTATCGACTAGAACTCCCACTAATTGTGTCTCAAGTTCATGTTATGTTCTACATATCCCTCTAAATAATGTAAATAGGTGATACATCTCATATACTAAAACCATAGGTTGTATAGTTGGTGTGTGATATCTCTTTCAAGGAGAGTGTGATGAAAATATTGTATTCTAAATACAATTTTCAATGAAAATAGACAACTCACTTTGTCAATGTTCTTTGGTTGAAACATTAGTAAAAAGAGGCAACATGGGAACTTGAGGAATAAATGAGATATAATTACAATCATATTTTTTCATTATAGGGTATGAAATAAAATATCAAGGATGAAATTTATGAGAGGTATAAGAATGTAATGAAACATACATTTATATAAGTAATTCTCTATCTAACTAAACATGTTTCATATGTAGTAATATATAATATTATAAAACACATGTTCCGGATAATGAAAACAACACTTAAATGTATAATTTTAGAACATTAAATTTAGACAATACAAAAAATAATAACCATAAATCACAATAGAAATAAATATATGTGTTTAATATGATAAAATAAATGTCCAAAATAATTTTTATTTAAAAAAATGGTTTTTTAAAACAATAATTATTTGTATATTAATGATAATATAATCATAAGTTATTTTTATAAGGGTCAAAAAATTGATCATGTCTTAAAAATAAGTTTTTTTCAATAAATTTAAATTTTATATAAAAGGGAAAAATATTATATTTAGATAATTATTTTGATAAAATTGATATATTTTTTGGAGTTATCATTTCTATTTTTATTAGGCTGGATTTATTAATTTTTATTAAAAAAGACGACTTTTGGTGAATAGTAAAAATACTATTTTAAGAATACAATAACATATGTGACATTATCATGATATAAATATGAATTAAAAAATTAAATATTTTTTCAACAAAAAATTGTTTTTAAAGTCAAATAATGAATTTAAAAATATTTATTTGAATTTAGAAAACAATACATGACATTTTGGAACCAAAATTGTATTGTGTTCTAATAAAAATCTATTTTTTGTTACATTCATTTAATTTATTGGTTAAAAGGTTAAATTAAATTTTGTAATTATTTAAATATAAAATAACCCTCCCTTATTTAATAAATAAACTTTCAATTTCATTGGAAACATTACTATTCGTTGTGATTTAAATAAATGAAAAAATAATCAATATCTAATTCTAAAATACCTCTCTCCTCCAATTATAAATACCCCCACCCCACACATGTCCTCCAACATTATGCTTATTATATACATTAATAAGAACCAGAAAAACTATATAATACTATTATCAATTTCATAGAAGTTTTTGTGTTGTCAAATTACCACCATTCAAATTCATACTTTAATTAACAAATGATTCATCCCAAGATGTAATGTCAGGGCTTCTAATCACTCTCTTACTTATATTACTTTTAATTTCCTTCTTCTCACTCCTCATAATATATTAAATTAATCATAATATAATTTATTTAGTATCATTACTATACTGAATAATTATTGTGTTAGTGGAATAAAAATTATCAACGTTCCACCCATACATTTTATGATTAAAACATTGCTTTTGGTTTGGTTTCTTCACCACATCCAAAGATGGTGTATTAAAATTTTCACCATCACCACCATAGATGGTTTTAATTTTATATCTATTTATAATTATGGATTAAATGAAAAAAATTCAATATTTTTTATATTTTGTAATATTAATATTCAAAACATATAATCACTTAATAATTGTTTTTATAAACAATCATTTATTCATGGATGGTATTGCCTCATATTCTGAAGTTGTTTTTAAAAAACTATTACAACCATAATATATAGTTATAATGATCATTTTAGGGTAAAATATGATTATAATAAGTATATTAAAATTTATTTCATGTTTTATAATGGTAGAATAATCATAAAAATAAATAAAATAAGTCAATTGTCTAATGGTTGGTAAAACTGTCAAAATGGACATACAATAAATAGTAACATTTATAATAAATGGTCCACGCCCTTGTCAAAACACATAGATATATTTGAGACCATTTATACTTATTGAATGATATTTAAATCATACCAAAACACTTTTTAGTTGTATTCTCATTTGTGAATAACTTCCATAATTATCAACAAAATAATTAGATGTTTGTATCATGTAGCAAACATCCATTTAATGGTTAACATGAACATAATATCATAAGAAAATGAGTATAGAAATAAATCAATGATTAAAAATAATAAATGAAATATACATGAAAAAGGTTCTTAATTATGTATTTAATTAATTTAATTTTATCATTCAAGATGTTAGATGAATATTACAAGAGAGTGTAGACTCAAGATAAGGAAACTTTTGAACCTCCCACTTTTTCTTTAGGTTATGAATTCTCTCTATATACCTCAATCTCTCTACCTAATATCCTAATGTATTTTTTTCTATATTCTATATGAAAAAAATTAATCTTAGGCTTTGTAGGGTTCTGTTTTTATCATTAAGATGTTAAAAGATCCATATATGTGTTTGATAATTTTTTAGCCAATTGATATGCTTGTTAAGAGTTATCTAGAAATATCATTTCGCATGTAAGGGTGACCCACAAATCTAAAAGGTTTTGGGATGGTCATATGTCCAAATAAAGACATAAATTAAGTTTAAAAAAATATCAAAGCTATATGTGGGTATACCAATCATCTATAGAGGTAAATCCAAGAAGGTTCATTTCCATGTCAATTTAATTCAATTCAATCCATAGTGTATTGGAAAATTCCCATTAATTTTATAATAGTAGAGGAGTAGACTAATTTTTTTTAAAAAAAAATAGATATTATTTTATCACCATGTCATAGAGGATAGAATTTCAAGAAGGAAGTTATTATATATAAAATGGAATGCAAGATATTCCAGTTGGTTTTTTGATACTCATGATGTTAATGACTAATTGAAACAAAAAAAAAATCCTTTTTTGGTATAAAATATCTATTAAAAATGAATTACAATAGGTAATTACACTATATATATTAGTATGGTTCATTTGAATTCCACATGTGCAAAAGGGGATCCCCTTACAAGTGTTTAGGATACTTTGGTGGAATCACAAAGGGAATGTTGGAGCTGAACAATTGAGGAATCTCCTACACCATAGTTTCAATATGAATAGTATTATAAGCCATGGGTCTCAACATGTTGAGCATCAAGTTATCCCAAATGGAATTCAAAATGAACAGTGGTAAGAAAAACTATAGTTCAAATAATTGGGAATTTATCTTGAAAGGGAATCTCACCATGATGTTTCTTCAAGGGTATTGTCATTTAAATGAAACTTTTGTGTGGATAATCACTGAAAAAGTTGTATTGTTTTTTGTATTTCAATGTTAATTATTAAAGGGAAAATAGATAATTCACACCTCATTTATTGGGTACTCTAAATAATATTATAACTAATGGTTAAATAGTGTTTGTTAAGCATTCTTGGGTTGTGTTTATTGACAGTGAAGACATGAGAAGAACCATCCAGATGTTTTGGATGAATTGTTTTAGTCATTTGAATTATTTCATAAGCATTGTATGAAAATTTAATTACACACATAAAGATAACCTATAAATATAAGAGGATACATAAAGTTTATATTGCTAAATTTGGTCTTATGTGAAGGCCGCACAAATCATATGAGCTATGTGAGTTTAAACCATCCATGTTTATAGGTATATTCTAAAAAGGTGATTCTGAATGTGAAGGTAATTCAATTCAAGAATAAGGTTAATACCAATGTCCCTTATATTTTAGAATGGTAAGGGATAAGAATACATTTTGGTTAGTGTAAAATTGCTAATGTTTTATCACCATGGCATTGAGGACGGAATTTAAACATGAAATTTTACCTAGTGAAAATGGAATACAAGTGGTTTTAATTTTACTTTTGAAGATTATAGTGTTAAATATTCCTTGAAATGTGAGAGACATGTTATTTTTAAAGAATATAATTGAAAAATAATTAATTAGAATTAACTTTAACACTCTATTTTTTTAGAATATATATTTCTCTTTATAAAAAACTCAAACTCTCAATATCTTTATAAACATATAACATTAATCTTAGAAAAACCATGATATACTATTTCAATTTTATAATTCAATTTTGTTTTAATCACATAGTAATTAGATTAGAGTGTATGAATAGGACTAATTGAATTATAAAAAATATATATAATTTTTTTAAATGAATATTTTATGGTTTATTATTTGGAAATAAGTAATCCAATCTCAATGATATGAATAAAATCATATATAACCTATTATTCCAAATTCATATGTTCTACATATTATATTATATATATATAATATTTATAATTAATTATTGATGATGTGATAAATTGATAATGTATATATCAAATTTAATAGTAATGTATACATTGATTATTAATCGGTTATAAATGAAGGAAAAATCATTTGAGCGTCAGAAGAGATATTTTTTGAAAAAACAATTTATTTGTACACAATTTATTTTATTTTAATAAATTGAAATAATATATATTTATGAATGATCTAAATGAGTGTTTTATATCATATATTATATAAAATATATTAACATTCATCTAATATTTGATTTCTAGGTAAGGAAT
This sequence comes from Viscum album, assembly GCA_963277665.1. Taxonomy (NCBI): domain Eukaryota; kingdom Viridiplantae; phylum Streptophyta; class Magnoliopsida; order Santalales; family Viscaceae; genus Viscum; species Viscum album. The sequence goes on along the minus strand of OY728143.1, from coordinate 450,546,142 downwards.
GAGAAATCAATCATTTTTATGATTAGAATGAAATTTCTCTTAAAAATTTTCTTATGAGTTTTGTGTTAAGATATTTAATTTAATTTGTGCTATATATAGGAATTTAATATTCTAAAATTGATTCCATGTTTTTGATAATCATAAGTAATAATAGTTAATAATTTCAATGTATGTTTTTGTAATACCCCAACCTAGGAGCCACTAAATGGTGCCCCGAGCTGGTGGGTCATATGGACTCAATCACATCTCTCTATAAACTAGAGGATACCGACTAGTAGAGAGGGTAAAAGGTGGTATAGTAGAGATGTTATACCCTCATGATAAATGTAACTCAGTGGTATCACATGTGAATAAATAAGAGGAATCCTAATATAAATCAATGACAAAAGATAAACAAACAGACATCATCAATAATAAGAAAAGCAAGAATAAATGTATTTTACTATATGATGATCATGTAATGTGTCTATTTAAAATATATGTAAATAAATGGAAATAACAATCGAGTATAATACATGAATAAAAAGAAGAAAAATTCCAAAAAAAACTATCTCCAGTAAGCATCACGAGCATTGAACTGTCTTATGATCCCTTACTTATATGCGCAACCAATCAAGAATTATAAATTGGGGGCTTTACCTGGTCCATAACTACATGCATGAAGTCTGTAAAGGTACCGAACGACAGCCCAAACATGGTATGAGATAACAATTAGTAGGCCACCACCAGCGGTCTCTATAAAATTTCCAGTCTATGTATAAACAATGAAGCAGTGTGCAGTATATCACATGTATAATAGTAGTAAAAATAGAGTGTCAAATGCAGATGTTATCCTATCCATCCAAACATATCTCCCTATGAACAATAATCAAACACCCATAATCAAGGGCCAACTATAATTAAGAAATCATAATCATGGGCTAAATATAAATCATAAATAAGAAAGTGTGATATATTCTAGTCTAACATCTATAATGAAATACTCATATAAGAGAAAAATAAAAAGCATGATTAAGTATCCATAGTGGATTATTCCATGTAATCAAGTGTCAGAGCTGAAAGGGTCGGATCAAAGGTATAAATGACCAAATAATCCTCATCGATTCCATGGAGCATCTCAATGGAAACTTGATAGTGACTTGAGGGTAATCCAATGAGAACATCCAAGGTGTTCTATAAATGGTAGATCCATGGAGTAGAAGTGTCATTGGAATCCTATGAAATCAGGATCCAAGGAGTATATATTTTCAAGGCATCCAATACCATAATCAATATAGATCCAGATAGTATAAATGTATTTATAATCTAATAGAATTGTGATCTGACGTGTATAAATGTCAAACGAATCAACTACCATTATCAATACAGATATATGGAGTAGAAATGTTTGTGGAATCCAATTGAATCAGAACATGAGGAGAGAAATTTCCAAGTAATCCACTACCTTTATCAATTCAACATCATAGTTCATAACCCATTTCACTTTTACATATTTTTTAATTCAACTATTTAATCATTATGTAATCACATTTCAAAAGATGTATAATCTATAAATTAATCATTAATTTTATTCTAATTTAATTAAATAAGGATCAAAAAATATGTGGTGAGCTCACATACACCCAATAGGGTGGTATAACATAAGGTAGGTACAAGGGAACACCCCATGGGTGGCCTAGGTTGAGGTCTAAGAACCCCGACCATGAAAATGTGCTAAGTGGGAAACCTAAACTCATTAAAATCAATTAAATTAAGGAATTAAATTCATTTTAGTAGAAACAACATAAATTATGGCATGCAGAAAAATAGAAAAAGGTATATAAAACACCAAACATGAAGGGAAAGGTATAAACCACCTATCGTATACCAATTCTAGAACACTCATCCAGTATCAACCTTTGATTCGATCCAAATTAGAGGAAAATATAAGAATTGATACAACCACTAGAAATAAGACATATTAGCTTGTATGAAAATAACTCTATTAATATGATTACAAATGAAGAACAACACAAGATGAATTAAGAACTCACTAGATAATATCCAAATAAATTAATGGTGTTTGAATCCATGTCTAAACGAAGAATTAAGAGACAAGACTAGCTTGAAGGATTCAAAATAACTCTCAAATGTAAAAGGGGTTGTTCTCTAAAAAAAATTAAAAATAAATAATGGTTATATCATTTTTAAGTGAAAAATAGAAATTTCACCAAAATTTACTAGTTCACATGGTTTGGATGCATAGTTGGCTAAACCATGTTCCAATTGTGAAACCCTCACTACATCGATAGGGAACCCACATAATTATTATGAAAAGTTTGGGAACACATATGAAAACCATATTGCATGCATCTACTAAAAAACTACTGAGATTCTTGTACAGGCATGCAGCGCTGGGAGCACTATTTGGTAAAACTGTGCACCTTATACTACCCTAAAAAAATTCCATGCACTGTCAGTAGTAACTATTTATTCTTGGATACATGGTTTCTACTAATAGTTTGGACCAAATGATTTTTCTAAAAAGTAGGGCTCTGGGCTCCAAACAAGTCCTGAACACCCCCAAAATACTCATTACATAATTAAGAACTCACATTAGGTCAAAACCAATAAATTAAAAAATAATTAAAAGGATACCTTCCTAAAAAAGTCTAGGATCATAAAAAAATCCCCCATAAAGAAAGACATCCCTGAATTGGCCTTCCAAGGGTGGTCAAGAATCTTATAAGAATAAATATGGCCATTGGACCCATACATCGGTCTGCCTCTCCCATGTCTCATAATGTACAATGTCTCACTGCCACAATACATGTACTAGAGGAACTGACTGATCTCATATATCCTTCATGCTCATATCAACAATATATATAAGATACTACTCTATGGACACCTCTACCTAAAACTCATCGTCATCCGAATGAAGATTATAAGATGGTACTGAGTAATAAAAATATAGCTAATATGCATGCAAGACATTTTTCATGGCTCAGTACATCTGAGGTAACTACCACTAATAATATATCATCCCAAATATCTCTAGAATTTCAAACAACCAGACATTTAATTGTGAAATCATACACTATCTTCTAATTCTTCTATTCCCAGCCTCGAAAAGATATTTAAAAATACCCAATCCCCAAAATCAAACTCTAAAGGTAGTCTATGGGGATCAACATATGATTTCTACCTAGACTGCGTAGTAGTCATACACTTTCTAATTAACAGGAACTACTCTGAATTCTCCAACATGAGATGCAGTCTGAGCATCACTACCTCTTATATCTCTAACCTACACATAGTTGAACATTATGGCCTATAATTAAATCCCCATAAGGTTCCGTCTGTGTAGTTTCTTGGTAACTATTTTTGTAAGATAATTCAAACAGGGGTATATGCCTCAACCAACAACCCCCAAAACAGAAGATGAATTCACTAAACATGTCCCCTAAAACATGTATCATGCACTGTGAATGAACATTGGCTTAATGGTGATATGATGCGCTCAGAAGCACCTTTGTACCCAACTCCCTCTATATGATCTTCCAAAACAGAGATGTAAAATGGGTGTCTATATCCCATACAATGGTATGTGGAACCCTTTGAAGGAAAAAAATCTCATATATATAAATTATACTTTTCTCATCTACTGATAATGTATTCTTGATTAGAAATAAATAGGAACCATTCATAAGCCTATCCACAACAACCCATACGCCATTAATAACTTAAGGAGACCTTGATAAGCTGGTCATGATGTCCATTGTAGCATCATCCCATTTCCACTCAGGTATGGGTACTCATTGTAAAATAATAGATGGTCACTGGTATTCTTACATCACCTTCTGATAGGTGGAACACCTCATGATAAAACCACATACCTCTCATTTCATACCTATCCATGAATATTGTCAATGTAAATATCAATAAATCATGGTGATGTTGGGTTGCACCATGCATTAATAGGTATTAATATATCCCATACATTTCTTATGTATGTATTTTGGAACAACAAAATGACAATGAATATACAAAATCTCATCCTCAACCATGATTCTACCAGGAGGGGGTCCTCAAATTCCATTCTCTCTCGTAGGAATGATCCCTCAGTGTAGAATAATTGCCTCATCCTCACTCTGTTGAGAAGAGTGGATGTCATATCCCAAGATAAGAGAAAAGTTATACATGAGACAATCCTAAACTTAAATTTGAATCTCTGAAAAAAATTCCACAATATTTCACTCACTATTGGCCTCCTAAACATCACGTATTTGAGTCCTTTTACTTAGTGCATTGACAACTACACTACCTTTTACAGACATATAAGAAACCTCAAAGTCAATAAACTGTTGGAATTCAAGCAATCCTCACTGTGTAAAATTCATGACACACTTCATAAATATGTATTTGACGATATTTTGGTTTATAAACACCACAAAATTCACTCTCATTAAACAATGCCTCCAACATTGCAATTAATGTAAAATAATGGCTAACTCGAGATCATGTGTCAGGAAGTTCCACTCATGTGGCCTCAACTAATTATAACCATACACCATGAATTTCTCACCATATATTAGAACTAATCTTATCCAAATACATGATGTGTCTTAATGTACTTTATTTCTCTTTCCTAGAACTGGAATAATCTAGATTGGCATTGAAGTATTTCTCCCTTTCAACTCTTAAAGGTTCTCTTGCATGTACCTGACCATGTAAGAAAACACCCCTATTAGTAAATCTTGTAAGACATTTTTATAAGCATGATATGTTCTATATGAAATTACTGAAATATCCATTTGGCCCTGAGAATCATCATTTGTCAAATATTTTCTTGGGATACTCCAAAGAAAATACATCTCTCACCTTCTCTAAGTCAACTAATACTCCTATCTCTAAGAAAATTTTACCTAGGAATTGAATCTTATCAATCTAAAAGTTTAACTTTGTGATCATACCATATAATTGATGCTCTATCATTGTATCCAAAATGATCTCAATATTTTTAGCATGGTCGTGTTGAGTTTGTGAATACACCAATACATCAATCTCAAATTCCACTAAAAATGAATCTGTATATGGATTGAAAACCTATTTCCTCAAACAATGATTACAACTAAAACATTTTTTTTGAAAAATTGAATAACCAAATACTCATATAGATCATACCTACTATGAAAATACTTACAATGTATGTCTATAGGACGAACCTACACCTGATGATAACCCAATCTCATATCAATCTTCGAGAACACTTGTTCCCCTCAAAGCTGGTAAAAAAACCCATTTATCCACGGAAAAAAATTGAATCTCATAACTTTAAATTAGTTCAACTTTTTTTAATTCACACATATATTGAGGGTACCATACACCTTTTTTTAAATTCCTAGTGAGCCTCATTGAGAAGTATTAGTGTGTATAAACACCTTTTTTTACAAATCCTCAAACTATCTCTTGAGTTCGTAAAACTCATTAGTAGACATCCTGTATAAAGGAATGGATACTGGTGTATCTCTTGGAACTACCTCAATATATAACTCCACCATTATGACAGTCAGATATTTTTATGAAATATTTCTCTTTAAATAATTTGAATTCTTCAATAGCTTTTGTTGCATGCAACAATGAGTTTAAATGAACTGCGAGACATTATTATTATAAAATCACCCTTAAATTGGTGGGAATAAAAATTAATAACTCTATTATGAACTAAATATAATTTTTTAACTCAATATTAATGTGTTGTTAAGTTCTTATAAAATAATCACACAATTTTTAGTAAAATCACTTTATTTTTTAAAAATATGTTTTCTTAGAAAATGAGATTTTGTTCTCTGAATATTAATTTTTATAAGTACTATAAAATGTATTTGAAAAAATTAATTTCATATTTTAATTCAACATTTCAAAATTATCTTAAAATTATTTTTTTATGAAAACTTATATTTTAAATGAATTGTGAAAATACTGATTTTTATTGAAAACTATATTTTCTTTAAAGTATTTACATGGTAATATTATTTTAAAAAACTAGTTAAATTTAATTTAAAATAATGTAATTATTGTTTTTTAAATTTATATTATTACATTAATTTATTATAAATACATTTTCTTAAGGTGAATTGTTTTGAAGAACTATTTTCCATGGTGTTTTACAGGTTATATTTTAAAATAAATTCCAAAACTTATGTGTTTTAAATTTTTAAAAATATATTCAAAACATAGATTCCAAAGGAAAAAATTTACTGAATAAGATTGTATTGTTAATATTAATAGTAACCTAGGAAAATTTTGTTACTATGGTAAAGGGTATGTTGGGAGATTTATGTTAAAAACAAAACAAAAAGATAAAAAAATGACCCTAAAATATACCCACATTTTATGGGATGAATATAATTATACCCTTAATAGATAAGGATATAAATTATGTTTCTTAATAGACAATTTTACATGAAAATGAATTTTGTTTTATTTAAACTAAAGAAAGTCACAAACTGTCACTTTATTTGTCTTAATTACATATTATGAGTCCACATGGGGAACACATATTTTATGAATTGACATAAATGTTAATTTTAAACTAATAAAAATATTTTCATTATTTACATTTATTTTTGACTTTTGGGCCACATATTTGAGATTATGATATTTATAATATTTTATTTAATAAAAAATTGAAGATGTCTCATTCACGTTTTAAATAATATTTCATTTTAAAATTGGGTTAAAAATATATATTTATTTTACTATTAATATTCTTCTGATATATAAATGATTTATCTTCATCATGGAATTAAATTTTTAATTTTTATGTAACTTTTAATTATATTAAATAATTACACATTACTAATGTAGTAATTGTTTCATCCTGAATAGCCCAAAGTCCTTCATTTTTTATTTATTTCTTGTAATACACCTTTTAATGGTTGAAGGGATCCCCTTATATGGCCTATAGGCATAGTGACCCATTACATGACTCGAAGGCCTTAGATAAATTCATCCCAAATAGACTACATAGAACTTCCCCTCCCCATCATATATCTTGATGTGAGCTCTCGACCTTTGTAAGGCTGATCAACTTGTTGTACTATGAATTGGTGAATATACCTAGTACAGATGGAAATTCCATACCCTCTCATTATTCAAATTGTAGTTACCTCAACTCGGGAGAATTTTCCATGCTCTAATTCATCATCTAGAGCTTTATACCTTTGTAATCTATATGGTTGCATCTGCATTTCATGTGGCCCGATTTTTTTAGGTGTTATGAAAACCTTGAGGTGGCTCGATGGCCTTATGGTGGCCTAAAAGCCTTACTAGATGGAAGGCCTTAAAGGACTCAAAGAACAAACTGGTGAAATTAATGAACAGTTCTGGGTACTAGAGTATCAAACAATATCTACTATAGTACATGCTACATTACCTACTATAGTACTGCTATGGTAACCTAGAAAATATGCCTCTTCCCAAATTTGATCTGAGGTATTTGGATGCACTTGAAGAGTCATCACCAACAAGGATGAGTCCCATGTGAAAATGTAGTCATTATTTCATTATTTAAAATAACAAGGAAATATTACTAATAATATTAAAATAAATATAATTTAGATAGTTAATGTGATCAATGAATTTTATAGACTACCTTGTCTTCTTAGGGATATAATAAGATATATTTTTTTCAAAGTTAACATGTTATCTTGTTATTTTTATAATTCCAAGTAATGAATAGTGTAAAAATTGACACTAATGATATTTTATCAAAAAAATATTTTGTTAAATTATTTAAAAATTATAAAAAAAATTGAAAAATAAAAACAATTATGGTCTAAAATGTTATATATTTTTCATCTATGAGGTAATTTACCATATTCAAGAAATATTTACAACCTTTTAATATTTAAAAAGTTGTTTCCTTATTTAAAATTAAAATAGGTTAACTAAGGGTTAATCAAAATTATATGGTTTAAAATAATATAAAATATTATTTAAATTTTATTGGTTGATGATATTACAAAATTATATCATCTTTTCTTCTAATAATATTTTTGTGGTATTATTATTGAGATTTAGTTTATTTTAAATTAAAATTTTGAAAAAATTCTAAAAGATCCCCTCACCACAATTATAAAAGGAAATTTCCTCTTTCATTTCCTAACATCACGTTGAGCCTTCATGCTCTACCTTTACCAACCAATTTATCTTATAATCTTTCTAGTCATATTATATAGGTTTTTACCTACTAAAAATACCAACCCTAGTGTCTCTAAGTGGAGGTCTAAGTGAAGTTATCCAAATAATAGGTAATCTTCTTTACTAACTCATTCAATATTATTCCCTCTTAAAAGTCCTCTTCATGTGTTTTTTCCATTATAAAGTTAAAACTATAGAATCAGTTATATTTTCATATTTTATTCTGATAATGGAATAACTATATCCCACCTTTTATCTATCCTATTAAATATAAAATCATCATACATGTGTACGTACAACTTACCATTTATACACTATGGTGTAATCTATTATTCATCATCTCTCTATTTAGATGGGAAAAATGATGGAAATAATATATATATATATATATATGATAATTATGTCATTATATTGATTCTACAATGAAATTTAATATACCATCATATTCTTTACCAATTCACCATTAAGGTAATGATTCCCTTGCTCGTGCGTATGTGCGGTCTGCTGTCTCCAAAACACTATGGGGTTAATTTTCCATGTTAACCATTAAAGAGTGATTATATCAATTTATATAAGTAATATATATAATATATATTACCTTAATATCGTTATGTAGAAAAAATAACTATATTCTATGTACAATAACTAGGACTTATACAACAAAACATTCATAGTAAAATGTAGCATTAAACGCCTGAAAGAAGGGTGATAATGAAATATTATTAACAAAAGAGTGACTAAATTATGTAACATGACCATATATGATATCATAAATTATAATATAGTGATTTAATAATTTAATAACATTATTTAAACTATTATACATGAGTTTCAGATACGTATGAAGGAAATCATACCAAAGGAAAGGATTAATTTCACAATCTCATTTTATTCAGGATTGTCTATATATAAGTATCTGATGGGAAATATTTTAATTCCATGTACATGTTTTTGAAAAAAATAATTAATATTTTTCTACGATATTTAATTTCATTTTTACCCATGTGTGAATTTTTACTAATCAGTTTGAATGGAATCCTTTTTTTCATTTTTCTAAACGAGGTACTTTGTTAGTTTTTTGGAAGAAAGTACGAAAAAAATATTTTTTTAACTTATACTATATGAAAATAATTTTCCAAATTCAAGATTCCTTACTACATTTAATATTCCATTACAAGCTTAAAATTTTATTTTCAATGAAAATTTTTTATTTTTAAATTGCGTGACATTTAAAAAAAATAAATTTTTTTAAAGAATAAAGGATATTTTCCACAAAAATTACTTTCAGATGATATCTCAAAAATATTTTACATTTATAATAAAATTATTTGATGTTACTTATCATTTACTGAGTATGTTTTAAATTATAATATCACAATTATTTTTATGATTGGATTTTGATAATTCTATAATGATATTTATAAATCCCATTTATTTTCTATGGGTTATGTTATGATATAATGATGTTTATAAAACAAATTTATTTTTATGAGTTTTTATATGATGAATGAAATAAGTTCATGTGGAACACATAAGAATAGTTTTCATTATGTGATTGGTGGGACCTATATCTCCCTCTAATTCATTGATAAAATATTTATATCTCATGATATAGACACTATTGGAATAAGGACTGAACTTCAATCAGTAATACAGGTCAGGAATGAGGAGTGAACCAGTTTTAGTAAAGGAATTTTACCACTATGACGATATGTGAAATAATCCTTGACTAATATGAAAATTATTTCTTATACTTATGTTTAAAAATATTTCATTTCTTATGTTATTATATCATAGAATATGATAATTGATCATTTATGAACTTCTATTATTTATCCCATGACATGATACCATGATCTTCGATATGAAGTACATAATTTTGAATTGTTTTTTTTTGATTTTATTATGTCTTATGGTTTTTATATGATATATATATCCATTTTTCAACCATACAAAGCATCTGGGATCACCATTTTTTATGTTTATTTTCCACAGGATATAAAGACATTCATTATGTAAGATGTGTCAAAAAGGGTTCTAGTTATGAAGAATAAGAGAGAGATGATGTAGATGTTTTATGAATAAATTTTTTATGATTCCATGTTTCCAAAAACACCAAACCTATATGGTCGTGGTTTGGTTTTTATGTTATGTAATGGATATTATTCTATTTAGATGTAATATCTATATAGGAAAAGTATGTTTTGTTATAGTTTGTATCCAAAAAATGTTTACTTAACCTTTAGAAACTAGGATGATAAAACTATAGTAATAAACCTAAGGATAAGTATTAGTATATGATAAAATAATAGAGTTTGTTATCAATTATTAATAACCTTTGAATAAAACTAATGTGTTATACATTGAAATTTTATAAGTAATTTCCCTAGATTATGTTTTCTTACCACTATGATTAGTGTTTCTCACACAATGTTTTTTGGATTTATTCAATGGTTGGAACCCAAAGGAACATTATTAATGTTGAATACAATGGGAAATGAAATGATTTCCCTCAAGATAAATTGAATTTTATGGGAGATGGAATAATAAATCATGTTACTATTCTTAAAAAGCATTCTCAAGCAATGAATCATGCTGGGCTTCAAAATTATAAAACGGGAGAACAAAATTATGTTGAGTCCTTTGTGATGTAGTATCCACCATCTTTTAGTGGGTATTCTGATCCACTATTGTCTGAAAAGTGGATTAGTACTAGTGAAAGGATATTTTTTGTTCCTCAATTTTTATAACATGAGAAAGAAATTTTTTTAGTCTATCATTTGGAAGGTGAATCAGATCAATTGTGGAAAAAAATCAAGAATACAGGGCAATGAGATGAAATTAAATCCCGGGAATGGGATGAGTTCATGGAATTATTTTTCAATAAGTACATTCCTTGATATATTATAATGATGGTAGAGATGGGGTTACATGATATTAATAAAAACGGTGATGAATCTTTTTGTATGTATAAAGAAAATTTTACAAGACATTAAAGGAACACTTCTGGAATTATCATCCAACCTGAATATAAGGATGATCAGTTCATTAATAGCTTAAAACCAATTATCTAAAGGGAATTATACATAAAGGACTTAAATAGATAGATTTAAATACAATGATTGTCTCTCAAGTTTTAGATGGATATTGGAGTTACCCATAAATCTTATGGGTTTGATAACAAGAAAAAAAAAGGAATTCAAAGGAAAATCTAAAAAACATAGTAAAAAAAAGATGAGATTTCTTTTCTCCTCAATGTGTTGAAAGAAACATGGAGAAAACGATCTTGAGTGGACTAGTTAATTTTTTAATGGTGGGAAGGAATGTTATCAAGAAATTGATTTCTGATGCGATGGGAAAAAGATATCTAATGATGTGAATATAGAAAAGGTTGCAGAAAATGTAACTCACATACTTTAATTCTTCATGTACTAGGAAAATAGAAATTATGCTAATAAATTCCCTGATCCAAAGGTTTTCTAAGATGATATAAATTATAAAACTCTTAATTCCAAAGAAAAGAGTAAATTTCATGTTACCACCACTCACGATGTGGATTATGACAATGAAGTGGGTAAATAAGCACATGCCATCCACTCTAAAAAAGACAATGTTTTATTTGATTCTAGATCCCCACAATCTTTTATCTGTAAATAATTCTCTTATGGTATCTCTATATTACGTCAACAACTAGATGTTATGTTAGTTGTACAAACTCATAATGAACAACGGTCATATCACATGTTTGTAATTATTCTCCAGTTCATGTTTGTGGGAAATTTTATTCTAAAAATCATGTGATACATCCTTTAGTTGAATTTCATGTGATTCATGGTGTGGATTGGATTTCACTATATGTATCTTATATAAATTATCAAGGAAGGGAAGTCACATTTCATATATCAAATGAATCCAGGATCATTTACTGATGCCAAGATGAATATGAACTTCCAGTAGAAATTACATCCATATTGTGGATATTAATTCCTATAAATCGAGGTTATCTATCTCAAATGGTTAGGAAGAAACTCACCATTAAGTATACCCCAATTTTATGGTAGTTTGTTTAATTCCATTCAATAGAATTTATAGGTCTTCCATCGAATCATGATGTTCAATTTCCAATAGAACTCATACTGGGTGTTATTCCTATTTCAAATAATACTTATAGAATATCCCCAATTAAGTTATAGGAATTGAAGAATAATCACAAATAAAATATTAGAAAGGTATTTTTATACCCTAGTGTGTCTCCTTTGGGTGCACCTATTCAGATTTTTAAGAAGAAATATGGATCAATAAGACTTTCCATTGATTATCGAGAACTTAACATGATCACTATGAAAAAACAAATATCATCTCCCCTTTATTGATGACTTATTTGACCAACTATGTGGAGCATAATACTTATCTAAGTTTGATCATCATTTCGGATATCATCAATTTATGGTCAAGAAGTGGGATCTATCTAATATGACATTCCAAAAAATGTATTGACACAATGAATTTATAGTTATGTCTTTTGGTCTTACTAATGTCCCCACTATCTTCATGGATTTAATGAATACAGTATTTAGATATTATCTTGATTAGTTTTTGGTTGTCTTTATAGATGATATAATTTTTTTTAAAAGAGTAAGGAATAACATGAATATCATGGGAAGATTATACTAAAGACCCTAAGAAAGGGTAATATTTAAGAAAAATTTACCAACTGTGAATTTTGGATTCAAAAAGTTTCATTTTTTTGTCACATAATTTCAAGAGATAGGATATCAGTGGATCTAGAAAAGAAATAAGTTATTGAACATTTACCAAGACTAATAATGATAATTTAGATCTAAAGTTTTCTTGGTTTTGATGAATATTATGGATGTTTTTTTCAATAATTATTATAATTATCCAATCCACTCACCAAGTTGACTTAAAAAGGAATTATGTTCATAAGGATAGAGTAATGTGAATAAAATTTCAAAGATATGAAAAGAAGGTTAGTCAGTGCACCTATGATCACACTACCCTATAGTGGAGAAAGGCTGGTGATCTATAGTGATATATCAGATTTGGTGTAGGGATGTGTTCTTAGGAAAATTATATAGTCATAGATTATTCCTCAATAAAATTTAAAATTCATGAGAAAAATTATACAACTCATGATTTGGAGTTAGATACAGTAATTTTTTCATTAAAGATATAGAGGAATTATCTTTATGCAGAAACGTGTGACATATATACTGATCAAAAAAGTTTGAAGTATTTTTTCACTCAAAAGGATATTAATATGCACCATAGAATATGGTTGGAGTATATTAATGATTGTGACAACTCAATACATTACCACAATTGAAAAGAGAACAGGGAGGAAGATGATTTGATTCGAAATGACCATGATATCCAATCAATGATGAGGATTAGAAAAGATCCAATATTTATGGATTTGAAAAGTATGGATCTAGAAATTTAAAAGGAATAGAATAAATATTATCTATCTCAAATTAATGTTCAACCATCTATACAAGTGATGAATAAAGAAGAGTAGGAGGAAGATGTTTAGCTATAAAATTAGGTGAGAAGTGTTCCTAAGTTAAACATTTACTATGATGGAATAATAAGAATTAGGAACCATGTTTGTGTCCATCCCATACAATTTTTAAAGAGGGATCCATTTGATGGGGTTCAATATTCATCGCTATATATTCATCCTGGAAGTATAAATATATATAGAGATGTGAAAGAGTATTTCTATTGGTATGTAACAAAGAAATTTATTGCAAGCTATGTTTCTTGGTGCTTGGTTTGTCAGCAAGTTAAGACTAAGAGAAAGAATTCTAAGGGAATTTTATAACCATTACCCATACTAGAATGGAAATGGAAAAACATCACCATTTATTTTTGTCATTAGACTTTCCAAAACATTTAAAACCCCTAATGATATATGCATTATAGTTGATTAACTTATGAAGTCGGAATACTTCATTATTATCCGAGAATATTTATCTCCAAATCATCATTTTTAGAATATATAATAAGGAATTGGTGAGGTTCCATAGAGTATCCCTTTCATTTTATCTAGTCGGGAAATGAGGTTTACCTCGATGTTCTAGAGAAGCCTTTAGTAGGTTTCAGATACAGAGTTAAGTTTGAACACTTCTTATCATCCTTATAAAGAAGGTCAGACTGAGAAGAAAATTAAAACTCTAGAAGACATATTGACATTTGTCTCCATAGATTTAAAAGGTGGTTGGGGTCAACACCTACCTTTTGTAGAATTTTCTTACAACAATAGTTTTCACTCTAGTATTCAGATGGATCCTTTTGAAGAACCTGATGGTAAGAAGTGAAAAACTCTAACATGTTGTAATGAAGTTGGGGAAGTAATTTTTTTGGGACCTGGTCTTGTTTATGAAATGATAAGAAAGGTAATATCTATTCAAAAACACATAAGAGTAGCTCAGGGTCGAAAAAAATTTATCCTAGAAATTGATGAAATGATCTAGAATTTAATGTGGTGAGAATGTATTCCAATGAATATCTCATTGTGAGAGAGTGATAATATTTTGAAAGAAGGGAAATATAAGCCCTAGGTATATCAGTTCTTTTGAAATTATGGATCCTGTTGGGATGGTAGCTTATAGATTGGCACTTCCACCAATGCTCTATCAGGTTTCTTGATATTTTCAATTTATATCTCATGATAAATTATATAAAGTATCCTTAACATGTACTAAACTCTGAATTTATACCTTAGAGTAAAATATTTCGTATGAAGGACAACTGGTAGAGGATCTGGAAGAGAGTAAAAAATTTCTAGTAATCAAGACCACTTACTTGGTTAAAGACTTATGGCACAACCATCAATTTGAGGAATCTATGTAGGATCCTAATGAAGTGATAAGGTAGAGGTATTCTCCTTTGTTTGTATCATAATGATAAATTCATAGAGTTAAATTCATTTGAGGGGGGGTAGGCATAATGTAACACACTAATGTTTTTATGATGTAGTTCTCTTTAAATAATTTTAATTTTTCAGTAGCTTATTCTGAACGCAATTGTGTATTTTATCGAATTGTGAGACACTATTAGTATAACATTGTAGTTAAATTAGCTGGAATAAATTTTAATAAATAATTTTTTTGTAATAAATAGAAATATTCAACTCAATATGAATGTATTGGTATGTTATTAGAAAATAATGGCATAATTTTTTAAAAAAATCCCATTATTCATCAAAGATACGTTTTCTCCTAAAATGTGTTTTTCTTCTATAAATATTAAATTTTAGAAGCTATATGAAATGGACTTGAAAAAATTAATTTCATATTTTAATTAATCATGTCAAAATTATCTTAAAATAATTTTTTTTGATAACTTTTTTAAGGAATGGTGAGTATGCTATTTTTTATTGAAAACTGTATTATTTTTTCAAGTCTTTACAAAGAAAATTTATTTTTTTAATAGTTTTAATTTAAATTATTTTATTTTAACATAAAAAAATTCAATTATGGTTTTTTAAAATATTTTATAAATTATTTTTTATAAATATATTTTAGGTTTTAAAAGGGAATTTTTTTTAAAAAATTGTTTTCCTGGCGTTTTACAGGTTTTATTTAAAATTTAATTATGAAACTTATACGTTTTGAATTTTTAAAAATGTATAAAAAATTTAGATTCATAATTATCAATTTTATTTAATATATTCTATTTATTTTGGTAAAATATGAATAGTAACTTGGGTAAATATGGTACCATTGTAAAGGGTAAATTGGCAATTTAAGTTAAAAATTAAACGATAAGGATTGTAAAAAGACCCTAATGCATGAAAAATTTTTATTTTATGAATATAATTCTACCCTTAACACATATAGATCAGAATAAAGTTTTTAATGGTCACTTTTCCATGAAAATGACATATTTAAGTTTAAAATCAAAGAAAGTCACAAAATGTCACTTTCTTTATCTTAGTTATCCCTTGTGTGTCCTTATGGAAAAAATGTATATTATGAACAAATAAAAATTTCTATTTTTAACTTAATAAACATATATTGATGATATAAATTTATTTTTGTATTTCGGTTCACTTAGATGAGACTATGATATTTATAATATTTTATTGAATAAAAATCTAAAGACTTAACATTCATGGTTTAATTAATATATCATTTTAAAAACTGGTTACCAAAAATATATATTTGACTATAAATATTCTTCTAAAATATAAAATATTTATCATCATCATTTTATTTTAATTTTAATTTTTATTAAATAAATATGTATATTAAATAATTACACATAACTTATGTAGTAATTATTTTATTAATAAAAATATCAATGAATTATTAATAAAAATAATAAAATAAATATAATTGGAGATAATTTACATGATAAATGAATTTTAGAGATTAAATATAAATATTAGCTATATAATAATCTATTTTTTTATGTTCACTTGTCATCTTGATATTTTTAAAAGTCCATGTAACGAATAATATTAAAATTGACACTAATGATATCTTATCAAAATAATATTGTATTAAATTATTTAAAAATATTAAAACATATTTAAAAATACAAAATATATATTATTTTCAAAAAAATTATAAATTGTCATTTTATGATTTAATTTACCTCACATAAGTAAATTTTACAACCTTCTAATATTGAAAACGTGTTACCTTAGTTAAAATTAAAATAGGTTGAACAAGGGTGAGTCAAAATGATAAGGTTTTAAATAACAAATACAAATTTTCTAAAATCAATTGGTTGAATATATTACAACCTTATTTAATATTATATTAGAGAACATTTCCTTTTGATTGTATTTGCTTAGAAATTGAATTTATTATCAATTAATATTCCTAGAAAAATAAAAAAGTTCCCCTCACCTCAATTATAAAAGGGCACCTCCTCCCTCACTTCTTCACGTCACATTGATTAATAAATGTCAACCATCCCCTTAAAATTTCTCTTCCCAAATTACCTATACACATTCTATAGGTTCTTAAAATCTCATAAGAACAACCCTAGTGTCCCTAAGAGGATATCAAAAGGAAATTATCAAAAGAAGATGTAATCGTCCTTATCAGCTCTTTCAATATTATTTCTCCTTATACATCATATTCATGTTTTTTTCCATTACAAAGTAATAAATACCATATCAGATATATTATGATATTTTATTATGATTATGGAACAAAAATATTCCACCTTTTATTCATCATATGAAACAAATCCACATGTGTGTGTACAGCTCACCATTTCCACACTATGGTGTAATATCTTTTTCACCACTCTAATTTGATGGGTATAATGATGGAAATCATATATATATATATATTATAATTATATAATTATATTTATTATGTAACAAAAATTAATATACCATCCTCTTCCTTACCATTTTTCATTAATGAAATTATATCATTACTTGTGCATATGTATGACATATCGTCTCCACGATGTGATGTGATTCATCTTCCATGTTCAACATTCAAGAATGATTATATAAATTTATATAATGAATAAATATTAGATAAATTTCCATAATATCATTCTGGATCTGATGGAATTATATCCTATACACAAGAACTAGGACTTATACATAAAAACATGCATAGGAAAATAAAGCAGTTAACTCTTAAAAAAATGTATAAAAATTAAATATTATTAAAAAAAATAGGTGATAAGATAACATAAGATGATAATTTATCATATCCTAAATATTAATATGGTTCTGTAATAATTTAATAACATTCTTTAAACCATTATACGTACGAATAAAATCATACCTAAGGTAAGAGTTAATTTCAAGATATTGTTTTATTTGGGATTTTTAATATATAAGTATATGTTGGGGAATATTTATCTTCCATGTCTATGTTTCGTAATGATTTTTTTACTATTTTTCTAAAATTTTAAAATTCATTTTTATTTATCAGCGGAATTTTGCTAAATTTTTTGAAAGAAATCTTTAGGTAATTTTCCAAAACAGGTATTCTTTCAATTTTTAATAAAAAGTATAAAATAAATGTTTTTATCATATACATAATGGATATATTTTTCTAACTTTACGATTTTATAACTCCTTGAAGAAACTCTTACAATATTACAAGGTTATTTTTAATGAAAATTATTTATTTTAAAATTTCATTATATTCTAATAAAAGAATTTGTTTTCAAAGAAGACAGAAATTTTCCTCTAGAATTATTTTCAAGTGATCCCTCAAAATTATTTTCCATTTATGAAAAATTTAGTTGATGTTACTTTAACGCGCCGACCCCAGAAGCCCAGAGTCGGTGCATTATAATGTATCATTGTCATGATAAAAAATGATCAATTCTCAAAAGACCAATTAGTTTAGTAGCCTTGGAAATACTAGATACATTCATAAGGTTTACATTACATCATAAAATGGTAAACTAAAACAAAATTGTTTCCATAGACAATACTAAGATCCCATAGACTATCCCTGTAGGTTAGTCATAATATACTTCTTCGCGTCCTAGGAAAAAGTAAACACAGAAAGGGGTGAGCTCAGATGCTCAATAAGGATAAAAATATAGCGGAAGCTTTCATAAATAAGCATAAACATTTAAGGAAATATATAAAAGTAAAACAAAAGACTTTTAAACTTGAACTTCAGCATAAAATGGAAAAGATAAAATCAAAATAATTCCATTTACTTACTCACATGGATATTCTACTAGACGAATAATAACATGAAATATCAATAGCCACTTTCATAATGATGGTATGCATAATTCCAGACATTCATAACCACATAGTCAAGGCCTTGTGCCAAGACTAAGAATAATATTTTTCCGATGCCTTTTTCCAAGACACTATTTTGTCTCATTAGACCTACCAATGCATCGAGGAGCTATAGCGGGCTCCACTCGTCACATACTAAGTCCAATTCATTCCTCATATGAAAATGTTCAAACATAACATAAACATTCGTATTAAAACTAGCATATGAAATGTCAATACATTATCCATAAACTTTGAATGGTGTAAAATTAACACACCCATAGTCGAACATATAATAAAATTGTCAATATGATATGGAAGTTTTGTATCATAAAAAATCAAATTCAATAAGATTAAAATCCATCAAAGGATGTTGACATAGATTAAATCAAAACCTTTTTTAGAGAAATATATCTTTTTATTTTGAAATCATTTATGAAAAAAATTTATTTTTAAAATATTCTTATAAGCTTGTAAGGGAAGCTTCAACGATGTTATAACGTCATAAAATAGCCTCACCTGCCGTATAAGTTAAAAAAATACATTCTTACCTTAAATTTTTCGAAAAGGATAAAAAGTACATCGTTTGGAAAAGGACATAAAAATTCCTTTCAAAACATTTTATAAAAAGTCAAAGAATTGTATAAATGACTTTAACTCATAGTCTAGTAAATAGTAAAAATGTTTTGGAATTTATTTTTAAGAAACATCGATGTGGATGATAAAGAGGTCCTCGTAGATACTTATATAAAAACAACATTGGATAATAAAGAGATTGTAAAATTAACCCTTACCTTGTATTTTTACTTGGTCGAGGGTAGGTTAACCTCCTATATAATGGTGAAATAATTTTTTTTAATTATACATGAATCATATACATTAATATTATGTCATATATGATCTTTTAACATTGCTTTGTTAATAATATCTTAGTATTATCGTCATTTTGGGTGTTAACGAATTCATTTTTCTTTTGTATGCTTTATAATGTATGTAATGTTTGTTATGGATAGGATGTATCATATTTATATTCATAATGATATTAATTCATAAAAAAATATTTTTAATAATCTATTGAAAATTAGTCTTGAATAAAAACGTTGGGGAATTAATCTCATCACATTCGTGGAGACGGTAATCCGTACGTACGAACGAGTGACAATATCATTCTTTTGATAATAAAACAATATATAATTGGATGGAATATCATATATACAGAATAATTATCATGTTATATTTATTATTTACACCAATTACACATCATTATTATACCCATCCAAATAATAATGTATTGAGTAACAATTACACCACGATGTGGAGACGGTAAGCGTTACATACACACGTATGGTGACATGTCATTAAAAGGATGGATAAAATAATGAATATTGTTGTACCATAGTTATAATAACATCAAAATATATATAATATTCTGGAGTTATTATTTTATAATGGAAATAACAAAGAAAGAGGAAGTGTAAGAAGAAAGGAACTTGAAAAAGGGTATGAAATATTTACCTCTTGTTCGAGTTATTCAATTTGATTTTATCAAGAGGGATCCTTAGGTTGGCTTTCTGACTAATGGAATGCCTTTAGGATTAAGGTAGGATAGTGGAGAGGGTATTTGGTAAGGTTTTGGCCAATCCAAATGGAATTGAAGGCGTGTATTAGAGATAATGGGGAGTTCCCTTTTATAAGAGGGGTGAGGGGAACCTTAGGAAAAGCTAGATATATTATTTTATAATAAATTAATTTTCGGTTTCTAATGGATAAAAAACTATTTATTTAAATGATAAGTTGGGGATGGGTCAAAAACCACTCAACCAATAGGTTTTAGGCAGGTTTGGGTCACTATATTAACTTTATCTTTTGGATTTTACTATTAGTTATATAGTTTGACATTTACTATGTCTCTTTGTATTTTATATTATATGGGTAATAAACATACTATAAACTTCCAAGATAACCCCAAGTGGTTCATTAATGATAAACCTATCATTATATATGTCATTCTTCCTACCCTTGGATTTTTAAGAATATTATATCAATTAATAAAATAATATTAGTTTTAAAAACTCTTTTATTTCAATTTGACACTATTTAATAATTGATTTTTGTTAAAGTCCTAAAAACTTTATTAATTCAAAACAAATTCATTTAATCAATCCTATAACGTCATATTAACTTATAAAATTCCTGTATGACATAAAAACTTTCAAATTATATTTATTTTAACATTTATAATACCATTTATTTGATTCTTTCATTAATAATGAAAATACTACATCATCATTGTGTCATAAATATATTTAATTATTAAATGTCTAAAAATTATAAATAAAATACCATTATATAGGAAATATTTTTTAGTTCTAATTAATATTTATATTCTAATAGATAACATGTATAACCCTATACAAAAATTGTTTTACGAAAAGAAATGTGCTTATGTCATTTTTGTATTTACCTTAACTTAATTAATATAAACTGTAATTATCACTTACAAGTGGCTCCATGGGGTCCCCAAATCGACCCAAAGTTGCCCATGGTCAGACATGTATCATCCAATATGTTTAGGACATGTGTTAGGGTAATTTAATATTATTATAATATTATTTGTTTACCCTTATTTAAAGGATTTAACTTTTAACCATGGTAAATAAAATTTTTACCGATGTAATTATTCAAAATATCTAAATATAAGAGTTACCTATTTACATAATTTGGACCACCTGATTATAAATATGAAATTCAATTTTCTAAATTCAAAACACAAAAGTGTCAGAAATTAATTTAAAATTAATTCTCGTTGTGAAAAGAAAAAGCAAGTTTTTAAGAAATAATAACTATCAAAACATTGACACTTGCTTTTATCTAGTTAAAATGTGAAATTACGTTCAATGACCAAAATTGGATTAAATGGTAAAATATATAATATAATTATACTTAAAAACCACTCAATAGTATAATTTATCACTATAAATTATTTTGATTAAAAAAGTTGTTTTTAATTAAAATTTATTATTTTTTACTATTCATCAAAAACAGAATGTTTTCAGAAAAATACAAAAAATTCATCCTATAATAATTTTGATACTCCAAATCCAAAAATGAATTCCATTTTAAAAGATAACATTTATAAAATTTCAAAATGTTTGTATTTCTATTCATAACAACTAGTTTGATTGGTTGTGGTGTGTTATAACTTGAAGCTGCGTACAAGACACGATATAGTATTATTCAAAGTGAAGTGTAGCCTGGAATATTGGGGTGTTAAATTATCCCCTCCTTCAAATAATTTTATCATTGAAAATTCTATAATATTACTACATAAAAATACTCAGGTTATAGTGACCCGACCTTTTCTTACTTTACTATTACATCATTTTAAAGATAAACAACATAATAGCATTACACATAGAGGATCCAAAGGTTTACTATCTTTGGAAAACTAGGACCATACAAAACAAATACAACATCAAGCATAATCATTTATTTAATTTCTTCTTCTCTAGATTCTTATTGACACTTGTCCTCTCCTTATTACATATATCTACTTGAGGATATACATCAAAAGGGGTGACCTACAAGCCCATTTATAGGATAGATAAGAACAATATAGCATGGGATGATAACAATCATGACATACGCAAAAGGTCATGAAAATGAGAGGAGCATAAACAAAAGACTTGAAATGTGGCAACACATAAAAATGAAACATCATGTATTAGTGGTTAACTACCACACATACTTTTGAACCAATCTGGAATCTTTTTCACACATCTATTAACATTTACTCATGAGATTCATCTCTTTACCCAATGCAATGGAGCACTGTATAATTCCAGGCACACCCGTCACATTGAAACATTCATATTGCGCTATATAATTCTGGGTGCACCCGTCACATAATAACATTATCATCATCATGATTGCCACATAGAACACATATAAAAAATTTACATAACTAACCCATAAAATGAAATGTATTTCATCTCATAATAACACATTCATAAGCTTTGGGTTCCTAAAATATTTAGAGAATAACATACATGTTTATAGAACTGTCCACTTTGAGTGAGAAGTAAAAGGGTTGTTCTTAAAAGAGGAGTTCTTTGGGAAAACATTTTGTTTGACATAAAAACCAGTGAAAAACATGTATATCCTATAAAAGTAAACATAATGATGAACAAATTATATTTATGGAGTAACCATATCAAAAATGGAGTGAAAGAGGGAGAACCCGATGGGAGAAAATTGGGTTCGAGATTTCCCATTACCTTGTATCTGTATGCTTCCTTCTCTTTAATGTATTGTATAATGAAATTATATTCATTAATTAGGAATCCATAACCTTTTTAACATTAATAGGTTTCATTATGGTTTCATTATATTATTTTATGTGCCTTTGGATGAGTTATAGAGTTTAAAAACATTATTCGGGAATGTTTGTTTTTATGGTTTTCTTGAGTGGTTCACTTGTATTCATAAATTGAAGTTTGGGTAGAACATGGATAATCTTTCAGAACTAATATTACATGTTATTAATGATATTACTAGAGTTTGAATTATTTTTTAATGAATTATATTACATCCATGTGGAAGAATCATTAGATAATAATTAAATGATGATTGTTTGGGTTGATTTGGGCGGTTTTTAAATCATAATGAACTTGTTTTAACTTATCACTTTGTAATATGGCCTTAGGTTATTTTTATAACATTAAATAGGATATAATACAAATAAAAAATTATTTTTCAACCATAAAAATGGTTTCATGACCATATATGAAGCTATAAATGGAAGAAGAAAGAATGTCATTTTTAAAGGTGATAAATTAACACCTCACGAACAACGTTCTCTTTAATAAAATAAAAGGAAGAGGTAAAAGTGGTTGGATGATATAATATCCCATTATAATCATAAAATTTCTATATATGTATAATACTGGAGTTATAATACCATTAGGATGAATATAGGTGGCTAGAGATCAAGACATGAACTTGAACTTGAAAGGAAATTAAAGGAGAAGAGGGAGAGAAATTACCTCTTGAATCCTTCTCTTCAGAACCTCCTTAAGGGACTAATATTGGTCTTTTGATGATTATATAAGATCTTGAACGTGGGGTAGGGGATAGGGAAGGTTTTTGGGAAGATTTTAGAGAAGTCATGGATCTTGAGAGGTGTGAGGATATGAGGGTGTGAAGGGGGGCTTTTATGTTGGAGGGGAGAGGGGTTTCCTTAATATAAAATTCATTAGTTTATTAGTTTCTCCTAAGAAAAGAAATAGTGAGTCTTGAATGACCAAGAATATTAATTTTATCATGTTATCCCTAACCAAGTGGGCTTACATCATTAGAACATCATCGATGACTCAATTAATCCATTATTTATTATTGTGAATTATCGGATTCTATTATTCAACAAAAATTCAAGTATGTCAAAAAAATCCCAAAAATTTACCCCAACCATTTTACAATGTGTGGAATAAAAAAATGAAGTCCATTTTTGAAAAATAATTTTCTTAATATTATTAATATAATATTTAATTAAAATCACAATTTACTTAAAAACAGTTTTTAAGATTAAAACTGATTTTATAGTTCTTTCAAAAATTATGTAGGGTCTTATCAAATTATCTAAAAACTATAAGACATTGATTTGATAAATAATGAATACATTTTAATAGAATAAATTTTCTTTTAAATTAATTAATTTATTACAATTATTTATTTATGACTTACAAAATTCCAAAACATATACTAAGGTCAAATTGTCACTTTCTAAGATGTCTAAATTTTATTTAATTATTCATAGGTAATATTAATCTTATGTTTAATGGTTAAATATTCATAAAGTTCATATTACTATTCATAAGGTTCTGTTAATATTCATAATGGTACGTTACTATTCACCAATTTTTTTTTTCATTAGACTCTCAAAAATAATCTTGAACACAACTGTGTATGTCGGATTTTTAAAATTACAAACACAGAATTAAAAAAATTGTGTTTAAAGGTCACTTAATTCTTAGTAGTTTATTATGTTGTGTTTTCATGTTATTTTATGACAAAAGAAGGTAATTTCCATTCAAAAACATTGGGTCTTTACATTCTTACCCCCTTTAGAAATTTCACCCCAAAATTTTCAATTTACACAAATAGGTGAGGGTGTTTCTTCTTCATTTCCTCTTCTGGTTTCCAAGTTTCTTCCTCAAACTTAGGATTCCTCCACAACAGTTTCACAATATGGGTTGTCTTGTTGCGTGGAACCTTATCCCTCTGATCCATAATCTTTACTGGCTACTCCTCATTGGAGTGATCATCTTCTAGCTGCACCTCCTTTGAGTTTAGTACATGTGAGGGGTCTGGTATGTACTTCCTTAGTAGTGATACATGAAACACATCACGAACATGAGTCGTATTCAGTGGATGTGAAAGACGAAAGGCCACAAATCCTATGTAGTCAAGGATCTCAAAGGGGTTAATATACCTTGGGCTTAGCTTCCCTTTCTTCCCGAATCGCATGACTCTCTTACATGGAGATATTAGAAGGAAGACTTTATCTCCAAAGTTGAACTCTAAGTCTCTTCGATGGTTGTCAGCATAGCTCTTTTGCTGACATTGTGCAGCTTTGATGTATTTTTGGATGACTTGAACCTTCTCTGTCATCTCTTGAACAATATCAGGTCCAAGTAGCTTCCTTTCTCCAACTTCAACCCAACAGGTTGGAGTTCTACATCGCTTTCCATACAGAGCATCATATGAAGCAATCTAAATACTTGAGTGGAAGCTATTGTTGTATGAGAACTCAACCAATAGGAGATGTTGATCCCATCCACCATTGAATTCTAGATAGTAGGCTCTTAGAATATCTTCAAGAGTCTGAATATTCATTTCAGATTGGCCATCAGTTTGGGGGTGATAGGCCATGCAGAAATTTAATTCTGTACTCAAAGCATGTTAAAGGCTCCTCCAGAACATAGATGTGAACCTTGGATCCCGGTCCGAGACAACTGAGAGTGGAACACCATGCAGTCTCACTACTTCCTTCACATATATCTTTGCAAGTTGTTCAAGCGATATATCTTCATGAATATCAATAAAATGGACAGTCATGGTGAGTTCGTCAAGCACAACCCATATCAAATTATTTCCCTTTGACGTCTTTGGGAGACCCATGACAAAGACCATAGTAACATTTTCCAATTTCCACATTGGTATAGGCAATGGTTGCATCATGACTTTGGAATTTTTTCTCCCAACCATAACTTGATGACATACCAAGAACCTTGATATATATTCCACAATCGTCTCCTTCATGTTATCCCACCAGAAGTGTTCTTGGAGATCACGATATATCTTGGTACTCCCAGGATGGATAGAGAAAGTTGAGATATGTGCATTATCCAAAAGCTCCTTCTTTATCATGGGTGATGAAGACACTTAAAGCCGCGTTCCAAACCGAATCACACCATCATCATCAATATGGAACTCTTGCAGCTTCTCTTCCTTTACTGCATTCACTCTCTTTTGTATCTCCACATCATTCCTTTGTGCTTCCTTAATCTTCTTCTGGATGGATGGTTTCAAAATAATTTGGGAAAGGTAGGATGTATCCCCTTACCTTATGATTTCCAAATCCATTCATTGCATATCCATGAAGATAGGGTATTTCTCAATCCACTACATGGATAGAGTAGCAGATTCTTTTCTGCTTAGAGCATCAGCTACCTTGTTCGCCTTTCTGAGATGATAGTGAATAGAGAAATCATAATCCTTGATTATATCTAACCATATCCTTTGATTCATGTTGAGGTCCTTTTGTGTGAATATACACTTTAGGCTTTTGTGGTCAGTTTATATTTCAAACTTCTCACCATAAAAGCAGTTCCGCAAGATTTTCAAGGCAAAAATCACGGCTTCCAGCTCTAGATCATGCATCGGGTAGTTCTTCTCATGGATCTTCAATTGTCGTGAGGCGTAGGGTATCACATTGTCATTTTTCATGAGTACACAACCCAATCCTTTTTTTGAAGCATCACTTTATATCACAAAACTTTCTCCACTTTTTGGTAGTGTGAGTACAGGGGTAGTGATCAGCCTTCTCTTTAGCTCCTTGAAGGTTCCGTCACATTCTTCCATCTAGATATACTTTACCCCTTTCCTTGTTAACATAGTTACTAGGCATGATAATCGTGACAAGTTTATCACAAAACGTCGGTAGTACCCAGCTAATCCAAGAAAACAATAGATTTCTGTGACACTAGAGGGCCTGGGACATTCCTCAATCGCCTTTGTTTTTTAAGTATCCATAGAAATTCGCTCACTTGTGATCACATGTCCCAAGAACGTGACTTGCTTCATCCAAAAGTCACACTTGCTAAACTTGGCGTAAAACATCCCCTTTCTAAATGTCGCCAAAACAAGTCTTATATGTTCTTCATGTTCCTCCTTTCTCTTGGAGTAGATGAGAATATCATCGATAAAAACTACCAAATATTTGTCGAGGTAATGCCTAAATACTCTATTCATCAAATCCATGAAGATTTCAGGGGCATTAGTAAGTCTGAAGGGCTTGACCAAAAACTCATAGCGCCCAAACCTTGTACGGAAGGGAGTATTTTGAATATCTTCCTTCTTCACCTTTACCTAAAGATATCCAGAATGAAGATCCACCTTTGCGAAGTAATGAGATCCTCTTAACTGGTTGAACAAGTCATCAATCCTTGGGAGATGATACATGTCCTTTAGGGCGATCTTGTTGAGTTCCTAATAATCAATACACAGCTGCATTTTTCCATCCTTCTTCTTCACAAAGAGCACTGGCACACCCCAAGGTGATGCACTAGGGAATCTGAACCTTTTGTCCAGATGCTCTTGTTGGTGCTTCTTCAACTCCTCCAGTTCGATAGGAGCCATCCTATAGGGACACTTCGAGATAAGAGTAACTACAGGTATGGGTTAAATTGAGAACTCTACCTCACGATCTGAGGGAATTTCGGTTAACTCTTCAAGAAATACATCGTTGTATTCCCTCACGATGGGAATTTCCTCAAGGTTGGCACTTTCCTTCGACTCATCCATTTGGGCGAGGTATGCTTCTTCGTAGGGAATCAACACCCACACCATTGCAGGATTTTTCAAAGGAGATTCATGATCTTCCTTGGATTTGTAGAGGAGCATGGGATGGTTTGGAATATGAAGAGATATTTCCTTTTCCCGATAGTTAATATGTGCTATGTATAACGATAGCCAATCCATTCCCATTATTGTATCGAATTCCACCAAGGAAAGCATTACAAGATTTTCTGGAAGAATATTCCCACATATGTCAATAGGAGAATGTAACACACTTGGGTTGCAATGATTGCACTACTTGGTGTTTTTACATATATATCTACTTCAAGCTTTTGGGACATTGATTCTATAGTTCTAGAAAACATTCAATATGTAAAGGAATGCGTAGAACCAGAATCAAATAATTCTTTTTCCCTTCTTGAGTGAATAGAAAGTGTACCTTGTATGACTTCATTATCATGCTCCACCTCCATAGTAGTGATGGAATAATCCTTCCCTTGTTCCTTTGGCTTTGGTGGCTGCTGATGCTGATTACT
This sequence comes from Viscum album, assembly GCA_963277665.1. NCBI lineage: Eukaryota > Viridiplantae > Streptophyta > Magnoliopsida > Santalales > Viscaceae > Viscum > Viscum album. The sequence continues at coordinate 450,517,594 of OY728143.1, read as the reverse complement.
CTCAAGAACTCGAGGTTTAGTGCACTGGTTTGCATAGTGACCTAGCTCCATATAGTTGTAGCATTGAACCATGGGGGTTTCTCTCCTTTAATCTGCTACATTCTCCTTCCTTTTCATGTATTTTCGACACTCTTGAGCATGGTGTCCTTCTTTCCCACACATGAAGCATTTCCCTGTCCCTTTGTGTCAATTCACATGGTGTAACTTCCCACATTTTTGGCATGTGGGTCGTTGATTTTTTCTTCCCACCTTTGTCATTAGATCTACTAGCTTGAAACTATATCTTTCTTTTCTTATCACCACAGCCATGAGACCATTATCCAAACTTGATATCCACTTTTAGAGCACACCGAAAAACTTCTTCATAACTCCTAAAGTCAAGAATTGCAAGAGCCTTTCTAAGTTGTTGTTTTATTCCACCAAATAATCTATCAATTTTGTTATCATTGTTGATAACATAACCCAAAGACTACCTTGAAAACCTTGTGAAATTAGCTTCATAGGTTGTGATAGATTCTCGTTATTTTTCATTAAGCTCTATGAATTCATTCTCCATATTCGTGCGAAGAGTTCGTGGGAATTACTTATTAAGAGAAATTGTCTTAAAGTCTTCCCATTCCATCTCTTCAATTTCCTCCTTTGGCTTGGTGTTCTTAATCAAAGACCACCATCGATCGTCTTATCCATCTAGATGATAAACAGCTAGAGTCACCTTCATCGTCTCAGAATAGAGGACCACAAAAAAGATCTTCTCCATGGAGTTGACCCACTGTTCCACAACTAGTGGATTAGAGGATCAACAAAACATTGTTGGTCGTTGCCGCATAAAACATTCGATAGCCAGTTGCTCCCTCTTTTGTGAAGGAGGACATTCCCCATTGTTATGGTTATTGTTCATAACCTAAGATAATTGGGTAAGAATCACCATGATGTTTTGAACTCCACCTCCCATATCATTGGGGTTGTCATTCGAGCAATTGGTTCATTGGCCCTCGCAAGAGTTATTGGCCTGATTTCTCCTGGTGGCCACCATTTTCTAAAATAGAAAAGGTTAGAACAAACATAAGTAAACAAGTAATAACTTATTAATTTAAAGAATTTATACCAAAAACATAACATATGGGATCCCTATATAAATATTCTTGTGTGAATTTTTGTACTTAGTCTCATGCTAGAGGTTTTCTTTAGAGTTCACTAATTCTAATTCCCAAATTAACTAATCATTTCCCCTGATACCAACTATTGTGACCCAGACTTCTCTTAATTTAATATTAAATTATTTTAAATATAAACAACATAATATAATTACACATAGAGGATCCAAAGGTTTAGTGTCTTAGTAAAACTAGGACCATACACAATAAATACAACATCAAGCATAAACATTTGTTTAATTTCATCTTCTCTAGATTATTATTGACACTTTTCCTCTCCTTAGTACATATAGCCACCTAATGATATACATCAAAAGGGGGAGATAAAATCCCAGTAAGAGGATAGATAAGAACAATATAGAATGGGATGATCATAATCATTACATAGGCAAAGGATCATGAACATGAGAGGATCCTAAATAAAAGACTTGAAATGTGGCAATGCATAAAAATGAAACATCATGTCTTAATGGTTAACTACCACAAAAAAATTTGAACCAAGATAGAATCTTGTTCACACATCATTTAACATTTACTAATGAGATTCATCTCTTTACCCAATGCATTGGAGCGTTGTATAATTCCGGGCACACTCGTCACATTGAAACATTCATATTGTGCTATATAATTCCGGGAGCACCCGTCACATCATAACATTATCATCATCATGATTTCCACATAGAACACATATAAAAAATATACATACCTAACACATGTAATGTAATGGGTTTCATCTCATAATAACACATTCATAAGCTTTGGGTTCCCAAAATATAGAGAGAATAACATACATGTTACAAGAACTGTCCACTTTGAGTGAGAAGTAAAAAGGGGTGTTATTAAAAGAGGAATTCTTTTGGAAAACATTTTTTTTGACATAAAAACTAGTGAAAAAACATTTTTATCCCAGAAAAGTAAATAAAATTATGAATAAATGATCTTTAAGGAGTAACCATATCAAAAATGGAGTGAAAGAGGGAGAACCCGAAGGAAAAAAATTATGTTCAAGATTTTCCCTTACCTTGTATCTGAATGCTTACTTCTCTTTAATGTCATGTATAATGACATTATATTCATTAATTAGAAATAAATAACCTTTTAAACATTAATATGGTTCATTCTGGTTTCATTATGTGATTTTACGTGCCTTTGGATGAGTTATAGAGTTTAAAAACATTATTCGGGAATGTTTGTTTTTATGGTTTTCTTGAGTGGTTCACTTGTATTCTTAAATAGAAGTTTTGGTAGAACATGGGTAAAGATAAAGAACTGATATTTCATGATATTAATGATATTACTGGAGTTTTATTGATTTTTTAATAAATTATATTAGATCCATGTGGATGAATCATTAGATAAGAATTAAATGATGATTATTTGGGTTAATTTGGGTTGTTTTTCGATCACACCGAACTTGTTTTAACTTATCACTTAGTAATATGGCCATAGGCTATTTCCAGAACATTAAATAGGACATAATACATATAAAATATTATGTTTCAACCATAAAAATGGTTTTATGACCAGATATTAAGGCAGAAATGGAAGTAGAAAGCATGTCGTTTTTGAAGGTGATAAATTAACGCCTCACGAACAACGTTCTCTTTAATAAAATAAAAGGAAGAGGTAAATGGGGTTGGATGATATAATATCCCATTAGAATCATAAAATTACATTATATTTATAATACTGGATTTCAAATACCATTTGGATGAATATAGGTGGGGAGAGATCAAGAAATGAACTTGAATTTGAAAGGAAATTAAAGGAGAACAAGGAGAGAAATTACCTCTTGAATCTTTCTCTTGAGAACCTCCTTAAGGGCCTAGGATTGGACTTTTGATGAGACTAGAAGATATAGAACTTGGGGGAGGGGCTAGGGAAGGTTTTTGGGAAGAGTTTAGAGAAGGCATGGAGCTTGAGAGGTGTGAGGAAATGAGGGTGTGAAGGGTGGCTTTTATAGTGGAGGGGAGAGGGGTTTCCTTATTATAAAATTCATTAGTTTATTATTTTCCTGTAAGACAAGGAATAGTGATTCTTGACTGACCAAGAATAGTAATTTTATCATGTGATCCAGAACCAAGTGGGATAACATCATAAGAACATCATCGATGACTCAATTAATCCATTATTTAGCATTTATTGTGAATTATCAGATTCTACTATTCATCATAAATTCAAGTATTTCAGAAAAATCCAAAAAAATTACCCCAACTATTTATCAATGTGTAGAATCCCAAAATGAAGTCCATTTTCCAATAATAATTTTCTAAATATTATTAATTTGATATTTAATTAAAATCATAATTTACTAAAAAAACAGTTTTTAAGATTAAAACTGATTTTATAGTTCTTTCAAAAATTACGTAGGGTCTTATAAAATTATTTAAAAACTATAAGACATTAATTCGATAAATAATGAATAAATTTTAAGAAAATAAATTTTATTTTAAATAAATAAATTAATTATAATTAATTATTTATGACTTACAAAATTCCAAAACGTTTACTAAGGTCAAATTGTCACTTTCTAAGATGTCTAAATTTTATTTAATTATTCATAGGTAATGTTAATCTTATGTTGGATGATTTAGTATTAATAATGGTCATATTACTATTTATAAGGGTATGTTACTATTCATAAGGGTATGTTACTATTCATAGAAAATTATTTTTGTTTCATTAGACTCTCAAAAATCATCTTGAACACAACCGTGTATGTCGGATTTTAAAAATTCCAAACACATAAGTGACAAATTTGTGTTTAAAGGTCACTTAATTCATAGTAGTTCATTATGTTGTGTTTTCATGTTATTTAATGACATAATAAAAGAATTTCCATTATAAAACATTGGGTCGTTACACGGGCGGTTCTTCATCATAAGTTCCATAGGTTCCCATGTTGCCTCTTCAATATTATGGTTTCTCCATAGAACTTTTACCAGACGAGTCATCTGTTTTCTCAGCACTTGTTCTCTTGTATCAAGAATCGTAACAGGCTCTTCACAATAAGACAGATCGGGTTCCCATTCTAATTCCTCACATGTGAGTACATGCATTTGGTCAGGCATGTATTTTATCAACAGTGATACGTGGAATACATCATTAACATTGGAGAGACTTTGCAGCATTGCCAAACTGTAAGCTACAGCCCCAATTCGTTCTAGAATTCTGAATGGTCTGATGTACCTGGGACTCAATTTACCCTTCTCACCGAGACGTATAAAGCCCTTCAATGGAGATACGTTCAAGATAACATGATCTCCTACCTAAAATTCCAAATATTTTCTTCAATTATCGGCATAGCTCTTCTTCCTACATTGAGATGATTTGATGTGGGTTTGGATTACCTTCACCTTTTACATTCGTTCCTCCACATGTTCTGGGCCTACGTGTTTTCTTTCACCAACATCATCCCAACAAGTTGGGGTGCGACATCTCTTTCTATATAACTCTTCATATGGTGCTATCTGAATTCTTGAATGGAAGCTATTATTGTAGGAAAATTCTACCATAGGTAAATATTGATCCCACATACCTTCAAAGTCAAGTGAGCATGATCTCAACATGTCTTCTAAGGTTTGAATAGTTTATTTTGATTGTCCATCAGTTTGGGGGTGGTTGGCAGTGCTCAAATGAAGTTCAGTATCTAGGGATTTCTGAAAACTTTTCCAGAATCATGTTGTAGAACGTGGCTCATGATCTGAAACATTCGATAGGGGTACTCCATGATGTCTCAAAAATTAATTAATATATAGTCTTGCAAGACGTTCAAGTGTTAAATCTTCTCTTCTAGAAACAAAATATACTGGCTTGGTAAGATGATCAACAATGACCCATTTTTCATTGTTCTTTCTAGGAGTCTTTGTAGTCACATGACAATGTCAATCATGATATTATCACATTTACACTTAGGTATGGGAAGAGGTTGCAAGAATCCTCCAGGATGTTTCCCTCCAGTTATCACTTTTTGAAAAACCATACATCTTGACACAAAATCAGCAATCTCCCCCTTCATGTTGTCCCACCAAAAATGTTCCTTCAAATATCTATACATTTTAGTGCTACCAGGGTGTATAGAGAAATTGGAACTATGAGCATCATCCAACAAGTCTCTTTTTAGATTAGTTATATCGGGAACACAAAGTCACTTCCCAAAATTTAAAATTCCATCTTCATATATGATGTCACTCGATCTCCCGATATTCACAGCATTAATCTTCTTTTGAACATCCTCATCATCAGATTGATAACTTTCTATCATTTCTAATAAATATGATTTTTCAACCATTTGAAAAAAATTGATGTTTCAACTTCCATGGTTATTCCCATATCCATATTTACTTGATCAATGAAAATAGGATCCCTTTCAACTCTCATCTTGTTCAAAACTCTATGAAATTTTATACAAAAAGCATCTGCCACCTTATTTGCCTTCCTCGGGTGGTAGTGTATCATGCAATCATAATCCTTGAGTAGTTCAAGCCATCTCTTTTGCCTCATGTTGAGTTCTTTCTGTGAGAAAATATACTTCAAACTCTTGTGTTAGGTATATATCTCACATTCTTCACCATAGTGATAATGTCTCCATATCATCCATGATAATATTACAACTGCTAATTCAAGATCATGAGTTGGATAGTTTCTTTCATGAATTTTTAGATGTCGTGATGCGTTGTCAATAACCCTATCATTCTGCATAAGTACCCAACCATTTCTTTTCTTTGATGCATTACTATAAATAAAAAACCCATCATTCCCTGATGATAGAGTCAATATAAGATAATTGACTAATCTTCTCTTATATTCTTAGAATCATTCTTCACACTCGTTTGTCCATAAATATTTAACCCCTTTTCATGTAATCTTTGTTAATGGGGTAGCTAACCTGGAAAAATTATGGATGAAACGTCAATAATAACATACTAAACCAATAAAACTACATACCTCAATTATACTCACCGGTGCTGGACATTCTTGGATTTCTCTTGTCTTAGAAGGATCAATAGAGATTCCATCCTTAAAGACAATATGTCCAAGAAAAGAAATCTCCTGAATCCAGAATTCACACTTTCTAAACTTCCCATATAATTCGTGTATTTTAAGAGTCTTTTGGATAATGCGCAAGTGATTTTCATGATCTTCATAGATTTTGGAGTATACCAAGATATCATCAATAAATACCTCTACAAATTCATCAATTTATTCCTTGAAAAATCTATTCATTAGATCCATGAAGATAGAGGGTGCATTGGTCAATCCAAAAGGCATTATTGTAAACTCATAATGCTCGTAACTGGTTCGAACTGCTATTTTCGGAATGTCTTCTTTCTTCACACACAACTGATGATACCCAGATCAAAGGTCAGTCATTGAAAAATTTTGAGCTCCATGAATTTGGTTAAATAAATCATCAATGCGAGGTAGGGGATACTTGTTCTTTATTGTTATATCATTAATCTCCCTATAGTCAATGCACAACCTCATAGATCAATCTTTCTTCTTAACAAAAATAACAGGGGCTCCCTATGGAGAAACACTACAGTGAATAAATCCCTTATTACTCAATTCCTATAGTTTTTTATTTAGTTCCACTAATTTCACAGTGGCCTTTCTATAAGGGGTCTTCGATATGGGCCTTGAACCAGGAATTAAATCAATGGAAAAATCAATTCCTCGTTCTCAAAGATGTCCAAGTAAATCCTTTGGAAACACATCAACATATTCTTACACAATGGGTACATCCCCTATTTGAACATTTCCTTCCTCACCCACAGTTATTTCATTCTCTTCCTCCCCAATAATTGAATTTATTTGAGCTACTGGGGGTGGAACTAGATAAGAATTAGGTTGTGACGTTTCTTCTCTAAAGATAAGTTACTCTTTATCATTATCAAAAATTGTAACCTCCTTCTTCTTACAATAAATTTTCATTTCATAGTCTGAAATTCAATCCATACCGATGATTATATCAAATTCAATAAAGGGTATGACGATATGATCATCAAATAAATAACATTTATATGCCTTAATGGGAACTGATTCACAAAACATTGTAGCAATGATACTTCTATTAGGAGTTTTTACAGACAACTCCCTTATCAAATCAAATTGGAAATATCTAATTTTCTTAGAAAACTGGGAATATATGAAACAATTCGATGATCTAGAATCAAATAAATCATTTTCAAAACTTGAGGAACCCATTAAATTACCTGTCGCTGCATCTTTTATAGCTCCAACCTCACCAATAGTGATAGCATAAGCATGGACTTGATCCCATGGCCTTTCCTAAGGTAAGATCCTAGGATGATTAGGACATTCATTCACATAATTCTCTCTTTCTCTACAATTTTATCATTCAACAATGACAACCTCTTTCTTCCCCTTGCAATCAGGAGCTTGGTGTCCTTTTTCACTACACTTGTAACAGACTCCCATTCCCTTCAGGTAAGTACTAGGGTGTTTCTTCCAACATTTACTGCATGATAGAAATTCAACTTTTCCCTTCTTCGCCTTATTTCCATGTACACAGTGTTCAGTAGATCTCTTCTTCTCTTGCTTTTCTTTTAATTCGTATGACTTATAGAATTCGTTTTCTATCTTGATATCACATGAAACAATATCTTTGTACGACGAGAAGAATTGTGAGACTAATGATCGATGGAGAAATGGTTTTAACCCATAAAATAAATTATTGATATTACTTCATTGGAAACGTATATAATTTGTAGCATGCCTCGCTAACCTTGTAAAGTTAGCTTTATACTTTACGACATTCTCATCCTCCTTTTGCCTCAAAATCAGAAATTGTCCTTCCATAACTGCTCGATGGTCACGAGTAAAGTATTTTTCTAAAATTATTTCTTTAAACTCCATCAATTCCATATTTTATACATCCTCATATTCTTTAGTGTTTTGAATCAATGATCACCATTGATCAGCATCTCCAGTGAGGTGGTAAACTGCCATGACAACTTTTTCCCTTTCTCTACTCCCCAAGGCATGTAATATTTTCTCTAAGGAATTTATCTATTGCTCATATACTAGGGCATTGGTACCTTCATTGAATGTTGGTGGTTTTTTCCTCATGAAGCGATCTAATATTGATCCTCCACACTGCGGATCAGGGTGCTCCATACGGGTAAGGATATTATCCATAACTTGAGTGAGTTGTCCCAATATAGTGATAAGTTGATCAGCACCAGTTGTATCACCAGCTCCACTATAATTTTCTTGAGAAGGAGGGAAATCCCTACATGGAGTGCATGCATTGATACGGTTTCCATTCCTTCCACTCGGTTCCATTTTGAAACAATGGCATAAACTAGATTAGTTTATGAATCACAATACAAAAATACAAACTTGTAAAACACTTAACATAAATTGAACAGTTTATGGATATAATCCATAATCATAAAAAATGTTTTCTTTGAGGAAGTATATACTCATAAACACTTCATAATTTTCTGTAAAGAAAATTAAAATTATCCTAAGCATATCCCCCGAGAGTGTCATAACCATGAGTGGAGTAAGGCCCATTGTCATGCACCAGTTCCGTTTCGAGTCTAGATCAAAGCGGCATTTTTGGGTTTTTCCCCTAGGTACATCTAGGCCAGAGCCGCCTCTATCTGCTCATATCCAGACAGTGATGTATTGCATGGAAAACTCACAAAATCTCTACAATACCAAAATTCTTGGAAGCTCTTCTATGATAATCCAAAAAGTATATCTTTGGGCAATGTGCTCTAATCAATGTTTATCTAAATCTAGATTCCAAGGTTTGTACTAAACTTCCTCGGATACCAACTGTAATGCCCTAACCCCAGAAGCCTAGAGTCAGTGCATTATTATCTATCATTGGAATGATCACAAAATATCAAGTCTCGAAAGACCGATTAGTTTAGTAGCCTTGGAAATACTAGATACATTTATAAGGTTTACATTACATCATAAAATGGAAAACTGCAACAACATTGTTTTCAGAGTAAACACTAAGATCCCATAGACTATCCCTGAAGGTCAGTCATAATATACTTCTTCACATCCTGGGAGAAATACAACATAGAAAAGGGTGAGCTCAGATGATCAGTAAGGATAAAAATATAGCAGAAGCTTTCATAAATAAGTATAAACATTTAAGGAAATGTATAAAACTAAACCAAAATCCTTTTTAACTTGAACTTTAGCATAATATAGAAAATAAAAAATCAAAATAATTCCATTTACTTACTCACATGGATATTCTACTAGTTGAATAATCACATGAAATATCAATAGCCACTTTCATAATGATGGAATGCATAATGCTAGACTTTCATAACCACAAAGTCCAGGCCTTGTGCCAAGACTACAAATAAGATTTTGTCAAGGCCTTATTCCAAGAAACTAGTTTGTCTCATGATACCTACCGATGCATCGAGGAGTAATAGCAGTCTCCACCCGTCACTTACTAAGAAAATGAATTTTTCATATAAAAGGTTTAAACATAACATAAACATTCGTATTAAAACTAAAATATTAATTGTCAATACTTTATCCATAAATCATGAATGGTGTAAAAATAACACATCCATAGTCAAACATATCACAAAACATTCAATAAAATATAGAATTTTTGTATCATAATAAATCAACTTCAAAAATCTTAAAATCTATCAAAGGGTGTTGACATAGATGAAATCAATACCTGTTAGAGTGAAATATCACTTTCTATTTTGAAATCATTTAAGAAAAACTTTATTTTGAAAATATTCTTATAATCATGTAATGGAAGCTTCGGTGATGATATAATGGAAAAAAATAGTCGCACCCATCATTTAAGTTAAAAAAAATACATTCTTACCTTAATTTGGTCGAAAAGGTTAAAAATATCCTTGTTTGGAAAACGACAAAATGATTCCTTTAAAACTATTTTATAAAAATTCAAACAAGGTTATAAATTAATTTAAACCATGCCTAGTAAATATTAAAAATGTTTTGGAATACATTTTTAAAAAACATGGATGTGGATGATAAAGAGTTCCCAACAGATACTTACATAAAAAAACCTCAGATAATAAAGAGATTGTGAAATTAACCCTTACCTTGTACTTTTCCTTGGTCAATGGTAATTTATACTACTATATAATGGTTAAATAATTATTATTAAATTATAAACGAATAATATATATTAATATGATATCATATATGATCTTTTATCATTGCTTTGTTAATAATATCTTAGTATTATCTTCGTTTGAGGTGTTAACTGATTCGTTTTCCTTTGTATGATTTGTTATTTAAGTAATGTTCATTATGGATAGGATTTATCATATTCATATTGAAAATGATATTTAGTCTTTAAATATTATTTTTAGTCATCTAATGAAAATTAGTCTTGAATGGATACGATAGGTAATGAATCTCATCGCGTTCGTGGAGACGGTAATCCGTACGTACACACGAGTGATAATAACATTCTTTTGATATTAAAATAATATATAATTGTATGGTATATCATATATATAAATAATCATCATCATGTTATATTTATTATTTACATAAATTAAACATCATTATTATACCCATCCAAATAATAATGTATTGAATAACAACTACACCACGATGTGGAGACGGTAAGCCGTAATTACACATGTATGGTGACATGTCATTAAAAGGATGGATAAAATGATGAATATGGTTGTAACATATTTATAATAACATTGCAGTATATATAAGATACTATAGTTATTATTTTATAATGGAAATAACAAAGAAAGATGAAGTGGAAGAATAAATGAACTTGAAAGAGGTGATGAAATATTTAACTTTTTTCTGGTTATTCCTTTTGATTTGATTAAAAGGGATCCTTAGGATGTATTTATGACTAAAGTAAGGCCTATAGGATTAACGGGTGACATTTTAAGAGGGTATTTGGGAAGGGGTTGGCCGAGCCAAATGGATTTGAAGGTGTGAATTAGAGAGAATGGGGAGTGCCCTTTTATAAGATGGGTAAGGGGCACCGTAGGAAAAGATAGAAATATTATTTTATAAAAAAATAATTTTCGGTTTCTAATAGCTCAAAAATAAATTATTTAAAGGATAAGGTGGAGATGGGTCGAAACCCACTCAACCAGTAGGTTTTAGTTAGGTTTGGGTCACTTTATTAACTTTATCTTTTAGATTTAACTCTTAGTTATATAGTTTAACCATTACCATGTTTCTTTGTATTTTATATTATATGGTTAATAAACTTATATAAACTTCCATGAGAACCCCAAGTGGTTAATTAATGATACAACTATCATTATATCTATCATTTGTCTGAACATTAGATTTCTAAGAATATTATATCAATTAATAACATAATTTTTTTAAAAAAAGTCTTTTATATCAATTAGAAACTATTTAATAATTGATTTTTGTTAAAGTTCGAAAAACATTATTAATTCGAAATAAATTCATTTAATCGATCCTAACATGTCATATTAACCTATAAAATTCTTTTATGGCATCAATAATTTCAAATTATATTTATTTTAACATTTATAATAACATTTATTTGGTTACATCATTAATAAAGAAAATATTGCATCATCATTGTGTCATAAATAAAATTAATTATTCGATGTCTACAAATTATATATAAAATTCCATTATGTAGGAAATACTTTTATCTTTCTAATTAATATTTATATTCTAATAGAAAACATGTATAACTTAATGTAAAAATTATTTTACTGAAAGATATATTCTTATTTCATTTTTGTATTTACTTTAAATTAATTAATATAACGTGTCATTATCACTTACATGTGGCTCCATGGGGTCCCAAAATCGACCCAAAGAGGCCTATTGTCAGACATGTATCATATAATAGGGTTAGGTCAAATTTTAGGATAATTTAATATCATTATAATATTTTTTTTACCCTTATTTTCTGGATTTACCTTTTAACCATGGTAAGAAAAATATTTACCGAAGTAATTATTTAAAATGTATAAAAACAAAAGGTAACTATTTAAAAAATTTGGACCTCATGATTATAAATATAGAATAAATTTTTCTAAATTCAAAACATATAAGTGGAGTAAATTAATTTAAAATTAATTCTCATTGTCAAAACAAAAGGCGTGTTTTTAAGAAATAATAACTATCAAAAGATTAACACTTGCTTATGTCTAGTTTAAATGTGAAATTATGTACAATGACTAAAATTTAATTAAATGGTAAAAATATAATCTAATCATAGTAAAAAACTACTCAATAGTATAATTTAGCACTATAAATTATTTTTAATAAAAAAGTAGTTTTTAATTAAAATTTAGTATTTTTCACTATTCATCAAAAACTGAATGTTTTAGAAAAATACCAAAAACCCACCCTAAGATAATTTTGATACTCCGAATACAAAATTGAAGCCCATTTTAAAAGATAAACATTATAAAATTTCAAAAAGTGGGTATTAATATTCATAATGGCTAGTTTGATTGGTTGTGGTGTGTTAGAACTCGAAGTTGCGCACAACACACGCTATTGTATTATTCAAAGAGAAGCGTATTGTGGAAGCATGGGGTGTTACATTACCTATGGATTATTGAGGATATTTTTTAAGGATATTAACCCATTATTTATATGGTTGGTTTATGTTTATTATTGAATTATATTTATGAAATCCATTTCTTTTCAATGGGTTATGTTATGATTGAATGATGTTTATGAAACCCATTTATTTTTTATATTTCTGATGTGATGAATGAATTATGTTCTTATGGAACACATATGTTTGGATGTGATGGGTGAAGCTTATATATACTTCCAATTCATTGGTTAAAGATTTATATCTCGTGATATAGAAAGGATTGGAATTAATAGTGAACATGGTTCAATAATATAGGGCGAGAACCGAGAATGAACCTGATTCAGAAAAGGATGTTTTTAATTATGATGGTCTTGGAAATGAGCCTTGACTAATCTAAAAATAATTTTATATGCTTATGTTTATGCCACAATTCCATGTCTTCTATTATTCTCTCATATAATATGTTATTTGATTTTTTATGGACCTCTATGATTTATCCCATTACATGATATCGTGATATTTGATATGCATGATATAATTTTCAAATGCATATTATGTTATTATGTATTATCATTATAATATGATTGATATATCCCCTGTTTACCCTTACTGAGAATCTGAGCACACCATTTCTTTTATTTATTTTCCTTAGTATATGAATAAATAAATTAATAAAATTGTGTCAATTAGGGTTCTAGTTGTTAAGGAATAAATGAGATATAATGTAGATGTTTTATAAATCTGTTGTTTATGATTACATGTTTCCATATAAACTGATCCTATATGGTATTGGCGTGGTTTAGTTATGTTATGGAATGAATATTCTTCTATTTATATGTAATATTTATATGTAAAAATTACAGGTCGTTATAACCTCTCTCTCGGGAGATAAACAAGAAATTTCAATTGGAAATACATCCCTAAAACAATCCACTAAAAAGGGAATTTAGTCTCTCGTACTCCATGATTGTTCAGATATAAACTAGAAATTTAGGATGTCATCCCACCCATCCCACGATTCTTTGTTATTTCTCTACCAGCCTAAACATCCTATTCACCCTTGCGAATAAAAATCATCCCTCCAGTGATGTAAAGGTCACCCTTCAGCATTAATAGTCAACATGTGAATGAAAATAAACTAGCATGTCCTTCCATAGTATGATTTCAAACACTTTCATCTCAAGGAAAAAGATATCTCATACAAAGTGACACCCACATACCATAATCGGGTACTCCCTACACTAGAACACACTATCTAATCTGATTCCCAACAGAGATTCAAGTGTCATAAATCCTTTATAAAACTATGAAATAATCCCAAGGATCTAAAATACATGAATAAATATTAAATTATGTGATTCACCTGTATTGAAAAGATCTGGTACTATAGTAGAGGATACTAATCTCATACCTCTCATTGTAGATATCTTGGCCCTATATTTCTTAAGTTTATGATGTGAATAATATATCGGGCCTAAAATGCGGCCCTGTGAAACAATATCACTACCTAGATTAGGCCCACTCTGTTGTATTGGTACAACTAGTGTCTGGATTCCTTAGCCATAACCACCACCTTGGCCTGATTGATCAGAACTACTTCAGCTCCTAGCCTAACATGGAGTTGTAGATCCCACTATTGAACATGGAGTTGGAGTCAATCCTCATAAACTACCTATTGGAGGGAAGTTCCTATAGAATCGTTGTACATGACCCATCCTACCACATTCTCTTCACTCAATTGGGTCTCTATTGCAATTAATCCTAAAATTTTCCCTATCTCCTACACTGATTAAAACAAATAGAACTAACAACACTCACACTTTGGTTGGTATTCTTCTCATGAGAATCCTCAAATCGAAACATTCTTCCAGATAACATTGAACCAATGGGTAGAGAGGATAAACTAGAATTCCTTATGCCCCCATGTTCCCATCATATTTGTTTAGTAATAATAGTCTATTTCATTATCCGAGTACTAGAAGTCAAATGAAATACATTTACATATGATAAAACATTTTTCTTGACACCATCCTTGAAGTATCTCTTAGTTGATAGATCAACATTGTAACACCCCGAGATTTTATGAGATATATTATTTTTAATTTATTTTATATCTTTTGTTGTACGCTACACAAATATTAGCTTGCACTATACGCAACACCGTATTAGTTTGCAGTATACACAACAATATTCTTGGCTCTTGTTACACACAATTTCAAGTTCTTTTGGTAGAAATTATTATATGCAACATTGAGCATAGATTTTGTTCAATGTATAAATGAAATAATTTTTGATTGTGTTATATTCAACACCAAAGGAATCTTTCACTACACACAATCTTGACATGGCATGCTATTCACGCAAGAGCGACCTTCCTCAATAGCGTGTGTTGTACGCAATACCGAGTTTCACTAAAAAATGATATATTATTATGAACTAGACGTTATGAAAAGTATTAATTTCATTTTGAATTTTATAACATTATAATTTATCTTACACATTTTCTAGAATGAGGTATGAGAACAAAATCAATTTTTCGGATAAAATAACTATTTTTAAAAAAAATGCAGTTTTGCCACCTTTTGTGGGCATAACAACATTAAATCTAGTTTTTGACATTTTTATAAGTTCAATTTAACAAATTAAACTTTTTTACTTGGAATGAAGATATAAAAATATACTTTGGATAAAATTTTGATATTTTTATGATAAGTTTCATATTTGGATGAACATTAACAATACGCTAAATTTTAATTGAGAACAACTTTTTTCATCCAAATAATTTATATGGTTAAAATATATTATTTAATGGTTTAAAAGTATAAATAGAATATATTATTACCATTTAATATAATTTATTTCATTAGAATTAATTTTACATTGAATTCATAGGTAAAATCATATCAATCTTTGGAAATGTTTTAAACAAAAACCAATTTTTTCGACAATGGAATTAATTTTAAATTAATAATTGCCTCTTCTGTGTTTTGAATTTGTAAAAATTATTCCATATTTGGAATCATGAGATTAAAATTGGGTAAATAGATAAATCTTATTATTGGTCATTATGAATAGTAACTACGGTAAATTTTATTTACCACAGATAAAGGTAAATTTGGTAATTAGGGGAAAAATAATATTATAAAATTACCCTAACACAAGTCCTAATATAATTGGATGATTATATTTCATCTTTAAATATACTTGGGTAGAAATGGTATCTATTAGAACCCACTTGTATGAGATTGAGGCCTTTATTTTATTTTTTAAATGAAAGTGAAATATGTCTCACTCAAACTCTAATAATTAAATTATTTTTAATATAAGGTTATACAGAGTATAAATTCTGTTATAAATACTCATTAGAAATATAAAATGTTTTTATTTATCATGGTAATTTATTTTTAATTTTTAAGAAATATATAATTACCTTAATAGCTTATACATTAATGATGTAGATATTATTTATTTAGTGAAAAATCAATAATATAGTTTTATTAAATTAATAATACACATAAAAGGCCCAAATACCTAACCAAAACATATTTGTAGTGTGAATATAAACCATAATAATCCAAAGGTATAATTTTTGACCATTTGGAGCCAAATAAAAGCGATTATGACACTTATATTATTTTATTTTAAATGACGTCTAAGATGTCACCTTCATAATTTAATAAACATAACATTTTAAAAGTTTTGTATTTTAGAATATAAATTCCATTAAAAGTATTCTAATTAAATACATTAGATTTATATTTATCATAGAATTTTTTTTTATTTTTTTTATGAAACAAATATATATATTAAATTATTATACAAAAATCATGTAGTAATTATTTTATTAATAGAAATATCAAAAAAATGGTTTTAAAAATATTAAACTAAATATTATATGAACTAATTAATAATACGCACAAATTTTCTAGATGAATACGACATGTTATGAACCTATTAAATATTTTTTATCGAATATATTCTATATGTGTATTTTATTTAAATTCAAATAAATGAATAGTGTCAAAATTGACACAATTGTTATTTTATAAAAATGAAATATTATTAAATTGTTTAAAAATCACAAAAATATTTAAAAATTATAAACTGAAATTTATATGGTATAAAATGTCATAAAGTATCCAATTATGGACAATTCACATCAAATATGTTAGTATTTATAATAATTTAGAATTTAGAATCTTAATACCACAAATAAAATTAAATATATTAAATAAGGATAAATCAAAATGATATGGTTTAAAATAAAATAAAAACAAGTATAAATTTTATTGGTTGATGAGATTACAACCCTATTTCATATAATCTTTGAATTGAGTTATTTTGTTGGTTTTTAAGTGGGGTCTGAATTTATTATAAATTAATATTTTTTAGTTTTCCAAAAGTTCCCCTCTTCTCTCTTATAAAAGGGCACCTCATCCTTCTCCACTTCACAAAATTTTGATCCTTCATGCTCGGCCAAAACCTACCCATTTATTTTCTACACTTCCCTAGAAACATTCTAGAGGTCCTGACCTTCTTCAAATACCAACTGTACTTCCCTAAGAGGAGATTTAGAAGAGGTGAGTTGAAGAAGAGGTAATATCCTTTACTGATTCTTTAAAATTTATTTCTACTTCTACTTACACTTTTTTAATTCTTTCATTATAAAGTAATAACATAATTATCACTCATATACTGATATTTTATTATAAATATGGAACAACCCTACTTCACCATCTATCCATCCTATGAAAAACTAAATCACCGTGTGTGCGTATGTATGGTTTACTGTCTCAACGCCGTGGTGTAATCGGTTTTTCCAACACCACCTTACATGGATAGGCATAGTGGTGGAGATAATAAATATATATGATTATTATAACATGATACTAATTCTGAGATATTATATCATCCACACCAATTCCATTAAAAAATTATGGGGAACGATATCATCACTCGTGCGTACGTACGGATTACCATCTCCACGACGCGATGAGATTCATTCTCTATGAAAACCATTCTAGAATGATTATAAAGTATATATAATAAATAATAATGAAATATATGACATAATAATGCTACTAGATTTATGTATGTATATATATATGTCATCTACTTCAATTCAAGACAATAAGGAAAGGAAAACAATGTGCATGCGTACATACGGCCTACCATCTCCATGAATGGTGTATTTCATTTGATTTATCTATATTATAAATATACACACACAGAATATATATGTTATATACATCATGATTTACATTATAAAAGAAATTAAATCATGATATAATTAATAATATCAAGAACAGCAAGTCCAAACACGTACGATAAAAAAATATTTTACCCAAAACACTGCTTTAACATGGAATTAGCAAAAGAACGGGTAATTTAAAGCCATAAGTGAATCATATATGATATCATAAATCTTATTATGGTTCCGATACAAGTAAATAATTTGATTAAACCAACAATAAACTAGTTTCAGACACATACTAAAGAAATTGGACATAAGGTAAGGGATAATTATTCAAATCTCGTTCATATATGAGATTGTTTATTTGTAAGTATTTATTGGGGTTAATTTTATCATCCATGTCCATGTTTTCTCAATATGTTTTCATAAATGTTTACTATTCTTACATTTATGTTTAAATTCATTTTTCCCTTTTTTTTAAATTTACCACATGGTATGGAATAAATCTTTCTTTTGTTTACCAAATGAGGTACTTTTTTTACTTTTCTAGCAAAAGTATGGGGAGAATTTTTTTAACATATACGGCATGAACAGATTTTTATAGTTAAATAATTCCTTATTTTCATGATTCTTCCTCTATATATTTCATGATTATTTTCAACCAAATCCTTTTCTTTTAAAATTTCGTATCATTTTGAAAGAAGAAAACGATTTTGAAGAAGACGGGATATTTTCCCCAAGAATTCATTTCTTGTGTTTTATCAAAACTATTTTCCATCTAAGATGACATTATTTAATATGTTTATGTTTCAAGTATAATGTCTCTATTATTTACATGGATTGATTTCACTTATGATGAAATAATATCCATTTTTTTATATGGATTATTTTATGATGGGATGATTCTTATGAAACCCATTTTATTCTTTGGGTTATGATGAATGATTTATGTTTTTTTTGTGGCAGATGCAAGAATGATTTCATTATGAAATGGGTGGGACCTATATCTCCTTCCAATGAATAGGGTAAAGATTTACATCTCATGAGATAAACATGGATGGAATGGCATGTAAATTTGGTTTAGTAATACAGGGCTAGAATAGTAGGTAAACCCGGTTCAGTAATGGACTTCATCCACTATGATGGTCTTGGAAGCAATGCCTTACTTACTATGGAAATCATATCATGTGATTAATGGTTTTACACAATTACTTGTTTTATTTTCATTCCATTTTATCATTATTAATGTTTCTTTATGATCTATGGAATATTTAATATCAAGATTTATGTCATTGCTCAAGATTTCGATGTTTTAGGTTCATTCAAATGTTTATGGACTGTTTTTATGTTCACCATGTTTCCCCTTAATGAGAATTTGCGCTCACCCTTTATATGTTTTCTTTCCTCAAGATTTAATGAAAGGTTTTAGGTAAGAAAACAAAAGGGTAAGATCTTTATGGGAGATGTTGAAGATCTTTCACCGTGATTTGAAGATTATGTTCCGAGTTTCCAAAGACACTAAACTAACACCATCTTTGGGCTTCTTTTTGTGTCATGTATTAGGTTTTCCGCAAAATTGATGAAATGTACATGTCCGTAAAGCTTCAGAACTCTACATTATGTATCAGAGCAAAGGTTTAGTTAACCTTTTTAAGCTAGGATGAGAAAACATTAGTGAGATCCCTAGATATATTTCTAAGGTATCTCTAGGGATTTCCCTAAGTTTTAGTATAACTATATGTTATAGTCCTAGAATTATGTCGACGATCATGAATAACCTAGGGTGAACCTAATGTGTCACGGATTAAAGAATTTGTGATAAGTTAGACATCCCATAACTTACTTTTTATGATAATGTGGTTCCTCGTTATTTTAATTATTTCTTACACCATGGTTTTTGGTTTTACTCAATGGAGGGAACCAGAAGGAATTGGGTCAACATTGAATCCAATGGACAAATTGGTAACTATGATAAATGAAATTGTGTAATTCCTAGAAAGAATGATATTGTGATTATGTAGAATCATTCATCACAATATATGATTAAAAAGTTGAACTTTAGTGGTATTCCTAATTCATCAAAATAAGTGGAAGATGGACTTTTATGCATGATCACGTGGTGAGGAGCATAGGGAAAGGAAGATTGAGATTTCTAAAGAAGGGAATAAGAACCTTGATGAATACATCAAATGGAGGGGAAGATGTTATCTGTATGGGGAGAAGGGTCATAGAGTGATAGACTATTATGGAGTTCAATGTCTTATCTGTGGAGAACATGGGCATTACCCAAATCAATTCCCTGACCTAAGAGGTTACTTCTAAATCAAGGAAAAACTTATTCCAAGACAATCATTGAAGAGGATGGATTGAAGTGTTTATGTATTTGTATTCAAGAATAATGTTGTTGAGGAACTTTTATGGTATATTGGAGTATCTATATATTGGTCCATTGTGGTTTTCCATCAGAATATGGTATCAGTAACTATGAAAAGTGATTGAATTTTTTTCGAAAATAAGATGATGTGCGTATAATGAAGGGATAAGGATAAAATAATATGTTTCATATTATTAATGATCTCATGACTAATATAAGGAAAAAGTGACATCATGGTTTGAATATATAGAAATTTTGAGATTTCGGTATGTGCAAAGAGTTAACTTTTGACAACATTTTTGTTTTCACTAAGGTTTAATGGGTATTAATTTTTCAAGAGAATACATGATTAAGGTATACACATGCTTGGAATGTGACCAACAACAATATATATCTTATGATATATTGGGGATAAATTATGGTATTTGCATGCTTGGTAGATGAACTTTTTAGTAATCATTTTCTCTATACTATGAGATTGGATAGAAGTATTTTGGATAAGCCTAAAGATTGGAATGGATTAAGTTAGACATCAAATAGTATTTTTTAGGGCTAGAAATATTTTTATATTATTTTTGGAATGATATAATAGTATAGTTTTAGAAAACGAACAACCCGTAGGATGGGAGACAACCCATTGCGTCGGAAAAGGATGCGGGAATCGAACCCACAACCCAAGTTTAATAGACAGTTATTGCAAACCACTATCCTACAAAAAGTCCCTGGTTAGTAGATACTAGTTTTATTTTACTAACCGGTATGATAGATGAAGTATAAGTCCATTTTCACATCCATATACGATTAATCTCACCATAGATGGACTTATGTATATTTAATAACTTTTTAAAACCATATGTTTGAGACACATGGGATGACCTATCCTTATATCACCTGATCTACTCACACTTCACAAATTACAAATTCAACTTCATTTCTTTATATAAGAGAGGAATTGTAAATTGTTCATGGAATGACCAACGATGATATTACACTGAAATCATGTAAGTATTTATCCTTGTGCAAAAATTTATCAACATTAGGGAAATGATCTTGAAAACCATAAATTTTGTCCAAGTACCCTCATATCCAATGAATTAGATGGTACCTTTGATCATCACAAATTTATGGCTTTGTGATTGTTGGATTTTTCATAGCCATGTTCTCTACCACTCTCCATCAGAACTTGATGGTTAGATTTCTCCTCTATATCCCAGTTTTCACCTATGTTCTATTATGTGGAAACCCAGTGATGAGTTATTTATGGTAACCGTTATGTTCCTTACTTTATTTTTTCAAATTATGTTTTAGTATTCCTTTTTAGGATGTGGTTTTCGATGAAAGAAACTATCTATTAGTGAACCATTTATAACCCCGATGAATTTCGAGGGAGAAATTCATGTTAAAGGGGGAAGAATGTAACACCCTGAGATTTTATGAGATATATTGTTTTTAATTTCTTTGATATCATCTATTTTACGCTACACCATGATTATCTAGTGCTATACACAACACTGTATTAGTTTGCAGTATACACAACAATATTCTTGGCTCGTGTTACAAACAATTTCAAGTTCTTTTAGTAGAAATTATTCTATGCAACATTGTGTATAGATTTTTTTCAATGTATAAATGAAATAAGTTTTTATTATGTTATATGCAACACCAAATTAATCTTGCACTACACTTAATCCTGACTTTCCTTATATTACATGCAAGAGCGACCTTCCTCAATAGTGTGTGTTGTACGCAATACTGAGTTTCACTAAACAATGATATATTATTATGAATAAGCCACTATGAATAGTATTAATTGAATTTCGAATTTTATAACACTATAATTAATCTGACATATTTTCTAGAATGAGGTATGAGAAAAAAATCATTTTTTCAGATAAAATAATTATTTTTCAAAAAATGCATTTTTTCCGCCTTTTGATTTCACCCACTTTAAATATATTTTTTGACATTTTTATAAGTTCAATTTGACAAATTAAACTTCTTCCTTGGAATAAGGATATAAAAATATACCTTGGTTAATTTTTTTATATTTGTTTGATAATATTCTTATATAGATGAATTGTAAAAATACGCTATATTTTAATTGAAAACAACTATTTTCATCAAAACAATATATGTGGTTAAAGTATATTATTGAATGGTTTTAAAGTGTAAATAGAATATATTTTTATCATTTAATATAATTTATGTCATTATAATTAATTTTACATTGAATTCGTAGGTAAAATCATTTCAATTTTAGCAATGTTTTAAACAAAAACCCATTTTTTACAACGGGATTAATATTAAATTAATTACTCCATCTTCTGTGTTTTGAATTTTTAAAAATTAATTCAATATTTGGAATCATAAGGTTCAAATTGAGTAATTATATAACTTTTATTTTTGGGCATTATGAATAGTATCTATGGTAAATTTTATTTACTACAGTTAAAGGTAAATTAGGTAATTAAGGGTAAAAATAATATTATAAAATTACCCTAACACATGTGATAATATAAGTTGATGATTATATTTCGTCCATAAATATACTTGGGTCGAAATGGTATCTATTATAACCCATTTGTATGTGATTAAGACCTTTAATTTATTTTTTAAATGAAAGTGAAATATGACTCACTAAAACTTTAATAATTAAATTATTTTTAATATATAGTAATACAGAAAATAAATTCGGTTATAAATACTCATTAGAAATATAAAATGTTTTTATTTATCTTTTTAATTTATTTTTATTTTTTAAAAATTATATAATTACCTTAATATCTTATACATTAATGAGGTAGAAATTATTTATTTAGTGAAAGATCAATAATATAGTTTTTATTAAACTAATAATAACCATAAGAGGCAGTAATACCTGACCCAAAATTATTGGTCATCTAAATATAAACCCTAATCATCCAAAGTTATAATTTTTTACCTTCTTAAGCCTTATAAAAGTGATTATGACACCTATAATATTTTATTTTAATTGATGTCAAAGTTGTCACCTTCATAATTTAATAAACATAAGATTTTAAAAGTTATGTGTTTTAGAAGATAAATTCTATTAAAAGTATTATTATGAAATATATTAGATTTATCGTCATCATAGTAGTTTATTTTTAATTTTTATGCAAAAAATGTATATTAAATAATTATACAAAACCATTGTAGTAATTATTTTATTAAGAGAAATCACAAATAAAGGGTTTTAAAAATATTAAAATAAATATTATATTAACTAATTAATATTATTAAAGAATTTTTTAGATGAATATGTCATTTTAGAAACCTAATAAATATATTTTTTTAATATATTCTCTGTGTGTATTTTATTTAAATTCAAATAAATGAATAGTGTCAAAATTGGCACTATTGTTATTTTATAAGAATGACATATTATTAAATTGTTTAAAATTCACAAAAATATTTAAAAATAATAATTTCAAATTTATATGGTCTAAAATGACATAAAGTATCCAATTTTGGATAATTGAAAACACATAAGTAAGTATTTATAATAGTTTAGAATTTAAAATCGTATTCCCACAAATAAAATTAAATAGTTTAAATAAGGATAAATAAAAATGATAAGGTTTAAAAAAATTTATACATGTCTAAATTTTATTGGTTGATGAGATTAAAACCCTATCTCATCTCATCTTCTAATTGATTCATTTTTGGAGGTTTTTAAGTGGGGTCTATATTTATTATAAATTAATATCTTCGAGGTTTCCAAAAGTGCCCCTCTCCTCTCTTATAAAAGGGCACCCCCTCCCTCTCTTATTCACAAAATTTTGAGCCTTAATTATTGGACAAACCCTGTAAATTTATTTTATACACTTCCCTAGAAACATATTAAGGGTCCTGATAGTCTTAAAATACCATCTTTAGTGCCCTAAGAGGAGGTTTAGAAGAGGCGCGTCGAAGAAGATGTAATATCCTTTGCCGATTCATTCAAATTTATTTCTCCTTATACTTCCTCTTTTTTATTTGTTTAATTATAAATTAATAACATCATTATCAATAATATAATTATATGTTATTATAAATATGAAACAAACCTATTTCACCCTCTACCCATCCTACGAAAAACGAAATCACAGCATGTGCGTGCCTACGGCTTACCGTCTCCACGTCGTGGTGTAATCTGTTTTTTCTAACACCACCATACTGGGATGGGTATAATGGTGGAAATAATAACTATATATGATTATTATAACATTATACTAATTATGAGATATTATATCATCCACTCCAATTACATTCAATAATTATGGGAACGATACCATCGCTCGTGCGTATGTACGGATTACCGTCTCCATGACGTGATGAGATTCTTTCTCCATGGTAACCATTCAAGAATGATTATAAAGTATATATAATGAATAATGATGAAATATATGACATAATAATGCTACTGGTTTATGTATATATATATATATATCATCTACTTACTTCCATTCAAGTCAATAAGGAAAGGAAAACAACGTTAATGCTTACGTAAGACCTACCGTCTCCATGAACGGTGTATTTCATTTATCTATCTATTATATATATATATATATACTGAATATATATGATATACAAATCATATTTTACATCATGAAAGTATGTAAATCATGATATAAGTAATAATATCAAGAAAAACAAGTCCAAACACGTACGATAAATGAAACGATTTTTTTCCAAAACACTGCTTTAACAAAGAATTGACAAAAGAACGTGTAATATAAAGTAATAAGTGAATCGTATATGATATCATAAATATTATTATGGTTATGTTACAAGTAAATAAAATTTATAAACCCACTATACAGGAGTTCCAGACACATACTGAAGAAATTGCACATAAGGTAAGGGATAATTATTCCAATCTCGTTCTTATCTGATATTGTTTATTCGTAAGTATTTACTGGGGTAATGTTTATCATCTTTGTCCATGTTTTCTCAAAAATTTTCATAAAACGGTTACTTTTCATCCATGTATGTTTAAAATCATTTTGACCCTTTTTTTACTTTTACCCCATGGTATGGAAGGAATCTTTCTTTTGTTTACCAAATGATGTACTTTTCTACTTTTCTGGAAAAAGTAGGAGGATAATGTTTTTTTAACTTATACGGCATGAACATATTTTTACAGTTTCATAATGCCTTATTTTCATTAATCTTCCTCTACAATATTTTATGATTATTTTCAAAAAAATCCTTTTCTTTTATAATTTCATGGCATTTTGAGAAAAGAAAATGATATTGAAGAGGAAGGGATATTTTCCTCAAGAATTCATTTCAAGTGTTTTATCAAAACTATTTTCCATATAAGATGAAATTATTTAATATGTTTATGTTTCAAGTATAATTTATCTATTATTTAAATGGTTTGATTTTTCTTAAGATTAAATGATATGCATTTTTTATAAGGATTATGTTATGATGAGATGATGTTTATGAAATCCATTTTATTCTTTGGGTTATGATGAATGATTCATGTTTATTTTGTGGCACATGTAAGAATGATTTCATTATGAGATTGTTGGGACCTATATCTCCCTCCAAAACGTTGGGTTAAGATTTATATCTCATGAGATAAACATGGCTAGAATGACAAGTAAATCTGGTTCAGTACTATAGGGCTGGAATGGCAGGTAAACCTAGTTTAGTAATAGACTTTTTCCACTATGATTGTCTTCACAGCAATGCCTTGGCTACTATAGAAATTATATCATGTGGTTAATGGTTTCCCACAATTACATGTTTTATTCCCATGTCATTTTATCATGATTAATGTTCCTTTATGATCTATTCCTTATGTATTGTCAAGATTTATGTCATTGCTCAAGATTTTGATGCTTTATGTTCCTTGAAATGATTATGGATTGTTTTTATGTTATCCATGTTTTCCTTTATTGAGCATTTGAGCTCAAAGTTTATATGGTTTCTTTCCCTGGGATTTAAGGAAAGGTTTTAGGTAATAAAACAAAAGGGGAAGATCTTTATAGGAGATGTTGAAGATATTTCACCATGATTAGAAGACTATGTTCCAAGTTTACAAAGACCCTAAACTAATACTATCTTTGGGAATCTTTTTGTGTCATGTATTATGTTTTTCGCAAAAGTAATATAATTTTCATGTACTTCAAGCTTTGGGTCTCTACAATCATCAATATACACCAGCACAAAGCATTAAAGAACTATTAATTTTTTCAAATACTTGACAATGATCATCACACCATGCTCCAAACACATAAACATACTAGCCCACTCAACCCTCAAAGTATCAAGAAAGAAGTAATCGTAAAACCTAGATTGTAAATCACTTAAAACCATATCCCAAAGCATAACATCCTGGTTCAAAATATTCCACTAGTGATCTGATAATCCTTGTTGAATGTATATCATGAGCTTTACTCTCCACTTTGGAGGTGCATTAAGATACTTGAAAATCAATAATGTAGTCTCAATCCATTACTTAGAAACATGTGGACCACTATAAATTGAAAAAATGGCATGATTCTACTTCTAGAACACACGTTTAATCACTTCCATAGTTGAGGTTGGCTATGGGGATCCCTGAATGGTCAATATAAAGTGAAGGAACCCTTATCAGAGCTAGGAATACTCACAAATATATGGTATAACAACTGGTTCCACAAGAGGAATTATTGTGGGTTTTTTAGAATAGGTACCACCACCTCTTAAGTGTTGTTATCCCCACTATCCTAGAGCATGAGTCGAGGCCTTCATGGTGGAATATATCTATAAATTTCAAACATACACCTCACAAAAGATTTTTTTAATAACCATCACATAGATAAAAGAATAGGATAGGTTGAAGCCTTCATATAAATAAGACACACCCATCTTCCTACTCCTAAATTCCAAACTGGGTAATGAGAACTACCATAAAAAGCACCAGAGACACTTCCTACTACCCACTCTAAAGTAGGGTCAAGGTCAAGTTCTATATTTCACATATTTAAGTCATTTTAATTGAATTTTTGGCATAAAATTATCATGAAATGGTTGAAAAAAATGGTTCACCACTTATAATCCATAAGGGATTATACACATTATAAACTGATGTTTAGTATTAATCTTATCCAAACAGGAACATGTTCTAGTCCATGAGACAAATGGTCCATTACTCAATGTTATATAATTGAATGATTATGGTGTCTTCTATATCCAATGCAGGAAAATACTATTTATGTTATTTCGGGAACTATGTGTACCAATTATTTTTCTCAATAACCTGCACGAAAATTTAACCAGGTTTCAATTATATCATGCAAGGAACACATAATAATGTCATGAAATCCAGAAATGAGTCTTATATGGCATTGAATATGAATTATATGGGAATTATGTAAGGTGACAAAAATGATGCATGATACATATTTCCTATCCATGTTAGTCCAAGAGTAAAATAAATTTTTTCAGTCATAGTAATAATAACATCAAAATTCAAGTGCATCACCCAAAAATGGAATCAAATCAATGATAACAGGAAAACATTACAACATCATGTCCCATCCCAGACAATTTAGATTTTTTATATACAAGGTTTAACTACTACAACGAATGCAGCATTAAAAAATTAGAATACATTCCTATTTCTCCTTTCTACCATCCCAAATATTAAGTCATAAAAAAGAAAAAAAATAAAACCTTATTTGATACCACTTTATAATGCCCCGACCTAGGTGCCACTAAATGGTGCCTCGAGCCAGTGGGTCACATTGCCTCCAGTGTGAATCCCCACACACTAGATGATATAGACTATTAGGGAGCGTTAAAGGTGGTACAATAGGGAGAATATACCCTCATGAGCATAGTAACATAGTGGTATGACAAGTGACCAAATTAGTGGAAGAACAATATTAATCAAAGAGATAAGATAAAAATATTGGTATAAAAAAATAAAAAAAATCCAGAAGCAATGTCATATATAATATGATGATCATGTCGTGTACCTTTATATAATTTTAAGAAATACCTAGAACTAAGAATCCAGTAAAAAACATATATCAAAAGAACAAAAAGACCGAAAATGACTATCTCCACCTAGCATAACAAGCATATCTCAGTAATATGACCCTATTCTCATATGCATAACCAATCTAGCATTGTAAAGTGGGTTCTTTCCATGGTCCCTACCTATATCAATGAATTTGGCTCAAGTACCCAATAGTGACCCAAATAGGGTGTGAGATAACACTCTATAGGCCACTGCCAATAGTGTCTACAACATGTCTATTTAGTGTGAAAAAAATAAAGAACCGTTCATTATATCAAAGGGAAAACATTAATAAAAGTAAAGTGTCAAATGTAGATGTGATCCTATTCTTCCAAACATTTCTCCCTGTAAAAAAATTCTCCTATAAACAATGGGAAACTTTAATAAAGAAATTGTAATCATAGGATAACATTAAATCATAAATAAGAAGGTGTGATATTTCCTAATATGACAACTATAATTAAAATGCTATACCATGGAAATGTTAAAAGCATTATAAAGAATCCAAAATAGAATTTTCCATGTATTCAAGTTTTAGGAATTAAAGGTCTAGATTTATGTTATAAATGAGAAAGGATTCCTCAGCGAGTCCGTGGAGCATCTCAGTAGAAAATCAGCAGAGACTTGGATGGAATCCCAGGAGCACATCCAAGGAATTCCCATAAAGTCAAATCCAGTGAGTATTAATTTTCTTAGCATCCTATGGAACTATTATACAAGGAGTATAAATGTACAAGCCATCCAATACCATAATCAATAAGGATCCAGGGATTAGAAAGTTCCATTCCAATAAATGAAATCAAGATCTGAGGTGTAGAAATGCCCAATTAATCCACTACCATTGTGAATACCAATCCATGGAGTAAGAATGTCCAATGAATCCAATGGAATAAGTATATAAAGGGTATAAATTTCCAAGTCATCCACTACCATTATGAATTCATCATATCATCTCATAACCAATTTCACTTTTCGCATTTAACAATTTAACCATTTAATAATCATGTAATAACATTTAAAATGATTTATAATTCATCTCATAATCATTCATTAAATTCTCATTCAATCCAATAAGGATCCTAAAACAAGTGGAGAGCTCACACACACTCAACAAGGTGGTATAAAATAAATTTGATACAAGGGAACACTACACGGGGGAACAAGGTTGAGGTAGAAACCTTCCAACTATCACATAGTTCTGAGTGGGAAACCCAAATAGGTACTGATAAATTTAATCAAGGAATTCAATTGATTTGAGGGGAAACAATCGAAGGAAAAGCATGATGGACTGTAGAAAAAGTTATATAAAACATAAAACAATAAGGTTAAGTTATATACCACCTACCGTATACCCAGGGTGGAACCATCATCCAATAATGACTATTAATTCTGTCCAGATTAGAGAAAATTAAGAATATAAGAAAAAAAATACAGCATATAATATTTCAACGACATAACGTTTTCAATGCAAAGAACAACAAAAACTGGTGAAAAATGGATAAAAAATCATAATTTCATATCAAATGAGACTAAATATGATTTAATATGAGCACAAATGGATTATTGTGATCCAGGCCTATCTTAGAGGATTCTAAAGAGCTCCCAAATTTAAAGGGGTATATATGTTGGAAGAAAGTGAAAAATATATAAGGGTTATAACCATTTTTAATGGAAAATTGGTTATTTCACATAAATTTATTGGGTTGTACTGTTTGGATGAATGGTTTCACCAACCATGTGACCCTCACTACCTCGATAGGGAACATGCATGGTTTTGGTCCACAGTTTGGGAAACCATGTGTAAACTATGTTGTACACCTCTACTAAAAACTATAGAGCATCCTGCAAGAGCATGTGGAACTCAGTGCACAATTAAGGAAATTCATGTACCTTTTTTTCCCTCTAAAATTCCCCCACAAGGTTAGTTGTAATGCTGGTTCTTAGGTGGCACAATTTCTACTAACTATGTGGTCTAGATGATTTTTTTCAAAATTTGGGTCTCAAATCTTCGAAAAGCCCCAAAATCCCCAAAAATTCTTGTGAAATCATTAGGCACACACATTAGGTCAAAACCAAGCACTTAAATAGAAATTAAAAATAATTTTACATCAAAAGAAACCTATAATATTATAGTTTTGGCTATAATGAATAATTATCATGATAAAAATCTTGGTACAACGATACGGTTTAAAGGGGTTAAAAGAGGGGCTAAACTAAGACATAAGATTTTAGATAACGCATAAAGATTTATTAAATCTCATTGATTGAATAAATTTGGACCTCAAAATTATTATATTATGAAATATGAAAATTTGGATCCACATTACTTGAGTAATACATATATTATATTGTAAAGCTTCAATTATTTACAAGTTTGTCACCCACTAAACTTATTGAAGGGAAGATCTTCCTCTCAGTTCCCTATATAACTTGTGCACTATAGTTCAAAAAATAAATATCCAAATCCATTCAAAAATTTCCTCCCCATGTACTAGAATTTCTTTTAATACTAAAATATTAACTCAGAAAGGCTTAAGGTGTAATCCGATGAAAGAAATGATAAGAACAGTTAATTGTTTTTAATAATCAATTTCAAGATTCATTCTTCCTTTACAAAATATAGATCTTATAAAACCAAATTGAAATTATTACATAAGTATATTTACTATATTAAACTATTTTTATGTCAATGGTACAACCATTTTCTATATCTTTTATATCTAATAGAAACACTAGTAGAAAAAATATTTTTTTTGTCACAGTTTTTACATCAAGTTTATGAAAACCAACTTCAAAAAGTGATAATTCACCACTCTTTTACATTGGTTCTATAATTAAACAGATGTGAAATATCGATTTTTATGTTGATTATAGTATAATCGATGTGAAATAAAAATTTAATGTCTTTTATAATTTACTCGATGTAAAAACATCTTTTAAAAATTTATGTACCACCCAAGGGTTTCATTATGAGAGCTTCCATTATCATGAAGAAGCACTTATTTATCTCTCTTTGATGCCCTAAAATTTTGTTTTCCTTAATATGGTGGTCCAAATTTCACTTTACAATCTAAATCGAGTAATAGGGAATCATCATCCTTGGGTTACACATCAAAAATAAATCTAATGTAGTCCTCAAACATTTCTGTTTCTCTCTTTTTGATCATTCTAAGGGTTTTAATCTCTAACCAATTATTGTTCAACCAAATATTATTCATTCTCACATTCCCATATTCATACATTCGGGTTTTTTAAATTTCATCATTGTGTGTTCAACCAAGTGTACTTTTCAATCATTCTCACACTGATAGTTTATTTTCTTTTGTTTTTTTTCATAATTTAGCATAATGTTATAACTATAGACTAGGAAACCTACACACCCTCTACATGTATGTTTAATTTAGTTTTAATAAATGTTTTCCAATTTATGATGGTTTGGTATTGATTATTTTTAAAAAATATGATGGTGTTTTTGGTTTAATATTGAATGGAATTAATTTGTTTGGCTAGTGAAGTAGCTAGGTCATAGAACTCTATTTTGTTAAATCTAAATGAGTTAATATCATCGACATGGGTGAACAATGTAATATTTATTTTTAAATACTCTATTTTATGAACCAAATAGAAAAAAATTCCCTTTATGTACTTATGTAACAGTTACCATATTTTTAATCATTAATTTTGTGAGTTAAACATGATAATGCATTGTAAATAAATCTAGGTGAAAAATTCATATCCTGGTTTAGAATCAAAAGATTTTGATTTTTGATGGATTCATAGTTTCAGTATAATAATTTGTCCCCTTAGTTTTTGTAAGTGGAATATAAATTATATTTTCAATTATAATTCCCCTTTATTACAAGTTGGTTTATTCAATTACATTAAAGTAACAGAAAAAGATAATCAAACATGATAGCTATTTTTTAGGTTTTCATCTTGTTGGAAGAAGTTAAAGTAAAATTCTCAGTGCACACCTCACATTATTGGGACAATATATTCAGCTTATGATTTTATAATTTGTTAAATAGTAATTTTTTTATTTAATGTGAAATTTTTTAAACTAAGACTCAATTAATAATTATATTATATTGTTAATTACAATATATAATATTTTTTTATTATTATAAGTAATCAAATATAAAGTATTTGTTCTAATTATATTTTTATATATATATATTGTTTTATGGATATCATTGTACATGTTTTTTAATTATTTTATATGGTTATATCTAATTATTTTTACATGATACAATTTTTAAAGGAACCTATTTTGTAATTCTTTCTGCATGAATTAATTTTCTCATTATATTTTTTAGTTTCCTTCAAATTCTTCAATTATTTGTTTTTAATATTTTTTGATATCATTTATAATCTCAATATTTTATAAATTAAAAACATATTTTATATATTTATTTGGTTATTTTCTATAGATAATGAATCTAAGTTTGATTAATACACCTTGAATATGTGCGAAATATAATAAGGTATTGATGATTTTTTTTGAATTTTCTAAATAAAACGTTCCAAACAACAACATGTTTTTCAATAAATTCCTAAAATTATTAAATTTAAAGAAGTTTAAAAGAATATCGATCGAATATCATTTAATTTTACATAGTTTTACTTCAAGTTACAACCTTTGGATTTGGAATGATGAAACTAGGAAAAATTCCAGATCTATTAATGATGGTGCTTTACAAGATGAGTAATTTGATAAACATGGTGAAATAATTCATGATATTGAAGTATATTAAATTGAGAAACAACAAAAAAATTAGAATTTTTATAGCTATGATGAAAACCCATTGTATCTAGGTTGTACGGAATATATGGTTTTATCAACAGTGTTAAGATTGATAAACCTGAAGGCGAATCATGGATGGAGTGACAGTAATTTTTTAGTGAATCTAAAATTGTTGAAATTCATTATTCCTAAAGAAAATTATCTTCCATTTTCATATTATAAAGACAATAAAATGTTATTACTGGTGGGATTGGGGTACAATAAAATATATCTCTTCATGAATGATTTTGTGCTATATAGGAAGGAATACAAATTTCTGTCAGAGTTCCCTAATTACGGGAAACCACTGTATAAGATGCAAGAAAAATTATAGGTTGATTTAGAAGTTTCAGAGCCCCCTTTTAATGAATTTTGGTATCTTACAATAATTTCCTATTTCAAAATTTTAATGTATAATTCTCATGATGCAAAAACGATAATATGGAATGATGATGAGTGGATATGTGATGGAAAAATATTACATCTACCCGATTGTGCGCAGTGAAAGAAAATTGATCACCAGTTTCCTAACTTCAGAAATGATATTCAAAATCTAATACATGGAATGTGCATAGATGGAATGAATCCATATCAGAGACTTAGTACAAGACATAGTTCATGTCCTATTTTATTGTTAATTTAAAACATATCACCTACATTTTGTATGAAGAAAATATATGTTATGTTGAGTTTAATGGTCTATGGACCAAAACAGCCCATAAATGTTTTTGATGTTTTCTAATCACCATTAATTGAGGATTCACAACTATTATTGGAGTAATGTATAAGGGTGTGTTATTCATATTAAATGGAATATTTTCAACTTCATCAAATGATAATGTTAATAATAAATGACTTCCAAGTATATGGAAATTTGTTTGGATACGTTGTTAAGGGTAATAAACCTTTTCCAATTTTTGAACAATAGACTTTATATTGTCAACTCTATCATGGGAGAAAAACATTATACATGGGTCATCATTTTTTTTCTATGTATCACACTTATAGAAGATTGAAAAAGGATTTCAATATCTCACAATAATTCAATATTTCTCCAAAACCATTATCCAATAATCATAATTTTGAGAGGGTGAGAAACATTGATGAGATATTCATAAAGAAAAAAAAATATAGTAATGATAAAAATATTTAGAAGAAATAGTCCATATTTTTTGAGTTACTATATTGGAGATATCATGAGGTGAAACATAAAATTTATTTCATTCATGTAAAGAAGAATATATATGAATTTTTGATTGGAAAATTGTTAAATTACATAGTAAATACTAAAGATGGGTTGACTAAAATAATGGATTTACTATCAAAGGTAATACGTGTGGATTTTGATCCCACTACTAATGAAATGAGACTATTCCTACCCCTGACTTGTCATACCTCATCTGAGATGCAAAAAAAATTATTTTTTAATGCCTTTGTGATATTAAAGTTCCACATGGTTATTCTAAAAATGAAAAAAAAATGTTTCTTTAAAATATTTGAAGTTAATAAGTATGAAATCTCATGACTATCATGTTAAGAAGTAATAGATCCTACTAGTTTCATTGTATAGAGTACTTCCAACCTGTGATAGAATGACTATCATGGAGGTGTATTATTTTTTTAATTCAATTTTTAATAATGTGATTTATTTTAATTATTTGAACATCTTGGAGAAAAAAGTGTTTTATATACTTGTTCAATTGTAAATTTATTTTCCTCCATTTTTTTTTTGATATCAGGGTGCATTTAGTGGTTCATTTGGAGCATGAAAAAAATCTTTTCAGACCTGTATATCTATGATCGATGTATCCTTTTGGAAGGTATATGAATATATTGAAGTGGTATGTTAATAATCCTTACCAACCTGAAGCATCCATTTTTGAGAAGTATATTTCATAGTAGGTTGTATAGTTTTGTACAAGCTATTTTTATGATATGGAGCACATCAATTTGCCTACATATCTCTATGAACAAGTTAATTTTGGGGGAAAGGGGATTTGTGGCTTGAAATTCAAATTGTTGATAGGTGAAAAGATAAATAAGGTATTGTTATACATCTTCAATAACATAGATGATTCTCAACCATATATAACATTTCATATTAATGAGTTAAAACAAAGTTATCCAAAGAGAAAAGATATGTGGATTTTGAATCTGAATAAGAAAACTTGTTTTCAATGGTTTAAAGATACTGTAAAACAGGATGCATTAGAAAAATTAATATGGTTAGTGGGTGGTCTCTGTTTAAATTTGATAACATGGTTTGGGTATGACATTAATAGCTATACTTTTAATATAAAATATCTAGACATTAGAAGTGTGGTTCAGAATAGTAGTGTGTCAATGTTCGTAGAAGCAATGAGTTTTCCAAGTGCCAAATACAAAAAACCCGATCTCCACATCATCAAAATATTATGGAGTCACTGAAGAAATATGTAAGGTTTATTACATTAAATTTCAAGTTACAGTGTTTAAGTGTAAATTGTTTAGCGGTAATAACATTGTCTGACTAGATGAATTTGAAATGAAAATAGTTAATCTAAATAAATTGAAATACACAAATGATCATTTATCATGGAAACTCATGAAAAAAATATTCAATGTTCTTGATCAATGCGATATGCTATGGGCTATTGGATTACATGAAAAAAAGTATGTTGGTGATGATAAACTTGAAAAATATGCTAATTTATGTGAGATCGCTACATCTATGGAACTATTAACACATAATATTAATGAACACATCAAATACATGGTTTGTACCATATAGAACAATCATGATGAAAAAAATTGAAAAAATAATCTTTATTACATTCCTAATATTACAAATATCATATGTTTAATTATGGTTTACTTTTTTAAATTCCATGAGATAAATATTTTAATATTATTTTCTTTATTAAAACATGTATTATAAATAATAAGTTAAATTGTTTATTTATATTGAATTTTTTTTGCCTAGTTTTCCATGTTTAAGCTTAAGAAACTCATCTATTAATTAATTTTTTTAAAACTAATTATTTTAAATATAACATTTTAAATAAAAACAACATATGTTGTATAAGACTATATTATATAAGAATCCTTTTCTATTATAAAAATAATTTATTTGGTCGGTGAATTTTTACTATTATTTCATCTCTAATTAGTATTGCGTAGTTTTAATTCATTAATTTCATTTCATCTCTAATTAATATTGTTATCAATTTAGTTAACTATAGAAAATATGAATAAAAATTTGTTACTTTTGTTTACTTTTATTTTTGTTTTATAATTGATAATTTTTTTATTAAAAATTTTATGTAATTGTTGTATTTTTATATTTTTGTACTAATTGATGTTTCCTTTATCAATAGAATAATGAAAAATCAATCCTATGATCCACCAAATATTTCTAGAGATGATCATACTCATACCTCAGGGGAGGAACTTACACATGCTCATGCTGATTATCCTCCTCATCCTTCTTTACACAAGACATATACTTCCATGGGGGAAAACTGTTTGAGGGTTTGTAAATGTGCCACCACACGTTTACCAAAATTATCAGTAACTTTTACCCAACAACAGAGGTTACCATTGTACTTTCATGATAATTGTATTCCAATAGGTCCAAAATAAAAAACAACACTTTTGTATTAGTAAAGGCTAAAATAAAAGTTAGTATTTTGTTTGAAGATTGGAAATGTGTTGAAAAAGTAAATTATCTCTATTGTGGGAGACCATTTTGGTAATATTTTTTTTATTATATTAATTATCTTGAAATTTTTAAATCAATATATTTTTCCCCTTCTTATTACATAAAATATGATATACCATTCATTGAAGGATTCAAGATGAAATGTTTATCAATGGTGTCTGTGAGATGGAGGGATTTTAACTCATCCCTCAAATCGCAGTTCATTTTTTGGAATTGATAACATAAAATTCCATGTGAAATATATCCATTTATAGTTGATGATACATGGATACAGTTTTTTGAAATTATATGATGAGATGAGTTTTTAGTAAGGGCAATGTTACCTTTTTTGATGATTTTTAAAATTAATGACCATGTTAATGATTTCTTTATTTTAAATCTTAATTTATAGCAATCAAGGAGATATTATCATAATATTCAAGATAGAAATGCATGCCCTCATACATTATCTCAGGGTGGGTATACATTATTGGAAGAACACATGATATAATAAAAACATCAAAAGATGAGATAAAAGTCATCATGATCTAGAGAGGTTTCCCCCCACCCCTCGCTAGAAATGAAAAATAGAAGAGGGATCAAATAGGAAAAAATGTAAAATATATTACGGAAGAGTCAATAGTTATAGCTGCTAATATTGTAATGTGTTTATTTATTTGTTGAAAGTAAATCAATTATTCATATATTGTGATTCAATATATATTTATTTCAAATATTTCATTTAGGATTATCTTGAGGAGCAGAGCACACAAGAGAAATTTATTACTAAGGGTAGAAAGGATATTTTAGTTGCAATGTCATGACCCGTCCTCAGGGCCTATGTCGTGACTACCCCAAGCCTGCCTTCCATATTCCAGGGGTTGGTGACTAGAACCAAAGTTGTAAATCCCAATTAAGGGAAGACATTGGATTTAAATAAGTAAACAAACACATAACAGAGTACACAAGCTGAAGTAAACACTATGTAAACTGAGTACGAAAGTAAGTCCTGGAAGTAAATGGGCCAGTATACAAACCCAACAGAAAATATAATACAACTAAGAAAAGAAAGTACAACAGGTGAAAGGTAAAGCAGAAACCACCGAGACGTCCTCTGAAAACCCCACCTGAAGGGTGGGTACAGATGTTCTCCTCATCTCCTCGAATTTCTCCGTCCATACTGTGTATGCACCGCCTAATAGTCCACCTCTGGATATCATCCCGGTCTACAAGCCCCAACCACGATCAGCGATATCAATCGTCTACAACCAACACCACTTAGTGTGGGCATTGCTTGCGCAGGGGTGAGTATACGACACTCAGTAGAGACCCCCGAAGGCCTCCCAGAATCCACAAAGGATAAACCACATAGGAATTATAAAAATACAAAGTATCAACCAAAACTACTTAGGTATATTCCCATACATATACCTAAGTCAACAATTCCAGTTCGACTCCAACTTCCGAGCCCATGTTCAACCCAGTCCACTCATGAAAGTACAACCTAATCCACACAGGAAAGAACATCCCAATCCACACAGGAAAGAAATTCAATCATGTCGAAGATAATGATTGAAATTCAAGACTCAGCTCGCACAGATATACAACTCACGAAGTGGGGTGTACATTATTAGATGTAGCCTCTGAATCATCTCCCCTGCCGAACCCACGTATGATCCAAGTACAGAAGTCATCGCTGCCGAACCCACGTAGGATCCAAGTACAGTAACCATTGCTGACAAACCCACATAGGATACAAGTACAGTAACCATCACAGCCAAACCCACATAGGATCCAAGTACAGTCTTCATCGCTTCCGAACCCACGGAGGATCCAAGTACAGTCATCTTAATCGTCGCAGTCGCAGCTAGCTCTAGGGTTCCCACAAATAGCGTGCTCGATTTCGGGAGGGTCTGCTCTACGATCCAAGGGGTCGATACATAAACTGTCACGAATTTTGGAGTTGATGTATCACAAAGTTCCATCTCATCAATAGGAACTGAATGCAATAGATGGCGCGTCAATCGGACGCCCGGTCTAAGAGTTATTTGATTTTTCGTCCTAGGGGGCCGGTTGGGTTTATATCTAAAACCATCCCGACCATACTCCAACTGGGTCCAAACCTCATGTGTAGTAATCCAAAATAACTGTCTCACTAAGAGGAATTCAACTTAACTGACGGAACGTCATTCAGACATCCGGTCATTAAGTTATAAGTGTTTCCGCTCCAAGGGCCCGGTTGGTTTAGGGTTCAAACCAACCCGGCTGTACCCAAACTTGACAGAACGCTTGAGTGTAATAAACCGAAAAGAATGACTCAGCCCAAGGATCTCAATGCAACTGATGGTGCATCAATTGGAGGTCTGTATCATAAGATACGTGCAATTGAACAAACCTGATCTGAAAGTAGGGGTTGGGGCCCGCTACGACCTGACCTGATACCCCCTGGGTCGGACCAAACTGGGTCGACCCGACTCGGGTTCAGGTCCACCCCAATTGCGCACGGCCCGGACCGTGGGTGGACGCGGCCTGCGGCTCGGCTCGGAGGCCGGCCGCGGCTCGGCTCGCGGCCAGGCGGGGTGCGAAGGGGGGGAGCCGCCCCCCTGTTTCCAAAATGGCAGACCCTAAGGGGTCCACCCTATGTGCTGGCCGGGAGTTTCAACCCCCTATTTTTTTTGGGAAACGGCCGGCCATCATAGCCGGCCGGTTGAGCCACCACGGGACAAAAGGGGGGCTCCGTCTCCTGGAGCGACGGTGGCCGGTTGTCCGGCCGCCCCTACTGGACCGCCGCAGCCTAAGGCCGTGGCTCTTCCAAGACCGGCGTGGCGCGACAGCGCCCCGTCCCTCCGCCAGGGCCCGCTCTAGCTGCGGCCTCCCTTGATTTCTCCAGCGCGGCATGACAGTGTCGCACACCTCCGTCGCGGCCCGATCTGGCCGCGGTTTCTTTGTCCTCATGGTGCAACGGCACCGTGCCGCCTTCGCCGCAAGGTTCAATAAGGATCAACAAAAAAAGGAGTGGAGGATCGGCCGTGTTTTTGCGGTCTGATATTTCCCCATTTTGTTGATAACAAGAGGCCAAATAAATCAATTAAGAATGTTAAATTCAACTTGAACGATGATAACCGCTACCTTGAAGGAATTTCGCGTTTGTCAAGCGTCGTGGATGATAGCGTCATTCCCATCATCGTCGGTATCTCCTCCCTTGTCACAGAGGAGGAAGAGGATGGAGAATACTAGGATCACCAAGTTGACATTCTTTGTCGGAGTCTTGGCGTTCTTCAACAAAGGTGATGAAGTTCTTCAAGGGACTTAGAGTTCTCTCCCAAAAACATAACACAACAAGCTAACCCAAAAAATAAAAATAAGAGTCATATTATTTTATTAATTCATGCTTTACATTTCAGAATTCAAACACATAACTCCGTTAATTGATTAAAAGAGTGTTGGCATTAAATTAATGTGAGGAGAAGAAAAGTCACCCAATTAATGGGGATGTTTTACCAAGTTAAGATGAGTTGCACAACTTAAGAGGGGGTTTTAGAGGATTTAGGGAATGTAAAGGGTTGGGCTCATGTGGGGACCACCCCACCTTTATCCTCTCATGGGTTGTTAGTAACTAGTGGGTCCCGCAACAACTCCCACACCTAGGATAAAACCACTTAAGTTAGGAATAAATTTTGTACCACAAATGTTATTCAATTTTTCATTAATCCCCAAATTTTATCAACTCCTCCCAAGAAGTCGCACCTTGGGTAAAGGTCCTCTTAAGGAATTACCGTAGTTGAAGTTTCATCGGTGACCTCATATTTCGATTCCGAGCACCGGTTCAAAAGATATAAAAACTCGCTTGTTTGTTCACTGAACATACTCGAGCTAAACTTCGGAAATTGATTTCAGGCACACCGAGCCTCGGAATCAGGTTCCGTCAAAAACTGCATACTCACAAAATCCCAAAAAATTTAAGAAAAAATTTTCTTTTAAATTTATAGGTCTTTACAATACTTACACCTCAGGGCTTTACGTCCCCGTAAAGATACATCATAAACTAGGGGAACAAATGAGGGTACTGTGCACGCATCTAAGCCTCCTGCTCCAATGTTCTCTCCGGGAGGTTCCCATGTTGCCACCTGATGCGCACTAGAGGAATCGACTGTCCACGTAGGACTCATTCCTATCGATCCTTGATCTCAACTGGGACCTCCGCAAATGTCGCCCCGTCATCGATGTCCAGCTCCCTGTGATCAATGATAGGCATCAGGTCGTGCACGTATCTCCTCAGCTGAGATACGTGGAAGACGTCGTGCACTCGGGGCAACTGAAGTGGAAGATCCAGGCGATAAGCCACCTCGCCTATCCTACTGAGAACCTGGAATGGTCTGATGAAGCGTGAAGATAACTTGCCGCCATGGAAAAATCTTTGTAATCCACACCGAGTGAGACCCGTAAGAAAACGTGGTCACCATCCTCGAACTCCAGTAGTCTCTGCCTCCTGTCAGCATAGAACTTCGGTCAGCTCTGAGCAGTCCTCATCTACTCTTGGATGATCTGAAGCTTCTCTATCATGGCCTGGACCATCTCTAGTCCTACAAGTGCTAACTCTCCAGGGTTTGTCCAGTACAATGGTGATCTGCAAGTTCGGTTGTACAATGCCTTGTATGGTGTCATCCCGATGGTGGAGTGGTAGATGTTGTTGTACACAAACTCCACCAAGGATAGGTGATCCTCTCAACTGCGACCAAAGTTAAGGACATGAGCACTAAGCATGTCCTCAAGAGTCTGAATGGTCCTCTCCATCTGACCATCCGTCTGAGGGTGAAAGGCGGTGTTCAGGCGTAGCTGCGTCCCAAATTCCTCATGAAACCCCTTCCAAAGCTGGAAAGTAATGCGATCATATCGATCGGAGACGATAGAAAATGGCACACCATGAAGCCGTACAATCTCATGAACGTAGAGGCATCCCAAGCTCTCCACTGAACCCTTCTCTCTGATAGGTAGAAAGTGGGCTGACCTGGTGAGTCGGTCTACGATCACCTAGATGGAGTTGTATCCTCTGGAAGTACGTGGTAGCCCTGTCACGAAATCCATAGATATCTCGTCCCACTTCCACTCCGGGACCTCTAAGTGTTGTACCAAGCCTGCTGGTACCTGGTGCTCCGCCTTCACCTGCTGGCAGGTGAGGCATCATGAAACAAACTCTGCCACATCCTTCTTCATACCCGGCCACCAGTGTTGTCGTCTGAGGTCCTGGTTCACCTTCTCTACTCCTGGATGTACTGATAATGGGGAAACGTGAAACTCTCTCACCACCTCCACCTGTAATGCAACTGGTACCATTGTACGTCCTCTGAAAAGGATGATGTGCTCTCCTCCTATAGAAAATCCATCAGGTGTTTGTCATTTGGTTATCTGTGAACGTCAAATCTCACAGTCAACGTCCCCATGCTATGCCTCTATGACCTGCTGAAGTATTGTAGGAGTGACTATGAACGACTGTAGAAAGGTTTCCCCATTTCTATCCAGGAAGGATATCTGCAATGCGGCTAGCTTCTCTATCGCCTCTCCAAGTAGCTGGATGCCTGAACTCCTACTGAGAGAATTAGCTACTATGTTCCCTTTCCCATGAGTATAGACTATATCAAAGTCATTGTCCTGGGGGAACTCGATCCATCACCACCGTCTGAGGTTCAGGTCCTTTTGTGAGAAGATTTACCTGAGACTCTGGTGGCCAGAGTAGACTGTAAAGTGCTCACCCATCAGATAGTGTCGCCACATTTTCAAGGAGAAGAGCACTAATGCTAACTTTAGATCATGGGTAGCATAGTTCTGCTCGTACTGCCTCAACTATCATGAACCATAGGCGATCACTGCTCGATCCTGCATCAGGATACACCCGAGTCTGGTTCCTGATGCATCGTAGTAAACTACCTACCCTACGCCCTCCTCTGGTAGCCTAAAGATGGTTGCACAAGTCAATCTCTATCTCAACTCTTGGAAGTTCTGCTGACATCTATCTGACCACACGAAGGGTTTCCCCTTCTTCGTCAAAGCTGAAAGTGGTGCTATAACTCTGGATAAGTCTGGCACAAATCTCCGATAGTACCTAGCCAAACCTTGGAAGCTCTGCACATCCATCATGCTCCTGGGTGGCTCCCAAGCTAGCACAGCCTCAATCATCACAGGATCCACCACAACTCCTGCCTCAGAGATGACGTGAACCAAGAAGTGGACCTCTTGAATCCAAAATTGACACTTCAAGAGCTTACCAAAAAGCTGGTGTTCTTGGAGTGTGTCTAGTACAACCCACAAGTGGTAGGCATGCTCCTCCTCAGTAGTCGAGTAAATCAATATGTCGTCGATGAAGACTATGACAAATCGATCAAGGTATGGCTGGAAGATCCTGTTCATGAGACTCATGAACACTACTAGAGAATTGGTTACCCCAAAAGGAATAACCAAGAACTCATAGTGGCCATACTGACACTTGAAGGTCGTCTTCTGCACATCCTCATCTCGAACTCTGAGCTGATGATAGCTTGTCCTGAGGTCTATCTTCGCGAACCATCGTGCTCCTTTGAGCTGATCGAAGAGGTCATCAATCCTCGTAAGTGGATACTTTTTCTTCACAATCAACTGATTCTGGAGACGGTAGTCGACACACAGTCGCAAGCTTTCGTCCGCCTTCTTGGTGAACAAAATCGGGGAAGCCCATGGTGAAACACTGGGTCGGATGAATCCCTTGCCCTGCAAGTCCTCTAGCTGTACCTGTATCTCTCTGAGCTCAGAAGGAGCCATCTGATATGCTGGAGTAGATATCGAGGATGTCTTGGGGTACAAGTTAATATAGAAGTCCACCTCCTTGCGAGGAGGTAGTCCTAGAACGTCGTCATGGAAAAGGACTGCATATTGATCCACCACAACAGAAAAACTCAGACTCTGCACATCAACTTCTCCTAGGACGAGATTAGCCAACTGATAGGTATTTGACTGTCCTCTCCTCTGTGTGAGTCCATCCTGCTCTGCAAAGGCTCCCTTCTTGCCGGTAAAGGTGAACATGATCCCATCTGTGCGAAC
This sequence comes from Viscum album, assembly GCA_963277665.1. Taxonomy (NCBI): domain Eukaryota; kingdom Viridiplantae; phylum Streptophyta; class Magnoliopsida; order Santalales; family Viscaceae; genus Viscum; species Viscum album. The sequence goes on along the minus strand of OY728143.1, from coordinate 450,473,756 downwards.
ACACCGCACCTTGCGCCTAATACAGTCGATCAGAGCATGAACTCTAGATAACCAATCAATTCCCAAGATGACATCATAAGGCCTCTACACCACTACAAGAAGATCCCATCTGAATCTCTCGCCTCCTAGAGAAATCTCACACTACCGGCACCAGTGTGTAATTGTTGAGTATGCTCCCGTTGGAGTCTCTAGCCGTAAGGATCGAGCCAACGGCTCCGTCGGAATCTCTGACCTCCAAACAAGGGCAGCGGATATGAAAGAATGACTTGCTCCTGTGTCTATAAGAACTGCAACAAGGGTAGAGTAGACACAGATATTAACTCAAATCATCTTAGGTGCACCGTGGTCGTAAGCCTCTACTACCTATAGTTGATCCTACCTTTACCCGCCAGCTCCCTGTGGTTGGGGTGGACCTTCTGGTGGTAGTGGTGGTGAAGCCTCGAAGGGTCATCCACCACCTGCTGCTCGGCCATCTCCACTACCTCGTCCGCCTGCTCCCTATGGACCACCATGGTCGAACCTCTTCCTCTGCCCTGGTGGTCCCTCAAACGTCTTCTGCTCTTCAGCATGGCGGGTCGGGAAGTCACGAGCCATGTGGCCCTACCTGCCACATGCATAACACTATCTGCCTCTCATATGACTAGTTCTGTTGCTTGTGCCCGCACCTCCGAACCAGTATCCTGAGGTCTCTCACCTGATGGTCTAGTCCGCTTGGACCTCTACAACATCTTTCTACTGTCGGCTGCAGAAGATTCGGATACTTGCCACCCTGCGGTAGGTCTCGCTACTCGTGTAGGCTCAGCAAGAAAGCTCTCCACAATAAGGGCTTGCTGCAGTACCCCAGCCTGTGTCAGAATACTGAGGGAGATCATCGAAGCCCTGATCTCATGCCCCAGTCCCTGCTCGACGGTTCGGCCTCGGTATAATGGTTCTTGTACCATGTCAGTGGAATAGCGCGAAAGGACTGTAAATCTCGCTATGTACTGGGCTATTTTCATGTTCCTCTTCCATAGCAGTTGTAACTCCTGAATGCGCACCGCACGAAGGGTGGCTGGAATGAACTCCAAGTGGAAGAGGCTCTCAAAGACTGTCCAAAGAAGAGATGTCTCGTCGTGCACCTAGAGCATCAGGCTCCACCATCTACCTGCTGTCACATCCAGGAGACTCGGTGCAAGGATCACCATAAGATCTACTGGTGTCCCTACCAATATGAAAACTCGAACAACAGCCTCAAGCCAATCCTTGAATTCCTGAGGGTCCATCTCCCCGCAGAACCTGGTCGGTCTCTCACGCTGAAACTCGGGTAGTCCAGTCAAGTGATGTGTACTCTCAGCTACTGGGGATGGTGGCATCTGTGGCTCAGTGGGTAGAGGTACCACCCGTGCCTCTTCTGTAATGGGGCCCTACACCAAGGCCTCATCGCTCGGTGGGCTACCATCTTGCACAAAGCTCAGAACCCTAGTTGGCTGCCATCATGGGGACATCCGTAAAAGAAACAAGTGTTCCATGGTTAATATAGTATACCTAGTGAGCTGACACAAAGTAATCAAAAAGAAAACTTTTGAAACACACAAGTAATTTTTTTTTGATGCATTGAGTCGGAAATTAGAAGTCAAGGTCCTGGTTTATGGATATGTCGGCCGCCACACCAACACTAGACTCCCTGGACTGATAACCACACTCAATACCCTTAACACTATTGCTTCACATAGGAGAAATTATCAGAGTCCTGAGTTCTACAATAGAACCGAACTCCTCTAATACCAATTTTTCATGACCTGTCCTCGAGGCCCGTGTCGTGACTACCCCAAGCCCACCTTCCATAGGCCAGGGGCTGGCGACTAGCACCAAAGGCATAAATCCCAATTAAGGGAAGGCATTGCCTTTAAATAAGTAATCAAACACACAACAGACTACGCAAGCTGATGTAAACACTAAGTAAAATGAGTACAAAAGTAAGTGATGGAAGTAAATGGGCCATTATACAAACCCAACTGAAAGTAAAATACAACTGAGAAAAGAAAGTACAACTACTGAAAGGTAAAGCAACAACCACCGAGACGCCCTCCGGAAACCCCACCTGAAGGGTGGGTACGGATGGTCTCATTAGCTCCTAAAATCCTTTCGTCCATACTGTGTATGTCCCGCCTGATAGTCCACCTACAGATACCATCCCGCTTTACAAGTCTCAACCACGATTAGCATTGTCCATCATCTGCAACCAAAACAATGTTTTGCGGGCATTTGTCGTGTAGGGGTGAGTATACGATACTCAGTAGGGACCCCGAGACCCCCGAAGGCCTCCCAGAATCCTCAAAAAATAAACCACATAGTAAAGATAAAAATACGACGTATCAAACTAAAATACTTAGGTATATGACCATAAATATACCTAAGTCAACAATTCCAGTTCGGCTCCAACTTCCAAGCCCAAGTTCAACCTAGTCCACACAGGAAAGTACAACCTAATCCACACAGGAAAGCACATCCCAATCCACACAGGAAATCAATTCAATCATGTCGAATATAATGATTGAAAGTCAAGACTCAGCTCACACATGTATATTACTCATGAAGAGGGGTGGAGATGATTAAATGTAGCCTCTGAATCATCTCCTCTGCCGAACCCACGTAGGATCCAAGTACAGAATTCGTAGCTGCCGAACCCACGTAGGATCCAAGTACAGTAACCATCAATGCCGAACCCATGTAGGATCCAAGTATAGTAACTATCTTTGCTGAACCCACGTAGTATCCAAGTACAGTCATCATCATTGCCGAACCCACGGAGGATCCAAGTGCAGTCATCTTCGTCGTCGCAGTCGCAGCCAGCTCTACGGTTCCCGCACACAGCATGCGCGATTCTGGGAGGGTCCGCTCCACGAGCCAAGGGGTCTATACATCAACTATAATGAGGTCCTAAGTTGATGTATCACAAAGTTCCGGATCATCAATAGGAACTCAACGCGACAAACGGCACGTCAATTGGACGCCAGGTTTGAGAGTTATTGACTTTTTCGTCCCAGGGGCCCAGTTAGTTTTTAAGCTAAAACCAACCCAACCATACTCTATCTGCATCCAAATCTCGAGTGGGGTAAGCCAAAATAACCATCTCACTAAGAGTAATTCAAGGTAACTGACCGCACATCATTCAGATGTTCGGTCGTTAAGTTATAAGTGTTTCTGCTCCAAGGGCCCGGTTGGTTTCGGGTTCGAACCAACCCGGCCATACCCAAACTTTACAAAACTATTGAGTGTAATATACCAAAACGACCGTCTTGACCCAAGGATATCAATGCAACTAACCGTATGTCAATCGGAGGTCCATTTACCATGATACAAAAATTTGAACGAACCTGATTTGAAAGTAGGGGGTTAGGGCCCGGTCCGACCCGGCCCGATACCCCTTGGGTCCGCCTGAACCGGGTTGACCCGACCTGGGTCCGGGTCCAGCCCAATTGGGAGCGGCCCGACTCGTGGCGGGGCGCGGCCTTCGGCCCGGCACGGAGACCTGTCGCGGCTCGGCTCGCGGCCGAGTGGGGTGCGAGGGGGGGGGGGGGTGCCCCCCTGTTTCCTAAACGGTGGACCATATGGGGTCTGCCCTATGTGCTGGCCCGGAGTTTCAACCCCCTGATTTTTCTGGGAAATGGCCAGCCATCATGGCTGGCCGGTTGAGCCGCCACAGGTCCCATGGGGGTCCCGCCTCCTAGAGCGTCTGTGGCCGGTTGTCCGGCCGCCCCTGTTGGACCACCGCAGACTAAAGTCGTGGCTCTTCCTCGACCGGCACAACGCGACAGCGCCGTGGGCCGCTCCGACCGTGACCTCCCTTAATTTCTCTGGTGCAGCGCAACGATGTCGTGCACCTCCGCCGCAGCCCGCTCCCACCGCGGTTCCTTCGGCCTCACTGGCGCACCACCACCGCGGCCCGCTCCGGTCGCGGTCCTCTTCGTTCCTGCGCGGTGCAACGACACCGCCCCGCCTTCACCGTAAGGTTTAATGAGGATCAACAAAAAAGGAGTGGAGGATTGGCCATGTTTGTGCGGTCTGATCTTTCCCCATTAAGTCGATAACAAGCAGCCAAATTAATCAATGAATAACGTTAAATTAAACTTGAACGAAGATGACCACTACCTCGAAGAAAGTTCACGGTTGTCAAGCGCCGCGGATGATGGCTTCGTTCCTGTCGTCATCAGTATCTCCTCCATTGTTGCGGAGGAGGAATAGGATGGAGAATACCGGGACAACCAAGTCGATGTTCTTTGTCGGAGTCTTGGCGTTCTTCAACAAAGGTGATGATGTTCTTCAAGGGAGTTAGAGTTCTCTCCCAAAAACATAACACAACAAGCTAACCCCCAAAATAAAAATAAGATTCATCTTATTTTATTAATTCATGCCTTACATTTCAAAATTCAAACACATAACTCCATTAACTGATTAAAAGAGTGTTGGCATTAAATTAATGTAAGGGGAGGAGAAGTCACCCAATTAATGGGGATGTTTTACCAAGTTAAGATGAGTTACACAACTTAAGATGGGGGTTTAGAGGAGTTAGGGAATGTGAAGGGTTGGGCTCATGTGGACCCCACCCCACCTTTATCCTCTCATGGGTAGTTAGTAACTAGTGGGTCCCACCCCAACTCCTACAACTAGGATAAAACCACTTAAGTTAGGAATAAAATTTGTATCAAAAATTTAATTCAATTCTTTATTAATCCCCAAATTTTAGAAACTCCTCCCGAGCAGACGCACCTTTGGTAAAGGTCCTCTTTTGCAATTACCGCCACTGAGGTTTCATCAATGCGCTCATATTTGTATTTCTATCACCCGTTAAAAAGATAGAAAAACCCACTCATTCGTTCACTGAACATACCCGAGCTAAACATCGGAAATTGATTCCGGGCACACAGGGCCTCAGAATCAGGTGTCGTCAGAAACCGTGTACTCGTAAAATCCCTAAGAATTTAAGAAAGAATATGCCTTGAAATTTACAGGTCTTTACATGAATCATTGGGAATGGATGAAAAATAGATTTGTGTATGAGGAAACCCGATAGGTGTATCAGTAAGAAATGTGTTTCAACATTTGAATATTATTAAAAATAGTATTTTTATAAAAAAAATAGAATCCTTTGAGGAAAAAGTTATGGATATTCAATTGATGATGGAGGAAAAGATCAGAGCTTCGATGTAGGTGATGTTTATAGATATGTGAGGAGAGTTCCATCCTACTGATCTGACTACACCACCTGTTTTAGAAGATCCCACTCCTCCTCCTTATCCTACTCACACATCTTTGTTTCCAGAACTCACCACTTCTAATACTACCCCAACACCCCATCCTCCACAGATTCCAAGTTACTGTGAGTTATATGTTGATCATCATCATCATTATATTGTTGCATATGGGTTGATATATTATATCTGTGAAACCATTCATCATCTCCAAATTGAGATGGAGTGTCATAGGGTCACTGTACAATATATTATTGATAGAATCAAAAAAATACCTTTTCCTATAGAGAAAGTGAGTATATTTGGGAAAAGTATCAGTCATTTTTTAGTTTTTCCATCGTGACTACATTGACATATTACCATAGAGGTATGTATATATATTATAGTTTATTAAATTTTGTTAGTAAATTTGTTTTCTCATTTTAAAGATTATATATTTCACTAATTTTTAACAATAACACTTTAAATGTGATGAAATGCTAGATAGACAACAAAAAAATGTAATGTTCTGTGATTTCAGATACATATTCTACTAGTCTTGATCGATTATCAACAAACTCAAAATTTTTATTGGGATTATATGACATTCAATTTGATGCTTCTATTTGTGGGTGTGAAATGACTATAGGGATTTTGAAAAATGATATCATAGATCATATAGCTGGAGATCAATTGGGCATCAACCCAATGAAAGTTTTTTCCATGTACGTTGATTAAAAAAATTTCATTCCATTAATTTATTTAAAATTAATAATTTTGTCCACAATGTATTAGGTGTCTATATAAAATGTGTCTACAGAATTAAAAGACAAATGTATATAGATTTATGAATGCAGAATTTATTTATCTTATAGATTTGACAATGACCGATGCTAAAAGATTAGTTTATATAGTTGAATGATTTTAGAGGAATGTCATCATTCAGTATTGGATGCTTCCATATCATGAAAGGTATGAAATTTTTTTTTCACAATGTGTTATATATCATTTAAAATATTAAAAACTCATATTAAATTTTCTTTTATATCTATGTTCATTGGATGTTGGGTTTTTTTTCAAGAGAGAAGACATTATATTGGTTATTCTCTATCCATAGTGGACTGAGAGAAAATTTTAAGAATGTATAGAATATATAAGTTTTCTTATTTTAATAATTATTTATATTATAGTGAATACAATTTATTATATTTATATTAATTTCAAAATTGGAATAGAATTACATTATAAACATAAAAAATAAAAAACACTCCAAGATCAAATTTTTTAAAGGCATGGTGAATTTTCATTTACAATTACTAAATTATGGATATATTAATTAAAATAGTCATTTTGAATTAAAACTGGTTTGAAATAGTTTCATAAAAAAACAAGGTGTAACTGAATGTGGATATTATGTTTTATGATTCATGTATGAATTAACTTTAACCAGTACAGATAAAAAGTTTCATAAGGTTATATTTCGTTATAATGTTTGTTTAATATTTAATATGTTTTATTGAAAATTCATGTTAAATGGGTTTTGTATTATTTTTGTATATTTTTGATGACTAATAGTCATATACTTAAGATGAGTTGAGACATTTAAAAATTGAATTGGAAAATCATTTTATAGGTTTGATTATTATTTGATTTATCTAAAAGTTGGATTTTATGTGTATTTTGTAGGTTTTTCTCTTACCTTTTCTGCTACCTTTTTTGTTGTTTTCTAGCTTCTATTGTGGTAAATGTCTAATAAATTCACTCTTCATAAAGAAATCCACATTAGTTATTGGATAATTTATGTGGAAAACAAATTACACATTATTTTAACATCAGTTTTCTAGTAATTGACAATATAAATGGTGTGTCTGTTTTTCACGTCAGTTACTGGATAACCATTGTGAAAATTCATTTATCACATTGGTTAGTTTAAATAATTGACGTGATAAATAGAGACTAGTTTTTTTCATTTTAGTTATCCAGTAACCGATGTAAAAAAAATAAGCACTATTTTTCAAATCTGTTGTTGGATAACAAACGTGAAAAACCAATTACATATATTATTTATAATGATGGTTTTATTTTTCCAATGTAAAAAATTAATTTACTATGTTCCCTGTAATAAAATTCCTTAAAACCCAACATGAAAATTATAAAAAACCAATGATAAAACTCATTTATGCACTATTATAATTAAAAAACCATTTATGTGTACGTAAAGACTACCATTACCATGAAGAGATGTAGTTTATTTTTCACCATCGTATCTCATGGATGGTTATATATATGTATTTAAGGGATATATATGATAATTAATATATAATTAAAATTCTATAAATATAAAATATCATATACTTTCTTACCTTCCCATCGGTTGGAAAATTATAACGTCACTCATGCAAACATGTGTATTGTCACCTCCATAAGAGGATGTGATTCATTTTTCATTACATCTTAACATGGATAGTAATAATGATATATTTTGTTAATATATATGAAATTTATAATAATAATATTTTTTTGAAAGATATATTTTTATTATTTAACGTTTTTTATTTCCATTCATTGAGAAGTTAAACCATCAAACTTTTGGACGTATAAACTATCATACCTAGGAAGTACTGTAATTTATTTTTCATAACTGATTTATATGAATGGTTATAAAAGAGTAAAATAAATTTAATAATTATGAAATTGTTAGTATTATTTATATTATGAAACCATGACCATGGTTCAAGGACCAGAATCGTCGAACTCAAATTTTCAACAGAAATGAAATAGTCGACACCCAAATGTTGATTTTAATGAATAATTTTCAATAAATGATTAATTAAAAATTATAATTTAATGATATAAGGCTATATAATTTTTAATTTTGATTCTAGTACATATTTATAATAAATATAAATTTATTATATTAAATCATACTAATGCATAAGAACAAGGTAATGACCTGTGATAAAGGTTTATATTTCAATATATTTTCTTTACGAGGTTTTCTATATTAAATTTCTATTATGGGAAATTATATGATCCTTATATTTTGAAAACAATATATTTTATTATCCTATGGTTATTTATAGTTTTTTCATGTTTTCATTTCATTCTCTTCATTTTGTTACTTAAAAGGGTCTAGAAAATATTTTAAAGGAAAGTTGACATTATTTCCTCTTTTCTGCATAGAATATCTCTCTTTAGTATAGATGATGTTCAAATTAGTTTATTAAAGTTTTTACCTATAGCAAAAAAATTATAGCCTTAATTTTCAATAATGTTCAATTTATTTACAAATTAATAAAATTAATATTTTCAGTGTTATTTCATACGACTCACTTTTGTCTTTTTAAGTGTGAAATGAATGTTATATTTTAACATATATGGGAGGAACATATTTTCAAGGTGTCAATTTCTTCATTCATTGTGAAGCTTCCATGATAGGTTTCAAATATTTTATAAATAAATTTTAATAACTTTTTTTGGATTTTTTGTTATTAAAAGTTACCAAAAGAAAAGAGGTAGTTTATCATGATTTTCAATGAAAAATTAAACTCCTTTTATAAAAGAGATTTTTCATCTTTGTTAGCATCTTTTATGGATTGTTATGACTCACTAGGGAGATAATTGTATAATAAAACTAATTTTATTTCCTTTTATATATTATGATGATTATTTTTTAAGGATTATTTCTTGAAACCATTTTTTACCATGGTTTAATTACACTTTAATGAAATGATGAATGTTTTTTTATTATATGGAACACTTATTTTAGATATTCTTAATGTGATGGGTGCACCAAGAATTATATTTCCCTCTAATTCATTGGGTAAATATTTATATCTCATGAGATAATATTAATTGGAATGGGGAGTAAGCTCAACTACTAAGGTACATTGTCCACTATGATAGTAATAGTAGTGAGTCTTGACTATGGAAGCAATGGGAATATGGAGTAAACCCAATAGATTATTGGACTCTATCTACTATGATAGTCATTGAAGTGACCCTTAACTAAGAAAATGATTTTATATGCATATGTTTATAACATATAATTTTGTCTTAATATTATTATTTTCTATCATAGCTCATGATTGATTATTTATGATTTTACACTCCTAATACTAGTGTTTATTTGGGATAAATACTTATTCCATGACTAATGATTTTTGGACTACGAAATGTTAGGTATGTCCTCAAAAGTTATGATCATATTCTTATACCCCAATTATAATCTTTTAATTACTTATGATCATTCATTGAAAATTATATTGTTTACCTTTATAGATCTTATGAACTAACCCTTTATTATGATTCATTTTCCCTAGGTTATGAATAAAGGTATTAAATAGGTTGTGTTTAAAAAGGTTTCTATGTGAGAATAAATTGTTTTGAAATATTTAATATCTTCTATGAAATAAGTTTTCTATGTATCTAGTCTCCAAAAAAATAAAATCAATAGGGTTTATGTCGATTATTATTATGAAATGTGATAAACATTCTTCTTAAATGATGTAATATTTAAGTATGTAACACTTTTTCAGCAAAATAACATTTTCATAGATCTTTCCATATAGAATTAGAAGTACACCTTTATGAAATCAGAGCCCTTTATGGGAATATTCATTCTTGTGGGTCTAGGAATGCTGTGAATTGGGTTATCTAAGGATAAATTCAAAATGAATAGTGATCATGGATTCAACTATTTCAAATGGATTTTCCCTTAAAATATAATCACACTATTCCATGGTGTAAAAGAGATGAGTTTTTAAAATGGAATTTTCTATAGTGAATCAAGAAACATGTCATTATAATTATGGACTTGACGTGATGATGGTTCAAAATAAAATGGGGAAATATTTCCATGTTTTTTGAGTGATCTAAATGTGGTTGTAATCATGACTAAATAGTGGTTATTATGTGGTTTGTGTTCCACCATTATTTTACATGAAGTTCCCATGAATTCGAGTGTGGAAATCCTGAGATAAAATATCAATCAAAAGGGAATCAATGTATATATATATATATATTTAACTATAGATACATATTCTTGTGTATTTTAGTAATTTTTAAAAATATGTGCGATCAACCGTAATTAAATTCTAGGAGTTGTATCTCTCTAGAAAATTCATTAGAGTTTCGAAAAAAGTGATACACTAATTCTGATGTGTTTTCTCATCACACAGATATAGACAATAATAAAATCTTAGTATGAGTAATGTGAACATATCAATGGAAGATTATTGAGTTTTTTAATTGTTTTAATATGAAACTACGGGGCATTTCATTATTTATTTTTGGACAATGATTCTGGAGGTCTTGTGCAGCCACTCCATTATGTATGAAAAAATAGTTGTGGTTTAATATCTTGGTTTCCCATGAAAAGTTTCATATATTATCATTATATTATACCATTTGGGTTAGAAATATAAAATTATATGCATTATTTACTAATTTCATAACTATTGAAATATATAAAGGGAGAGAATAAGTGTTCGTCACATTAAGAGACCAATATCAAACTCAATGGAGGATTTTTATAATCTTGAATACCCCGGCTCATCCCCCCAAACCTCTTAGGGGATATTCCATAATAGGGTAAAATGATATATATTTTTATTATATATATACCTAGTTTTTTCCCTTTCTTTTTTGGGGTACTACATTTTTTATGTTCATTTCTCATTATTTCTATAAAACAATCATGTTTAATGGGAACAATCTAATTTTTTTTATTCCTATTCATGTGTTAAAATTTAAAAATTTAGTCTATTTCATAATATCAAAAAATAATAATTGTTTCATGGAAAACCATTTTTTTTGTGGTTAGTTTTATAGAAAAATCCATGTTCATTCCTTATTCAAAGATTAATTACTCATCCCTTAAAAAATCGCATAATAGGTTTATTTATACACTAATTTTTTCGAAATATTTCTTATGAATTTTATTTATTTTAACATATTATTTAAAACATACACCTCTTTATTCCATTATTAATATCCAATAATATTTAATTGCTTCTACTCATAAGAATAATCATGATATATCCATTGGTTATATTTTGGGATAATATTTTGTTACCTAGTCCTTTTTCATGGGTATTTATTATAGCTATTAATTATATAGAAATTATTTATATATAACACATATTCATGTACATATTATAATCTAATATATAGGACAATAATTATAAATCCCTCTAATACTTTGGGAAATGTATTTATCTCATTAGATTCCATGTTAGGAAAATGGGATGTATACCTAGTATACTAGTATATATTGTTTTGGTAATGATCCTAGACTTATTCGTATGGTGGTATAATTTATATTGTTCCCACATTAGTTCAATTCCATGATTATATAATACGTACTTCTTAATTCTTTAACTCCAAGTGATTATTCACTTTTATGATATCATGTTCTTCTTTTTAACTCTTATGTTATATTTCCTAATCATGTTTGTTTTCTTACTGGGATTTTTTGCTCACCCATTTATTTATGCATTCCCCCAAGTTATTCCTTATGGTAATAAATTAAAAATATATATTTTGTACATCCTTATAAAGATCAAAATAAATTTAAAGCAGTTTATTTCTAAGTTAATGTATTACGTAAATAATCACCCAAAAAAATAGACCTCTACATTTTATAATTTAGATAATATTGTATTAAAAAATATGATAATATATGTATGAGACTCAGGAACCTATAATTATAATTGTTTTATCCTTATTATTAATATAAATCTAAAAACAATATCTCCTCTAATGTACCTTCAAATTCAATATTTAGGTATATAATGCCATATATATCATATTATTAACCATCTATCAAGTTCCTCGCATTGATGTTGGTCAATGAAACCCATAAGAACATATTTATTGTTTTTTTAATAGTCTTAAATCTCATCCACATTCAATTCCACTACGCTATCTCCATATTTTGAGATAATTTTCATCTTCTTGAATAAAATATACAAGGTTCTTCTATTGCAACTCATATATTAAGAATCATTCTTCATTAGTGGGTTATCTTACTCATAATCAGGAAGACTTTTAGGAAATATAGTTATAAGGTTCCCAATCCATACATATTTAATGAAAATGAGTGGAAGTATTCCTATTAATTTTTATAATCCTCTTTTCAAATTTATATAATGGAATGAAATTACCTTATCAATTTCATTTTCTTTTGAGTTATTTCCAAAGGGGAGATTATCCATTTCTATTAATTAAACATATTTGGAAATTTCCATTTCCTTGTGATTATCTTAATTATTTATCATCTCATATAAAATATGAATAAATATAATTTCATTCAATGATATCTTCATTGGATCATTTTCTCAATCATTAAAACATGTTAATTGAAGTAAGGTGGAAGCCTTTTTAATATATTATTTATAATATTTACATCTTTATGTATCTCTTCATTAGTATAAATTCCCTTCACAATCACATTAACCCAATCATGGAATTTTTCAATATATTTTTCAGGAAACATCTTCAAGAACATATATGTATTCCAAATAATGTTTAAATTATATTTTCTCACCAATTTTTTACGTATATAATTTTCTTAAAATTTTAAACACGTAATTTTTGGATTTATACACATTACCTTTGTGTAATTAATAATAAGAATTAACCCCTCTAGAGCCTTATTTCCTTGAGTTTTATCATATAATTCCTTTTTATTTTTTCATTTAATGTGAAATTTACATGATTATCATAATTCTATCTATAACACTCATATTCACATTCATGATGATTGATTATAATTGGTTTGACACATTATTTTTTTTAGATAACTATTTTATTTATCAAAAATCTGAATCCCATTTTCATTTAAAATTTATTGAATAATATATAATAAAATAGTTATCAATGAAAATATATTTATTATATATTGTAATGGAATGTTACCATATCTGTTAATGAAGAATGTGGTTAGTAAAACATTATTTGAAATGGTTGAGGGAGATTTTTATTTTCATAATTAGGTTGAGGATAATTTTGTTTAGATTTCTTTAAAAAATATAAAATGACATTTAAGACTTTTTAAAGCTTGTGGAAAATATTTAAAGAGATTTTACATTGTAATATGAACAGACCATATCATTGGGTAGAAAAATGAAGCCACAAAAACCCTGGTGGGAGGTCACTGGAGTTCTACTTGGATAGAAAGTTGTTATATACCATTTTCAATTTAAATGTATGTATAATGATTTCCCATAAACCTTTTGTAAGGGTTATTAACCCCCACTAAAAGTGAGTGAATTTTAATAATTTAAGGGAGGATTGTTTAAAATTATTCTTCTCTCTTCTTAGGGGTTAGACCCACTTATGAGGTGGTAATTCCTACCTATACTATACTTATCCATTGGTCATTCAAAGATTAATGTCAATTTGGATGGGTTTAGAAGGTAATTCATGGTAATTCTCTCCCCAATGTATCCCTCCTCTCTTGTTATTTTCTATTCCAATAATTTCAAAAGCTCAACTTATAGATTTCTGTGTATAATTACATTGAATCGTGGTGGAGTAAAATATCTATGAGAAGGATTACATGGGTGATTGATATAGGGTATTGTTAATGGAATAATAAACAAGGTTACACATCATTTCACTACAATAAATCTAATATTTTTATTTTATTTGGATTTTAAATTAATTGGAATAAAATTAGTTAATGGTTTGGTGTTTAATTTTATGTTCTTTAGAGAATAGTGACCTTATAGGTGCATTGGGAATTGTTTTCCACTAGTTTCTCTAGAAGTGACCCTCCCTTCACTTATATAAGGACAACCATAACATCTCTTATTTACACCACTTTGAAAAACCTAAATAATATAACCCTAACCAATTCTATTTTAAAATTCCATCTCCATGAATTAGTGGTTTTTCTTCCTAATAGTCCCTTACAAGGGTCCTTGAGAAAGGATATAAAGAAATTCTATCGAAAAATATGTAATCATCCTTATTAAATCATTCAAATTTATTTCTTCTTCTAATTCTTCTAAATATGTTTTACCAACATTAAAATAATTACTCTAGTATCATAAATATAGTGATATTTTATTATAATTACGATACAACCAATTTCATCTCTTTTTCTATCCTACAAAAAGTGAAAACATCGCTCGTGCATATTTATGGCATACCATCTCAGCATACTGTCATAATTTTTTTCATCACTATTTTACTTAGATGCTTATTAATTATGAAATAATAAATATATTTATGATATTTATGACATAACTAAGTATTAAAATAGTTCTTTAAATTATTTATTATTAATTTATATTTTTTATACATGAGGTTTGTGTGTGTATTATGCAAGATAATGATTGATGTAAGAGTTTATTTTATAATCACATCTTTATTCATTATTATTTATGTTTTAGATATCTATTGAGCTAATTATTAGAAAATTACATATTAATCCCAATATATTTTCTTATCCTATATTTATTTTTAGAAATTAAAAGTTTCCCTTTCATTTTCCTCTCAAGTACTTAAGGTATTGAAAGAATATTTTTAATAAAAAAGTTATTTTTTTCTATTCTGTCAAGAATATTTTTTTTCAATTCCCATATTTTATTTTAAAATATTTCCAAGAATATTTTTTCTATTATAGTATTATTGGTTAAATCCATTTTTACTCATGTTTTTATTTATAATGTGTTTCAAGTGAATCATCTTGTTGTACTCTAAATGATGTGATTTTGTCTTTTGACCAAAATTGTCAAAGGGCTCTTTGTTTTAGTGTACTCTACATGAATAAAATTTACCTCAAAATTGAACACTCATTATTTAGAATCTTACTTTATATTTTTCAATATTCATTTCATGAGGAATTATTTTTCAAATATTTTGTAAATTTTTTTATTTTTAATAAGTGATTTAAAAATTAAATGCGTGTTTTCCTCAAGAAATTTTCTATCGTACTTTTTGAAGTGATTTCATCTAAGCCAAAATACTTTTATGGATATTATTATTTAATGAGGATACACTCTAATTATAAAATACACCATATTTCTCTAGATGTTTTATGATTTTTTTACTATGTAATGTATATACATTTCATATTCCAATTATTCTAATTCAAGGTGTCATATATTATTAATTAATATTAATTAATATATATTATTTATTCATATAATTAATGAATTAAAATTATTACATGATTGGTGGGAAAAAATTATATTTCACCTAGATGCATCAGTAAGTCTAATGAGACAAAATAGGTTGGGTATTTTGTCATGTCCTTGCCCATTTATGTAAGGGGTCTTGGCACAAGGCCTTGGTGGTATGTTTTTGATGTCTTGGCACAAGGCCATGACCATAAGATTCAGATTTTTGTAATTATATATTCCACTACTAAGATATTAGTTATTGATATATGTGTTATTATTTGGATTGTTATATCCTCCATGAATAATTTTCAGTATTGTGTGATACTTTATATGGAATTATTTGATCAAAATTTATTCATATAATATTTTTCATTAATTTCTAATTCATCGTTAGATCCCATGGAATAAATACTCTAACCTAATATCTGAGCTCGCCCCTTTCGAAATTTTATTTTCTCTAAGATATCAAGAAGTTTACTATGAATGATATGTAAAGATAAAGTAGAGTGAATAATGATGTTATAAGAAAACTATTATGTTTTAATTTATGTTTTCATATATAATTTGGGATTCAGTCATGTATATAGTTTTTCCAAGACTACTAAACTATTTAGTCCTTTGATATGTGTTCTCCTATATCTAGTGCTAAAGTAATAAAGTGACCATTGACTCTAGGATACTAAGTATGCATTACTTATAGTTGCTATTAAAAGAAATTTAGTACAAACCTTATGAACTACATTTAGGAAAAAATAAATTAGAGAACATAACCTTATAACATCCATTGAAGATATATATAATTATTGGATAATATCATAATTTTTGGGGTAAGGCTGAGATTATGTTTTTTTCCTAGAAATTTATCCCTATATTGATACAAATAGTGGGTGTGGTTTTGGAAAAAATGAACCTAGGGTTAATAACCCCAAAAGAATTCGTTGAGTATGTCTTATCCATCATTCCAATACATGGTGAAAGGTCACTTACTACGCACCAAGTTAGACACTAGTGAAGGACATGCCTGGATTAATTCAAAATTTCTTTAAAAAAATAAGAAATATTTGAAAAAACATTTATGATTTAAAGATATTACTAATGATACTATGATTATGATTTTAATATTATATATGCATAAGTTTTCAATTTATGTTATGTATTTCACTAGTTTTCAAATTATATATTATATTCATAATGTTATGAACTAATATAGTATATTCCTTTACTTCTAAAAGTTTCCTAGTAAAATTAATAGAAAACTCTTTGACATAATCAATCACTGTAGGGATTTACCTCATGGGAAAGTTAAAATTAATATTGTTGGAGTAAATCTGGTTATGTCTATATTAGGATAGTTCACTCTAATTATGACCTATAAACATGATTATATGGAATAAATTATTGACTTATAGTGCGATTAATTGATTTTTGACCTCTTCTTGCAGTAAAAATTATATAATTTAATAAAATTATTAATCCATTGATAGTTGAATAGTGGATCAGATCCCTAGACAATATATTTATATATTTGAGGATTAAGGAAAGGGAGAAGGTTATTCTGGTCATATATATTTTAATGGAAGATCTGGATCAATGGTGGTAATTGATTCAAAATAAAAAATATGAGGATGAGATATAGATAACTAATTGGAATATTTTTAAAGAGATATTATTTAAAAAATACTTTACATATGAGAAACCATCTGATATAGAAGGGAAATTTCTCAATCTGAGAAATAATGATGTGGAAAATGTTGAGTGTGTGGAATAAATTAAAAGATTTTAAACATATGATATGAACTATGTAAATAATCTTTAAATTGAGATTGATTTTTTCAATGATGGCCCTAAGTTAATCCGCCAAAGGTAATTAGTTACTTGTACCATTTCATCATATGATTATATGGAATTAAGTTCCATCGGGACGGTGAAATAATTTTAAAAGCCTTATATTTTTTAAAAAAATTAGGAAAACATGAGGATGACTATGAAAAACTAAATTATAAATTATGTGAAGGAAAATAAGGGATTTTTGGAACTTCTTACATGTTTTAATTGTGGAATTTATCACTTTGTTACTTATTTAAAGGAAAATGAGGTTTGTTCCATGTGAAAGATAAATTCCATATTGCACATCAGTTTAAGGGTAATAAAGAATCCATCATTGTGTAGTTTTTTAGATTTAATGATATAGGTAACAAAGAATATGAATTCCCCAAGTGTTAAGATAATTTATCATAGAAAATTATAGGGGAGAAAGGTCAACCTTATGAAATTTTTATAGCTGAACTGGAAATCTATTAAGTTTCGATAATAGGTACTTTAATTATATACTCATGATTTATTTGATTCCAAGAATACGCACTCATTTATAATTTTCATGGATATAAAATAATCCCTTGGCCCTTTGAGGATTTAATTTTCAATCAAAAAACCTAGTAGGATTTTGGTTATCAAGCCGTTTTTTTAAGATGAATATTCATTTCTTAGTTACAATAATGGTTGTTATAAATATGTTTAGCATTGATGTAATTTTAATTTTCGGGGTTTATTTATTTTTTTAAGATTTTGTCAATAATATTTAATTCTTAAAATAATATAGTAAAAGACTCTTGAAATTAAAATTACATTCCTTTACATTCATTTTAGATGTGTAGATGGTCTTTTAACCCCTTGTTGATAAATGGTTTTGTGGTCAATAACTTTCTCATAACTATGTTTTCTATAAATCACTATTAGTCCTCATAAATTATTTTTCTAATTAATGTCTATATTTTAACATATAAAAAATATTTTCTATATTTGGGAACATTATTATTTTTTATTTTAGGTAATATTTATGTTTCCTAAATCCCTTTTTAAAAGATGTTCTATTATCACTCTGTATATTCTGGGTTTGCAACAAGGGTATATTCAAATTTTGAACCATTGATAACCAAAATAAATTATGTGGGATTAATTTATATAAGGGGTAAAATTTAACACCCCTAAAATTTTGTTTAAGAGAATAATAATCTTGCTATCGTATTTAAGACGAGACACCTATTGTTAACAGAATCGAGATATATTATAAATAAATAAACATTTTAGTGTGACCTTTATAACCAATCCATTAAAATAGTGGTGATGAATATGAGTAACCCTATTATGAATTATATGTATAATTTTCCTACTCAATAAAAATTTATTGATTAATTCTTAGTATATAAGTACTCAGTTTTCAATGAAGATATTTTATGCTTAAAATTGCATTTTATCAAAAAAAAGATTTGTATTTAATTTTGTGAGTGAAAATTATAATTAATTTATTATAATTTTAGAAATTGAATTAGTTTAAATTTATATAGGTTTTTAAATCATCATGTTAAAATAATCTTTGGGTGAATGTTTGTTAATTTTCTAAAAATTTTATTTTTCCTTGAATATTGAAAATATAAATTTTTAAAGAAAAATGTACAATATATTATACTATTTTCAAAGATTAATATTGATTTTTAATAGTATTAAAAATAAATTAGGTTATTTTTTCTATAAATAATTAATTTTATGTCTTTTTATAAAAATTATATTTGATCTTTGTATAAAAATACTTTTACACATAAAAATGTATTTTCCCAAAATGGTTTTTCATCATGCTTTATGGGATTATTAGAAAAATAATTTACGAAAATTATATATATAGGTAGAATTTGCTAAAATGAATTAAATATTTGGAATCTTAATAATTAATATTATTTAATAAGTTCAAATTAATATTTTTATAATGAATAGTAGAAATAGTAAAAAATTATCACCAAAGTGAAAGGGTAAATCAAGTTATCCTGGCTTAAAACTAATTGAACGAGACACCATTTTTCGTTATAATTATTTTTATAAGAATTTAGTTCTACCATTTTCACCTTATTATCTATATTTAGTTTTTATGAGATAATGTTTTATGAAAATGACCTATATAATATTTTATGTAAAAAAAATCACTCTCTTGATTTTAAATTTCTCATATATGCAAACATGTGAATTAAAATTAGTAGTGAATAAATATTGAATTTATTTTTATAATAATAGAATTATTTTCTTGATGAATATTTTTTTCTAAATTGTAGTCACTATATAATTACCTTAAATACTTATACAATACTGACATGTATCTTTGGTAATCTGTTTAAAACTCAAACTAAATAGTTTTAATAAAATTAACAGTATTCTATTTGTGATTAGTTATGGTTACAAAATAATTTTATGTTTCATAATAATTAATTATTAATTATTAAATTGATTATATTATAATTCCATTACTATATTCATGTCTTTGTAGTCAAATTAAAGGAATAGTGTCAAAAAAGAGAGAAATGGTATTTTATGTTAAGTAATATTTATATAATTATTCAAAAATTATAAAAATATTTTAAGAGACAAATTAAGATAATAATGGTAAAACAATTTTCCATTTTCCATTTATGAGGAAATAATCACCTTATAACTAAAATTATATCCCTTTCCTATGGAAAATTTCATTACCATGGTTAACATTTAAATTTGCTAACCAAGAGGTCAAACCAAAAAAAAAGTTTCAAATAATATCTAAACCAATATAATTATAATTGAATAATTATATTAATATCATGAAATCCTTAACATTGAATCCATTTAATTTTTTATTCATTCTACATGAGTTAGACACATATTATATTATAATATTTCATTAATTTCCAAAAAGTACCCCTACCCTCACATATAAAAGGAAACCCCTCACCTCTCTTCTTTATGCCACTTTGAGAAATCTATATTAATAAAAACCTTAAAAATTATCATATAAAATTCTATAAAATATAACTATTTTGATTTAATTCTTAAAATACAATCCCAATGGTCCATGAAATGGATTTAATGGAAGTCTACCAAAGAATAGGCAATCATCTTTACTCCATCATTAAAATTTACTTCTTATTATACATCATTTAAATCAATTTTAAAAATTATAAAATAAGAAATAACATATCATAAATATAATTATATGTTATTATGATTATGGTATAACCATTTTACTTATCTTTTCCATCCTATGAAAATAAAATCCTCACTTCTTCATAAATACAGATAACCATCTCCACGTATTCGTATAATTTATTTTCCATCTCCTTTTTACATAGATGGTTATAAATATGGAACTAATAAAAACATATTATATTTATTAAATAATTATTATTATAAAAATAAAATGTAAAATTTTCCTATTTACCATTCCACTTGTTAAGAATGATAATGCATGTCATGAGTACGTTTAGACTACCACCTCCACGAAGCAATGTGATTCATTTTTCATGTCCACCTTTAAAGAATAGTTCTAAATATGTATATCTTGAATATAAATAAAATTTATATCATTATTTAAATTATTAATATTATGGATGCATGAATAGTACACAAGTTCCCAAACTATTGAACTAAAACATTGATGTAAAATGGACCACATTTCACCCAAATAACCATTTAAGGAAGAATTTTTAACAAAAGGTAATGTGAAATTTTAAATTAATGGTGAATTTAATGTTACGTATGAATATGGGTTTTTTAATACATTTATAATAAATTTATATTTATTATATAGGAGGTTTTAATGTGAATGTAATAAGATAGAACATTATATAAAGGTTTATTTTACAAACTTATCTTTAATTGGTATTGTTTATGATTTATGTTTCCAGGGGGGAATTATATGATATTTTTATATTAAACCCCACATATGTTTTTCTCCACTCTATATTTCTATAAATTACTCATTTTCCTAGCATTTTCCTTTCATTAAGTACTCAAGAGATCAAAAGAATGTTTTGGTGTATGACCAACTGTGATTTACATTCAGTCTATAATACTTTTCTTCCATGTCCTTATTTATTTTTAATGTATTTAATTATATTTTTACTATTCTAATATGATTGTTTATGTACAATTTAAAAAAAATCTTTCTATAAAAAAAATCGTTGGAATGTTCCTTTCATTTTCTGAACGATGTATTGTTGGAAAATTTTCAAAAATGTGAAAGGGGTATTTATTTTAAAAAACTCAACATGAATAGAATTTCCAAGATTTAGGAATACTAAATATTTTAAAGATTAATTTACATGTTAAATTATTTATTTACATTTAGATGGGTTTTCATAATATTTTTTTTTTATTTTTTAGATATTTAATATGTGATTTCCAAATGAAAAGATTATTTTCCTCAATAAATTTTACAGTGATATTTTTAAAATATTTTCATCTATGTAAATATTCATTTATGAGTATTATGATTAAATTTGGATATAATCTAATGGTAAAAACCACCATATTTCTATGGATGGTTTATTATTACTTTTACTAGTTAGAGTATTGAAATTTTTTATTATAATTCTTCCAATACAAAAAACAATTGATTATTAAGCCATATTTATTAGTTGTATTATTTTTTCATATGATGAATGCATTTAAATTATTATGTAAGTTGTGGGGACCTAAATTATATACTTCATAAGTCCTTTTATAGGCCTCATGTGATAAAAATAAGTTGTGTTTTAGCTAAGTATTTAACCGTTCATGTAAGATATTCGTTTTCACGGGGACATGATAATATGTTTATGATATCTTGGAATGAGGGCTTGATTGTATGTTTAATATGTCCTACTTTATTCATTCCATAATTATTAAATGGACTATTCATATCCATGTGATTATTTCGACAGTTATGTTATCTATGGATACATTTAAAGATCATGTGATTTTTTATTTATCATTATTTGATTAACATTTATTCTAATTATATTATTTATTCATTAATTATTATATGTTATATTTCATTGTATTCATTCCCTCACTGAGCATCTACGCTCACCTATTTAACATGTTTTATACTAGGATTCCTAGAGGTGTATTGTGACAGTTATTCAAGGATGTTATAGAGAGAATAATTATATTCTCAAATAAAATGTATTTTTAAATTATGTTTTCAAATGTAATTTTTATTTCATCTGTATATCTTGTTGAAAAGAACTACTAAATTATTTGATCCTTTGGGATGTAATCATTTATATATAGTTTTAATGTTAAAAAGTAACAACTGGATCTAGGAAACTATGGTTGGGGACCTTGCATATTCTAATCTACCTTGATGTTCTACTAAATAGCTCTAGCCTTCTCTATCATTTCCTTATTTAGGTCATGTCTCAATATATTTCTTTCTCCAACTTTATCCAAGAAAATTTTAGTTCAACACTTTATATCATAGAGGGATTCATAAGGATCCCTTTGAATACTAAATTGAAACATATTGATGTATGAAAACTCAACTATAAAATGGTGTTGATCTAGAGAACTTTTGAAATACACATAATGACATCTCAGCATCTACTATAAGGTTTGAATGGTCTTCTCGGTATAACTATTTTTCTAAGGATGATAATTAGTACTAAAACACAACCCTATATCTAGATCTTTCTGAAGACTTCTCCAGAACCCTGAGGTAAACCTATGATCTCAATTAGATAAAATATAATATGGTGATCTTACTATATCCTTGATGTATATCCCGAAAATTTTGTTAACAGAAAAATATTCTATGGTTGTAATAAAATTTTCTTATAATTTGAGGAGGTTGAATACTACCCAAATAAAATTCTTTCTCTTATATATTTTTAGGGAGTTCAGTGATTAGATCCATGGTATTGTTTTCCCATTATCATTAGGGTATGGGTAATGGTTTTAACATCTCCTTATACTTCTATCTCCTAACATTAACTTTATGAAATTCCATTCCCTAAAATACTCTTTAAGATCTCTATAAATCATTTTACTTTAGAGATTAATATAAAATTATGGTATATTGGATTTTTTCTATACCTCCTTATTTAATTCTCATATGGAAAAGACACATATAAGGTTTATGGACATTATCATTCCTTCGTAATCAATGTTTAACTCAATATCATTTCTAACATTTATTTTCATCTATAAACCCTCCTTTTTTCCTCTTTAATATTTAAATGGATATATATTTTAAAAATAATTTAATCAAGATAATATTTTCCCCTTTATTAAATATTTCAAGATCCCTCCTTTGTAAATCCAAAAATATTCTATTTCTATTACCCACTTAATATATAATCTAGTAATATCCTTATGAAAAAAAGAGTTTACCACCTTGTTCGCTTTTCTAGGGTGGTAATGTATTGAGAATTAATAATAATTAATCAACTCCAACCATATTATCTTACATATATTTTACTATTTCTCTGTTAAAATATACTTAAAGATTTTATGATCATTATATATATCACTTCATTCACTTTAAATATAATTCCTCTATATTTTCAACGAAAAAAATTCTAATAAAAACTAAATATATTGAACCAGGTAGAATTACTCCTGAATTTTCAAATAGTGAAAAGAATAATCTCTCACTATATCATTATGTAGTTGGTTTTATCTCAAAAATTTCTTTGATGCATCACTTTAGGTCACAAACCATTCTATAAAACAGGTTGGTATAAGCATGGGTGCACTGAACAAACTTTTTTTCATCTCTTTGAAATTTTCCTCATATTTTTATATCCAAAGGTACTTGGATCCCATCTAAGAAAAAATTTATTTTGGATTAGAAATATTTTATAAATACCTCACAAAGCTTCAGTAATATCAAGCCCGTTTAATAAAACTTTGAATCTTAGTTACCATAGTTGATTTGGTGTGTTGATTTATTATAAAATTGAAATGTCCAAAGACAGTCACTATAAATTCATAATAACCATAACTCATAAAATAAGGTTTTCATATGTATATACTCCTTCTTAACCATTATATAATAATATCATTTATAAATTCTACCATAAACTAATTGAGGTAATATAAACCCTCGGTTGAGATTTTATAAATTCTCCGGCATAAACCTCAAAGATTATTTTTACTCTTCCTTGACCTTAGAATATATAATAATATAATATATAAATTATACCATAAAATATTTATGGTAATATCTAAAGACTATATTCATTAAATCCATTATTTTAATTTTAAAATTGAAATGTCCAAATAGAGTCACTATAAATTCATAATTACCATACCTTATATAGAATTTTTTTCATATCTATATCCTCCTTATTAAACATTATATGATAATATCTACATCGCTAATAAATCTTGGAAATATATTGATCTAATCTTTATTAACAAAAAAGATTATTGATATGGGGTAAAGGATACAAGCTCTTAATAGTGATCTTTTTAAGTTCACTATAATCAATGAAAAATGCATTGACCCATCGTTCTTCTAAACAAAATCAATAGGTTCATCCAATGGGGAAGAACTACATAAAATGAATCACTAATACAAATTATATTATAGTTTCATCATAAACTGTTAAAGCTCAATAGGATCAATTATATAAAGAGTCTTTGATCTAGATTTATCACATGATATGAGTTCTATTGTAAACTCCACATCACAATTTGGGAGAGGTTAGGAAATTACTCAGAAAATAAATTTTCATGTTCACAAAAAATAGGAAAGTTTTAAATGTTTTGTTTATACCAATCTATTTGATTTAAACATCACACATTCATAGGTAGTAACACCCATATGATTGAAGTTATTTATATTAGAAGTTAAATTCCAACCTCACTCTGATAGATGGTTACTAGTTGACTTAGAATATCAGAAGTACCATCCCATCCTCAAAAATTGATATGGGTTTTATATAGATATATCCATTATATGCCCAAAATAACATAAAATTAAACTATAAGAAGAATAAAAATATTTATATGTATCACATTCCCAAAAACATTTATCTAATAGTATTTATATAATTCTGATGAGTTTATCTTACCATTAAGAATTTTTACTAATAACTCAACATATAATAATTATGGTGATGATGTAATAACCTTAGAATATTCTTTGTTTATAAAAGGGTGGGGGAACATGAATTAACTATAAATAAATAAATTTCAGAGTGGATGATAAGTGGATGATAAAGGGCACATCGCAGTAGGGTTTAGCCCTCGTCACCACCTTCTTCTCCCCGGGTTTACCCAGCAAC
Source organism: Viscum album (assembly GCA_963277665.1). Lineage (NCBI taxonomy): Eukaryota > Viridiplantae > Streptophyta > Magnoliopsida > Santalales > Viscaceae > Viscum > Viscum album. Next base: position 450,448,343 of record OY728143.1, on the reverse strand, counting down.
CCTCCCTACACTCGGTAAGTTCCGATGGTTTCCTCTTACGGTGGATCTTTGTGGGATCAATGGTCTCGACCCTTCTTGCATTGCTAGCCTCCTCTCGTCCAATTCCATCCGGCTGGATAGGGTTTCCATGTGTGGCATGGTGCCAGTCCGTGACATGTTTCTAGATCAACGGCCTGAGGAATCTGCTTCATCTCTGGGGTGTGTGGTGGGTGTTTGTCGTGGTCTTCACCTACTTACTGGTCGGCGGTGACAGTATCTTGGTGTTCAGACCTCTGTTCGGATTTTTTGTGATTTCTTCTACTTCCTTAATTTTTGCATAATTTTTGGTTTAGGATTTACTGTTTTGTATGTGCGATGGTTGGTTTCTCTCTATTCTGTATCGGTGGTTTGTGATTTTGGGATCTTCAGCTTCTATGACCGGTACTGTCTCTCTTGAAGGATTTGAAATTTTCAAAACTTTGATGTGATATTTGATTCTCGGTTTGAATCAGACTCTTTTATGGTGTTTATTTTATTTTTCATTGAATGATTTTTTGCTTTTGGTCAGATGGAGGGCAGGGATGTTTTTATGAAGTTTTGGTCTTAATGGGTCACATTTCTAAGGATTATACAATCGTTCTCTTTCAATAAGATTCTCTAGATGAGGTTTAGTGCAATGTTTTTTCATAGTTTCATGGCTTTTTGGAATCAGATGTTTGAGACGGTATGGCCTTGGACATCGATATCAGGCCCGTGCTCTTTGGCACGAGACAACTTTTCATGCTGCGATGAAACAATGTAAGCTAGTCTTAATGGTTCTTTTTTTGGGAGGAGCTTCTATATTTTTATGATCATTTCCTTTGATATTGATGTCTGGTCAGTTGGAGACTCTTTTATTTTGTTCATGTCCCAATGTCTTGATGGTTTTCCCTCAACCCATAAAAGGGGGTTTATTTCAATAAAAAATAATTTCCAGTCAATACATAATTCACTAAACCCACTTCATTGTTTGTGATTGTATAATATTTCCATTTTTAATTTAACTTCAGAGGTTCCTATAGATTATTACCTTCTTTAGACCTTATATTAGTAAAGTAATTCACACAATTCCCAAAATAACAGAATCTAAATCACTAAAATTTGGGGTTTCATATTTTGTTGATCTTTATCTCCCTTCATTTAATTGATTGGACACTTCACAACACTTTGAAATTATTATACTCGATGTCTATGCCACCCACACTTGAAACATATTCTAATTCATTTTAGGAAATTAACTAACTTCCATTTCTTATATTTTTGGAATGCATGAGATTAAAAATTCTTCCCTCCATGTGCCATACCACTAGAGTTTCTATGAAATTCCATATTCCATTTCTTATCATGAGAACCATAAAAAAAATACGGGTTTCCTGCTTCCATTTCCACTCTGATTGCACATCTAACAATCACATTTTAGATTCCAATTTCCCTTATTTATAATGCCTTTTGAATACTTGGTTTCAAAACACTAAATAATGAGTTAATATTTCTTTCAAATTCACTTTTAAAACTAGAAGAATACGTCACAACTCTTGGTAATTGGTATTCATAAGTATCCATGGATTCTCCATACATCATCTTTTAATATATTAATTCCCTCTCAATTTTAGTATGAATAGATTGAAAAAGGAATGAATTGAGGAATAAACGCTTAATATCCACACATTCCATGGAGTTTATTTCTTCTTATTACCTCATATTTATTATAAGATTCAGCAATTGATTAGCTTATCCTATGTAATGGACTAAATAAAAAAATTTATCATGGTCCAAGATATAAATAATGTGAACTAACTTTTCTATTTCATTGATCTATTAATCATCAAAATTTGGATTAAAGGACCCACAAAATGATGGTGGAAGTTATCACATAATAAAATCAATTCTATCTTTCTCTCTCCTTGGTTTTTTTAGAATCTCAATATAGTCAGTGCTACCATTCATATATTTAGATATTTGAGTTAAAATAGTCATAATATATTGCATCCCATCTCCCATTACATTTAGTTTCTCATCTAGACAGTAATTTCACTGGTCATCAGATTCATTTTACTAAAATACTCCTGGTTCCATCTATTTACTAAAACCAAAAATAAGGGGTGAGCATAAAGTGAAAAAAATCAAAGCGAGAAATCACATATTCATGAAAATCATTCTTATGACATCCTAAATTAGGAAACCATCTAGTAAACCTATGACATAATATATTTAACCTACATCATCCATGATCATAATCAATTAAAATCCTTTTTAATTGGTTTTAAAGATAATGATAATTAACAAAAAAATATCCCATGAGATTGTCTATATATGTTTACTTTCTTTTTCCCACTCATCTTCCAGTAGTGATGATCTTGTTAATATAGAATCTTCCCTACTAAGAGTTATTACCCCTAAGTGAATTTTTTCCAAAGCCACATCCACTTCCCAATATCTAGATAGGAATTTATTTTCTAGCATAATAAAAAATATCAACTTTAAAAAAATATTAGGATTATACCTTACACTTATTATTATCCACACTATTCTACAAAATTTTTCTAATATTAATCTATAAATATTACAAAACATTTCTCTGATACAAAATAAGGTAACATGAACATAACATAAATTAATATTACGTTATTTTATATGAAATTTCAATATATAACACTACTATAAATTCCCATATACCATAATGTTTTAGTGTCATTATAGAGTGGATAAATAAATATCTTATTTAACAAAGTATCTTGACCATATAATAATATTTTATTATATCATAGTACTTTCTATTTACATACATGACTTATTAATATTTTTATGAGTTATTATATACACCCTTTACTTATTTTTATATGAAATGTGTATAATTTGTGTGAAATATTAATGTTTTAATACTAAGTATAATTTTTGAGCATTTTTAGAAGTAGTCAAATTGATTCAGTTTACTATTTTATTTATAACCCTCACCCTAATAATTCAAATTGTTTGTTTATTGTTTTGTAGGATTCCTTATTCAATTACTCACTTGTCATTAGAAGTAATCATGGGACAATTCGGCCATTTAAAAGTTCATATCGACCACAGAAAATGACCCAATGAATTTATGAAGAAACTGGTCCAGCCATGATGATTGAGTTACTGGTATCACTCCCAAAGCCCATATTTTTTGAAACTCCACCATGTGTTCATGATTATCCAAAAGAAGCGTGGGTAACAATTTCAGGGCCCAACTCTAAGAACAAGTGGCCCAAATGAATCTTTTAAATCCATCCCATGATTCTGGCCAGGAATAAAATTAGTATATTATTAATGACATATCTCCTTATCTATTCATCAGAAAAATATGAACGTTTTCAGTGTTAAAGAGGAGATATAGGAGGCCTACTTTGTTTAAGAATTAATTTGGATTTGAAGGCATCTTACTATTCCAAAATCCATTCACATTTTGGCCATCGAAAAAGAATGGATTGAAATGGAAAATTTAACTTTGTTTAATCAACCGGCCATAACTTTGGATCCTTAAATTTCAATGACTCCAAATTTTGAAAGAGGATGGAAAACATTAATATATTAAACTTTTAAGAAGGATATATCTCGATATTAGGCTGTCTGGATGTCCAAATCGTCGAGCCAAGCGGAGGGACAGATTGGGAATACAAACAGTCCAATTCCTTGGGCAATAAATACATCCCCCTCCTCTCCACGAAAGGGTTTGCAATTTCAGAAGAGAAGAGAACATATTGGAATGATCACATCCTTAAAAAAGTCTTGTGATCACCTTCCATACTCATGTTTTCACTTGATATACCCTTCCTCCTCCCTTTGTTTCCCTTCACTTTTGTGTTGTTCTTTGTTTATAATATTGTATGTCTGTGTATTGTAATTATGTTTTATGCAAGTTTCTTTTCAATTTCTCTTATTCTCATCCAAATTATGTAGATTAATATTAATGTTCTTAAAATATTTTAAAAATAGTTGAATCTCATTACCTTATTTTTCTTCCTCATTCAATCAAAAGTCCGTTTTTAAAATTTTCATCATTGTTCGTGTGGGTGTGTTCGATGCACCGCTCTTTTCTTATCCCTTTATTTTCATTCTCTTCATAATTTATCATCATAATAATTATAACCATATTAATAATCATTTAAATGAATGAGTAAATCAACCATTTGGGTGAGTTATACATTGGGGATATTAAGTGATTGAGACCCTTTTCTCGATGAGTATTCTTTGAGTTAATATTGAGTATGTTGAACATTATACGTCATGGATTAATGACATGTTTTGTTTAATATGTGGATTCCATGGATTATTGTAACCATAATTACACTACCCTAAACAAGTAATGGTAATTATTAGAATCCTAAGTTAATTTACGGCTTAGATTAAACCTTTAACACTTGGGAATTCCAATCAAAATCATCTTGTGAAGTGCGTATTAATTTAATGCAATATAAAGAAAAGATCAAGGATATCATAATCTAAAATCCCAAATAATGAGCTCACCCCAATCATTATCAATTTTTTAAATAAAACATCATCCATAAATTATTTCATAAGTTCTGCAAACAAACCCCCCAGTCAATGTACAATTAACTAAAAACAAATGACTATAAAAAACTTATCATCACCGAGGATTCGACCCGAGTGTTGCTATACACATTAGCAGACCACCGGATCATTGACATGTCGATAGGTGACAATCAACCATGAGTTTCAAATGGCACCATTTCTAGGGATGGTTCTTTATTTAGTCATTAGTTTCTGGTTATTTTAAAAAAAACCCAAAAAACAAAGTTTAAAAAAATTGGAAAAAAAAACACAAAGAAAAACCCATCTTATCATAAAAATCATAAACAGAAAACAAACAAAGAAAAATCCGTCTTCCTTTTTCTTCCAACATTATTCTGAATGCCCCGTAGCCTCCCAAGAAATCCCTCAGATTTGTTTGACCCTGAAATTGAGTGAAATCTTTGCCAACTTAGGAGGAACTTATGATATAATAAAATCATTCAAGAACCAGTACTTGTCCAACCAGTTGAATTAGATATGGATAATCTTTGGGAACAAACACTTAAAGAACTCGATGCCCCTGATATGAATTACCAAACCCTTGGTATTCAATATTAAAACACAGAGTCTGACTTTGAACTCAAATCAGGTTTGATTCATATTATCCCTCATTTCAATGGGCTAGCCAGTGAGGATCCACATATCCAACTTAAATAGTTCCATGTAGTTTGCTCTACCATGAAGCTTCAAGGGGTTTCTGAGGAACAAATAAAACTCTGAGCATTCCATTTCTCCCTAGTTGAAACTTCTAAGTCATGTATCTACTACCTTCCTATAGGTTCCATAACCACATAGAATGAAATGAAGCGACTCATCTTAGAGAAATTATTTCCTGCTTCTCGTACTGCTTATATCCGAAAGGAAATAAGTGGTATCTGTCAGTTCCCAAGTGAATAACTTCATGAATACTGGGAGAGGATCAAAAATCTAGTTACAACCTGCCCACACCACCAAATTCCTTACCAACTCTTGATCCAATACTTCTATGAGGGGTTATTGGATACAGAGCAAACTCTCATTGATGTCGCAAGTGGAGGTGCTCTAGTTGATAAAACTCCTGCCCCAGCAAGAGATCTTATAAGTAACATGGATGAAAACACACAACAATTCCGTACTCAAGAACATGATCAAGTCAAACAATCCCAAGATAATAAATCAATTGATCCAAACAAGATGACCAAGTGGATGAGTGAACTTACAAGTCTTGTGCAACAACTAGTTGTGGCTACAAAATCCCCAACCTCGTCTTCTCCAAAATCAATGTTTCCCAGACCTGCCAAAAACTATGGAATCTGCAAATCTCCATCTCATCCAACAGACACATGCCCACAACTTCAAGAGGATAAATCTGATTAATCTAGAACAATGGAGCTCAATACATTATATGATCAGTGGAACACAAACCATTAATTATCAGGTCAGTTTGTTGGAAACTTCAACCAACCTCACTCTGAGCCCATCTCTTTTTCCTATAATAATGGCCTTAGGTATTGTTATCCCATATCTCATCCCCCTCAATTCCCTCCTTAAAACCCAAACCAGTTTCAATATGGAAAGGCGTTGGTAATATCCAACAACCTTATCCTTTTATTCCTCAACCTCAAAGGAACAATCCTCCTCCTAGATTCCATTATCCTAGTGAGCCTTACCAATTCCAAAACCAATACAATCGCTTTCCCAAGAACCAAAATCTAGTTAATCCCAATATGGGACAAGCCTCTTCTTCTAAGAAACCATGGGAAAGTGTACTGGAAGATATTTCCTCCTTCACCAGTTCAAGCCTCAAGAATAATGAAACCCAAATTTGTCAACTATCATCCCACCTTAGTCATAAAAACCCATCCAATTCTTCCCAACTCCCAGCTCAACCATTACCCAACCCCAAGGGTAATGTATGTGCAATTCCACTTAGATCGGGAAAAAAAATTTTATGCCTCAAGATGTGTCCACCAACCCTCCTTTGAATGTTGACCTAGAAAATGAAAAGAAAAATAAACTTGAAAAGGAACTTGAATCCATTCCCTCACCTCCTTCCATTCCACTTAGGAATACAATTCCTTTTCCTCAAGCTATTTCTAAACCAAGGAAGTCCTTTGAACCTGATTCTGAAATTCTTAACATGTTTAGATGTGTTGAAGTCAACATTCCCCTCTTAGATGCCATAAAAAAAATTCCTAAGTATGCCAAGTTTCACAAGGAGTTGTGTACCCACAAGAGGAAACTTAAGACCTTCAAAAATGTTTCCACCTAGCAGTTTATTCCCATAAAGTGCAAGGATCTAGGGACCTTTACGGTCCCATTCCAAATTGGAAGTTCAAACTTTGATGATGTACTCATAGACCAAGGAGCTTCAATTAATGTCATGCCCAAATATATATTCTCCAGTCTTGGTCGAAGTCCCTTAAATCCAACGGGTGTTGTCATTTAGTTAGACAATAGAAGCACAGCCAGTCCTAAGGGAATAATTGAGGATGTCCTTGTCCGAGTCAATGATCTTATCTTCCCTGCTGATTTCTATGTCGTTGACATGGAAGGTGAGACGAACTCTTCTCGATCTCCCCTAATTCTAGGAAGACCATTCCTCGTGACTGTGATAACCAAGATTGATGTACATTAAGGCATCTTATCCATGGAATTCGGTGACCAACTGGTCAAGTTAAACATTTTCCAAGCCATGTGATACCCATATGAGGATCACTCTGCATTCTCAATGCATGTTTCTAAGGACACTTCTAAGAGTCAATCGAACCTCAATCCACCATGTTATTTATGTTCTAATGACAAAAAATCTTGTGAAATATACACCATGATTTACCAAGTCATAAATGGTGATGTTGATGTGGACCTCTCATTCATAGACTCCATCAATCTAGAGGAACATGGAAACTCTCTTGAATTCCACATCTACTATGATCTCTATTGCTCCACCTTGGAAAGTATTAAGGAGAATGAATCTGAAGTAACTGAAGTCCCTTCCTCCATTCCGGAGTTTTCTAACCCACAAATAAAAGATGAGACTGATCTGAGGCCTCTTCCTGAACACCAAAAATATGCATTCCTTTTCCATGATCACTCTTATCCTGTCATTATCTATTCTTCACTTACCGAAACTGAGGAGTCCAAACTTGTTCAGGTGTTAGAGGAAAACAAATAGGCCCTATGTTGGATCCTAGATGACATACCAGGAATCAAACCTTATATTTTCATGCATCACATCCATATTAATGAATCATCCAAACCAATTAGACAACCACAAAGAAGACTCAATCCACTCATCCTTGAGGTAGCTAGGGAAGAGATCACCAAGCTTCTTCAAGCTGGTATTATCTACCCAATTTCTGATAGTGAATGGGTTAGTCCAATTAAAGTAATACCTAAGAAGTGTGGGATAACTATTGTCACAAATGAATGAGGAGAGGTAGTCACAACTTGAGTGAAAAACAAATGGCGTGTGTGCATCGACTATAGGAAATTGAATGTTGAAACAAGAAAAGATCACTACCTTCTTCCATTCCTTGATCAAATTCTGCAATGATTATCTGGAAAGTCACAATATTGCTTTCTTGATGGATACACCGGCTACTTCCAAATCCCAATCTCACCTCAGGACCAAGAAAAGACTACTTTCACATGCCCCTTTGGAACATATGCAAATAGAAGAATGCCTTTTGTACTTTGAAGTTCATGCCACCATTCTGGCTGGGAATTAAAATCAATATAGTATTAATATCATATCTCCTGATCTAGTAATAAAATAAAGATTCCATTTTTCATTGTGAAAGGGGAGATATTGGAGGCCTACATTGTTGAAGAAATAATTTGTATTTGAAGGCATCTTACTATTCCAAAAGCCATTCACATTTTGGCCATAGAAAAAGCATGCACTGAAATGGACAGTTTAACTTTGATTAATCAACCGAACATAACTTTGGATCCTTAAATCCAAATGACTCCAAATTTTGATAGAGGCCAGAAATCATTATTATCATCAATATTACAGATGGATATATTTCGATATTCGGCTCTCTGGATGTCCAAATCGTCAATCCCATTGGAGGGATAGATTGGGAATGCAAACAGTCCACTTCCTTGGTCTATAAATACATCCCCCTCCTCTCCATGAAAGGGGTTGGAATTTCAGAAGAGAGGAGAACATATTGGCATGACCAAAGACTTGAAAACGTCTAGGGAGGACCTTCCATACTCAAGTTTTCACTTGAGATACCCTTCCTTATCTCTTTGTTTCCTTTCACTTTTGTGTTGTTCTTTGTTTATAATCTTGTAAGTTTGGGTTTTTTAATTCTGTTTTAATATAAGTTTATTCTTCAATTTCACTTATTCTCATCCACCTTCTGTAGATTAATATTAATGTTTTTAAAATATTTTAAATACATTTGAATCCCCTAACCTTATTTTGCTTCCACATTTAATCGAAATTCTATTTTTTTAATAATCAGCATTGTTCGTGCGTGTGTGTGTGTTTGATGCACCACTCTTTTCTTATCCCTTTCTTTTCCTTCTATTCATAATTTCTCATCATAATAATTATAAACAAATTAATAATCATTTAAATGTCTGAGTAAATCTACCATTGGGTGAGTTATAATTTGGGGATATTAAGTGATTGAGAGCCTTTGCTCGATGAGTTTTCTTTGAGTTAATATTGTGTATGTTGAACTTTATATGTCATGGATTAATGACATGTTTTGTTTAATATGTGGCTTCCATGGATTATTGGAACCACCAATACACTACCATAAACAAGTAATGGTAATGATTCGAAATCTAAGTTAAGTTACGACTGTGATTAAATCTTTTACACTTGGGAATTCCGATCGAAATCATATTGTGAAGTGGGTATTAATTTAATGCAATATAAAGAAAATATCAAGGATATAATAAGATTAAACCCCCAATAATGAACTCACCCCAATCTTTATCAATTTTTTAAATCAAACATCATCCATTAATTATTCCATAATCTCTGCAAACAAACCCCCCAATCAAAATACAATTAACTAAAAACAACTGACTATAAAAAAAGTTTCATCACCGAGGATTCGACCCGAGTGTTACTATACACATTAGTAGAGCACCAAGACCTTGACTGGTCGATAGGCGTCAGTCAGCCATGCGTTTAAATATACTACAAATAACTTTTCTTTCTGACTTGAGAAATTAGAAACATAAGAAAGGGTGATATCATATACTCATTTCGGGTAAACATAGGAGATATCAATAACTGATCACAAGTAACTATAAGGGTATTATAACATGTGCATAACATAATGAATCCATTCCAAATAAATTCATAGATCATAAATCATGATTCATGGAATATGGATTTTTCATAATAAAAGAAAAATTCATAGGAGTGTGGAATCATAGATATTCAATCATGATCCATGATAGAATATTGTAAACAAAGTATTATTTAAAAAGAAAAATATAATAACATTGTGAACAATTTTAAATAGTAATAGGACACCTCATTAGGTTTAGTACACAAAATTTGGTCCTTGTATAAACTTACTGACATGAAACTAGTTCTATGCATAAACGTATAAACATGAAACCAAGTCCAAGATTCATTTTCTGGATATGAAATATATGGTACCTTAATAGCTAATTTATCTCATGATTTATCCATATTTACCTTAATGAATTATAGGGATATAATGAACCTATATATAAATTAATTATAATCTAGTCATATGTATTCCACTTGATCATGAAGACATTTTTCATTTCATCATAGCTTAACCCATAGAAAATTCAAATGATTTCTAAATTATATCATTATAATCATAATAATAATAAACTATAGAATGTATAAAGTTGGTATCATTTGATCATATCCCTAGTGAATCATGTATATCATTAATTGATTTTGTTATAGATGATAATGAATTTAAAAACTCACTCAAACATTTCTCGAGGATAATACCATTTTTCATTTTGAAATCACTTATTCAAAATCTAAAATTTTCAATAATATTTGGAAAAAAATTCATTGAAAAGAAACACGAATTATTTTAACTGAAACATCAATTAAAAGATAAGTCATGATGGGGTTAAAAGTAATTCATATAGTATAAATTAAAATAAATATTTTATTCACACATTCGATAAAAAGTACCTCATTAGAAAAATGACCAGAATGTTCTTTTTAATGCTTTTATATAAATTAAAATATTGGTAAAAATTAATTTAAAAATTAATTTATGATTATAAGTAAAATTTGTGAAAACATTATATAAAACTTGGATATTAAAATAGAAAATATTCTCTCCCAAAGAGAAAATAAGGTTGGTTTTTTTAAATATTCTGAGTTATTTTAATTTCCAGTGTGAGGAAAATGGTTCTATTAAAAAAATTAAATTAATAACTAGTGGAAAATATATATTTTCTAAATAATAATAACCATATAATTTTATTTAATGTAAATTTATTATAGATAATCCTGAAAAGAAATGATATTGGAACATAAAACCTTGCCTTAGGTGTCTTCCTACATCATATTCATTCAAATATTCTATATAAAATATATATATTTATTATAAATATATTCTAAGACTAAATTATTATATATTAAACTATATATGATATAATTATAGAATTGTATCATACATTTGTAAATAGTTATTTATGAAAATTACAGTTTTAGTTGATAACTGTATCTTTTTTCATGCAAGTTTTGATTCGGTATTTCTAGTAATTGTACCATGGTTAGGGATCCCAAATATCCATTTTGTAACCATTTAATAAATATTATGTGTAATAATTTTATAAACATTTATTCTCATATATATAAGTTGGTGATGAAAATGAATTACATCAGTTCATGGGGAAGGTAATATATATGTCCACATGAGTGACGTTTTGACTTTTTGATGGATACAATAAAAGAAAGATAAATAATAATTGACATTTAAAAAATCAAAATTAAATCATAAATTTTATAAATATTCATTAAATTTTTCTTTGTTCCCATCTACGTAGAGTGGAAATGAAAAAATAATCATATCACTTCGTTGAGGTTGCAATCTACACATACTCACTAACGACATTATCATTTCACAAGAGATGGGAAAGTAAGAATTTAGAAAAGATTGAATAACTAAATAAGAATAATTATGTCATATATATCAAATGTAAAGAATAAATCATTCAAAATAATCTACCATAAAATATGTTTATTTAAAATGAATGATATCTCTACGTGGAGGTTGTAGTTCACACATATGAATAAACGATACTTTCATTTCCCATTTAAAGGAAAAAAGGGTGGAAATGGTCATGAAATCATAATATTAACATATTATTATATTAATTATGAAATATTAATTATTTTATGATCGTTACTATAGGTTTAGATAAGTTTCTTCAAGAAATAAAATTGAAAGTACTCGGTTAAGAGTTATGTCTCTTCATTAAGAAACCTCCTTTAGCTAACACCACAATCCTTGAAAGGATGGTATTATGATTGAACAAAAACTTTTAGTACATGGGTAAGGATTTTAGGAAATTATTTGGGTATGAATTTTTTGAGATAAGAGTCTCTTGATTTGTGTAGAATAGAGAACAAGTGATTTTCTTTCATAAGTGTAGGAGAGTACCCACTTGAAATTTATTAAAAGATTAAAAACTACTAATGTCATTTTCATGTGAAAGTTACTCTAGATAGAAAGTAATACAAATTTAAGATAATATATAGTATAAATATATTCAAAAAATAATAATTATGTAAGTTTATATGTAAATATTCCCCTTATTTATTATTTTAACCCCACCCCACCCATCATAAACTCGTTTTAACATTATCCATTGCAACAAACTTTTATTGTTTTTAATATTCATTTAAAAAATGAAATTTTCCACATTAAAAAATTTATGAATTATTATTCAAAATATGGATTTATGTTTATCAAATTTAGCTCATATAAGTTTAAAAATAAAATTTAAAAACAAACTCGTAAAATGCAACAAAATATTGTTTTCCTAAAAAATACATTTTTAATTATAATTATATTTTCATAGAAAATTTAATCATAAAGTCAATTTAAATGAAATTACATTTATTATTTTTATCAAAAAGTAGTCAAATTAAATTATAAAATCAATAAAAAATACAATAAAATGTAAATAATTTAATAGAAAATACATTTTTCTACAAAATCTTTATTTTTTCACTATTTGCTGAAAAAATAATCTTTTCAAAAAAATCATAATATTTCACATTTAGAAAATTTTGATATTATTATTCCAATAATTATATAATATTTATAAAATAAATTTTCTAAAATTGGATGAAATTAATTAAATTATCCATTCACAAAATAAAAAAAATAGAAAAAAAAAATTTTCAATGATAAAATGACTTTACAAAAATATGTGTACTTATTTAATATGAATTAATCAATAAATTTTAATTATATAAAAAATTTAAATATTTTTCATAATGTAGTTATTTTTACTCAGGTCTCGGTGTGTTTTAAGGGGCTTAACTGGTTCCTTTGGCTTCCAAATATTTTTCACGATATTGGCTTGGAAATTGGGACTTCCATACACCTTGATAAAAAAAACTGAGGTTTTTCTGTTTGGACACATTTCCAGAGTGTTTATGGGGACTGTTCTTAGATACACCTTTATTGAAAAGGTATCTCTCTCACTCCCACTGATAATATCTAAATTGATGTTGAGTATGAAAAAAATCCTCTCTTCTGTAATGAATGCATGGATTTTGGTCATTCTTTAGAGCTATGTGAGAGGAAGATTTATTATGAGAGATGTTATATGAAGGTTCATCAAGTTAATCTTTTTAGAAGGAAACAAGAGAGGATGCAAGTGAATTTATCAAATTCTCTAGATCTTAATGGAGATTATCTCAAAAATCTATCCACTAATGCTAATATGTTGGTATCTGAAAAATATTTTCAAGTGCCCATTTTGGAAGGTAAATAAATGATTGTGGATAGTCCCTGATGAGAGATAATAGTGGTCTTTATAATCTGGTTTAATTTTCTATGGATGTTACATCCAATGATGATCGTGTTGTCACTCCTATTGATATTGGAGAGACTGCTAGTCTCACAATTATTAGGTCTCCTGTTTGCAGTCACCCTATAGATGCTTGTCCTAGTGCAGGATCACAACATGATGGGGTTGTTGATTTGGATCCTAGCAATGGGGATTAATAGCATGTTGATTTTCATTAGGAGATTCATAAAAATTCCAACTATTCTAGGATATGTGAGAAGTGAGGTGAAATCTCTAAAGTGGAAGAGATGGATAATTGCACCCCCCCCCCCTAAATGAAATGAATAAACTTGGTCATGCCTCTTTTAAGGATTCAATTTTAACTGAAAATGAGAAGGTAGCTGAAATTATGGATTTCATTCCTACTCTCTCGAAGTAAAGGTCGAGAAAGACTATTCTCACATACCTCACACTATGTCTAATCGATCTACTTCTAAGGATCTGTTCAAGTTCAATCCTAATATTCTCAAGATCTTCAATCAACATGAGTCCCAATCTGAGTGGGAAACTAATAATGATTCCAATTATTGGAATATCATATCTTATTATGATCTATAACCTTTTTTATGGATGGGGGAAGGTCCCTTTGATTAACCTCATTTTCCTCCCATGTACCTTTTCTTTTATTTTTAACAAATAGTCAAAATCTTAGCTTCTAGCTGGACTTATTAGGTATAATGGTCACATTCAATTGTATATCATGATTTTTTAAAACTCAATGTTGTGTATAAAGTAAGACATAAAAGAAATTAAATTTATTTCAATATAAATATATCATAAAATATCATGGTGTTACAATACCCCCATTATAGAAGATGAATTAATTATTAATTAACTATTCCCTAAGGAATTAGTTTAAATATAATGGTTGAATGATAAATTAATGTGATTTATTAATGGGGTTTGGTCCTTGTTTTCACAGTTCAATGATAAAAAAAGGTTGACCATGGTAGAACAGATTTGATTTGAAGGGGTTTCTAAAAAGATGATGTATCAGATCCCTAATATTATAATATTTATATATAACTTTTATTAATTTTGTGGATTGAAATTCGTTGTAAGTGAGTTTTATTGACTTGAGTGAGAGTCAAGAGGGTTATTTTGGTTATAGGGGGATAACATTGACCTAGTATTATCATGTTGCAATCCTTCATTCATTCCATTAGAAATATAATTCTCTAAAACAAATTTAGAAATTTAATACTAGGTTATATAGTTTAAGAATCCTTGGTAGGTTCTCATCCACTAACAATGACTCAAATGGTCGGTTTCGGTCTTTTATTATGTGACGTGGATCACTAATGATTGAAATTGTTTATTAGTGATCAATGAAAAGAGTTACTTGTTCTAGTATTTGATACATGAGTTTTTGAAGATGGATATGAAATGATAATGATTTTATTACTTGGAAAGGCCTCATATGATTGAATGGGATTTAATAGATTAGTTCCACTAAGAGCGTTTTGGTGAATTGGGAAAAAGGACCATTTCATAGGGGTTTTGGTTTATAGGTTTATTTGGAAGTGAACTGTTCAGCTACGTCACTCTATGAGGGATGACCCATATTGTGAAGTGGGTTAGATAGTGTAAATAATGGTGTTATTGTATAAATAATAGAAATTTACCTCTTAATGGGTAATAATTTTATTTTCCAACTAATTATGGGTTTACTTACTAACCAAGCAATGGGTATTATAAGTTACAGACTAATTTTTTAGCTGTCAAGGGCATCCTAAAATGTAGCTAATAAAAAGTTATGTGATTTTAAATGGATTTTTTTTGGGTTGGAAACTTCCTAGGATTTAATTATAATGATATTCATGATGTTTCTATAATATGTAAATTGATTCACCCAATGAACAAGAATTCATGACTGGATTACTATTTGGGATTTGGCAATGGGATAGGGTTTTATATTCGAATTATCATGGTGTCACTATTTTTTATCCTTTACTTTGAATTTTTATATATTTTATTCTAAATTTTCCCCCTAGAATATAATACTTTATAGTTAATATTTTATATTATTCCCTAGAAAGGACTTGTTTCCATCTAATAGATGATATTGATACCTTAATCTAGGTAAAATTATAACCATTCATTTTACTTGGTATATGGGTTATATTTAGTTATAACTATTATTCATGTCTTGTATATGGTTCATGTGTAATTATAACATTATTTCATACCACTAATATGGTTTAGGTTTAAGGTAAACCATTTTTATTTTTTGGTATATAGGTTAGGTATACATCCAAGCATGTTTCATTGCTTATATTAAGATTAGTTTTAATTATTTCAATTATTAATTTATAATATATATTATAAATGGTCAAGGTGGAAGTTAAAAATCTATAATGAAAGCACACAACACACACATGAACGGTGTTGGGGAGACTCAAACATGATAGCTTCTAGACACACCACAAGGCCTCTACAAATTTTCTTTTAAATATGTTAGGTTTATCTCAAAACCATCTATTTAGAAATATTGTTTATCCATGTTTACAACTATGTTTAATAATTTATTTTTTATTGGTTATGATTCTAAGAATTTTTATCCTTTTTATATAGGTTAGGTGTAAGAACAATAGTTATAATCATCGCTAATATTCATTTTTCATGATTCCAACAATATTTTAAAAGGTTTTTACTTGGTATATTGGTTGGATGTAATTATAGATATGTTGTATATATAGACATGATACTGGAATTGGAAAAACTATGTTTTATATAATAGTTATGGTGGTTGTTTTAAACATAATAATTTAACTGGTGTTATGTGTATGATTGTATTATATCTTACATTTCATTTAGTACGTATTTTCCAAAATATAAAATTTATTATTGGATAGAACATTGGTGATTATCTATTGTGTTTTCTGATCAAAACCTGTAGGTGCACATTAGTGGATATACAAACCATATGGAGGGAATAGAGGTTTGGTAAATGGCCATAATATAGGTTGATGAGAAATAGAGGCATAATGAATATAAAAATATTGGTCTAAACTAATATTGAGGAGGTGGATAGGTTTCCTAGTAATTTTAATTTTATTTAATTATCTGTAATTTAGGATATATTTCACTAATATATAAAACATTAATTTTTATAAGATATTCTTTGGGTTTTAGGCTCTAAAATCATGGTTATAGATTATAATCATGGCCTTGTTCCCCAAGTGTGTTATTGGCACTATGATAGAAAGGAGAGAAATAGAAACTAACATAATCATTTCCTATAGTTGTGTGGAAACGTACAATGGTACGGGGCCCACCAATCGATCTTTCTTGTAACCATGATTGATTCTCATGGAAGTATCCTTGACCCCTTCTAACATGGTTCCTATATCCATAACCACAATCCATGATGGTACCCATGGGAATGTAGCTAAAGAAGATACCCCTGAAAGTAGGAATAAAACATTTTCTATAGTGAATACCTCTATGTATATGGGTCATGGTTGTATCCCTACCTCCATGGGCCTTATAACTATGTATTGTTCCAATGATGGTAGGTTTTTGTAAATTTTTTGAATCATTCAAGAATGAATTTGGACCCCTGAACTTACACTTTAAATCATAGGAATTTTACCACTAATCATATTAATGTTTTTTATATGTTTATGTATTTAATTATATATATTTGATAATTCCAAAATATTTTTTATTATAATTATTATTATAAATATATTTCCATGAGTGGGTAATGGGGCCATGGGTAGACTGCTTTCGGTGGTATATGCATGTGTTATGGACACTACCACTATAGACCACTCCACTAATGGACATTGGATAAAAAATCACTATAGATCATGTTTACTATGATGATATTCCCACATGGATGGGGTCCTACATCCATGAACATGGGTGACCAAGGTTATAGGTTCATCGACTGTCGTGGTCATCCATGCCCAAGGCTTTATGGTCTCCAAAAGAATTCCTTATAGACACGCGCCACTACATGTGTGGATATAAGACCATGCGAGGAACATATATAGTCATGGGAGATTTTTATCATGTTATTAGCTTATACCTAGGAATAACCTATAATAATAATCAGCCATGTACAAGGAACTAGGTTCTAATAAGAAAAAAATATCTCTATGGGTGCCCATGCTAATTATATTAATCTCTCTTTAGAACACCATATATCCATGGGATGATGTTCCCTTTGAATTAGATTCCCACACACTTGTCTTGTACTATTCTTACATCAGATACCCAGTTCCCACATCACATTAAGATCAGAGGTTATTATGCTCTTAAATATAGGTCATGAACTCATGGGTATATAGCCACATGTGCATATTTCTATTAGTAAAGGCCATATATCCAAAGATATCATTCACACATGGATTTATATAGACCTTCATCCATGGATCTAATAAACATTAATATAGAAATGTGGTCATGATACATTTTTTGAATAGTTTTTATTGGGATATATGATTATTTAATCAGTCTAAAATACAAGTTTTATGGAAATATGTATGAATTTATTTGTTATATACCTTCCATTTTGTATCATGAAGTTATAATTTTTACTATTTATGACTCATTTTATTGTCAGTTTATGTGATGATACTAAGGGTATATTATACCCATATGGTATTATTTAAAAAAATCAATACTCAATGACTACTAGAATATAGGAATGCATTCCATAGTCATGTTCAATACTAGCTTAAGCCCTATGGGTAATTTCCCCATTTGGGTCATTAAAATGTGGCTTCCGTGAATTATTTTTTATCCTGAAAAATATTTTTTATATGATAGAAAAATATAGTAGTGTTGAAAACTTGGGATAAACCATTTATTATTGATAAAGGATGGAAGTCCAGGTTTATAGGTAATTGGGGTCATTATTCCTGATTTTCATTATAAAAATATTTATGGATTGTGGTTTATAGTTTCCTATTATCTTGGGATAGAATGATTTGTGGACACATTAATTAAAAATATAATGTAGGATGATAGTAAATTAGAATTTTGATTTGTGATTTTGAGGGTGATAATGATGAATGAAAATATACTTGGTAGTTTAAATCATGCATAATAACTTATTTTCCATTTTAACAAATCATATATCAGTAGTTGTAAAACTATGAGTTTTTATAAGCCATTTTTAACAAAAAAATTAAAATTTTTAATTTATTATGTAATTTTCACAACCATGTAAATATTTCATTACACACATTATTGTCTTAACTTTCATTGCACACAACACTGAGTTTCTAAGAAACATCATTTTATTATTCTAATTATTTAAATAAGATAATTATAACATATCTGTTAAATCTGTTGGAATTGATAGTATGAACCATGACTTGATATATATATATATATATATTAAATAAAAAATTTACATTAATAATATAGATTTTATAGTCATAAGATAAGAATAAATCCGATTTTGTGAAAAAAAAAATTATGTTTTTCTAAAGGTAGTTTTATCATCTTTTAATGGTGCACCTGTTATAAAACTAAATTTTTTATCTTTAATAAATTCTATTAGAAAAAAACCAACATAATTTTTTAAATAGTAATGTCCAAATTAGCACACTGTCAATTTTTTCAATTTTTTAGAAAATCTTCATCTTTTGATGAAGAGTGAAAATACTAATTTTATTGCAACCTGTATTTTCTTTTAAAGTATTTACAAGAACAAATTACTGTTTGGATAAGTTTTAAATTTTAATTGCTTCACTTTAATTTAATGTAATCCATTTTTTAAATAATTTTATAAACAAATTTATTACATAAACATTTTATGTTCAAAAATGGAATTTTTCAGCAAAATAGTTTTTCATAGAGTTTTAGTGTTTTTATATCAAATTAAATTTTGATTCATATATTTTTTGAATTTTTAAAAATTGAATCCAAATATGGAATCCTTAGGTCAAAATTTATTTAATATTACACTTTTATTATTGTCTAATATGAGTAGTAACCTAGTTAAATTGTGTTACCATGGTACATCGTAAATTGAGTCATTTAGGTTAGAAATAAAATCTTAATGACTTTAAAATGAACCTAAAACATTTTGAAATTTTATTGCATGAATATAATTAGACCCTTAACACAAAAGGATTAAAATTATGTTTTTTAAAGGACACTTGTATAGGAAAATTACTAATATATTATTAAAATCAAAGAATGTGATAAAATGTCACACTCTTAATTTTTATAAGTATAATTTTTGTAATGTATATGTAACAATAATATATATTTTAAAACATATATTAAACGGAAATATACAAGATTTATATAAATCCTGGTAATTTATTTATAATTTAGTGAATAAAAAGCTACCTTAAATGCTCACACAATGCTGATGCATTACTTATTTCATTAATGAAAATATCAGTTAAATGATAATAAAATTTTTAAAATAAATATTTTTTATATAATTAATGTCACTGATTAATTTTATAAAATACCTTGATATGTTATGGGTATAATTAAATATTTTTTATAATTTATCTTTTTATGTTGATATTTATAAAGTAAAATAAATGAAGAGTATCAAAATTCTCATTAATAATATTTTAAAATAAATAATATTTTATTAAATGATATGAAATTATTAAAAATATTAAATTCATACAAATGATCTTTATAATGATAAAAACGTCATCAATTATCCATTTATGGGACTTCCTTAATTTCTTAGTAACTCTTTTAACTTTTAATGAGTAAAAACACATGTTTTCACAGTAAGAGTCAAAGGAATTAAATAATGGATAAAACAAAAAGAGAAGGTTAGAGACACGACCTAAACTAGTCCAAAAAATATTTTATTAAAAATATTCGAGACTTATCACCTTATAATCTGATTTGAGTGATTTATTTAACACATTCCCATAAAAATGACATATATATTATTTAAATAAAATATTGTTACAAAGTAGCACTCTTATTGTATTTGATAAAATTTATGTGTTGCCATTGGGATAAAATTAGGATACGAATGAAAATAAATTTCTATTTTTATAATAATAAAATTATTTTCATTATATAAGTTTAGTTGTAATTTTTCTAACTTATATAATTACCTTAAATGATTCTAAAATGCAAATATATTTTTTATTTAATTACTTGGAAAATAAAATAAATGATTTTAAAAATATTAATTTTGATATAATTTGTAATATTTAATATTTTAAATAAATTTAATAGATATATATGACATATTAAAGAGATTTTAAATTATTATATACAAATTTCCACTTTTTTAGGTAACTAAAGACAAATTAAATCAATAGTGTCAAAATTGACATTAATGATAATTTGTCAAAATAATATATTATTTAATTATATTAAATTCATAAAAATAATATCTTCAACCATATGAATTGAATATAGTTAAAAATCCTAAATTTTACATTTATAATTCATTTTTTCATTTATAATAACTTTATTATCCTTTTATGATTAAAATAATGGTTACCATGGTTAAGATTAAAAATAACTAACCAAGGTGTAAATAAAAAGGATAAGGTATAAAATTTCAAAAAAACATGTCTAAATTCGATTGGTTTATTATATAACAACCATATACTATATTATCTTCTTAAAAAATTCATTTTGTTTCATTTTTATAAAATATAAATGTATTATAATTTAATCTTTTGATAAATTCTAAAATTGCACCTCACCTCAATTATAAAAAGAAACATTCTCCTTCACTTCTTCACTTCATTTGAATATTTCATGCTTGAACATAACCTGAAAATTTTTCTTATATAATTACCTAATCATATTCTATAGGTTATTTTCTTCTCATAATACCAACCCTATTGTCACTAATAATACATCTAAAGTAAGTTCACCAAAGAAGTAGTAATTGTCTTTACCGACTCTTTCAAGATTATTTATTATTATAATTCATATTCATGTGTTGTTTCAAATATAAAATAATAACTCCAGTATGAACTATATTCTTAGATTTTAACATTATTATTTAATTATCATATTCTGCATTTAATATATCCTACGGAAAAAAGCCCTACGTGTTCGTGCATACGACATATCATCTCCACGTCGTGGTGTAATATGTTTTTCATCACAACTTTATTTGGATGGGTATAATGATATTAATATATATGAACATAGATACATACATATATATATATATATTATAATTATAACATTGTATTTATTCATCAAATTAATATACCATCCTTTTCCTTACAATTTCATCATTAAGGTAATGAAATCATCGCTCATGTGTACATATGGCCAACTATCTCCATGATGCAATGCGATTCATTTTTCATGTTCACCATTTTATAATTATTATATAAATGTATAAAATTAATAAATATGATATATATTACCTTAATATAATTTTTTATATGATATAACAATATCCTATACATAATAACTATTACTTATAGTAAAAAACATACATTTGAAAATGAAACAGTTAACACTTTAGAGAAGGGTAATAATGAAATATTATTAACAAACAAGTGATAATATCATATAAGAGGATTATATATAATATCATAAATATTAATATTATTCTGGTACATATTAATAAAATTATATAAACCATTATACATGAGTTTTGTATATGTATGATGGAAATCAGACCTAATGTATGGGTTAATTTCACAATATCATTATTATTATGGATTGTTTATAGGAAAGTATTTTCTGTGGAATATTTATCTTCCATGTACATATTTTTTTAAAAAAATTTACAAAATATTTTTACTATTATTTTACAATTTTTTAATGTTATTTTAACCCATGGTCTAATTTTTACTAAATGGGTTGAAATTAATCTTTTTTTTTTCATTTTCCAAAAAAATTACATTGTTACTCTTTTGAAAAAAAGTATGAAAGGAATGTTTTTTTAATATATACAGTAAGAATTGATTTTTCCACATTCATGATGCGTTAATTCCTTGAAAATTCCCATACGAGTTATGAGGTTATTTTTAAAGAAAATTTTATCTTTTAAAATTGTGAGGCATTTTAAGAAAAGAAAAACGTTTTTAATGTAGAAAAGTTAAATTACTCAAGAATTACTTTCAAGTGATCTCTCAAAATTATTTTCCATTTATGGTAAAATTATTTTATGTTAGATATTATTTATTGGGGTTAGTTTTCAAAGAAATTTTCTCTATTATATATATGGTTTTAATATTTATTATTGAATGATATATACCAAACCATTTCCTTTCTAGGGTTATGTTATGATGGAATGATGTGTATAAAACACATTTCTTCTTATAGTTTCTGATATGGTGAATAAATTATGTTATTATGGCACACATATGTATGGTTTTCATTATTTGATGGTTGGGACATATATCTCTCTTCAATTCATTGGGTAAATATTTATATCTCATGAGATAGAAAAGAATATTACAAAGAGTGAAAACAGTTTAGTAATACAAGGATGGAATGGGGAGTGAACCCAAATAGTAAAGAACTGTTTCCACAATGATGGTATTTGAAATGAGCCTTGACTAATAGGGAAGAAATTTTATATTATTATGTGTATTCTATATTTTCATTTCTTATATATGTTATCATAGAATATTTTTTTTTTATTTTTAATTAATTTCCATGATTTATTTCATGACGAGATATCATGATCTTTGATAAGCAAGATATAATTTTCAAAAGTTTTTAATATTTTCTTATATCTTATAATTATTATATGATTGATATCTCTATTATATACCATTAATTATAATTTTATCTTTCCCATTCTTATGTTTATTTTCCCTGGGATGTAAAGATAGACATTAAGTAAGATGTGTCAAAAAGGGTTCTAGTTATGACGGAGTAAGTGGGATATGACGTAGATGTTTTTTGAATCGGTTTTTTTATTCCACATTTCCAAAGAAACTAAATGTATATAGATCTAAAATAGTCTTTTTAAATTTTAAAATTAATATTCTTCTATTTATATGTAATATCTCTGTTTGAAACGTATGGGCCCTTATAGTTGGTATCAGAGAAAAGGTTTAGTCTACCTTTGGAAACTAAGATGAGAAAACCTTATTAACATCCCTAAGGATATGTGTAAGTATAGGTTAAAATCCTATAATTTTGGTAATGACCATGGATAAAGTATTATTAGACCTAAGATGTTATAATTTAAAGTCAATTTCCCTTAATTTTGTAGTTTTCCCAATATGTTTTGTGTTTCTAACTCTATTGCTTCAGGTTTTAATTAGTGGTTGTAACCTAAATAAACCATATTAATAATGAGTAAAATGGTTAATGCAATGATTTTTCACTTGAGTAACCAAATGTTATGGAAAATGAAATGGAAAATCTCATTTTTATACTCACACAATATATGAATCATGTTGTACAGAAAAATTAGCAGCAGAGTGAACAATGTTTTATTGAGTTCTTCACGTAGTAGCGTCAACCTTCTTTTGATGGGTCTTCTGATGAAAGATTTTCTGAAAAATGGATTGGTAAATCTAAAAATATATTTTCCATCCTTTAGTGTTTAGAACATAAAAAAACCATTTTGTCTATTTATCATTTAGAAGGATAAGAGGGCCAATGTTTGATCCTAGTAAAAAATATGAGGCATCAAGATGAACTTGAATTCATGGAATGTGAAGATTTAAAGAACTAATTTTTCAATAAGTACATTCCTCATACTCTTGTAATAAAGTTTGATAAGGGGTTTTTAATGCCTTGCCCCCATAATCCTAGTGTCGGTGCATTATTTTACTACACTGGAATTATTAAAAGGAAAAAAATCCCAATGGACCATCTAGTTTAGAATTATTGGAAATATAGATTAGATACATGATACCTATAATAAATTTAGAAAACCAAATAAAACATGATACTTAATAAACTGAAATAAACTACATCCACGGACACTTATTCAAAGATTTCTTCTTCATATCCTGGGGAAAGAAACATAATAAGGGTGTGATCAAATTCTCATCAATGGTAACTAAAGTGGAAATAATAATGAATTAATAGAACCATGGAAAGGTAAATAACAGATAAAAAATTCTATTCAAATATTTAGATAATTTTATATCAATATGGAAATATAATAAACTGAAACTCAATCCATTTAAATCAATAAAATGAGAAAAATAGTATCCATAGATATGAAATCACAAAATATCAAGGATAAATAATAACTAAATCTAAATCTAAAAAATTAATAATTATTGGATTGTATGTTTCCTAGGTATATGGTATATTTACCCTCAAGACCTTTTAGAAGACAATTTACAAAATGTATGGTAAAAACCCATCTGATTTGGACAAATGGTTCATCTCATGAGACTACTAATGCGTCAAGGGGATATCATAAATGAGGCCCCAATATTGTCGTATCAGTCCAAATAATTCCTCAAATATCACATAAATATTTTTTCAAACCAAATATTCATAAACAATATGGATTAATCAATAATACTTCATAGGAGGATAAGTTACAACAAGGGTTGTTGACATTAAAACATTCTGCAGGCAAAATAATATTTAAACAATCCAATATTTCACCTAGCACATTGAAAAAATTAAATAATAATTCCATGTGAATTAAGTGAAACTTAAAATATCACAAGAATAATTAGATTTATAATATATCATATAAAATGGTAGTATATACACCAAATAAAATTGAATTGGTTCATAAAAAAATAAGTCTCAATAGAAGGTAACATGATATGAAATCCCTTACATTAACCTTCCTTTTTTAGTGAGGTTTTTATCCTTCAAAAATAAGTCTCAATAGTAGGTAACTTGAGACGAAATCTCTAACCTTAACCATTTTGTTGATGTGTGGTTTTCATCCTCTGGTATAGTGGTTTAAAATATGATAATATCATATTATAGAACCATAAACATGTTTATATTATCATATATTAACTTCTAATAATATTTCATTACCCTTTTTATCACTTATTCATTATTTTAAAGGTTTTAGGTGTTAATTACCAAGTTTTCTCAAGTATGTTTTGACTTGTTACATGTTGTTCCTATTTCATAAATAATGATTTCATAATATCCAGAATGTAAACCATGAATTAATTTTATTATATATTCACAACATATTTATTTATTGTTTTTTATAATATTTCGAGATAAGAAATGAAGTGCATCGTTCATGGAGATGGTATGTTGTACATACGCATGAACACTGTCTTCATTTCTTTTTCATATTAAATGATTAAAAAATAAATTATACATATGTATATAAGAATTCAATTATAATATCAATGTAATATATGTTACATAGTTTTATTAAAATCATCCTTAATGTATTCCATGTATAGCGTAAATGAATCACATCGCTTTGAGGGGTGGTAGTCTCCACTTCTTCAAACGATGTTATTGTATTAATGAAAAATAGGGAGTATTAAAGTTATTTATTATAAAAGGATTAAATAATTATAAATACATAATAAATATCATGTATATAATATAAAAACATATTTTTTATCATAATGGCCACCATGAGAGGTGGTAAGGAAAAATGAACCATTATTATTTCATGAGGTAGTAGTTCGTCATACACAGAAAAAGTATTTCTTTTACCCATTTGATGGATGTGTGTGTAAGTTTAGGTCAAAATATTAGCATAGAAATAACTTATTATATTTATTATACCGTTTTTGTTATAAAATCATTGAAATATAATAGATTAGTGGATGGAGAAAGGGAATTAAACTAGAGATCTTGAGAGAATATGTTACCTCTTAATCAGGTAACTTCTTTTGTTTTGCACCAATAGGCTTCCTTGGATGGATTTATAACCAATTTAATGAATCTAGGATGAGTATATGTGTTTTGAGGATATATTTGGGTAGATATTGGACAATTCAAAGATTCTTTAAATGTGTGAGGAAGTGGGAGGAGAGAAGGCCTTTTTATAGTGGAGGAGGAGTGTCACTCTTGTAAATATTGTGAAAGAGAATTCGGCCCACATTTTTCCCATTTCAAGTGGATCCAATAATGGATAAAATTAGATCAAAGGCAGTATAGGGTAAATATATAGATCTCTAATGGATCTTGGACTAGTTTGAAGATTGTTTTGGGCCATAAACTGAAGGTTTAGTCCCTTATTAATCTTAATTTAACATTAATCATTGTAATTAATTTTCATCACTTTCATAAATATTATTTGTTAAAAATAATTTCGACATGTTATAAATTATATATTTTTATTATTAATAATATAGAATCCATTTTCTTCAAATTCGAATCATATTTGGAAGAAATTTATTTAACATTAATCACCCATATGGGATGACAATACGGGGTTTTAAGGTAAAATGGGAAAACAATTACTATGATTTAATAGTAAATTTCAAAGTGAAACTGATTATAATAACCTAAATTTATTTAATTGATAAAACTATTGACTAATTAAACTTTATAACCAATATAAAACATAATTTAACCTTATAAAAAATCAAATGAAAAATCAGTTTTGATCTAAAAAGCAGTATTTTTAACTATTTATTAAAAATTTAAATATTTCAGAAAAACATAAACAAATCACTCTGACCTGATTATTATGTATATTTTTAAAATATGAAGTTTTTTTAAAATATTAAATCAATTAGAGAGTCCAAATTTAGATTTAAAATGGTCTCTCCATTAAATGGCTGTAAAATTTCATTTATAAAAATATAGGTTTTTATGTGTAGAATAGTGTTTCTTTTTATCTTATGCTTATCAAAAATAATGTATGGATATAAAGAATATTTGATTGAATATAGAACATATATATATCATTAAAATCATTCACAAATTTTAATTAACATTGTTTATTAAGACAGAACTCATTTGGATGCATATAAATAACAATTATTGCTTTTATATCCAATTGGTTCTTATTTCCATTTCTCATTAGTTGCTAAAAAATGAGATAATTTTATATTTATATAAACCATATACAATAATAAATTATTTAATATTATTCGTAACTTTTAACATAATAGCTAAGATATATCATATTATATTAAATAACAATTTTTTAATAATTCACTGTCATTTGGTGAAACTAGATCTTGTGTGTAACACAACCTATCGAGGAAGATTTCTCTTGCATGAAATGAAAGATAACTAAGTGTTTCATTCATTACAAGATATATCATATATTTAATATATTTAAAATAGTAAATTTATAGTAGAGTCTTGTGACATAATATTCACTTATGTGCTTGGTGATTTATGTCATACATGTTATCGAATACAAAGATGTGCACTAGAATTTTAGGATGTTGCATTCCCCCAACCTTAATTAAATTATGTAGTCACAATTTAAATCAGAAAAAACTAATCTAGGGATTGAAATTAAACTATTATAGAATGTATCACATTGTAAAATGGATTAATATCACATCTTATTAATAAGAGAGAAAGGAAGGTACAATAGTCGCATAAATATATCCCTTAGTAGGAGAATATAGATGGTAAATGGAAACATATATACATAGGACTAATCTAAAAATAAAATTCTAAAGGAGAGATCTATATAACATGGTTATGAGAAATTTAACAATCATAAATCCCAAAATCTATGATTATATAAGGGCAGTTTGATTCATTATGAAAGAATGTACTGGGATAAAATTTTGGGTTTCAAGACACTTTTTTTATATACATGATGAATTATACCAATCTATAAGAATATAACTAAATATACATTTCTATGAATAAATTATTATCCTTTGGTTGTTCCTTGAACTGTTTCTATTTTTCTTCCTATATGGTGAAGTAATATAACAATGTACAAATCCTTTTCCAAATATCAACTTAAACAATTTCATAAATGGTTAAATTTTCCAAAATGTTATGATTCAATACTTTAAAAATAATTTCACTGGCTTTTCAAAAATAACTTTTCATTAGACATTATTCAACATGAAGTGGATTTAAATTTTGACATTCCAAACATGTGAATAACTTCATTATGTATCCTCTTGAAATATTTTAATTACTTGAATTACCATAAAACCTTATTCGAAACATGTATTCATCCTTATTACATAATTAATACATAGGTTATTTAACATATTCCTTTAATCCAGAAGTGTCATAAACTCCATAAATAATAGAATATAACACTTTTCAACATGTCATTAATCAATTCCAAGGCAGTCAGCACTTGTCCAAATTAATCATTTCTTCATAATTATCTCAACATCAGAAGCATTTAACGGTTTTCTTTCCCCTTAAAAGTATTACATTCTACTAAATAACTTTTATTGGTACCATTCAACATATGATTTGAAATATTTAATGAAAACTTATTCCAGTACAATCCTTATATATTTCATAAATCATATGATGAGAAAATCATAAACAAAATACATTTACAACATTTTTGTTAAAACAAAATACTGAAGTACATTAATCATTCCACTTCAATTGTGTTAATAACATATATCAGTCCTTATTACCTTATCTTATTCTGAGATATATTATCTATATTATTGGTGAATTCTTTGAGTAGTTCCCCATATCCTTGAATTTGTAACAGTGAATAGTAGTATTTTTATTCTTTTCTTTTCATTATTTCCCCTAGTGACCCATTTTTTCACACTTATTACAAACTCAAAAAACATTCAAGCATTTACTAGGGTTATTATTTCTACAATTATCACATGGTGTAAAATCCTCTTTCCCTTTCAACTTTATTGACTGATTCCCCTTTTCAAACTGTTTAGAAGGACTCTTCTTCACTTGGCTTCCCTTGAATTAATGGGACTTGGAGAATTCTATCTCATTATTGATAGCATATAAAACTATTTTATTGTATGAAGAAATTCTTTGAGACACTAGATCGCTTCAGAGACCTATCTTAATTCCTTCAATGAATCAGTCTATCTTGAACTATGTGTTGCATATATATTTCGTATCATACCTAGATGACCTTATGAAGGTAGATTCAAAATCTAAAATACTCTCTTCATCATTTTTCTTTACGCTATGATTCTTACTGTTTATCTCTATTTTTTTATTGTGAGGGAAGTATTTATCAAGTAATTTATCCTTAAACACTGTCTATTCCATGATTTATCTTTCTTATTCATCCCTAGTATTTAAGATCATGTAACAACAATGATCAGAATCACCTTGGAGACAATAGACCACAAGTGTGACCCTTTTCTTTTCACTGCATTCGAAGTTCGTAAATATATTCTCTATATACTGAATATATTACTCTGCTACAATTGGATTAGTAGTCCCACTACACAATGGGGGATTAGGTCACATAATGAAATCCAGTATAGGAGGTTATCTCCATGGAATAGGTTTTAGTATTCCTTCAATGTTATTTGTCATAACCAAACTAAGCTTCCCCAATATAACCATAACTTGCTCAGATCCAATACCAGCTGTATTTTTTTCTCGGTAAGGAAATATCTACATTTTCCATGAGTACTGATGTCATTAATCCTACCATGTTCCATTTCTAAACAATGGAATACACTGGAATATCTCATAAAGTTATGAACATTATATAACACTAAATATAGTGTAGCACATAACATAAATTTATGCATCATGAATCCTAGAATTATAATCCATGGTTACTTCGGGCATATCTACATTTAAATCCTTCATACTGGTAGGTAAATAAAATGTTAACTATCCTAAGCGTATCCACCTAGAGTGTCAAACTAGGTGCATAGTATGTCCCATTTTCGTGTACCAAGATACCTTGATTCAGGCCCGAAACACCTTTTCAGAGTTATTATAACTAGGTACATATGTTCCAGAACCACATCGAGTTATGGTATCTAGAAGGGTATGTATTTCTAGGAATACCCACATAATCACTACCTTACCAAAATTCTAGTATGTTATTGGATACTTACCCTCAATGTCTATATTATTTTTGTGCTCCCTAATCCATGTTTTCTAAAACTAGATTTCAAGTTTTCTGCTAAACATCCTATAATACCAACTATAACGCCTCGATCCCAGAATCTCAAATCCAGTGCATTATTTTATTACATTAAAATTTTTATAAGGAAATTAATCCTGAAGGACCATCCATTTTATCATTATTTGTATTATAGATTACATACATTATACCTATAAAACATTAGTAAAACAAAACTAAACATGCAACATAATAAAATGAAATAAAATGCATCAATGAACACTTATTCAAATATTTCTTCTTCATAACCAGGGGAATAAACCTAATAAGGGTGATATCAAATTTTTATTAAGGGTAATTAAAGTGGAGGAAATAATGAATGAATAGAAAAAAATTAACATGTAAAGGTAAATAAAGAATAACACATTTCACTCAAATAATTATATAAGGAAGTATCAATATGGAAAGGTAAGAAACTGAAACTCATGCCATCTATATCAATAAACTGAGAATAAAATGTACCCAAAGATTTTTCAATTAAAAATATCAAGGATGAATAATAACTAAATTTAAATGAGGTAAATGTTTAATTATTGGACTCCATGTTTCTTAGGTACATTGTACCTATACCTTCAAGACCTTTAACAATACCATTTAAAAAATGTCTGGTAAAAAGCCATCTGATTTGGCCAAATATTTCATCTCATGAGACAACTAATGTATCAAGGTGTTATTAATTATTGAGACCCACCCATTTCATACCAGTCTAAATAATTATTCATATATCAAATAAAAAATTTCCTTATAAAATATCCATAAATAATATAGATTAATAAATAATACCTCAGAGGATGATAAGTAACAACAAGGGTTGTTGACATTAAAACATTCTTGTGAAAAAATAATATTAAAAAATTCCAATATGACCCATACCACATTGATAAATTTAAATAATAATTCTCAGTGAATTAAATGAAACTTACAAATTAATGAGAATAATTAGTTTCATGATATAACAAGTCAAAGGGCAGTATATGCACCAAATAAAAGTGAATAATAAATGATACATATGTATATAATAATTTTAGTATCATATATATTTTATATAAGTTACATAGGTCTATTGAAGTCATCCTTAATATATTCCATGTATAGCATGTATGAATCACATCGCTTTGAGGGGAAGTAGTCCATACTTACTCAAATAGTGTTATCGTATTAATGAAAAATGAGAAGTATAAAAGATATGCATTATAAAAGGATTTAATAATGATAAATAAATAATAAATATAATATATAAACTTATTTTCCATTGTAATGGAAATCATGATATGTGTTAAGGAAAAATTAACAATCATCGTTTTGTGAGGTAGTAGTTCACTATACACAGAAAAAATATGTCGGTTCCCCATTAGATGGATGTGTGTGTGTTAGTGTTGGTAGAACCATTATCATAACAACATAAAAGTATATTGAGGATACTATTTTTGTTATTCCATCATGTAATAATAATATTTGATGGGTTGGATAATGGAAATAAAACTTGAGAACTTGAGAGAATATGTTACCTCTTAATCGGGTAACTTCTTTTAGTTTGTACCAAAATCCTTCTATATATGTCTTTATACCCAAGGTTAAGCTTATTGTACCGGTGGAGGGATATTTAGAAGCTATATGGCTAGATCATGGTAGATCCAATGTTTCTTGATATGTGTTCGGATGTGGGAGGAGAAGAGGCCTTTTGTAGATGAGGAGGAGTGTCACTCTTGTACAATTTGGGAAAGGGAATTACAACCAATTTTTATCCATTTAAAGTGGATCTAATAGTATAAAACATTAAATATAATTGATGATAGTGTCTAGATATGTTCCAAAAATTGATCTTTTACAAGTTTATGGGTCTTTTTTGTCCCTAAAGTTAAGGTTTAGTCCTTTTTTAATCTTAATTTGACCTTAATCATTGTAATTAATTTTAATCAATTTCAATAATATTTTTGGTCAAAATAGTTGGTATTATTAAAAATTAAAAATTATTATTATTCCAAATATGTAATCTATTTTTCAAAATTCCAATCATATAATTGGAATAAATTGATTTAAATTTAACCTTGTAGAACGTATGACAATGTGAGTTTTTAAGACAAAACGTCTAAATGTATGCTATGTTTTAATAGTCAATTTCAAAGTGAAATTGATTATATTAACATAAATTAGATTAATTTATAAAAATATTATCTTACTAGACTTTAAAACCATGTTAAAACTTAATTTAAACTTATAAATAAATCATATTAAAAAGTAGTTTTGAACTAAAATTCAGTATTTTTAACTATTCATTAAAAATGAAATGTTTAGAAAAAACCTAAAACCCTCACCTTGACCAAATTAATATTATATTATATAAACTATGAATTTTCTTTTGAAATATTAAGTCGATTATATTTTCCAAATTTAGATTTAAAATTAGTTCTATATTAAAAGGTGGTAAATTTGCCATTATAAAAATATAGGTTTTTATTTGTAAAATATGGTTATTTTATCTTATGCATATCAAATACAGTGGATTAATATAAAAAAACAGATTGAATATATAACACATATATTTCATTAAAATCATTCAAAAATTGTAATTAACTATTTGTATTAAGACAAACGTTTTTAAAAGCGTATAATTAATAATATTTCTTTAAATATACAATTGGTTCTTATTTTCATTTCTCATTAGTTGGTAACAAATGAATTGACTTTACATTTATATAAATCATAAATTTTAATAATTTATTTATACTATTCATAACCTCTAACATAACTAATATGATATATCATATTATATTAAATAATAATATTTTCATAATTCAATGTTATTTGGTGAAACTCAGTCTTGCGTGTAACGAAACCTATCAAGGAAATTCTCTATTGCATGAAATGAATGATAGCTTGGTTTTGAGTTAATTACAAGCTATATAATATATTTGATATATTTAAAATAGTAAATATATAGTATAGTCATGCGATATTATATTCCATTACACGCTTGGAGATGCATGTCATGCATGCTATCGAATAAAAAGTTATACATTATAATTTAGGGGTATTATAGAGTTCCTTGAGTATAAAAATAAAGATGAATCTATTGGTCGCTGTGAAGAAAATTTTACAAGACATGAAAGGTACAATTCTAGTATTATTATCCATCTTATAAGTAAGGTTGATAGATTCATAAATGGATTAAAACCATGTCATCAAAGATTGTTATCCATAAGGGACATCAGTGTCTATGAAGAAATCGTCTGATGTTCCAACAAGGTGAAAATAGAGGTTGCAGTTATGTAAAAATCTCATGTTTTTTATAAGAAAATGAATTTTTTAAAAGGAAAATATAAAAATTATGGTTAAAAGAGTATAATATTTTCATTAGGCTCAAAGTGTAGAAAGAAAAATGGAGATAATTGTCTTAAGGGGACTAGAAAATATTTTAAGTATATGAAAGTAGGTCACCGTGAAATTGACTATTGAAGTGATGGAAAAAATGTAGCTAATTATTCTAATAGTTAAATATATATATAGAATTCACCTACCACACATCAATTCTTGAAGTGCAAGGAAAATTGGAATTATGCTAACCAAAACCCAAATCTAAGGGTTATCGATGAAGATCGGTTTCGACAACCTCTTAAGAGAAAAGAAAAATGAAAATTTCATGCGATCACTATTGGTAATGTAGATTATGGAAATAAAATATTATAATTATATATTTCTATGTATTATAATTCAATAATAATGTTGTGTAAGTATGATTATGGTATTAGGTAATAATGAAACGTCTAAGTATTGGTCTACCAGAGTTTTCCCGTAAAAATTTGAAAGCATATTATAACTACTATACTCTTTTTTTATATTAATAATATATTAATTACATAATATCACACTTAATATAACCCAAAATATCAATAATTCCTGTGTATCTGTGAATTAGGTATATAAAAAAATAAGAAACAACATGAAATATATTTTATTTATTGAAAACCTCCTTAACATGTTCATAATATTCATTCATACATAAAACTATAAGAGATATCCTAGGGAAACCCATAATAAAGGGGTAAGATATAAATCTTAGTAAGGTAATAAGAATGGAATATCATGAAGAAGATAATACATGTTAGTCAATGGTTATATACATGGGGCATAAACAGAGTAATAATCATAAGAATGAACATTGAGACATGATATTAAATGATAAACATAAATGAAACTCGGAAAATGTGGAAAAAAAATTAAAACACTGAATTATAAGCTTCGGTTGAGGTTAAACCCTCCAGGTCATCATGGTGTACAAAGTCCCATGGAGGAATCAGGTTCACTCCCTGTCCCAAAGTGGTGTATCATGATATTGAACATTACCCAATGTATTAGAGATCTATCTAGGTTAACCCATCACATTCATTTCATTCTCATGATTAAGGGTTCCTCATAGATCATAAAACATATATCCATTCCTCAACGTAATTTATTCTATAATTAAGGAGTGTAGAATACATATGTGTAAGTCCCTAATCAAAAATTATATGTGCCTAAATGTGAACACACTTTATAGTAAATGGTTATGGTATTCACTAAACAATAATTTTGGCATGGAAAATCATGTTTAAATTTCGACAGCATAACGGTGTCACTTAATGATTTGTAAGAATGTTTTGATGAGTGATAAAGGGGTATCTATACACATAAATATAAAATTGGTAGTAATAGTTACATATAAAATAATATCCTAACATTATAAATATGGAAATAGAAGGCATAAATTAAAGAATAAACTTGAATAAAGAAAAAAATCATAACTATATTTCAGCAGGGTAACAGATGTACATTAAGGATCATGAGAACATTAATGAGTTTTGAAGTGGATATAATAATTTATATATTAAATGTAGAGTAATGGAAATATTTAAGGATATATTTCAACATAATAAAATAGAATTTAAGAGACATAACATAAAATAAGTTCTTGAATGTATGTGAGAAGAGAGAAATCTATTATGAAATTTTGACATAGTAACGGCTTCAGTAAGGGTCAAAATAAGTGATTATAAATGGAATGTCATTCATATAATATAAATTGGACTATAAGTTAGTCATAATAAATTAATGACAATATAACCAATTGAAATTATGAATACTAATTTTAATGAATTTTCTTGACCTTATAGGAGGGGAGGAAAGTGAGGATCTTGTACTTGAGTGTGTGAATCCGAAAGCCTATGAGGGGCTTATTGAAAGATTGGGGAGTTCCATTTTAATGGCTATAGAGAGTTGATGTCCAATTATTGATGTTATAAAAGTATTTATTGTGAAGATAAAGGGGATATTGGGTGTGTTTATATAGGGAAAGAGGGGGATTGATTTATTATTTTGGTTTTTAACTCTACATAATGAAACATCCAAAACTACAAGAAATCATAAGGTTTTTGACCATTGTTTCTTCAAAATAGGATTTTTATACAATATTTTATGATTTAAATGGAATAAATTAATAAAATAATTCTCTTTCTTATGTAGAGTTCAGTCATACTCTTAAAGAAAGGATTTTAAAACCGTAAATTATAGTATAAGTTTTGGAGGATTCATAATAGCTTTAAAAATTAATTCAAATTTACATAAAATCACATTTATTTAAATGGAAAATATATATAGGTTTCTGCATCCCATTTATAATAATTATTACATAACCTTTGGGTTATTATGATGTCATAATACAAAATGTATATCTATAAGGTATTTAATCTTTACCTGAAAATTTGACTATATGAGAAAATTAGGAAAAAATCACCATTGTATAATTTATAAATTATGATTCCAAAAATAATATTCATTTTATATGAATAAGTTTTTAATTATATGAATTTTCACTTTTAAAATAATAACAAACATTTATTGAAAGTGACAGGTTTTTTTGACAATAATAGTTTTGAAACCCTTACAAAACAATCACATTTAACATCATAAAAATTAGGTAATAATTTATATTTGATATAAATTTATTTACTAATAATTTTTTATTATGATGTTATGTAATTAAAAAATAAATTAATACATCAAAAAAATTCTTTAATTGAATTAGAATATGACACAAAATTACTATTTTGTGTTTTATAGTATAAAATTCATTTATAAAGTAAAAATATTAGGATGAATATATATTAATCATTCAATAAAAAATAATTTATATACTCATAATTCTAGGGTATTCATAAATATCCCTTTAATACACCATTAAATTCTATCAGAGTAAGGTACGCGATGGTGGGACATTAATCGGGTGGTTCGGCGTCATGGTTGGGGTTGTAATCTTGGTACGCCAGAACATATCCCATAAACAGTTTCTCTCATGCTTAAGATGTCGGATCACAACTTGATCTTGGTCAATGTAAAAGAATATTAATTCTACCTCCCTCATTAACTCTGATAAATGGGTTTCAAAGGGTACTATCCTACTAGTTGATGGTATCACTTCCTTTGTCTGTTTCAATTGGATTTATTGAAAACCTATATTTATACTAAAAATTTAATCACAGATCAATAGATATATTATCAGTGTTATTGATACTTGATGGTCATTTAAATATAATTGTGTAAAAAATCAATATAATTTCATGTGTTTCAATAACTATAATTCTTAACAAGACAATTAATTAAATCAAAAAAGGGAAATTTTATTTATAATAGTTTGGGTCCTTACAATCTTACCCCCTTAAGAAATTTCTCCCTCGAAATTTAATTTTCCCACACTAAAAAAATGAGGGTAACTATGATTCATCACCTCCTCTAGTTCTCATATTTCTTCTTTAAATTTTTGGTTCCTTCACAACACTATGACCAAGTGCATTGACTTATTCCATATAACTTTTTCTCTACGATCTATGATTTTCCTCAAATGCTCCTCATAGTAAAGGTCATTATCCAATGGTACCACGTTTGTATTGAGTACATGTGAGGGTATAGGTATATACAATCTTAATATGGATACATTAAATACATCTTGTACTTGATAAAGGTTTCATGGGAGTTCAAGTCGGTAGTCCATCGCTCCAATTTGATTGAGGATATTAAAAGGTCCAATGTACCATAGACTAAGATTTCCCTTCCTCTAATATCTCATCACTTAATTATATGGAGATATATGGAGGAATATCATCTCTCCAACATCAATCTCTATTTCTCTTCTATGATTGTCAGCATAATGCTTCTCTGGACTCTGAGAAGCTTTGATGTGTTATTGAATCATCTTAGCCTTATCCAATATTTCCTCAACCATTTTAGGACCTAGTAGTTTTCACTACCCAACATCATACCAACATGTATGTGTTCTTTACCTCTTCCCATAAATAGCTTTATAGGGATCCATTTTGATGCTAGATTGGAAAATATTATTCTAAGAGAACTCAACCAAAGGAATATGCTAGTCTGATCCTCCATAGAAGTCTGTAGAACATGTTCAGAATATGTATTCCAATTTCTGATGAGTCTACTTAGATTTTCCATCAATTATAGGATGATAGGTAGTAATTATGTTCACCTCATTGTTTATATCATGTTGTAGAATTTTCTAGAACATTGAGGTGAATTTCATATCTCAATTAGATACACTTGATAGTGGTAATCCATGTAGCCTTACCACTTCTCTGATGTATATCCATGCAAGTTGATCCAGTGACAAGTCCTCTATAATTGTCATAAAGTGATATGTATTTATAAGATGATCTATAATAACCCATATAGAATTATTTCCCCTCGATGTCTTCAGAAGTCTGGCAAGAAATTCCATGGTGATGTTTCCCATTACAATGTTAGAAAGGGTAATGGTTGCATCATCCCTTTAGACTTCTTCCTTTCACCATTCACTTACTGACATACTAGGAACTTTGATGTATATTCAGTTATGTCCTTCTTCATGTTGTCCCACCAATAGTTCTGAAAGATATCTTGATATATATTTTTGATTCTTGGGTTAGTGGACAAATTCACACTATGTTCATCATCTTACAGTTCCTTCTTTATCTTAGGATTTTATAGAACACATAGTCTTGACCCAAATCGCACAATTACTTCTTCATTAACATTGAAATCTGAGGATTTCTCTTTATTTATAAGTTCCACTTTCTTTTGAATTCCCATGTCATTTCATTGAGCATCCTTTAACATTTCTAAAATAGATTATTGAAAAAATCATTTGTGAAATGATTGAATATGTTCCTTTATTTTGGATTTCCATGTAAACCCGCTTCAAATCCAAGAATATTAGATCATTCTCAATTTTCATAAATGATATAATTGATGTGTCCTTTCTACTTAGAGAATATTCCACATTATTAACTTTACCAGGATGGTTGTGGATTGAGTATTCATAATTCTGGATTATCTATAACCATATTTTCTAGCACATAATAACATTTTTCTAGTTGAATATATATTTGAAGCTCATGTGATAATTATATATCTCACACTTCTCACCATAGAGATAATTTCACCAGATTATCAACACAATGATCATAACTAGCAACTCAAGATCATGTGTGGGATAGTTTGATCATGATTTTTCAACTTCCTTAAGGTGTAGGATATCACTTTATCATTTTTCATTTGTACATAACCTAATACATTCTTTGAATTATTGTTATATACAACAAATAGTTCCTCACCTGTCAGTAGTGTGAACACAGGTGTCGTGATAAGACTCATTTTGATCTCCTTTCATTTTTCCTCATATTCTTTCATCCAGAGAAAATTTACTCCCTTTCAGGTTATATTGGTAAAAGTTTCTAAAAATTGTGATAAATTTCTCACAAATTAGTGATAATAGCCATCCAAGTAAATAAAACTATAGATTTCTTTTATAGATGTGGTCCACATCCATCCTTAAATTAATTATCTCTTTTAAAAGTCCATTGATCTATCATTTATTATTATTATATGCATCAAGAAGGATACTTCTTTCAACTAGAAACCTTGTTTTCTATAATTTTCATAATGATTATCCTTTTATAAGGTCTTCACCATAGTTCTCAGATTCTCTTTATGCTCCTACATGGTTCTGTAGTATATTTGAATATCATATATAAGGACCATCACAAATTTTT
The DNA here is from genome assembly GCA_963277665.1 of Viscum album. Classification (NCBI taxonomy): domain Eukaryota; kingdom Viridiplantae; phylum Streptophyta; class Magnoliopsida; order Santalales; family Viscaceae; genus Viscum; species Viscum album. The sequence goes on along the minus strand of OY728143.1, from coordinate 450,408,737 downwards.
TGAGGTAATCTCTAAAATATCTATTCATAATGTCCATGAATATTTTTTGAGTATTAGTGATTATGAATAGAATTACTATGAACTCATAGTTCTATTACCTTATATGAAAGTCATTCTTGGGGATACCTTCCTTCATTACCCTTACTTGATAATATTACAACTGAATATCCACCATGGAGAAGTATTGTTCTCCAATTAGATGATTGAATAATAAATCTATCCATGGAAGAGGATAAGTTTTCTTTATTGTGATCCTGTTGAGCTCACAATAATCATTGAAAGGGCGTATTGAACCATCCTTATTCTTGACAAAGAGGATTGGTGCACCCCATGGTGAAGCACATGGGCGTACAAACCTTTTATCCAGATTCTTCTATTGTTATTTCCTTAGCTCCTCAAGTTCCACAACAACCATTTTTTACAGAGCCTTGGTTAATGAAAATTCCCCAGGTGTATGCTCAATTGAAAATTCGACCTCTCGATCAGGAGGAAGTCTAGGAAAAACCTTAAGAAACACATCCGTATATTCCCTCAAAATAGGAATGTATTCAATGATGGTTCTTTCCTTAGATTCGATCATTTGAGTAAGATGTTCTTGCTTATAGGGTAGTAATACTCATTATTGAGATTATGGTGGTAATGAATATTTATTCTCCTCCTTTCACTTTTATAGAATCAGGGGTGGATTCACAATATAGAGAATGATTTACTTCATGTGGAAATTTATGTTGGATCTATATAGGGAAATCCAATTAATGCCTAGAATGGAATAAAATTCTACCAAAGAGGGTATGAAAAGAATCATTGGGAATTTTAACCCACAAACTTTAAAAAGGGGGGAGTTATATACATGGGATAATATAATTTCCTCAAATTATGTTTTCACTAAAAACTCTACATCCATGCTCTATGGTGGTGTTTGGATACTTCTACTAAAATTTATTTATATAAAGGAATACGTTGAACAATGAATGATAACCCTACCTTTCACTATTTGATTCTGGTTCTACTCATTTACTTAGTCCAAAACATAAATAGGGAATATACTCTTTTAAAATTTAAGACACATAAACAGGAATCTAATGACATTAAATAGATAACATGTAACTTACATTTATTTTATTAACATACGAATTTCTATACTTCAATCTATGTTATAAATTATATATTTCCTAAAATATATTATTATGGTAATTTTTTACCCTTTATAAGGGTTCAAAATGAGATTATGAATTTACCAAAGAATATCTCCCAAGAGTATCAAACTAGGTACGTAGTAAGGCTCGTTGTGGTATACTAGATTACCCCAAGTAATTCCCAGGATACCTTGTTGATGTTTCCACTCCTAGGTACATCTATTATAGAACCACATCCACTTATAGTATCCAGATAGGGAGGTATTTTCTTAATAAACCACTTACTCTATACTTACCAAATTTAAGGAATGTTTAATTATACTTAGTCTTATCCCTAAGGATTTCTCCAATGTTTGAGAATCCTAATCCCTAAAATAACCAAACATTTTATTTGATACCAACTATAAAAACCATATTTTAATCTCACATTAATATATGATTAATTTCATAATATTACAGTTAATACAACACAAAATATCGATAATTCTAGTTTCTTGGGGAATTAGGTATATTAAACAATAACATAAAATAAGAAATATATTATATTTATTGAAAAACTTTGTAACTTGTTTATAATATTTTTTTCATACTTAAAATGTCATGGGATATCCTAGGAAAAAACATAAGAAAGGGGTGGGCTATAAATCCTTATAAGGGAATAAACATGGAATAATAAGAAAAACACAACACATGTTACACAATTGGCATATAAATGGGGCATAAAAATATTAGGAATCACCAACATGCACAATGGTACATGATATAGCATGATAAACATAAATGAAACATGGAAAATGTGGAAACAACATAAAACACTAAATCACAAACATAGGTGATGTCTAAACCAACTAAAACATAATGGTGGAAAAAGTCCGATAAAGGAATCAAGTTTACTCTCTATCCCAATAAGTCTTATCAGGAAGAAAAACATAACACAATACATTGGATCACTATCCAGTATCACCAATCATATTCATTTCATTCTCATAATCAAGTCACCCAAATATATTATAAAACAACAATTCATTCATCATCATTATTTATTCAACAATTTAAGAGTGTCTAACACATATGTGTAAGTTACCAATAAAAAATTATATGTGCATAAATTATAAGAACTTTTCTAAGAAATAGGTATGATATTCACTACACAATTATTTCAGTATGAAACATCATGTTGAGATTTTAGTTGCATAACGGTGTCACTTAAAGATTCATAAAAATGGGTTGATGAAAGAGAAATGGTTCTCTAATAACATATATGAAAAATGGACAGTAATAGGGACATTTAAAATCATATCCCAACATTATAAATTTGGAAATATAAGGCATAAAGTAATGAAGAACTTTGCATAGAGAAAAGAATCGTAACTATATTTAGGCATAGTAATAGGTGTACATAAATGATCATGGGAGGCCTAATGATATGGAAAGGGGATATCATCATTTATGCATTAAATATACAGTATGGTTAATATGGAATAATATATTTTAATATAAGAAAATGGAATTTAAGAGAAATTATAAAATAGAGGTTCTTGAATGGAAATGAGAATAGTGAAATCCCTTACGAAATTTCATCATAGTAATAGTTTAGGTAAGGGTCAAAATGAGAGAGTATAAATGTGATCCCATTAAGATAATATTAAATGGATACTAAGTTAATCATTATAAATGAATGAAAATATAACCAATTCATATTATAAAGACTAATTTTAAAGAAGTTTCTTGAATTGAAAGTAGAGTAAGGTGAGGATCCCTTACATGAGTGTGTGACTCTAAAATATTGGGAGGGGATTCATGAGAGATTTGGGGAACCTTGGGAGGACTATAGAGAGTGGAGGGAAGAGTATAGAAATTTTACAAGGAGTTTGAGTATATATAAAAAAATCATGTCTGGGATTATATAGGGTATATTTGGACCACCTACACTATAGGCCTGAATCAATCCATTAGGTCACCAAGAAGCCCAACACGATAGCCCACCCTATATGCCTAAATAAGACATGCAAAACCCAAAAATATTACCATAAAATTTGAAGTATAGGATATTTGAACCACTTACCTCTGTCTTACAAGGATTTAACTTTACCAACTAGTCCAGGTATTAAACCTATTATATTTATATAATAACAATAATTATATATTAATTTTATAAAAAAACATTTTAATTGATATTTAAAAAAATAACTTTCCATTTAATTTAATAATAAAAGATCAATTTCCCAAGCCAATTTCCCAAACTGGAAAACCCTAACTATCCAAAACAATTGGTTTGTCCTGTGGTTGGCATTAGGCCGAGATTCAAAATAGTTTGTGTCGGGATATTTTGACACCCTTATGAGATTATAATGGGACATGGGTTGTGATTTTTAACCCACTAAGTTATAGCTCATGGATAGTGATTCTCAATACAATAGATCATGTTATCTGGGTTATGATTCCCAATCCAATATGTTATGAGGGTCTTGGAGTAATGTAATTCATTGAGTCTGTACAGGTGTCTAAAATTCAAAAGGACTTTGAGATTTTAAAAATGGTGGACATGCCATAACTTCTTCTGAACCAAATAATAAAATTATATGAGTTTTATTTCTTCAAGAAATGTGTTTTTAACAAGTAACAAGGATTAAAACGTCATGGGAGAATTGGGTTGTGGTTGGGGTGGCTGCTGTAAATTATAGTAGATCATCAACAAGCTAGTGGCCTCCACCGACTCATTGGTGGACTTTTTAAATAGGAAATTAAAATTTTTTGCCCTCATGTATTAGATGATTCATCCCCCCTCATCGTTTCTTAACTAGTGAAAAATGCTTGTAGTAAATGTATTTGTTCCTCTCTTCAATGCACATTGGTTTATGGTTGTTTTTGGTGGATCTATATCCTTTATTTATCAATTTTAGGTATGCCTACACCTCTAGAAACTGCACTTATACTCCTTCTTTCTCCTCTATAATTTCAAAGTTCTAAATTTTAGTTGTTCATTTGTGATTCCACTATATCATGTTTGAATCACCCAATTATCATGGGGCTTTAATTTTTCTTGTGTAGGGGACATGACATAGAATACTTATGAATGTCTTCAAATTTTGTTTCGATGAAGTTATTTTTCATGTAAAATTTTAGTAATGTGCTTCCTTAAATTTTAAATTAATCAAAATTTACATCGCATTATTTGTTAGGTATTTGGACTAAAATGTAGTTAGTGGTACACTACCGGTGTTTGGTAAAAGTTTGGTAATGTTTTTTAGGTGGTGAGAGTACTTGATTGGTGTTTCACCATTTGTGCCTTTTTAAAGATTTGTGTTTGAAAATTTTAATTGTTTATAATGAAATTTTTTAGTTTTCATGACATTAGATAGGCACACAATTAAGGATGAGAGCTTGGGAGGGGGAATAGAATGTTACATTCCCATAGAATTAAATTGTAAAAGTATATTATTGGATGGTGATCCCTAAATTCACCCATAGACTTATTTTTCTTCTAAGATAATGTGATAAAAATCTCATCGGTTTTCTGAGAGATAACCTTGACTTTAAACAAGTGTTTAAAAATTAAACCTTCATTAGTAAAGTGATTGGATAATTAAACGATACGTTTCATGAAATTTAAATTTTCAAAAGCTGTTTTAAAAATCTAATTTTTTATGGAACATGAAATGGATTTTAGAAAGGGTGACATGGTTTGTCTTGAAATTGGAATCGAAAATGGTAAATTTAATTGTTTTAAAAATGGTAATATGAAACAAATTTTCTAATTTGTGTTTGTTATCACAGAATATGTATTCAGAATGGTATTTTGAAATGATTCTCGAGAATTGTATTTTTAAAAATGGGATATCAAATAGAAAATGGCCCTGATTTTTGAAATATTTTTTTTCAAACATCATTAATTAGATGTGTTCTGTTATATTTTTGAAAAGTAAATGTTAAAGTATCATTTATTCATTGTATTTTTTTCTCATTATATATGCACACAGTGTTGTTTATTTTTTTCCCCTAATGATCATAATGGTTATTACATTTCTTTTAGGGGGTTCCTCTAAGTATGACATGCCCTGTAGAGGTAGTTATTGATTTAATATAAGGGATATGGGTTCAATAGAACCCACCCACTAGTGGTATGAAGATAAATGTTTATGCCTCATGTGTTATTGGAGAGATGTAAGGGGGAATCCTGGTGCAATATGATAGAGGATTTTTGGTTTTTGGATTCCAAACTTATTATGGTATTGGTAATTCAATCTTAGAGGAGTCCCATGATAAGTTCAGTGGACTCAAATAATGAAATATCTTCCCAATTAATCAATCTATGGTGGAATATGAATCTATGATTCTGGTTGGATTTCTACATGATTATAAAAGCACTACATGGGACCTATCATAATTTATGAAGAAGTATAGGATGATTCTCAACCAGGGTATTGAGGTGAGCCATACCTGGAGATAAGTGAACATTAATACAGATATATTGGCCAGTAAATGCACTTCCAATGATAAATATATTTTTTTATAACTTCATAGTGTATTTTCCATAGTATTTTAATCTCATTGTAAGAGGTGACACACCTAGAGATTTTCATTTTCATCCCCCTTGAGCTACATGACAACCATTTGTATTGTCATAAAAATGTATCTTTGGGTGAGATATGATGGTTAAACCTAGGGTGAACATGGTATATATGTGAATAGTTATTATGGAGGTTAAAACTAGGGTAAACACATCCCATGAGTGTAATATGAGACTAATGGTTAAAACCAGGATGAACACGGCCTTCGGGGAGGTCAATGAGGTTGATTGTTAGAATCTGGGTGAACACAGTGCTCAGGTAGATGTTGGGGCTATGGGGATGGGTGTATTTCTTCAAAGATGTGGGTTGTTGGCTGGGGATGGATACATTACCACCTATGGAAGATGGGTTTGTATAGTATTCTAAATATTATTAGACACACCAAACAATGGATGAAGAAGGTATGATTCATTCTTAAAGTGAACCCGGACCCCAGGTTTGGTGCTTGATTTATTCATTTCAGTTAAAAAATTTTACCAGTAGAAATTGTAACTCTTTATCTTCATCATTTCTAAATGCACTATTTTATGGATTAGTTATATCTTGGGACATAATTAGTGGTGTCTTACTAAATTGTACCCATTCCAGTCTTAGGAAACCATTAAAATTGGGTACCCAAGTGGACCCCATTATTATACATATGTACAGGTTTTGAGTAAGGATAGATGTTGATTATTTTTTGTTAGCATCCTAGGTTGGAGTCGGATAATGGGACAAGGTAGGACCCAAGAATTGTAACAAACCATCTTTTCACTAAGGTATGGATCATTTTGTTTAGGATTAATTTCCTTTAAACTGAACTATTAATGATGTATAATAAAATCAATGATGTCTTGGGGTTGTGAGGGGTTATTCAAAGCCCGAATCCACAAAATGGGAAACAAATATTGGGTCATACCATTAGAAGATTCCATGCAACCCATCTCGCAAGGTTACACTAAAATGTGAGGATTCAGACAGTGGAAACCCGGGGGCTACACATTTTTTATGTAACCATGAAACCCCAAGGGCATGGCTATAAATTGTTACAAAAATTCTTGGACAATGTTTTTTTTCATAGTTTTCACATACTTAGATAAATTATATGCCTAACAATGTGTAGTACCCCTTTGAAGAATTGATTGACATATAGTTTGAGCATGGTTTGTCCAAACTGTGTAGTCAAACCATGCTCTTCATTTTTCAAGGAAGAAATGAAAATTTTCTAATAATTTAACATGTAAACCTATTTCTTATCCTTCATTATTTTATCTAGTGTATGGCCTCTTGTTTATTCACCTGTGAGCTTCCAAACTCCTTAATCTAATCTTTGAAGTAATATTCTGATATGAAGATTGATTCTAAATATTTCAAATGTTATATATTCCTTAAGATGAGCTCTAAAATCCTTTCTATTCCTATATATGTTTATCTTTTTATCCATTGAACTGTTTAGGATCAATACTTTTTCCCTATTTTCCATGACATGGACTATTTAATTAATTTCTTCTATGATGCTCTAAATTTGAGGCCAATATCAAGCATGGAGTCATATACAGCCTTGAGGATGGTGGTATCATCATTTTCCCCATGAGTTTTGATGCTTCTTAGCTTAGCCATTGTACCACATGCCAATATTTTCTGAGTGTCCCCTTTAACGTGAGTTATTCATGTAAAATTGAGCAACATGTTTAGATACATTCTATTTTATCATTGTTTAGTATTCTATAGGATAGTTACCTGATTTATGGACACTCTTAGGTGTTCCAAGTTTAATTCCCCCTTATGGTTAAATGTTTATATTTACAAATCACCTCCTAAGTGTTCATATTAGTCTAAAAATGGAATTTCACTCATTATATGAATGTTTCATGGAACCCAAGTCTCCTTCTAAGTGCTTTTTCAACCTATACTTGGAATTTCCCATGTAAGAAATTACCTTATTGATCAGGGAACCCCTAAAAATGATTTTTGAACCTTATAAATTTAATTTCCATTTATAAATAAATTATGAGGATTGATTTTAGGGTATGTCATATACATGATGGTTTTCTTTCCTTAAATGAATTAAAATGGTTAAAATAAAATGACTTATAATGTGTGCAAAGGACATTCCATTTATTATGCTTTACCAATTTCTTAATTGAACTATTATGCCATGTTTATATATAAATTTGATTGATGACCACAAAACATGATATGTAATGACTCGTGTATTATAATATATATGGTTACAATTTGAAATAGTCTTTGGTTTAATGGTAAGGGTTCTGTTGAGAATGATGGTATCATGATCCCTTACATCAGGTGTTGATCATGATGTCTCTCACCATTAACACTAGATGGACATCAGGGTTGATGTTTCAAATCCCTTGTTAGAGTGTTGACATGATGTCACACTCACTATCTAAAGTGATGATCATGGTGTCTCCCACTCATTATGAGATGTAGGGAATTCACAATTCTTGTTGAGCTTATAAACATATTAGATTGTTTATGGATGTCTAAGTTATGCATTAATCCATCCAGCACCTACTATTCTAGGTATATAGATACTAGCATCTTCACACCCGTGGTCAATATAGGTGGATGAAATATATAACTATAGTATATTTATATATATTATTACTACATATATATTTTTTTTATAATTTTCATTATTTCTAAGAGATGATGTTGGTTGAGCCTCCATGTGTCCTTTAGGAACCTGAGTGGGATGTTGTTTATTTTTTATCTTTGTCAACTAATTACTAATTTTAGCACAATATTTATTTTTGCACACTACATGGATTACTTCTAGACAATGTTGGTGGTCGTAAACTGTGATCTTTATCTCACACCCTACTCTGGCCATCATTGGAACCTGAGAGTATTATATAGATGCAGGTATAGATAAGTGAAGGGGTCTGATTAAAGGTTATTGATATACTAAGATTATAGATGGATATTAAGAGTAGAGGATACAACATTCACTTGAGATGTACTGAAGAATAATTTTGTGTGTTTTTTATATTTTGTATATGTCTTCCCCTGATCCTTTTTTTAAATCAGCATGCCATGCATCCACATATCTAACACTGCCAAGTGGATTTTGACTTTATTATGCATTTGTTCAGTTATTTTTTCTATCGCTACTTGTTTATTTATTTAATCTATTTATATTTTCTTTTAATACTATTGTATGTTTGCTGCTGTATTGGTTTTTTCACTCTAACATGAGGTTATAGTCTCCCCACTATTCCACCTTCACATCCTCATTACAAGTTGGATGCCTTTAGCATATGGGGAGGCACGCATGAGGTCATGTGACCCACTAGCTCAGGGAACGAGTTAAGAGGATCATGGGATGGTATTTTACAAAATGGTTACGGATATATCTTTTCCCTTTTTCTTACTATTTATATATTAGAAATGAGACAATGAGTTTAAGGGATTTTAAATTTACGAGGTGTCTTGTTGTAGCTAACCCAAGTATAGGGGAAACCAAAATTATTTGGGATTGAAAATTATTGTTATTAATTATGTAATTTATAGATAATACAGATTCACCATTGGGTGAGGCACATGACTTATGGTGTTATTATTATTGGTATGATTGAAATGAGGTTTCATTACCATGGCCCAATAAAATGATTGATTTTAATTACATGCATCATTATAGGGAAAATAATTTTAATATTCCATGAATGTTTCCAAGTCATATCTACTTTAAACACACATTTTCCTATTGCATATTGATATTTCCTTGAATATGTATTGATTTATTATAACACTTCTTGTAGGAACTAAAAAACATAATTGATAATTAAAGTACCTACCTTAACCTAACAATGTTTTCCTGAATAGGTTAAAGTAGACGCCTTATGTAATCAATTATGGAACGTTGAACCATGGACTATTGGTCATATGGGATTGAACATGTTGTTTTGTAGGTTAATTCGATGACATATTTCCATTTATAAAGAGTAAGGGACTTATAGATCATAAATTGTAATCCTCCTAATTCAACCTTTTTTGGTGATTTAAATTTTGGAAGAGGAAGAACTTTAAAGTGAATATGACTTATAAATAAAGAATAGTCATCTTATATATCCAAAAAAGTGACTTAGACCTAGAACATTCCTTAGTAGTGGTAGTGGGTATCTCTTACATTCTTATAACCATTATGGTCTTTTTTACCATTTGGAACTGGATTTTGAAGAAGGTAGAGAGGTTTTACCATTTATATAGGAAGGATTTTTATCTCTCCTAGTTTAATATATGAAATGTTTTCAGTTTCTAAAATATATTCTAAGTGATGTGTTTGGAATTGTTGTACCATGTCGCCATGATGTCCTCCAATTGTACGCCCAGAAGATAGTGAAAACCATGGTACTAAGGTGGTGGTAATTGATCCAACACTGATTCCTCTAGTAGTTCCACCTATAGAACCTCTTAGTATATCTGCATTGGGAACTAAATCCCAATTCTGAGAGGGATTTGTTCATATACTACAGAATATACATGGGGTTGTTCAGCCTACCCCCATTATGAATGAGTTTACTGAGGATTTATAGTAGTATCATTCTCCCCCATTTATTAGGTATGGTGTACCACACACTGCTGAGTCTTGGATCGAAGCTATGTTATCTATATTTGATCATCTAGAGATGCCTCCAGAGTTGAGGGTCAATCTTTCTACCTATATGTTACGTGATTCCACCAAGAGGTGGTGGGACGTAATCACCCAAGAATATACAAATAAAGATATGGTCTAGGTAGACTTCTAGATGATATTTTATGATTATTTTTCCTCATACTTTGAGGGTTGATAGATTTAGATAATTCATGAACATATAGTAGATAAGTATGTCAGTTATGGAGTACTCATCTCAATTATCAATGTTCCAGTGGTTCACTCCTACTCTAGCGAGTGATGATCTCACAACTGATAGGTGATTTTAGGAGGGGATGGTATACACCATCCAGTCGTTGGTTAATGTATTTATGTTGACTGCTATTTTTGAAATCATCATCTTAGATCTAATAAAAGAGAGAAATTTGAGGGAAGATAACGGTGTGAGTCAGGGCAGTTCGACACCTAAATATATCAGTACAATATCTTCTATTTGAAAGAGGTATTTGGAAGATACCCATAGAGGTAGTAGTATTCAACCTCCTCATAATGACAAAATTATAATATGTATGAAATGTGGGAAGCTAGGACACAAAAAGCCTTAGTGCTTACAAGATCTAGTGGAGTGAAGAGGATGTGGAAAGATGCTCCATATTCAATGTTTCTACCGAACCTTCCCTTTATTTCCTTGAGAGTGAGGATCTACACACACTCAAATTATTAGGAGTGGGGCCAGTAGAATCACAGTTGGAAGGTAGCTGGAATACCATCGGTCTATTAGGCTGGGGTGGCAATTGAGGGAGAGGAGATCAAACTCGAAATTCCCAGTACCAGTATAACGTGCTTTATCAAGGCATTCAGGTAGTAACTCAAGTTCATTGTGAAGGCTAGTTACATGTAGTCCATGTAAAGACCCGTAAAATTCAAGGGAAATTTTTTTTCTTAATTTTCTTTAGAATTTTACAAGAGCGCGGTTTCAGACGGCACCTGATTCCGAGGCCCGGAGTGCCCGGAATTAATTTCCGAAGTTTGGCTCGGGTACGTTCAGTGAACGAACGAGCGGGAATTCCTAACTTTTGATCCGGTGCTCGGAATTGAAATCCGAGGGCACCGATGAACTCGCAGCGCCGATATTCGCTTAATGAGACCTTTTCGGAAGTTGCGTTTGTTGCGGGTTGAAAGTTTCGTTTTGGGGTTTTCAGTTAAGTTAAATAAAATTTGTGTAAGACAAATTTATTTTAACTTATTTTAAAACCTATCAAAAGAGGTTGGAAGTGGGACCCACACCCACTTAACCTCCCTTGGGAGGATTAAGTGTGGTGGGGCCCACACGAACCCCCCTTTTTCTTTTCAAATCCCCCCAACTCCTTTAACCCCCTCTTTAATGTCTTAAGTTACTTAATTTATTTTTTGGGGAGTTAAACTCTTTTGAATTTCAAACTTTTGAAATTCTTTTGAGTTGTGTGTTAATAAAATAAGATGCAATCTTATTTGTTTAAGGGTTGTCGTTTGTTCCCTTGAGAGCTTTTGAGAGCTCCTCCTCCACCTTCTTCTTCTTGACGAAGAACGTTCATCTTGACGAAGAACGCTCAAACTCCGACGAAGAACGACGCCTCTCTTCTTCGTCCTCGGTGTCAACAAGAGGGAACGCCGCATCCTCCTCGGGCCTTCTTCGTCGGCAAACGAAGATCCGCCAACAACGTGTCGCATCGGACGTAATTCTTCGTCAACGGATTTGACGAACGACGACCGCGACGCCCGACTTCCGCGACGCCGTCTTCCGCGGAACGTAGAAGATTCTTTGAATCTCAAACCCGAGGTAGGGGATGTTATTTATTGATTATTTTATTCCATTCTTGAATCATGGATTTTAGCATGACTAAACGTGAGGCTTTTGGATATTCTTTAGTTATGTTATTATTTAACGTGAGGGGGGTCGGACCGCAAGAACACGGCCGAACCCCCCCTCCTTAGTTCTCGTTTTATTCATACGGGTGGAAGCAAGAGGCGTGGTGCCGTCGCACCACGCGGATGAACATGCTTATAATTTTCCGCAACCCCGTCGCGCTTCGCCGAGGAGAGATTTCAAGAACGCGACGCCGTCGCGCCGCGTTGGGAGAATTCATGGCACGGCGAAAGGGGTGCGGTGCCGTCGCACCGTGCCGGACGACGAACACCGCGGCCGGTTCCGGGCCGCGGTGAGACGAGGAGACCGCGGCCGGTTCCGGGCCGCGGCGGAAGGAAAGACCGGCGGCCGGGCCGCCGGCGTCGGGAGTCGAGGGCGGGACCGGAAATTCCGGTCCCGTTGGTAAAAACCGGCCGGCCAGCGGGCCGGCCGGATGTCATAAAACCGGGGGATTAAACCCCCGGCCGGTTCTTCAAACCCCCCTCTTAATGAGGGGGGCGGTTCAATTAAAGGAGGGGGGGGCAAAGCCCCCCCGGTTTGTTCCAGCCGGCCCCCACTTGCGGGGGCCGTTTCTTGTATTTGGCACGGCACAAGGCCGTGCCTCCTTTCAAAACCACGGGGGCAATTAAGCCCCCGGTTTGTGACTAAGCGGCCCCCACGTGCGGGGGCCGTTCCTTCAAAAATCGGCGCGGCAAAGCCGCGCCGCCTTCAATCAGCGGGGGCAATCAAGCCCCCCGCGTGACCACCACGTGCGGCGCCCAGCGCCGCCGCCGCGGCCCGCCGCCGCCACGCGGCTCGCCGCCGTCACGCCACGCGGCCCGCCGCCGCCGTCGGCCGCCGCCGCCGGCCGCCGCGCCGCCCAGGGGGGGGGGGGGGGGGGTCGGGCCGGGTCGGCCCGGACCCGGACCCCCCGTTTCGGACCAGATTCGGTTCTTGGCTCATAACTTGAGCCTCGGACCTCCGAATGACGAACCGTCTGCGGCAACGCGATCCTTGGATCGAGACGGTCGTTTCGGTATATCGCACTCAAGGTTTCGGGTTACTTTGAGTTCGGCCGGGTTGGTTCGTTCACGAAACCAACCGGGCCTTCGGAGCGGAAACGCTCATATCTTGAGCTACGGACGTCCGATTGACGTGCCGTCAGTCGCGTAGTGTTCCTCTTAGTGAGACGGATCTTTTGGCATACTCCGCCTGAGGTTTGGACGCAGGTGGAGTACGGTCGGGTTGGTTTTGCCTTAAAAACCAACCGGGCCCCGGAGACGAAAATGCCTATAACTCTCAGACCGGGCGTCCGATCGACGCGCCGTCTGATGCGTTGAGTTCCGGTTGACGATATGGAACTTTTGGATACATCAACTTCGGTCTTCGTGACAGTTGATGTATCAGCCTCTCGGCTCGTGGAGCGGACCCTCCGTACGAGTTTGCTGTGTGCGGGAACCCTAGTGCTGGCTGCGACTGTTCTACTGCTACGACTGCTACTGTGACTGCGACGACGACAGTACAGAGATCCTGTGTGGATTTGACGACGACAGTACAGAGATCCTGTGTGGATTTGACGACGACAGTACAGAGATCCTGTGTGGATTTGACGACGACAGTACAGAGATCCTGTGTGGATTTGACGACGACAGTACTGAGATCCTGTGTGGATTGGACGACGACAGTACAGAGATCCTGTGTGGATTCGACGACGACGACTACAGCACTCAGCGATCCTACGTGGATCAGTGCTACAGGTTCTGTGTGAGCCCGATCCTGTGTGGGTCCTTGCGCTCAGCGGTTCTGTGTGAGCCAGCGCCTACAGGTTCTGTGTGAGCCCGATCCTGTGTGGGTCTTCTGCGGGGGTTAGTTACCTATCGATCCTTCGTGGGTCCGACGACTTAGATGGATCAGTGATCATCTTTATCGTCCTTGAAGAAGTATACCTGTGTGAGCTGAATCCTGTTGTTTTCCTGTGTGGATTGTGTTGTGCAATCCTGTGTGGATTATATTTTGCTTTCCTATGTGGATTACGTATACTTTCCTGCGTGGACTGAGTTGTACTTGGGCTCGGAGGTTGGAGTGTATTTTAATTGATGACTTAGGTATATGTATGGGCATATACCTAAGCAGTGTCGGTTGTTACTTCGTGATTGTACTTTTCTTCGTGGTTTATCCTTTGTGGATTTGAGAGACCTTCAGGGGTCTCGGGGTCCCTACTGAGTAGCTTATACTCACCCCTGCACGGGCTTTGCCCGCACTTCGTTGTGTTGGTTGCAGACGACGGACAGCGTTGACCTTAGCTGAGGCTTGCAGAGCGGGACGGTACCCGGAGGTGGACCACTGGGCGGGACGTGCTCGGAGCGGACAGCGGGACCCGTGGAGCAGAGGAGCTATCTGTACCCACCCTTCAGGTGGGATTTCCGGTGGACAGCTCGGAGTAGCGGCTTTTACTTTACAGTTGCTGTTTTTCCCTTTTCGAGTTGTACTTTACTTTCAGTTTGGGTTTGTATTCTGGCCCATTTACTTTTCCGCACTTTCAGTTGTACTCAGCTTGTTTAGTGTTTACTTTCCGCTTGCTTACTCTGTGGAGTTGGTTACTTTTCAAAGGCAATGCCTTCCCTTTTTACTGGGATTTACGCCTTGGTGCTAGTCGCCAGCCCCTGGCCTATGGAAGGCGGGATTGGGGTAGTCACGGCACGGACCCCGAGGGCGGGTCGTGACAAATTGGTATCAGAGGAGTTCGGTTCTACCGCGAACACTGATCTTTTCTATGTGAAGCAATAATGTTTAGCGTATTGAGTGTGGATATCAGTCCAGGGAGTCCAGTGTTGGTGCGGCGGCCGACGTATCCCTACACCAGGACCCTGACTTCTGATTTCCGACTTAATGCACGAAAACATTGTTTGCGTGTGTGTTTCAAGTTTTCTTTGTGATTACTTATATCAGCTCACCAGGTATACTGTTCTAACCGTGGCGCACCTGTTTCCTTTTCAGGATGGCCCCACGACGGCAGCCAGCTAGGGTTTCGAGAGTCGAGCGAGACGACAGCACACCGAGCGATGAGGCTTCGGTGCAGGGCCCTTTGTCAGCAGTGGCACCGGCAGTAGCTTTACCCGCCGATCCCCCGATGCTTCCAGCAGCAGCCGCTGACGATGCACGTCGCCTCAGCGCACTGCATGAGTTTCAGCGCCAGCGACCGCCCAGGTTTCGCGGGGAGACGGATCCCCAGGCAGCAGAGGACTGGCTGGAGGCAGTGGTTCGAGTGTTTAGGCTAGTGAGGACACCAGCAGACCTCATGGTGATCCTCGCTGCGAGCCTACTACACGCAGCAGCAGGACGATGGTGGAGCTTGATGCTCCAGGTGCACGATGAGGCATCTCTTATTTGGACGGACTTTGAGAGCATCTTCCGCTCGGAGTTCGTCCCAGCCACCCTTCGTGCGGTGCGCATCCAGGAGCTTCTACAGCTGCGGCAGGGCAGCATGACGGTCGCTCAGTACTCGGCGAGATTTACCGATCTCTCGCGCTACTCGACCGACATGGTACGGGACCCATTCTTCCGGGCCCGGACCTTCGAGCAGGGTTTGAGACACGAGATCAGGGCATCGCTGATCTCCCTCAGCATACCGACTCAGACAGGAGTACTGGAGCGGGCCCTTCTGATCGAGAGCTTCCTTGCTGAGTCTACACCAGCACAGAGACCCACCGCAGGACGGCACGTGGCAGAGTCATCTGCAGCTGGCAGTCGGCGAATGACTCAAGGGTCCAGACAGACCAGACCTCAGGGCACTGGCTCAGCAGTGCAGGGCACACAACGCGGAGCCAGTCTTTCGAGTGGAAGACAGTGCTATGCATGCGGCGGGCGAGGCCACATGGCTCGTGACTGCCCGACCCGCCATGCGGAGGAGCAGCAGACGGTTGAGGAACCACCTAGGCAGAGGCAGAGGTTCGACCGTGGCGGTCCGCAGGGAGGAGGCGGACGAGGCAGAGGAGCTGGCCGAGCAGCAGGTGGTGGACGACGCTTTGAGGCTCTACCACCACCACCACCACCAGGAGGTCCACCCCGACCGCTGGGGAGAGCTCAGCTTCAGGCAGCCGAGGCCTTCGATCATGGAGCTCTGGGAGCCGATGGACAGGAGCAGAACTAGTGGATACATCCTTTGTACTTCTGGTTCCTTGTTGCTTTTGTGTAGCGTCTTGTTTTACGAGCTGCATTAATAAAAGACGCATACCTTGTGATGTTTTCGTTCCTGTCCTCTATCGTAATGTTACTAAGAGGTTCCAGTTTTGGCTGTTGACTTGACCCTCACTTGTGAGACATCTACTGGAGGAGACCAGTTACCACACACTGATGCCGACAGTGTGACTCAACCCTTGGAGGCGAGAGTAACGGTTGGATCTCTTAGTAGTAGCGTCGAGGCCTTACGGCGTCATCCTTAGTATGGATTAGTATCATCCATGTTAGGATTGACTGTTTTAGGCAAAGAATGTGGTTCATCCAGGGGATGAGACCAGGTTTCTCTTTTCGGCAAAGAAGAAATCTTGCAGCTCTTGTGGGACCAGAGATGGTCCGGGCCACGTCAAAAGAGGTCCATGTCATCCAGGAGCGGGTCCTACATGGACGATCGATTCCTCTTGTGCGCAACAGATGACGGCACGGGAATCTCCAGGAGAGCACATGGGAGCGGGAGGCTCAGATGCGTGCTCAGTATCCTCTTTTGTTTCCCTAGTTTTTGATGTAGCTTTACGGGGACGTAAAGCCCTGAGGTGGGAGTAATGTAAAGACCCGTAAAATTCAAGGGAAATTTTTTTTCTTAATTTTCTTTAGAATTTTACAAGAGCGCGGTTTCAGACGGCACCTGATTCCGAGGCCCGGAGTGCCCGGAATTAATTTCCGAAGTTTGGCTCGGGTACGTTCAGTGAACGAACGAGCGGGAATTCCTAACTTTTGATCCGGTGCTCGGAATTGAAATCCGAGGGCACCGATGAACTCGCAGCGCCGATATTCGCTTAATGAGACCTTTTCGGAAGTTGCGTTTGTTGCGGGTTGAAAGTTTCGTTTTGGGGTTTTCAGTTAAGTTAAATAAAATTTGTGTAAGACAAATTTATTTTAACTTATTTTAAAACCTATCAAAAGAGGTTGGAAGTGGGACCCACACCCACTTAACCTCCCTTGGGAGGATTAAGTGTGGTGGGGCCCACACGAACCCCCCTTTTTCTTTTCAAATCCCCCCAACTCCTTTAACCCCCTCTTTAATGTCTTAAGTTACTTAATTTATTTTTTGGGGAGTTAAACTCTTTTGAATTTCAAACTTTTGAAATTCTTTTGAGTTGTGTGTTAATAAAATAAGATGCAATCTTATTTGTTTAAGGGTTGTCGTTTGTTCCCTTGAGAGCTTTTGAGAGCTCCTCCTCCACCTTCTTCTTCTTGACGAAGAACGTTCATCTTGACGAAGAACGCTCAAACTCCGACGAAGAACGACGCCTCTCTTCTTCGTCCTCGGTGTCAACAAGAGGGAACGCCGCATCCTCCTCGGGCCTTCTTCGTCGGCAAACGAAGATCCGCCAACAACGTGTCGCATCGGACGTAATTCTTCGTCAACGGATTTGACGAACGACGACCGCGACGCCCGACTTCCGCGACGCCGTCTTCCGCGGAACGTAGAAGATTCTTTGAATCTCAAACCCGAGGTAGGGGATGTTATTTATTGATTATTTTATTCCATTCTTGAATCATGGATTTTAGCATGACTAAACGTGAGGCTTTTGGATATTCTTTAGTTATGTTATTATTTAACGTGAGGGGGGTCGGACCGCAAGAACACGGCCGAACCCCCCCTCCTTAGTTCTCGTTTTATTCATACGGGTGGAAGCAAGAGGCGTGGTGCCGTCGCACCACGCGGATGAACATGCTTATAATTTTCCGCAACCCCGTCGCGCTTCGCCGAGGAGAGATTTCAAGAACGCGACGCCGTCGCGCCGCGTTGGGAGAATTCATGGCACGGCGAAAGGGGTGCGGTGCCGTCGCACCGTGCCGGACGACGAACACCGCGGCCGGTTCCGGGCCGCGGTGAGACGAGGAGACCGCAGCCGGTTCCGGGCCGCGGCGGAAGGAAAGACCGGCGGCCGGGCCGCCGGCGTCGGGAGTCGAGGGCGGGACCGGAAATTCCGGTCCCGTTGGTAAAAACCGGCCGGCCAGCGGGCTGGCCGGATGTCATAAAACCGGGGGATTAAACCCCCGGCCGGTTCTTCAAACCCCCCTCTTAATGAGGGGGGCGGTTCAATTAAAGGAGGGGGGGGGGGCAAAGCCCCCCCGGTTTGTTCCAGCCGGCCCCCACTTGCGGGGGCCGTTTCTTGTATTTGGCACGGCACAAGGCCGTGCCTCCTTTCAAAACCACGGGGGCAATTAAGCCCCCGGTTTGTGACTAAGCGGCCCCCACGTGCGGGGGCCGTTCCTTCAAAAATCGGCGCGGCAAAGCCGCGCCGCCTTCAATCAGCGGGGGCAATCACGCCCCCCGCGTGACCACCACGTGCGGCGCCCAGCGCCGCCGCCGCGGCCCACCGCCGCCCCGCGGCTCGCCGCCGTCACGCCACGCGGCCCGCCGCCGCGCCACGCGGCCCGCCGCCGCCACGTGGCCCGCCGCCGCCACGCGGCCCGCCGCCGCCGTCCGCCGCCGCCGTCCGCCGCCGTCGGCCGCCGCCGCCGGCCGCCGCGCCGCCCAGGGGGGGGGGGGTCGGGCCGGGTCGGCCCGGACCCGGACCCCCCGTTTCGGACCAGATTCGGTTCTTGGCTCATAACTTGAGCCTCGGACCTCCGAATGACGAACCGTCTGCGGCAACGCGATCCTTGGATCGAGACGGTCGTTTCGGTATATCGCACTCAAGGTTTCGGGTTACTTTGAGTTCGGCCGGGTTGGTTCGTTCACGAAACCAACCGGGCCTTCGGAGCGGAAACACTCATATCTTGAGCTACGGACGTCCGATTGACGTGCCGTCAGTCGCGTAGTGTTCCTCTTAGTGAGACGGATCTTTTGGCATACTCCGCCCGAGGTTTGGACGCAGGTGGAGTACGGTCGGGTTGGTTTTGCCTTAAAAACCAACCGGGCCCCGGAGACGAAAATGCCTATACCTCTCAGACCGGGCGTCCGATCGACGCGCCGTCTGATGCGTTGAGTTCCTGTTGACGATACGGAACTTTTGGATACATCAACTTCGGTCTTCGTGACAGTTGATGTATCAGCCTCTCGGCTCGTGGAGCGGACCCTCCGTACGAGTTTGCTGTGTGCGGGAACCCTAGTGCTGGCTGCGACTGTTCTACTGCTACGACTGCTACTGTGACTGCGACGACGACAGTACAGAGATCCTGTGTGGATTTGACGACGACAGTACAGAGATCCTGTGTGGATTTGACGACGACAGTACAGAGATCCTGTGTGGATTTGACGACGACAGTACAGAGATCCTGTGTGGATTTGACGACGACAGTACTGAGATCCTGTGTGGATTGGACGACGACAGTACAGAGATCCTGTGTGGATTCGACGACGACGACTACAGCACTCAGCGATCCTACGTGGATCAGTGCTACAGGTTCTGTGTGAGCCCGATCCTGTGTGGGTCCTTGCGCTCAGCGGTTCTGTGTGAGCCAGCGCCTACAGGTTCTGTGTGAGCCCGATCCTGTGTGGGTCTTCTGCGGGGGTTAGTTACCTATCGATCCTTCGTGGGTCCGACGACTTAGATGGATCAGTGATCATCTTTATCGTCCTTGAAGAAGTATACCTGTGTGAGCTGAATCCTGTTGTTTTCCTGTGTGGATTGTGTTGTGCAATCCTGTGTGGATTATATTTTGCTTTCCTATGTGGATTACGTATACTTTCCTGCGTGGACTGAGTTGTACTTGGGCTCGGAGGTTGGAGTGTATTTTAATTGATGACTTAGGTATATGTATGGGCATATACCTAAGCAGTGTCGGTTGTTACTTCGTGATTGTACTTTTCTTCGTGGTTTATCCTTTGTGGATTTGAGAGACCTTCAGGGGTCTCGGGGTCCCTACTGAGTAGCTTATACTCACCCCTGCACGGGCTTTGCCCGCACTTCGTTGTGTTGGTTGCAGACGACGGACAGCGTTGACCTTAGCTGAGGCTTGCAGAGCGGGACGGTACCCGGAGGTGGACCACTGGGCGGGACGTGCTCGGAGCGGACAGCGGGACCCGTGGAGCAGAGGAGCTATCTGTACCCACCCTTCAGGTGGTATTTCCGGTGGACAGCTCGGAGTAGCAGCTTTTACTTTACAGTTGCTGTTTTTCCCTTTTCGAGTTGTACTTTACTTTCAGTTTGGGTTTGTATTCTGGCCCATTTACTTTTCCGCACTTTCAGTTGTACTCAGCTTGTTTAGTGTTTACTTTCCGCTTGCTTACTCTGTGGAGTTGGTTACTTTTCAAAGGCAATGCCTTCCCTTTTTACTGGGATTTACGCCTTGGTGCTAGTCGCCAGCCCCTGGCCTATGGAAGCCGGGCTTGGGGTAGTCACGGCACGGACCCCGAGGGCGGGTCGTGACAGTCCAACCTATGATGAAGGAGCCGAGCGTCGAGACATCTAGTGTACAATGTACTATTATAACAAGCCTGACCCCAGTATCTCATAGTTGGTGGGAATTTTATTATAATGGAATATATACAAGAGATCCAATAAAAAAATAATCGGTCGTTTTAGTAGTATTAAATAACTAAATACATACATGGAACCCATTTTAGATGGGCAAAAAGATATAATATAATATAACACATAAGAAAGACTAAATCCTTGAAAACTCATTAAATGATATCTTCTTCATAACCTAGGGAAAGAAAAAAATGAAACAGTGATCTCAAATTCTCTATAAGGGTTATATAAAGTGGAAACTGAATCAATAATAATAGAATCATATTCAATTTTGAATTATTAATATGTCATAGTGATTAACTAAAAAACACATTCCATCAATAAATTGATAATTTAAATGAATCCATTGATTATGTCATAGTGGAAGTCATCTTCATAACGATAACTCAATACTGAACAAAGAAAATGATTAATTATTAGATGTAATGTATCTATCACTTGAACCATCATACAGTGAAGACAATTTTATTTTGTTGGTAGATACTCATCTAATTCTGTTTTAGAAATGAACATGAAGGGTTTATCACCAATTATTTTTTCTCATGAGACCAATTGATGCATTTAGGGGATATAATGTGTCCCTCCCATAACTTAAAGTCCAAATAGTTAACCATACACAAATTTAATTGAATAAAAATATACTTTATCAATATCCTTATTGAGTAGAGGATACAGATTCATCAATATTTCCCACGTTTAAAGAATATTCAAAATAAACAACATATGTGAAATGGTATACGACAAAAACAATAATCCTATACATGATAAAAGAATATTAATATTTAATAGAAATATAATTCAAAATGAAAAATAATCTGAGATGGGTACTGGATATACCACATAAAAATAATTTGGTACACAATACCAAGTATGTCTCAATGAAATTGAAATTGAGACAAAGTCCCTTACCTTATGTATGAATGTGTTCTGCACTTGATATTAATGTTTCTAATAATTAGAATTAATTAAATAATTAATTAATTAAAAAATATAAATTTATTTTATTTATTATAATTTTATTAATTTCCTTTATGTCCTATTTTATTAGTTATAATGTACAATTTTTTTCATTCGAGCGAATTCATTTCTTTGGTTTTCATGATCAGTTTACCAGTATATATGTATAGAAAATAATGTAAAATGAGAATAATTGTTTAGAATTGAAATTATATGTTATTAATAAACATCTAGAATATTAAATGGTTATATATTTCATTCAGTAATATGGTATGAGGATGAATCATTAGATTAGATGTTAGTGATAATCATTTAGATTGTTTCAGTGTTTTTTCGATCATAACATACTATTTTTTCATGTGAATTAATATTATGTATATATACTAGTTCTAGAGTATTAAATAAGTGTCAATACATATATCATAGTCTATTTTAATTTTAAAAATGGTTTTATGACCATCCTTAAAGGCGTAATTGAAAAATGAAAACTTTTTCTCCATAAAGGTAGTAAATCGGCACCTCACTGATTATGACTTCATTTTTATAATAAAAAAGGGAAGAGAAGGGGGTTGATGATGGATTTTCCATTAACATAATAAAATTTCAGTATAAGATTATTGTGTTATAATTTTAATATAAATATAAGAGGTAGGGATATAATAAGAATATAATGAATGAAAAGAAAATGAAAGATAACAAAAAAGGATTTACCTCTCGAATTCTTCTCCTTGAGAACCTCCTAAACATACTTGGAAAAATGTACTTTGGTGAGAACAGTATGAATAAAACATTGGGGATAGGTTTGGGAGAGGAATGTTTTACAATATAAAAAACCATTAGGGAATTGTAAGTGTTTGGAAAATGGGTGGTGAGGGATGGTATTTATACTAGAGGAGGGTGGAGTTTTTTAATATTTAATTCATAATTTTATTATTTAGGATCAAGATAAGAAATAGTAATGATTATTGTGACTAAAGAAAGTAACTGTTGCATGTGAGTTTGAATCAATGAGGCTTACATCAGTCATACATCATATATGACTCAATAATTAATGTATTTATCCTATACTATAAATTACTGTATTTCACTATTCACTGAAAATTCAACTATTTCCGAAAAATAACTATAAAACACCCTAAACATTATTCAACATATAAAATTTTAATATTAAATCTATTTCAGGGAAATAATTTTACAAATATGGGAAATTTAATTTCTAATTATAGTCATCATTTACTAAAAAACCAATTTTAAAATTACAATTGATTTTATAACACTTTGAAAAATTAACTAATGTTTCATAAAATTATTTTATAATCATAAGAAAAAAATAGTCATTTATTATTCTAGTTTATGAAAATAAATTTTCTTCTAATCCATTATTTTAATTTGAAAATTGTAAATAAACATTTATGTCTTATAAAAATACCAACAATTAAGTTATCATTTTCAAAATAAAAACTATTTATTTATACTATGATATAATTATAACATATTTTTCATTATAAGATTCCTAAATTTAATTCATAAATTCATAGATGAGGTTACTATTCTATTGTATGAATTATTATTCATAAGGCTCAAATTACTATTTCAAAGTTCAAGTTACCATTTCATTGGTATATGTTTTTTAATTTCAGGAAAAAGCCTCCTATTTTATTCATTCTTCATTATAGAGTTTTTTTATCTTCCTTATGTGTTTCTATATGATTTATTCTATATGAAATAATTTTTTGTGTAATGTAAGCTATTGAATGAATTGAATTCATTTTAGAGGATACATACCATGAAATCTTGGGGTGTTGTATTCTTACCTCCTATGGAAATTTCATCCGCAAATGTTTCTTGAATATTTCCTTCTAAATAGATGATGGTTGTTATTTTTCATAATGTCCTTAGGTTTCCATGTTTCTTCATCCATTTTATGGTTTCTCCAAATAAATTTTACAAGTTAACTTGTCTTATTTCTCAACATTTTTTCTCTTCCTCCGAGAATTTCTATAGGCTCTGCATAGTAAGAAAAATCAGGTTCCAGTTCAATTTCATCATATGTGAGTACATGAATTGGTTTTGGAGTGTACTTATTTAACAATTATATATGGAACACACTAAAAAATTTGGTGATACATGGTGAGATTTCTAGTCGGTAATCTAAAACTCCAATTCGTTACATAATTTCAAATGGCGTGATGTATCTGTGGCTCAGTTTCTCATTCTTACCAGACCATAATACACCCTTGTATAGAGATAATTTTATGAAGACATGACATCCCACTTGAAATTCCAAATCTTTTCTCTAGTTTTCAGCATAACACTTTTTTCCTACATTGAGCTCCTTTAATATGAGTTGAAATTGTCTTCACGTTTTTCATTGTCTCTTCAATAAGTTTTGGTCTTATATGTCACCTCTCACCATATGCATCCCAACAATTTGGAGTTCGACATCTCTTGACATATCATCCTTCAAATGGTGCCATTTGAATAGTATAATGGAAACCATTGTTGTAGTAAAATTCCACTTAAGGTAAATAATGAACCCATATACTTTGAAAGTCATGTGAGCATGATCTCAACATGTCTTTTGATTTTTGAATAGTCCTTTTATACTATCCATCGGTTTGAGGGTGATAAGAAGTGCACATATAAAGCTTAGAATCTAAATCCTTCTAAATATTATTTAAAATTTTGATTTAAATCAGGGATCTCAATCGAACACAATTTATAGTGGTTCACCATGAAGTATTACAACTTCATTAATATAAATTTTTGATCGGTTCTCAAGATTTAAATCTTCTCCTATAACCAAAAAATGTTTTGATTTTTTAGGAAAATCAATAATAACACATATCGTGTCATTCCTTATAGGTGTCCTTGGAAGCCCTATGACAATTTCCATTATAATTTCAACCCACTAACACCTAGAAATAAGTAAATGTTGTATAACTTTTCTAGGATGTTTTCTATTGGACTTCACTTGTTGAAAAACTAGACACTCTGGCACATAGCCATCAATTTCCCTCTTCATGTTATCTAACCAAAAAAATTCCTTTAGATATTCATATATCTTGTAACTACCTAGGTGTATAAAGAAATTTGATCTATGAGAATCATCTAATAGTTCCCTTTTTATCTCCAGTATTGATGGAACACAAAACCTATTTCTTGATTTCCTAACTCCACCCTCTTACATGAAGTATTCCAATATTCCATCATTAATGGATTTAATTTTCTTTTGAATATTCTCACCATCGTATTGATAGATTTTTATCTTCTCCATTAAATATTGTTTAGAAATCATTTGAAAAAGGAATGATGTATTACAATACTTAACAATTGTAATGTACATATTTACTAAATCCATTACCGTAGGATCCTTATCAATCCTTATTTGGGTCATAAGTCCATGATCTTTCTTTCTTAATTCATATAATACATTGTTTTCTTTTCTTGGGTGGTAGTGTATTGAGAAACCATAATCTTTTAGTAACTTGTGCCATCGTATTTTCCTCATGTTGAGTACTTTCTAGGTAAAGATGTGTTTCAAACTATTGTGATCCGTATATATCATAAATCTCTCACAATAGAGATAGTGTTTCCATATATTTATAGTAAATATTATGGTTGCTAACACAAGATCATAAGTTGGGAGATTTTGTTCATTATTCTTCAACTACCTTAATACAGAATTAATAACTTTATTGTTTTACATATGGACACAACCCATTCTATTCTTTGATGAATCATTGTATATAAAAAACACATCATTTCCTGGTGTAAGAATCGATATTTTATCATTGAACAATATTATCTTCAATTCCTAAAAAAACTATAATGTTTTTTTCTACACGAACGTCACCCCTTTATGTGTGATATTGGTTAGCAGGTTAGATAATTAGGAAAAATTCAGAATGAAATCCCGATATTAAGCTATTAAATCAATAAAAATACGTACCTAGGTTATTTTCATTGGAGAAGGACATTCTTGGATTGCATTTTTATTCATAGTATAAACTAATATTTCATTCTTATTGATAATATGTCCATGAAAATAATCTTTTTGAATCCCTAATTCACAATTTCAAAACATCCCATATAAAACTTTTCATCTTAGAGCCTCCATAACAATCCTTAAGTGGTTCCCATTATCCTCATGTATTTTGGAATATATCAATATATCATTAATAAATACCACAAAAAAATGTTTAATATATTCTATGAACACTCTCTTCATTAGATCCATAAAAATAGAGGGTTCATTATTCATTCCAAATGGCATTACTGTAAACTCCAAATTTACATACCTAGTTTGGAATGTTTTCTTAGGAATATATTCCTTCCTCACACACAATTGATTATATCAATACTGAAGTTCAATCTTCAAAAAATTGGAATCTATGGATTTGATAAAATAAATCATCAATGTGAGGCAGTGGGTAATTTTATTTATTGTAAGAGAATTTATTTATCTATATTCAATGAACTTCCTCAAGGATTTATCTTTCTTCTTCACAAACAGAACATGGTCTCCCCATAAAAAAATAGTAGGTTGAATAAATATTTTATTACTCAAATCCTCTAGTTTTTTCTTTGGATTCACTAATTCCACAGTTTCTATCCTATAATGTGTCTTTGATATTGTTATGGAATCAGTAATTAGATCAATGGAAAGTTCAACTACAATCTATGGGGGGTTCTCTCATAATTCCTTAAGAAATACATCAATGTATTCATGCATAATTGGTACATACTGAATTCAGGGATTACATTACTCATCCCAATATGTTTTTTTCTCTTACAACCCAAGAATTTCATTTAGTGGAGCTACTGGAAGTGAATATAGATAATAATCATATGATTATTTTTTTCTCTAATGATAAGGGATTCTACATCTTCCTCCCATATCGTAATTTCCTTCTTCTTGAAATAAATTTTCGAATCAAATTTTAAAATCCCTTCTATACTAAGTATTATATAAAAGTAAATCATGGGTATGATGAAATGGTCAGCAACTAAATCAGGTTTATTTTTTTAAAAGGGACTAGCCAACACATTTTTGTTGCAATGAGACATTCCTTATGAGTTTTTGGTTGATTACTACATAATTAAATTAAATTTGAAATTTCTACTTTTCTTGGAAAATTGGGTAGATATAAAACTGTGATGATCCCAAATCAAATATATCATTTTCTAAATTTGAATATAAGATTATTGTACCATACACGACATCATTGGGTACTTCTACTTCATCTATAGTGATCACATAAGCTTGGTAATCTCCCCTTGGCCTCTTCAGTGTTAGATTCCCCTAATGCTTATGACATTGGTTTAAATAAATCCCCAATTCATTGTAGTTAAATAATTTAACATCATTTATTGGTTGATTTCTCTTTCATTCATTATCTCAATGATCCTTTTCTTCAAACTTATAAGAAAATCCCATGCCTTTGAATCATTTCCCAGGATGATTCTTTCCATGGTTTTCACATAATGTATATTTCTTCATTTCATTCTTCTTCTTTGAGGATTTTACTTTTCCATGGTTATCAAAAGACCTATTATTCTTTGGATTTCCCTTGAACATATTGGATATATAAAATACCTTCTCCCTTTTGATAGAACTTAATATTATTTCATTATATGATGAAAATGTTTATGAATCCAATGCCCTTTGAAAACCTGTCTTAAGACCTTTCAATAATTGACCAAACTTGTCTTCCAAATTGCATATGTAATCTACACCAAAACTAGATAATCTTGTGAATGCATCATCATACTCTTCAACACTCTCTTCTTCAATTTACTTCCTTCTAAGTAATTTTCTCTAAATTTTATTTCATTTCACATGAGGTATGTATTTTTCGAAAAACATTTCCTTAAAAAAATTTCATTCCATGTATTCTATTTTGTCTTCCTACATGGTATTTTGGATCAGTGACCACCATTGACTAGCATCACCCTTGAGACAATATACATCATGTACAACCTTTTCAATTTCATTGCATCACAACGCCAAAAACATATTTTCAAGGGACTTGATCCACTACTCATCTACCGATGGTTTAGTAGTACCACTAAAATTTGGGGGTTTTTTCACATAAAACAATCCAATGTAGGTGTAGTATGGTCATTTATCATAACCTGAGTAAGCTATCCTAATATGGTTATGATCTAATCAGCACCAACACTAACTGTGTTAACTTGATCAGTAGGAAAATACCCACAATTTCTGTGAGTATTTATTCATTTCCTTCCATTAGGCACCATTTCTAAACAATGACATACATCAATTAGGTTATGAATCATGATGCAAGATTTCAAACTAGAAAAAAACATAACAAAAATTGAAAACTGATGCATAACTAATCACATAATCATAATCATGGTTTCATTGGGAAAATATTTACTCTTAAATCCTAAATAATTGGTTGAAAAGATAATGTAAATTATCCTATGTATATCCTCTAGGAGTTTCAAACTTGGTGCACAGTAAGGCTGGTTATTGTGTACTAGGTTACTTTGACTCAGGCTCGGGATACCTTGTTGGAGTTGTTACCCCAAGGTATATATGCTCCAGAACTATGTCCCCTTACAGTATCCAGATAGGGATGAATTTTATTGATAAACCACCTACTATATACTTACCAAAAATTTAGAATTTTATTCTATGCTTACCCTCAAATTCTATCCTAGGGTTATGTTCTCTAAACTATGTTTTCTAAATCTGGTTCCCACAATTTCTACAACAATTTCTCTCATACTAACTATAACAACCCTGACCCTAGTAGCCATGATTCGGTGGTAGTTTTATTAAAATTTCATAGATACAATACATAACATCACCAAGGATCATTAGGTATAGTAGTCAAAAAGAACTATATACATACATAGAACCAATTTTATATTGGGAAAAAATAAAATATAATATAATACATAAAAAAACTACATCCTTGCAAATCATTAAATGATATCATCTTCATAACCTAGGGAAGAAAAAAAATAAAGGGTGATCTCAAATTAATAGTAATGGTTACATATAGTATAACAATGAATCAATAATAGGTGAAGCATACTAAATTTAAAATAATTTATATGGAATGATGAATAACTGAAAAAACACACACCATCAATAAGTCGACAATTTAATTTCATACATAGTTTTTTTCATAGTGAAAATCCAATGGATAATGATAAATGAATACTGAATGAATAAAATTATTAATTATTTGAAATTATGTATCTAGCACATACACCATCATACCTTCAATACAGTTTAATTTTGTGGGTAGATACCTATCTGATAATGTTTTGGAAAAAACATGAAGGGTTTTTCACCAATTATTTTGTCCCATGAGACCTATCGATGCATTGATAGGATATAGAGGTATATTACCAAAAATTAAATTCAAAATAATTCTTCATTCATAGATTTAATTCAAGAAAAAAATGCATTATCAATATTAGTATTGTGTATAAGATAAAAAATTCATCAATATTTCCCCAGTTAAAAGAATATTCAAAATAAACACTATTTGTGAAATGGTATATGACTAAGACAATTGTCATATACATGATGCAAGAATATGGATATTTAATATAAATATAATTTAAAATTAAATCTTATCTCAAAGGGTTAGTAGATACACCACATAAAAATTATTAGGTACACATTACCAAGTAAGTCTCAATGAAATGGAAATCGAGACTAAGTCCTTAACCTTATGGATGAATGTGTTCTACACTTGATATTAATGTCATGGTTAATTTGATTAAATCCATTAATTAATCAATTAGTAACATTTTATACATGTATTTTATTTATTATAATTTTATTAAGTTCATTTATTGCCTTTTTTATGAGTTATAAAGAACAATTTTATCATTCAGAAGCATTCATTTTCGTGGTTTTAAAGAACGGTATACACGTGTATATGTATAGAAAATCATGTAAAATGAGAATAGTTGTTCAGAATTGAAATTATTTGTTATTAATAAAAATAAATATTATTAAATTCTTATATATTTCATTTTTTTATATAGTATTATGATGAATCATTAGATAATATGTTAGTGATAATCGTTTAGATTATTTTTACATTTTTTTATCATCACGAACTAGTTTTTGCGTATGAATTATTATTATGTATATATAATAGTTCTAGAAAATTAAATAAGTTATAATAGATATATTATTATTTTTTTAACTATAAAAATGGTTTTATTATTAGCCTTTAAAAAGAAATTTAAAAATGAAAACTCGTCATCCACAAAGCCGGAAAATCGGCACCTCACATATGATGTTTTTATTTTTAAGAACAAAAAGGGGAAGAGAAGGGGTTTGATGATGGATTTTACATTAAAATAATAAAATTATAGTATAAGTTACTAGATTTATAATTCTATTTTGCATATAATAGGTAAAAATGGAATAAAAAGAAAATAAATTAAATGAAATTGAAAGAGAGGAGAAAAGGATTTTCCTCTTGAATTCTTCTCTTGGAGAGCCACCTTAAGGTACTTAGAAAATGATCTTCAGGTGATACCATCAATACTAGAACATGTGGGAGAGTTTTTCATGATCAAATAAGTATAATATAATTGATATTCAAGTCTTTAAATGTACGAGTAGAAGGCATGTTTAGTGTTGGTATTTATAGTGGAGGAGAGGGGTGTTTTTTAACATTTTATTAATTATTTTATTATTTTGGATCAAGACAAGAAATAGTGATGATTATCGAGACTAAATATTGTAAATAGTTCATGTGAGTTCTTAAAAATGGTTATACATAATATATGACTCAATAATTCGTGTAATTAGCTTATACCTTAAATTACTATAATTCACTATTCACCAAAGATTCAACTATTTCAGAAAAATACCAAAAAAGTCAATGTGACCTTTTTTCAATTTGTAGAATTAAAAAAAGAACTCCATTTTATAAAATTATTTTTTTAATATATGAAATTTAATTTTCTTTATTAAAATCATCATTTACTCAAAAAATACCAATTCTAAAATTATAACTAATTTTATAACACTTTGAAAAATTAACTAAGGTGTCATAAAATTATATTATAATCATAAGATATAAAAATATCAATTTGTGATTATATTTTATGAAAATATTTTTTTTATATCATTATATTAATTATATAATTATAAACAATCATTAATGTTTTTTAAAAATTCCAACACTTAATTTATCATTTTCAAAATATTTATTTATTTATACTATGATATAATTATATCATATTATTATTTATCAGATGCATAAATTTTATTTATACATTTATAAGTGAGTTTACTATTTTGTTGGCCAAATTACAATTCATAAGGGCCATATTACTATTACAAAGGTCAAGTCACTATTTCATTGGTATATGTTCTTTATTTGCTAGAAAAGGCCTCATATTTCATTCATTCTTCGTTATAGAGTTTGTTTTGTGTTCTCTATATGATTTTATATGATTTATACTATATGAAATTATTTTCTATGTAATGTAAGTTATTGAACGAATTGAATTTATTTAAGAGGATGCATACTATGAAATCGTGGGTGTTATAACTATTTTAGTAGCCTCCACATTAGTGTACGCTTTATTTGACATAGGTGTGTCTCACTCATTTATATCTAAGGTAATAATATATATCCTAGGCCTTGATATCGAGTTATTTTAAGGAATAATGAATCATGATACCCCATTACATATGTAATCTGAGGGTGTTCATTATTTTAAGAACAGTCCCCTTGAAATAGTGGGATATCTTTTTTGTGAAATCTTTTCTTCCTCGATGTGATGAGTTTTAACATAATCATAAAAATGGACTGGTTAGTTCCATATCAAGCCTAAATTGACTACTATCATTGAAGGGTGATGTTTACATCACAATAGGTTGTTAGAAACATGCATAATGGAGGATTGGATGTCAGTTAGACCACTCAAATCACCAGTATTTACATAGATGATATGGGGTTACGAACCCCTATTTTTCCTCATGTAGTATAGCAGGTTATCGACATCTTTCTTGATGACTTCTCTAGTCTACCTCTGATTTGAGAGGTAGAAATCGCTAGTGACATAGTACCAATAGAGGAATCACTGGTTATTCCTCCTTATAGGATGGAACCTAAGGAGATTCTGGAACTCAAGAAGTAGTTGAAGGATCTGGAGGCTAATGGCATTATACACCCCAAAACATCTCCTTGGGTTTCACAGGTATTTTTCACCAAGAAGGAGGATGGTGCATTCGGGATTTTTGTGGATTACCATCATTTAAAATAGCTCAAAATATAGAACCAGTATCCACTACCTTGAATAAATGACCTCCTTGATTAGATCAGTGGATTGAGAGTGTTTTAAAATATATATTTTAGGTTGGAATATCATCGTGTGTGTTTCAGGACATCACACATACCTTACACAGCTTTCAAATGTAATTATATTCTATAGAAGTACATAGTTATGTCATTCAGACTCATGAATGAAACTTCTATTTTCATGGATCTTATGAATCAGGTTTTCCACCCGTATCAAGATTCATTCATGGATGTATTTTTTATGATATTTTAGTGTATGCATGCTCCAAACACGACCATGCCAAACATCTTGGGATTATTCTCAATTCACTTAGAGATAATTGGTTCTATGCTAAGCATAGTAAATGACACTTTTGGATTGATAAATTACACTTATTGGGTCATATAATCTTGGAATCAGAAGTGAAATTAGACCAAGAGAAAGTGAGAGATATATTTTCCCAAAAATATCCCAAGAATTCCTTTGACATATATAGTTTTATGGGGATATCCAGATATTACAAATGTTTCATCAATGATTTCTCAATTCTTGTAGTGTAGCTTATGGGCATGACAAAAAATGTGTGAAATTTTTATGGTCGAACGCCTGTGAAGAATCCTTTCAGAAGTTAAAGGTCTGTGTGACTTCAGTGTTGATACTAATTTTGTCAGAGCTAGTTAGGGCCTATATTTTATATTTTTAAGCATCAGGAATGAGGAGTTGAGTTGTTCTGGGGAATGATGAGTGAGTCATTTCATAGGCCACACATCAGGTGAGGTAACACAAGCAGAATTACAAGACACTTGACCTTGACCTAGCTATTGTAGTTCAAGCCTTACACTATTGGAGACATTGTCTACATGGAGAGATTTGTTTGTTGCAAACAGACCACAAAATCCTGAAGTACATCTTAGCACAATGAGATCTAAATCTCAGGAAGTGTAGGTGGGTAGAGTACCTATAGTCCTTTAATTTAGAGCATACCTACATACTTGGTAAAGTAAATGCAGTGGCTGATACCCTAAGCCAAAAGACTCAGGTACAGGTAGTTAAAGAGACTAGTGGTTAAAGGAATATCATGGGCATATTCATAGAGATGCACATTGGGATTCATGAGGACCATATTAAGACTATACTCTCAAACTTTCTAGTGGCCTCTACTCTTCTAGAACAAGGGAGTTTGAGACAGATATTTGGTCCCGAAGGACATTTCATAAGGAAATGTGTCTTGTATGATGATAAATAATCATGTTAGACCATGGATGGGTATGATAAATTATTATTCCATGGGATTGTATGGGTCCCATCAGATATCAGAGAGGAGATGATGTGGGAATTCCATGCCTCAGGATGAGTGGTTCACCCTGGTGTCACCAAAATATATTGAGATCTATAGTGCCAGTATTGGTGGCCTAGTATTAAATGCAATATTTTAGACATCATCACTTGGTGTTCCACCTATTTGTAGGTAAAGTTATAACATTAGTGACCAGAAGGGATTTTATATCAATTGTTTATTCCCAAGTATAAATGGGAGGATGTTTCGATGGATTTGGTGATGGATCTACCTATATAACCTCATGGTAAGGATGTAGTGTCAGTTTTCATTGATCATTTGATGAAGGTCGCAAACTTATTATATATGTGAGAGACCTCATCATAAAAATAGAAAGGGAGGCTATATTTTAGGGAGGTTTTATCTCTCCACAGGTCTCATTGTTCTATCATTTTAGACATAGATTCTTGTTTTACATCATGGTTTTGGAAGGGGTACCATAAGGCCTTGGGTAAACTAGTGATTCTAATCATTTTCTATAACCCATAAATCAATAGACAGAAAGAGCTTAATATTCAGGTTCTAGAGGACA
The DNA here is from genome assembly GCA_963277665.1 of Viscum album. NCBI lineage: Eukaryota > Viridiplantae > Streptophyta > Magnoliopsida > Santalales > Viscaceae > Viscum > Viscum album. The sequence goes on along the minus strand of OY728143.1, from coordinate 450,374,767 downwards.
TGCTTCACGCATGTGTCTTAGAACATGGGTGTTCCTGGGAGAAACACATCCCCCTGTAGAGTTCACTTATAACAATATATTTCAAGATACCATCAGGATGGATCCTTTTGACGACTTATATTGTAGGTATTTCTGCTCACCCTTATGTGGGATAGAGTCAAGGGAGGTAGTTATGCTTTGACCATGTCTCATGTAGGAGACTACAGAGTAGGTCCATCTGTTCAGAAAGCGCATGTTAATTGCTTAGTCCAAAAAGCATTTGTATGCCAACAGACACCGGTGACCTATCATGTTCGATTTTAGAGACTAGGTTTTCTTATGATTCTCACCTAGGTTAGGCCATAGACATATTCAAATGTAGGGTAATTTATCACTGAGGTTCATCAGACCATTTGAGGTTATGAAACCGATCCGAATAGTGGCTTATCATTTAGAAATTCCTTAGATATTCCAACCTATGCATGATGTATTTCATTTATCTCAACTTCAATAATAATATATAGACCCATCACTTATATTTAAGCCTAATGAGGTTGAATTGGATGTAAATGCTTACTTTTAGGAGTATTTGGTTTGTATTGGTGATCATATCATGAAGATACTCTGAGGCATGTTAGTTTCTTTAGTACAGGTTCTATGGTAGAACGAAAGAGTATAATTTGAGAATTGGGAGTATGAAGGTAATATATGAGCTTTGTGGCTAGAACTCTTTGCTGATGATACCTCTTTACCCTTAGAATGCCAATTCGGAGATAAGTTTCTTTAACAAGGGGATATTTTAATGACCCATCTTTTCATGATGGTATGTATCATTTTGTTTTGGATTAAATTTCTTTAAATTACACTATTAATGATTCCTAATCAAGTAAAGGAGGTCTCAAGTTCGTCTGGGGCTCATTCAGGTCCTAGAGCCCCAAATGGGAAGAAACGACTGGGCTACATGGTTAGGAGAAACCATGTATCCTAGCTCAGACAGTTTCCTTAAACCCTAAAGTTGCAATCCATGGAGACCGGGGGGCCACATGATTTTTCTACAACCATGAAACCCTAGTAACATGTCCATGTGATGTTGAAAACACTCTTTTATAGTGGGTTTTCATGGTTTGTGCATGGTTAGATAAACATTATTCCTAACCGTGTAAGGTCCCCCTTTGAAGTAGTGAATTGTGCGTAGTTTGTGAATGGTTTGGCCAAATCATGAGGCCAAACTATGATACTCCTATTTTAAGCATGAAAGGACCACTTTTACACTCATTTAGAATATAACATTATTTATTCTTCTTCTTTTTGTTCTCCATTGTATGGCCTTCTATTTCTTAACTTGTGAGCTCCCAATTTCTTCAATATAGGCTTTGAAGTAACTTTCTAATCTGAAGTCTAATTCTAGATACGTCAAAGGTGTTTTATTCTTTAAGGTGAGATCTCAAATCTAATCCCTTCATATCTAAGTTTATATTTTTATCCATTTTTTTATTTAGGTTGAAGCATGTTTTTCTTATTTTTAGGTATTTGGACCATTTCATAGATTTCTTCCAACCTACATCGAATTTGAGGTCAAAATCGGGTGAGGAGTCATATACAACCTTGAGGTATGTGGTTTCATCATTTTTCCATGAGTTTTGATGATTTGTATCTTTGGCGTTGTGTTGAATGCCATTTTTTGGGAATCCCAGTTAAATTGATTTCTTCATGGAAAATTGATCGACACATCTATATACACTCCCTTTGATCCCTATTTAGTAGATTATAGGATGTTTACCTCTTATATAAACACCCTTGGGGTGCCAAGTTGAATTTCCCCATATGGTTAAATGTGCATATTCCATGATCACCTCCAAAGCGTGTGAATCAGTTTTAAAATGGAATTTACCTCATTATATGAATGATTAATGGAACCCAAGGCACCTTTTATGTTCTTGGACAATATATAATTGGAATTTATCATGTTGGAAATTTCATTATTGATCATGGTACCCCTAAAAATGACTTTTTAACATTATAAATTGAATTTCCATTTGTAAATTAATTATGTGAATTGATTTTATGGTGGTGGATTATACATGATGCTTCTCAAACCTTAAATTAATTAAAATGGTTAAAATAAAATGACATATGATGGGTGAAAAGTGCTCACCATTTATTATTATTTACCAATTATTTTATTAAACTGTTATGACACATTTATATATATATATATATGGGCTTGATGAACATGACACATAAGAGGTAATGCCTCACATATTATAATATATATATTTATATTTATATATATTTAGTTACACCTTGACATAGGTTGTGGTATTATGGTAAGGGTTCTGTTGAGCATGATGGTATCATGTTCTCTTATATTGAGGGTTGAGCATGATATCTCTCACAACAGACACTAGTTGAACATTAGATGTGACCTTCCACATCCCTTGTTGGAGTATTGAAATGATGGCATAGTTACCATCTTGAGTGATGAGCATGGTTTATCCCACTCACTATAAAATATAGGTCATGTACCCTTCTGCATCATCTTATTAGATAGTTAGACTGGTTATGGATGTCTAAGTTACACCCCGGTCCATCTCGCACCTAGTATTATTGGCATACGACCACTAGCATCCACATATCCTTGGTTCATATAAGTGGAGGAAATATATAACTATACTATCTATATTATTTCAATATATATATATATATATATTGTTCATAATTTTAATTCCATCCATGAGATGAAGCGGGTAGAGCCTCCTGGTGTCCTTTAAGAACACGAGATGGTTGTTGTTTATTTATTTATCTTTTTTCAATTAATTATGATTTCATGGACACTATTTAGTTATGAGTTCTTATTGGATTACTTCTAGATGATATTGGTGGTAGCCTACAAGGATCTTTATCTCACACCATACTTCGGATATCATTGGAAGACAAGAATATTATATGGTTGTAGGTATAGATAAGAGAAAGTTATATGTTACAGGTTGTTGATATACTTATCTTATATATTGAGTTTAGAGAAGAGGACCAAGCATTCACTCGAGATTCTAGTGGGGTATCTTTTTTTTATAGTTTTTGTATATTTATATCCATGTTCTTTTTTTAACTTTAGCATGCCATGTGTCCATATATCTGGCACTACCTAGTGGATTTTGAATTTATTATTCAGTTGATTAGTTATTTATTATTCCTCTAATTGTTTATTTATTATGTATGTTTATATTTCCTTCTGATACTGTTGTTTGTTTACTATTGTATCCATTATAACACTCTGACATGAGGGTACAACCTCCACACTAAACCACATTTACAACCTCAATACTAGTCAGTAGCCTCTGGCGTACGGGGAGGCATGCATGATGTCATGTGACCCACCGGCTCAAGGTAAAGGTAAAGTGGATCCTTGGTTGGGACATTATAGGAATAAATTTGGGTAGGATATAAACCCCTATTTTATTTTATTCTATTTTATTATTTTTGTTTTCTGAACATAAATGTGGGATCAAATTGTGAATATATGGAACTTTAATTTATTACTCTATCTAGTTTTATATTTACATATTGTCAATTTCCCTAGTTGTGATTTGTATATATAGAAGTATCTGTTAGATTATTTTATTGATATTATACTCTGATATAAGGGAATATTCTTCTCCAGTGGCTTCACAGGTCCCCACTACTAGTCAAAAACCTCTGGCATATAGGGAGGTTCTCCTAAGGCCATGTAATGTTCCACAGATCTGGGTACTGTACAGGGGTATAGGGAGGAGGGACATTGAAATGTTTTAGCAGATCAATATTTTCATTTAGTAATACTATTTGATCATGAAATATTCGAAACTAAGATGTTTTAGAATCATGGTAATGAGATCATCCCTTTGTTCTTACAACCCCATGTACAAAGTTAAAATCTATGTTTCTAGGGATGGGAATTGATTTTCTAGATTTATTCATTTACAGTTGATTTATTTCCACTTTTGGTGGTACTAATGGGTGTGATCCTATTGATTCATGGGATTTTATCTCTTGGCCTAGTATGTATAGAGGGTGTTTTTATTCATGCATCATACTTGGAACATATGATTTGGGTTTCATATTTATGTTTCTTGTGATTTATAGTTGTCTGGTATTTATGTGGGATGATTTTTTATTTACTATTGTGGGTTATATCTTCTGGTAATTTATATCTACCTATGGTTTCAGATAATAGATAATGGGTGGTTATTAAATTTTTTTATATCCATTTATATGGTGTTTTACCATATAAATGTAAGGTTGAATTCTACACGACCAACTCCTCTGGTGGCTTCTTGTTAACATTTAGAAATAAATGAGTTAAAAGTGATGATTTTAGTAAGATAATGTGATATTATGAAAATTATAAGGTTCTTTCACTCATAAATTTCGAATGACATTATATCTAGTAAAAACCATTGAATGTGAAGTTTGATAATGTTTTTGAATTTCAAGTTGTTTTGAAATTAAAATGTTTTAAAACTTGAATAATTGGGTAAAAATTTATTGTTCTTAATAAAAGTGAAATAATAAATAATTAAATATTTATGGTCCCTAGTGATGGGAGGCCCTTGTGTTCATGACCTAACACTATGTAAGGGTAGTTTGGAGCAAGAGAGAGATTATGGGTAGTGACAACCTTTGATATGGGTTGTGAGGCCTTGATGGGTCTGGGTGTTCTTGATAGTGGTATGTTCGCTGTTGTGGCCTCGGTTTGGTTGTGACCTTAATATTGTGATATATCCTTTGTATAAAGGTCTATTTTCACCCTTGTGAGGTTGTGAACCTTCTGAGGTGTATAGGACACTAGAACATGTGTCTTGGATTATAGTTTTGATGATCATGGGTGTGTGGGTCCTAAATTTAGTTGTTGAATTTGGTGTGTTATGTGCTATATGTTTTGGAACATTGGTAAGAATTCAAATTGTGAGTAGTGGTTTCAGAGAGTATATAAATATGGTGGAAGGTATGAAATAATACTAGTATTTGGAAAATTTATTGGGGTTTTTTAGTGTTGGGGTGGTAGTTTTGGTGATAATGGGAAAGAATGAGTGGGGATATCTTAATGTTGTTGATTCTTTAGATGTGTGATATGAGGGTATATGTTTTGGATAATGGGATCTACATAAGGTAGGATCTATCAAGTTTTTGGTAAATTAATGATTGTTTCATGGATCTTATAAATGAATCAACTTGAGTTCCTGTGTTTTGGAATTAGGTTGTTCGTGAAGAGAAGGATCATTCAAATTCCTGAACCAATTGTTTTGGTGTTATTTTGATGTGGTAATTAGTGTTAACCCTGTGTACACAAGTCTCGTACTGATAGAGCATTGGTAAAAACTTATAATTTTAGAATAATGACATAGATTATGGGAATTTGTGAGGTTTGGATTGACTTGGGGTGATGTAAAGACTATTGGTTGAATGTATCAAGCATCCCTTGAGTATGATAAGGCTGAAAAATTATATGTCATGATCAGCTGTTTGAGAAGGTTCATGGACATAGATTTGGTAATTCATGAATCATGGGGCATTAATTTTTTTGGTAAATTTTTGTAGGGGGGATATGAGATTCTTATATTTTGATGAGTTAGAGGTGTAATTAATTTGTGGGAGATGAATGATTTTTCTGGTCATGTGATTATGTGTATCATGAGTAATAACCCATTGCATTTGATGAAAACAAGGTGGTATAAGTTGGATATGAAATAGTCCAATTGAATTTTTGTGTGGTAAAATTGAGCTCCTACATTATGTTGAGAATAATTAATGACTTAGAGTAGCTTGAGTAGTGTGGTGATGGAATTGTCACCGTGAACGTTAATTCATGAATATTACCAGAGATTTGTGAGGTGGTATCAATATTTAATTAGTGAATCCCTCTAAATATGAGGTGACATGAAGTGGATGTGATTCTTTTGGATAGGGATTCATCGGGCATCAAATTGGGGTTTTTGTATCCATATATTGAAAGGAAATACCATGGATGGATTGGAGTACAATTGCACAAACAATTGTTTGAACCAGACAGAGCTGTCACGGGTTGGTGGATGTGTTGTACGTGACACTTTTTTGAATTGAGTTAGTTTTTTATGACATATAATGTTGATTTTTTATAAATTATTAGTGTAAAATAAATGGGGATTTCACTATTATCCATTTTGAGTGAGGTACTAGATATGGATTGGATATCAGTGAATGTTGTGGGTGTAATTCTTGATAGTCATGGATGGGTGGTAGTTGACGTTTTATTTTTTCACTCAGGTGAGAGTGAGATAGCCATACCCACACTGGTGGAATCTGGTGTTTTCTCAATCATAATATATCATCGGTTTGTTCAAACCGTTGTTATAGTGTAGAATAGGGAAATATTTTCCAACGATTTGAACAAATCATTGGAAATGCCTAATATTTCCGAACGATTTTCCAAACAGTTGGGAAATAAATATTTTCTCTAATATATACCAAAGATTTATCAGAACCGTTGGTAAATAGAGGCTTTTCCAGTGGTTTTTAAAAACCATTGGGAATGTTTTCCCACAAATACCCAGCTCCTGTGCTCCCACTCGGCCCGATTGTAGACCTAATCAAGAGCTCCTCTCGAACTCTTCTCAGCCGCGAAACTCCTTCCAGTCATAGATCCTTCTTCAATCAAACAAATTTTGATTTTTACACTTCAAATTAGTAATTGTTACCTTAGTTTTAGTGTTTTTACTCTCTTTTTTTCCTTTTGTTGTTTTTATTTCTTCTAAATTACAGTTATTTCTATCTTTGGAGTACTGCACCCTTTGGTTTGTTTTATGTTTTTTTGTTCTACACTTCAAACATGGTAATGGGTTTGTTTTGTGGGGTTAGTTTAGTGTAGGGGATAAAGGCTTTGTTTTATGTTTTTTGAACTTTATTTTAGTTTAAAATTGGATTTTAATTTTGGTGTTGGTTGGATGATGGATTAGAATTGTGAACACCCACGACCCCCACAACTAGGACACCTCCCACCCCTGGAGCCCCCTTAGACACCCCCCCATTGGACAGCCCCCCATCCCCCTACACCCCCACCCCCTGGACACCCTCACCCATTGGAAAACTCCCTCCCCTCCCCAACCTCACCCTCCCTGGACACCCCTCACCTCCCATGGACAGCCCACCCCCCTAGTCACCCCCACCCCTTGGACACCCCCACTCTTTGGACAACCTAATCCCCCACCCCCCAAAACTCCCCCACCCTTTGTACACCCCCCCCCCCCCCTACCCCCACCCCTAGACACCCCCACCCCCTGGACACCCCCACCCTCCCTGGACACCCTTCACGCCACATGGACAGCCCCCACCCCCCCCCCACCTCCACCACCCCTAGACACACCCACCACCCCTAGACACCCCCTCCCCTGGACACCCTCCAACCCCTTAAATATCCCCCCCTCCCACCCCCTTAGACACCCCCCCCCCCGGACACCACCACACCTCCTAGACACAACTGCACCTCCTAAGTGGCTGACCCAATTTTTATATTGGAATTAACAATGTAGTTGATTTCCCATTTTCCCAATGAAATTTTCTAAGTAAAACATAGAGCCTTATAAACTAAATTTGTCATGTTTTGATAAATTGAATTTGTTGTGTTTTGATAAACTAAATTTTTCAGGTTTTGATAAATTCTTTGGGTTGTTTGGAATGAAATGGCTAATGCATGATTGTTTGGCTACCTTAATGAATAATATAATTTTAAATAAAAATAACCTAACGAGAGTTGCAGGAGGGGTAGGGGATATTTAGGTGTGGGGGGGTTGTCCAGGTGGGGGTGGGTTGTCCAAGGTGTAGGGGGCTGCAGGGGGTAGGGGGCTATAGGGGTGTGGGGGAGGGAGTATAAGCTTCCCCAAAGAGGGGTGTGGGATGTACCGGGGGTCAAGGTGGGGTGTCCAGGTGGGGGAGTGGGGTGTGGGGTGTTCTGGGAGGGGGTGGGCCATCCAGGTGGGGGTGATGTCCATGTGGGGGTGGGGGAATGTCCAGGTGGGGGGATTGTCCAGGTTGGTGGATGTCCAGTGGGGGTGGGTTGTCCAAGGGGGTTGTAGGGGAGGCAGTGTGGGCTGTCCAGGGAGGGGTGGGATGTCTTGGGGGGGCTATCTAGGTGGGGGAGGGGGTATGGGTTGTTCATGGAGGGGGGGTTGGGCTGTATAGTGTGGGGTGGGGGCATAGGATGTCCATCTGGGGGGGAGAGGACTATCCAGGGGGTTTGTCGGGGGTAGGGGGCTCCAGGGGAGGGGGGTTTCCAGGGAGGGGTTGGGATGTCCTAGGGGATATCCAAGTGGGGGAGGGGGTATGGGTTGTCCTAGGAGGGGGGTATGTCCAGTGGGGGTGGGGGTGTCATGTCCAGGGGGGCTGTCGGGGGGGGGGGGTTAGGGGGGGCTACGGGAGGGGTGTGGGCTGTCTAGGCAGGGGGTGGGTTGTCCAAGGGTGTTGGTAGGAGGGCTATCCAGGTGGGGGAGGGGATGTGGGATGTCCATGGGGGTGGGGGTGGGCTGTCGAGGTGGGGGTGGGGGTTTTGGTTCTCCAAGGAGGAGGGGGTGGGCTGTCCAGGTGTGGTGGGGGTGTCTAAGTGTCGTGGGGGGCTATCTGGGTGGGGGTTCCATGGGGTGGGGGCTGCAAGGGTGTGGTGGGGTGTGGGTTGTCTAGGGAGGGGGTGGGTTTTACACTATGATAGTCTAAAAAAATAAGAATCAAATATAACCAATGTATAGTTTCTTTCACATGTTAAGACTTTTCTTGAAGTTCCATACCAACACTCACTCTTACCCTTCTAAGAAGAAGTGATCTCTACAAAGAAATCTTACACAGGTTCTTATCCACTATCCATATCGATCTCATACAAATTTAACATTAGTATAACTTCATATCACTTAATTATATAACAAGGCTCATACTTCTATGAGTAGTTTTTTATCGAAACATGGCTCATAAAATCCGATCCTCGCATGATATTTGGTAGCATGTTCACAATTGGGTGTGTTATGATTTATATGTATGGTATTCATAGATTACACCAACAGTCTTCTCTATCATCTAAAATAAGCTAGAAATCACGCTACAATAGGATAAATATTGGATTTTATTACCATTGTTTGGGGGTGGACACCCCCACCCCTTGGAAATCCCCCACCCCCTTGGACACCTCCCACCCCTGGACACCCCCACCCCTGTGGACAGCCCTGCCACCCCTGTGGATAGCCCTTCCACCCCCATGGACAGCCCACCCACCCCCATGGACAGCCCGCCCACCCCCTAGATAGCCCCGCCACCCCCCATGGATAGCCCACCCACCCACTATGTACCTCCATGTACAGCCTTGCCACCTGCTGGACAGCCCGCCCACCTCCTGGACACCTTGTACCCCCCAGGCAGCCCCCACCCCTTGAAAATCCCTCCACCCCCTGGACCCCCCCCCCCCCCCCGACCCCCCCTAATCTGTCCTGCCACCCCCTAGAAGCCTCGTACCCCCCTCGACAGCACCCCCACCCCTGGGGACAGCCCCCCCTGAACATCCTGTACCCCCTGGACAGCCCCGCCACTCCCGTGGATAGCCCTCCCACCCACCCCGTACCTCCTGGACAACCCCTCCACCCCCTAGATATCCTGCACACCCCCTAGACATGTCGTACCACCTGGACAAACCCAACCCCCTAGAAAGCCCCCCCCCCCCCCACCCCCTGGACACCCTGGATCCCCCTGGACAGCCCTTCCACCCTCATGGATAGCCTGACCACCCCTTTGGTCACCCCCTCCCCCCATGGACAGCCCCCCACCCACCCCCCTTGGACACCCGCCCACCACCCTTCAGACACCCCCCATCCCCCCGGACACCCCCACCCCTGGAAATCCCCCCCCCCCACACCCACCACTAAAACACCCCCGACCCCACTGTACATCCCCTCCACCCCCATGGACAGCCCAACCACCCCCTGTGGACAGCCTTCCCACCCCCTGGACACCACGTACCCCCCTGAACAGCCCTGCCATTCCCTGGGCAGCCCACCCACACCATGGACACCTTGTACCCCAGGACATCCCCCACCCCCTAGACCCCCCCCCCCACCCCCTGGACACCCCCGACCCCCTGGACAGCTCTGACACCCCCATGGACAGCCCGCCCACCCTCCCCCCTGGATAGCACATACCCCCTAGACAGCCCCCACCCTCGTGGACAGCCACCCACCCCCTGGACACCCTCCCACCATGCCCCGAACACCCCTCATCCCCCTGGACACCCCCACCTCTAAAAATCCCCCCCTAAAACCCCTGACCCCACTGGAAATCATTGCTGCCCCCGTGGACAACCCGACCACACACCGTGGACAGCTCGCCCACCCCCCTAGACAGCCCTGCCATCCCCATGGATAGTCTGTCCACCCCTGGACACCACGTACCCCCTAGACAGCCCTGCCCACCCCCTGGACACCCTGCTCACCCCCCTAGACACCCCGTACCCCCACATGGACAGCCCCCCCACCCCCAGCCCTAAATATCCCCCTCCCCCTAGACACCCTGCCCCCCTGGATAGCCTCTCCACCCCTGTGGACAGCCCACCCACCCCCCTATACACCCCGTACCCCTTGGACATCCTCCCCCCCCCCCACCCCTGTGGACAACCCACCCACCTGGACACCCCGACCCCCCAAGATAGCCACCACCCCCTGGACAACTCTGACCCCCCTTGACAACCCTACCACCCCTTGGACACCCCCACTCCCTTGGGCGATGTATGTGACCACTCAAATTATCTACTAAAATATAAAATTTCATCGATCTAAAATTTAGTCAACTGCTGAATAATTCTCCTCCACAAGTGTACATGATCTTGTACTCTCTTGTATAGTTCTTTAAAGATATTTTATTATAAATATAGTATTTCGTTTTCTTTTATATTATGATTCTCATATAGAGTAGTGTGTTAATTATGGATTCATATAAAGTGAACAATTCTCATTTACTTAAATATATTTTCTATGAAACTTCTATCTTATTTAATTTTTTCTGACGAAATGAATTATAAATTTTTTTTACATAATGAATAGAAGTTGGATATATGAAACCTATCATATCTCAATCGATTTTCAAAACAATTTGGAGAGCTTTTTAGATTTTTAATTTCACAATGCTTCATATAGTGGTCACATACACTGCCCCTGTTACAAGTGTGTTAGAAGACCTCGGTTGAGGCGTGAAGAAGTCAGCTTTCACAAAACCAAATATGGTTTTCGATCAAACTACTCTATGTGGTATCACAATGAGAAGAAAATGACATCTCAAATTGTTGATGATCCAAATGAGAGGACTAGATTGGAGAATTTATTATATGACCAGTTTCCATTTATTCATCATGAGGAAAAAGAAATGATTCCAACCCCAGATGATTTAAATATAAGCATACATGATGTGTCTAATGAAAATGATGATGTTTTCGGGGTGAAAAAATTGAATGATGATGCCACGACTCCATTATATCGACAATGCGGTAAAATGAAAAAGCTGTAATTTTTAATCTGGTTGTTTCTTGGGAAAACCATGTATGATATTTCTAATACTTTCATCAATTAAATTCTTACCTTCTTGAAGGACTTACTTCTAGATGATGTAGATATTACCTCAAACCACTATATGGCATGGAATATAGTTGAGGAAATTGGATTTTCAAGAAAAAAAATTCATGCTTGTCCAAAAGATTTCAGTTTATTCTAGGAGGAAAATGATGAACAGAATGATTTTATAAAATGTGGAATATCCCACTAGAAGCCAAAAGTTAATGGAACACCATCCCATGTGCCACAAAAAGTAATGCGGAACATTCCATTAATCCCCAGACTCCAGAATCTTTTTATTTATGAAGAAATATCAATAAAAATGTGACGGCATGATACCAAATGAAAAAAGGATAATAATGATTTTGTTCACCCTGCATATGGATTTTCATGGCAGAGATCTGATGCTCGATATCCTGATTTTGCAGCTGACGTGTGTATTGTGAGGTTTGGTCTTTCATGTGACGGTTTTAATCCTTTTGGGTTGATGCTTACGTCGCACAGAACATGGCTGATTATTATACACTTTTATAATCTTTCCACATGGTTTGTATGAAAAAATATTTCACTTTCTTGATTATACTCATATCTGACCCTTCTGATCATGGAAATGATATAAGTGTATACATGCAACCTTTAATAAAATATTTGAAACTTATTTGGGATGTGGGTGTGCGCACATGCGATTCATGTTCAAAAGACATATTTCAGATGTGTGATGTGCTTATTTGGACGATCAATGATTTTCGTGCTTATGTAATGATGTTTGGATGGAGCACGAAGGGAAAACTATCATGTATTGTTTGTATAAATAACACAAGATCCAGAAGACTAAAACAACATTGTAGTATCCATTTTATGGGACATCAACAATTCTTTCCAATGAACCATCCGTATAGAAATAATCGTCAAAGATTTGGCAATACCATAGAGACCGATGATCCACTTCAGCGTATGTGGGGAACTAATGTGCTTAATAAATTCAAATATTTCAGTTTTTCGTATGGGATGGGTCAAATGAAATATGGAAAGAGAAAGAATTTTTCCACTGAAACCTGTTACAATTAGAAGAAGAGAAGTATCTTCTTTGAATTTAGTTATTGGTCGACTAATTTTTTACGCCATTGCTTAGATGTAATGCACATTGAAAAAAATATATGTGAAATGTTTCTTTTGATTCTTCTAAAAGTAAATGGAAATACAAAAGATGATTTACAGTCTCATCGTGACTTGGTGGACTAGGGAATCATACCGGAATTGCATCATGTGGGTATCATTGAAAATAAATGGAAACTTACATGTGATTCTTATGTGATGACACCTATAGAAAAAAATAAATTTCTAGAAGTACTAGAGACTATCAAAGTTCATCATGGATATTCAAGAAACATATCCAAATGGGTCAACAGAAGAGAGTTGAAGCTAAAATCATTGAAGACTCGTGATTATCACATCATTCTGCATGAGTTGATTCCAATAGCAATTCATCATCTTTTTTCAAAAAATGTAAGGGTGGTTGTTATTTGGTTGTACCATTTGTTTAGAGATATTTGTGCTAAGAATTTGTCCAAGTGTTTCTTGAAAAAAAAATGTTGGCAGATTCCCCATTAATTTTGTGTGAGTTAGAGAAAATATTTCCTCCATCATTTTTCGCATGTATGCTGCATCTGACTGTCCATATTCCAACTGAAATACTTCTCAAAGGACATATTTCATTTCATTGGATTTATCCAACTGAATGAAATATGTACACATTAAAGTCTTATGTCCGTAACAGGAATCATCTTGAAGGTTCTATCGTGAATAGTTACCTGGCTCAAGAATGTATGGATTTTTACTCTATATATTTGTCTGATTATACTACTAGAATGAACATGCCAATGAGAAATGAATAAGAATAGTATGAGAAAATTAATCCCAGTTTTCCAACACTTCCTCAAAAAAGAAGAATTCCTGGGTCATATACATTGACGACATTAAGCCTTGAAGAGCGGAAGATGGCACAACGCACAACTTTGTTCAACTGTGACTTGTTCAATGACTACATCTTCTAAGTAAATTGTATATTTATATCTTATATATATATATATATATATTAAACTATTCTTATTTTTATCTACAGGGAACATAAAGTGATGATAAATAGAATGCATCATTCATTATCTTTGAGAAGGAGGGAGACTTTGCATAGTAAAAAGTTTTCTGGTTGGTTAAAATTGAAGGTATAAATATTACTATTATAAAATAATTAAAAAAATAATTAATTAAGTTAAATATTGATTTATATTTCAAGTATTGAGTTTTCCTACTGACTCTGTCTTTGATGAAATAAGAGCATTGGATTTTGTTCCTGATACCATGGTTCATGACAGTAAATCAATTCTTATCAATGGGTATAGATTTATTATCACTGAACGAGAAAATAACATGAGAACACAACATGATCATGTTATGGTTACTTCCACAACAGACTGTTATGATTCTGCATAAGATAGTAGACAACGATTTGAAAATAAAGGTTATTACGGAGTCATTGAAAAAATAATAATATTGGATTATTATTGACATGGATGAGTCATGCTGATGAAATGTAAGTTGTTTGATTTGATGATGAAGCAAGGCACATCTATTAATGAGTGTGGATTTCAAGTAATTGATATTACTCACACTATTACTACTAATTAACCATATGAATTTTCATAAATGGAGAAACATATTTTTTATGTTAAAGACCATCTTCGACCTGAATTTGGTGTCATTATGGATGTAATTAAAAGACATATTTTTTATGATGGTGATGATGGAATTGACACCATCCCTAATGCCATTGGAAATGATCCATTTATTAATTTTGATGACTCCAATAGCACAATTTTTATAGTTGAATGTGAACCTGAAGTTGTGGTGGGAAATATATAAAATCATCCATTCATGTTCTCAGTTCTTTTGGTTTACCTCGACTTGGGCTGTTAAGGTTGGTACTCTTCAAATTAATTTAATATTGATTAAAATATGTTGTATCTTACATGTCCATTATGTGAATTTTCAATGTTTATTGGTTACAATTTTATTTGAATTACATTTTATAATTTGGAATTGAACTTTATTCAAACCTACGAAACCAACATTTCTAACTTGGTGAACATTTCATTGCTTCGACTATGATTTGTATAAAATTGGTATGACTCTAATACCTCTCTTTAAAATTTTACTAGGTAATGAACATTATGGTTTGTATTCTTCTTCAAAACATGTATTGAAACTTGCATCATCTACCTGAGCTAAAGAAATTATATTTTTCCTTAATTTTGACAACTGCATTACCACTTATGAATTTGGTAGAATCAATGTTCCAGGATTTTAATAGACTGATAACACTTAGTAAATAAACATCCTACTAAAAATTAAATTTCTTTATTACATCTTGTATGATTTATGGACTTCATTATATATTTATTCAATCTCATCTAAAACAATGGTTAGTTAAATTATCCATGAATTCCCCTATTCACTCTCATTTATTTTGTTTTTTGGGTTACACATTAGTTATAATTTTCTATTTAATTACATATTTGTTTTTAAATGTAAAAAATGAAACCAATTAAAGAGAGGTGAAGAAAACAGATTATGGACAACAATCGTCGCATGACTGAGCAGGGCATTCCACCACTAGTTTCTGCAGTGAGTATTTAATTTCAAATATATATATTTAAATAATATATAATGTCATGTGACTAATTTTTTATAAATATTTTTGTAGGATCCATCTATTAGGTGACTATTATTTGATGAGCAGCCTATTAGTGGTCCTAGAAATCCGGGTGTTCATATGAGAGGGTGGTACGAGAGCTAGACGATCTGGTTGGTGTACCCGATTAGACCATGCCCCTCCCACTAACATACCATCCATCCCACATGATAATCCCGGTGTTTCATTAGGGACACACTAAATATTTAGGCCTCCCATTTAGTCACCAACATTTACATCTAAGCCTCCAGACCCATCTGTACCATATCCGATGACGATTCCCACTACCCGTCCACCATTCGGCCAGTCATCCCTATCATCTTCTTTTACTTCTGCTTCCTTATCTCCGAGATTTTATATTCCATGTTCTTCGACTTCTGCTCCGCTAGAGTTTGTCTCTATGGAGAATCCATTAGGACCCACTCCATCTGTACAGGGTGTTCCTTCAGTTTTTGCAGATCCAGCGGCGCCCATTGATCAGACTACTGTAGGAATACTTGTACAGCCCTAACAAATTTTTAAACAATTATTTATTTTCATTATAACAAGTATTGATAAAATATTTGTTTTTACTTCATAATAGATACATCTACTGATAGGAGGTGAGGGAATATACGTATGTGTGCGGTGTGGAACCACCATATGCAGTTAATGGTGGAATACAATGAAGATAGTCAGATGATTGAAAATCAGGGCAGCAACGTGGGAGTTTTTTGGTGAATCTTTCCAAAAACTCCGACATCATTCCTTTCAGCTCACTCACATGGAGATTGCTTCCAAATAAAGTCAAGGATAAAGCCTGGGCAGAGATATAGGTAAAAAACTATGTTGTATTTAATGAAATATATTAATTTTTATATTTATATGAATTAATATTTTCTTGTCAACTGCGGTTTAATTTCCATGATGGTGAGGTTGCACGTCCAACACATCTAAAGGATTTTGGCGAGCCTTGGAGAGCTTATAAGCATGATTTGTACATTAGCTTGGGTGCTAGAGTGGGCACACAGTTAGATGCGGTCCCTGTCATGGATGATTTTCTGTTAGAATAGTACTGACAGATGATTACTTATTGGACGACTAGCCAATTTATGGTATTAATCAAATTAGAGGTATTTAAAAGAAAATTTACATGTTTTTTTAATACTAATTATTGAATTTTATATAGGAATCATCTGGAAGAAATAAAAAAAATATTGATGATAAGAAATACATACACACATTGGGATGTACTACGATGAAAGATCATGAGAGGTAGTAGGTATGACAATTTATAATCTTTCTTTACGACCTACACTTTATATTGCTTCCTATATAATTTATTTGATCGCTAAAGTTGTTATATAATTTTAGTTATGAAATTAATGATTTTTTGGTATCCTATTTTTAATTATGGTTTTCATACAATAAATTTTATTTTAGAGGCATAAATTTAATATAGAAGGACGTCTTCCTCAAGAAAAATGGTTTTTCTCAAGTAGAAAGAAGAAATATGGAAGTGCGGTTAATGAACTGACTTAGAAGCTGATTGTAAGTTTTACTTTGTAGATTTAAAATTTCAATCTATCTTCTGTAACTTAATAATCTATTTATATGTGTAAAATGCTTCTTTAGAGGCCCTTTATTTCCACTAACCTGAAAATTTTGGGTCAAACGATTACTAACATCTGGTGTTCAGAGATGAACACTCTGGTAGAGTACGCTACCGACCTAGGAAGAGTATAGTTCCAATGAGTTATTAGACCTCCTTAGGCACGAGTTGTAGTGCTGAAAAGTTGCAGTAGGTTAAGGCATAAGCATAACAGGATGAAAAAAGGGCCATAGAGACGGAGGATCTATCTGCTAGGGAAAACACTGCATTTATGAAACTGATGGAAGTTTTACGTCCAACACATCCACCAAAGGCCAGCACTTCTTTTGATGAATATATGACATCTATGAGTTCTATATTTGTTGCACTAGGTGGTAGTTCTAGTAGTGGTCTACATGATGGTGATGATGAGGCTGGGGTGGAGGAGGAGGCTGAGGAGGAGGCTGAGACGGAGGAGGAGGGCGAGGAGGAGGAGGAAGAGGAAGAGGAGGAAAATGAGGAGGCCATGGCTAAGTACGAGGGCGAGGAGGAGGGCGGGGACGATGATGGGGATGACGATGAATATGAGGGTGAGAGAGATTATTATGGTGATGATAGTTATTGGGATGAGGGGTAGATTGATCTGTTACCTTATTGACCGATATTACTGACCTTTTATGTTTATTTTTTTTATCCCTGAATATATGTGTTATTAGGTAGGTCACATTATCATTATTTTTTATCTATAAATAATAAAACTTGACTTGATGATTTTTGTGATTTATTCCTCCATCCCCTAGATATACCCCCCCACCCTGGACACCCCATACCCCCTGGATAGCCCCGCCACCCCCATGGACAGCCCACCCACCCCCTAGATAGCCCCTCACCCTGTGGATAGCCCCAACCCCCTGGACACCACGTACCACCATTGAAATCCCCTCCCACCCCCGTGGACATCCCTCCCACCCCCTGGACATCCCTGACCCCCCTGGACAGCCTGACCACCCCCCTGGACACCCCGTACCCCCCTGGACAGCCTCCCCCACCCCCGTGGGCAGCCAACCCACCCCCTAAACACCCCCTACCCCCTCGACATCCCACCCACCTCCATGGACATCCCTCCCAACCCCTAGACCCCTTGAACATCCCCCCTCTACAAACTCCCCCCCTGTGGGCAGCCAGTCGACCCCCCTTGACACCCCTACCCCTGTGGCCAGCCCACCCACCCCCATGGACAGTTGTCCCAACCCCCCTGGACACCCCCTACCCCCTGGACAACCTGCCCACCCTCATGGACAGCCCGCCCACCCCTGTGGATAGACCGCCCACCCCCGTGGACAGCCCTCCCAACCACTAGACAACCCATGATAAGGTCAGGATGTTACACATTGAGAGGGGGGAGGGGAAAAATAAATTATATATTTTTCTTTTAATTTTTCTTTCTATTGAAACAAACTTTGACTCATGTTAAAGAATTATAACTTTTCTAAAAATAAAAAAAATCACACTCCCCCCCCCCATCCCACCCCCTGGACACCCCCTCCCCCAGTGGACACCCCCCCCCCACACACACACAAACACCCACCCACCCCCGTGGACAGCCCGCCCACCCCCTGGACACCCCTACCCCTATGGCCAGCCCTCCCACCCCTGGACATCTTCCCCCCCTGGAAAATTCATACCCCCTGGGATAGCCCTCTTACCCCCGTGGATAGCCTGCCCACCCTAGTGGACTGCCCGCCCAACCCCCTGGACAACCTATGATAAGGTCAGAATGTTACACACTGAGAGGGGGAGGGGAAAATCAATGATATGTTTTTTCTAATTATCTTTTTCATTGAAACAAGATTTTCCTCCAATTAAAGAATTTTCATTTATCTAAAAACAAAAAAAAATCACACTCCCCCCACCCCACCACCTTGGACAGACAGGAATTGAATCCTGTGCATATCAGTGAAAATAAATGGAAACATACATGTGATTATTATGTGATTACACTTATAGAAAAAAGTCAACTTCTAGAAATACTAGAGACTATTAATTTTCATGATGGATATTCAAGCAACATATCCAAATGGGTCAATAGAAGAGAGTTGAAGCTAGAATCTTTGAAGACTCATGATTATCACATCCTTCTTCATGTGTTGATTCCAATAGAAATTCATCATCTTTTTTCAAAAAAATATAAGGGTGGTTGTTATTCAGTTGTGCCATTCATTTGGAGATGTTTGTGCTAAGAATTTTCCCAAGTGTTCCTTAAAAAAATGTTAGCATATTCCCCATTAATTTTCTGTGAGCTATAAAAAATATTTCCTATATCATTTTTCACATGCATGCTACATCTGACTGTCCATATTCCAACAGAAATACTTCTCATAGGACCTATTTCTTCTCATTAGATGTTTTTAGCTGAAATAAATATGTACACATTAAAGTCTTATGTCCGTAATAGGAATCATCCTTAAGGTTCTATCGTGAATGCTTACCTGGATCAAGAATGAATGGATTACTGCTCTATATATTTGTCATATTTTACTTCTAGAAAGAACAGACCAATGAGAAACGAATAAGAATAGTATGATCAAATTGAACCCCAGTTTCCATCACTTCTTGAAATAGGAGGAATTCCGGGATCATATACATTGACGACATTAACCCATGAAGAGCGGCAGTTGGCACAACACACAGTTTTTTTCAACTGTGACTTTTTTGATGACTACATCTTGTAATTAAATTGTATATATATATATATTAAACTATTATTATTTTTATCTATAGGGAACATAAAGTGATGATAAATAGAAAGCATCTTTCTTTATATTTAAGAAGGAGGAAGTCTTTACATAGAAAAAGGTTTTCTGCTTGGTTAAAATTGAAGGTAAAAATAATACTGTTTAAAATAATTAAAAAATAATTAATTAAGTTGAATGTTGATTTTTATTTCAGGTATTGATTTTTCCTGCTGACACTATCTCTGAAGAAATAAGAGCTTTGGCTTTTGGTCCTAATACCGTGGCTTGTGACTGTAAATTAATTGTTTTCAATTGGTACAGATTTATTATCACTGAACAAGAAAATAACATGAGAACACAACATGATGGTGATATGGTTACTTCAACAATAGACTGTTATGCTTGTGCATCAGATAGTAGACCGTGATTTGAAAATGTAGGTTATTGCGGAGTTGTTGAAAAAATAATAATATTGGATTATTATTCTCATTGATGAGTTACACTGATGAAATGTAAGTTGATTGATTTGATGATGAAGCAAGGAACATCTATTGGTGATTTTGGATTTCAATTAATTGATATGACTCACACTCTTACTACCGATGAACCATTTGTATTGTCATTAATGGTGAAACAAATTTTTTATGTCAAAGACCATCTTCGTCCTGAATTTGGTGTCATTATTGAAGTAATTTCAAGACATATTTTTGATGATGGTGATGATGGAATTGACACCATCCCTATTGCCATTGGAAATGATCCATTTATTACTTTTGATGACTCCAATAGCTCAATTATCAGAGTTGACTATGAACCTGGTGTTGTGGTGGGAAATATATAAAATCGTCCATTCATATTCTCAGTTCTTTTGGTTTAACTTGACTTTTGCTTTTATGGTTGGTACTATTCAAATTGATTTATTATTGATTACAAATATGTTGTATTTTTCTTGACTGTTATACGAATTTTCAATGTTTATTGGTTACACTTTTATTTGAATTGAATTTTCTAACTTTGAATTAAACTGTATTCAAACCTACCAAACCAACATTTCTAACTTAGTGAACATTTCAATGATTCGACTATAATTTTTATAAAATTTGTATGACTCTAAGACCTCTCATTAAAATTTTACTAGGTAATGAACATGATGGTTTGTACTCTTCTTCAATACATGTATTGAAATCTGCATCATCTACCTGAGCTAAAAAATTAATTTTTTCCTTAATTTTGACAACTGCTTTACCACTTATTAATCTGGTAGAATCAATGTTCCATGATTTTAATAGACTGATGACACTAATTAAATAACCATCCTACTAAAAATCAAATTTCTTTATTACTTATTGTATGAGTTATTGACTTCATTATATATTTGTTCAATATCACCTAAAACAATGGTTAGTCAAATTATCCATGAATCCCCATGTTCCCTCTCATTTACTTTGTTTTTTGGGTTACACATTAGTTATAATTTTCTATTTAATTCCATATTTGTTTTCAAATACTGGAAATGAAACCAATTGAAGAGAGGTGATGAAAACAGATTATGGACAACAATCGTCGCATGACTGAGCTGGGCATTCCACCACTAGTTCCTACAGTGAGTATTTTATTTCAAATATATATATATTTAAATAATATATAATGTCATGTGACTAATTTTTATTAAACATTTTTTTAGGATCCATCTATTAGGCGCCAGTTATTTGATGAGCATCCTATTAGTGGTCCCAGTACTCAGTGTATTTGTATGGGGAGGGGTGGTAAGAGAGCTAGAAGATCTGGTTGGAGTACTCGATTAGACCATGCCCCTCCTACTAAAATACCATCCATCCCACATGATAATACCAGTGTGTCATTAGGGACACACTGGATATTTATGCCTCCCATTTAGTCATCACTGCTTATATCTGAGCCTCCTCAATTGTCTGTACCATATCCGATAATGATTCCCACTACTCGTCCAGCATTCAGCCATCCATCCCTATCATCTTCATTTACTTCTGCTTCATTCTCTCTGTGATTTTATATTCCATCTTCTTCGACTCTTTCTCCAATAGAGTCTATCCCTGCGGAGAATAAATTGGGACCCACTCCATCTATATAGGGTGTTCCTTCAGTTTCAACAGATCTAGCGGCGCCCACTGATCAGACTACCATAGGTATACTTGTACAACCCTATTTATTTCCATTATAACATGTATTGATAAAATATTTGTTTTTCTTTCACAACAGATACATCTACTAATAGGAGGTGAGGGTATACACATATGCGTGTGGTGTGGAACCATTGAATGCAGTTAATGGTGGAGTAAAATGAAGATAGTCAGAAGATTGAAAAATCAGGGCAGCAATGTCGGAGTTTTTTGGTGATGCTTTCCAAATACTCTGACATCATTCCTGTCAGCCCGCTCTCATGGAGACAGCTACCAAAAAAAGTCGAGGATAAATCCTGGGAAGAGATATAGGTAAAAAAACTCTGTTGTATTTAATTCTATATATTAATTTTTGTGTTTATATGAATTAATATTTTGGTTTCAACTGTGGTTTAATTTCCTTGATCGTGAGGGTGCATGGCCAGCACATCTAAAAGATTTTTAGGAGATTTGGAGAGCTATTAAACATGAGTTGTACATTTTCTAGCTTGATAGAGTGGGCACCGAGTTAGAGGCAGTCCTTGTCATGGATGATTTTCTCTTAGAACAGTATCGACAGATGATTACTTATTGGACGACTAGACAATTTATGGTATTAATCAAATTAGAGGTATATAAATGAAAATTTTCATGTTTTTTGTTAATAATAATTATTGAATTTTATTTAGGATTAATCTAGAAGAAATAAAAAAACATTGATGCTAATAAATACATCCACACATTGGGACGTACTACGATGCTAGATCATGAGAGGCAGTAGGTATGAAAATTTATAATGTTTCTTTACGACTTGAACTTTCTATTTCTTCCTCTATAATTTATTCGATTACTAAAGTTGTTAGATAATTTTATTTATGAAATTAATGTGTTTTTTATCCTATTTTTAATTATTATTTATTTCATTCAATGTCATTGTAGAGGCATAAATTTAATATAGAAGGACGTGTGCCTCAATCAAAACAGTTTTGCTCTAGTAGAAAGAAGAAATGTGAAAGTGAGGTTAATGAACCGACTCAGTAGCAGATTGTAAGTTTTAATTTGTAGATTTAAAATTTTAATATATCTTCTGTTACTTAATAATATATTTATATTTGTATAAGGTTTCTTTAGATGCCCTTGATTCCCAAGAACCTGACAATTTTGGGCCAAACGATCACTTACATCAGGTGTTGGGAGATGAGCACCCTAGTAGAGTATGCTATCGACCTGGGAATAGTATAGTTTCGACGAGGTATTGGACCTCCTCAAGTACGAGTTGTAGTGCCACCAAGTTTCATTAGGTTAAGGCATAGGAAGAACAGGCATAAAAAGGGCCACAGAGACAGCAGAACAGTCTGCTAGGGAAAACATTGCATTTATGAAACTGATGGAAGTTTTACGTCCAACACATCCACCAGAGGCTATCACTAATTGTGATGAATATATGTCATATATGAGTTCCATATATGGGGAACCAGGTGGTAGTTCTAGTGGTGGTCGAGATTATGGTGAGGAGGAGACCGTGGTGGAGGAGGATGGCAAGGAGGAGGCTGAGGTGGAGGAGCAGGGCAATGAGGAGGACAAGGAGGAAAGGGAGGGCGATGAGGAGGTCGAGGCTGAGAGTGAGGGAGATAAGGAGGGCAGGGACAATGATGGGGACGACAATGAGGATGAGGGTGAGGGTGATGATTATGGTGACAATAGTGATTGGGATGAGGGATAGATTGATCTGTTACATTTTTTACTGATATTACTGACCTTTAATGATTATTGATTTATTATTCCTTAATATAGGTGTGATTAGGTAGGTCACATTATCTTTATTTATTATCTATAAATAATAAAACATGAATTGATGATTTTTTGTGACTTATTCACCCCTCCCCTAGATAGCCCCCACCCCTGGACACCCCGTACCCCCTGGACAGCCATGCCACCCCTATGGACAACCTGCCCACACCTTGGATAGCCACTCCCCCTGTGGACAACCCCCCACCCACTGGACACACCGTATCACCCTGGACAGCCCTAGAAACCCCCGAGGATAGCCTGTCCACCCCCTGGACACCCCCGACCCCCTTGGACTGCCCGACCACCCCCCATGGACACCTCGTACCCCCTGGACAGCCCCTCCCACCCCCATGGATAGCCCGTCCCCCCCAACACCCCCAACACCTGGACAGCCCAACCACCCTTGTGGACATCCCTCCCACCCCCTGAACACCCCCTCCCCCCGTGGAACCCCCCCCCCCCCCCGCACACGCACACACACAAACACAACCACCCACCCACCCCCGTGGATAGCCCGCCCACCCCCTGGACACCCCTACCCCTGTGGCCAGACCGCCCACCCCCTGGACAGCTGGCCCACCCCCCCCCACCCCCCCCCCCCCCTAGATAGCCCGCCCACCCCCGTGGACAGCCCGCCCAACCCCCTGGACAACCCGTGATAAGGTCATGATGTTACACACTAAGCGGGGGAGGGAAAAAACCAATTATATGTTTTTCTTTTAATTATCTTTTTCTATTGAAACAAGGTTTGCCTCATGTTAAAGAATTATCACTTTTCTAAAAAAATCACACTTCCCCCACCCCACCCCACCACCTTAAACAACCCTCCCCCCCACCCCCACATCCCCCCCTAGACACCATGTACCCCCCTGGATAGCCCAACCACCCCCTTTGACAGCCCTCCCACCCCGTGGACAGCCCCTTCTCCTATGGAAAACCTCCCCACCCCCTGGACACCACGTACCCCCCATGGAAAGCCCCACCCACCCCCTAGATAGCCCCACCCAACCCCCTGGACACCCCATACCCACTAGAT
The DNA here is from genome assembly GCA_963277665.1 of Viscum album. NCBI lineage: Eukaryota > Viridiplantae > Streptophyta > Magnoliopsida > Santalales > Viscaceae > Viscum > Viscum album. The sequence continues at coordinate 450,350,182 of OY728143.1, read as the reverse complement.
AGCCCCAACCACCCTCGTGGACAGCCCCTCCCACCCCCTAGACAACCCCCACCCCCGTGGACAGCCCCGCTCACCCCCTGGATAGCCTCACCAAGCCCCCTAAACACCCCTACCCCTCATGGACAACCCACCCACCCCCTTGGACACCCCGTACCCCCTGGACAGCCCCACCGACCCCTATGGACACCCCCACCCCCACCCCCCCCCCCCCCCCGGACAGCCCCCCACCCTCATGGACAGCCCCACCCACCCCCCTTGTACACCATTGACGCCCTGGATAGCCTTGCCACCCCGTGGACCCCCTCCCTCCGGATATCCCCCCTAACCCTATACAGCCCCACCCCTGTGGATACAACCCCCCCCCCCCTCGGACAGCCACCCAACCCCTAGACCCCCCCCCCCCTCAGACACCACCCCACCCCCTGGACACCCCCATGGATAGCCCCCCCCCCCCCCACCCCTAGACACCACTACTCTCTTGGACAACAACCCCAAACCCCTGAATTATGTGTTAATTCTGTATGTGTGTAGAGGGTAATTGAATGCAGAATTGGAGGTATTCATATTTATGTTTGAATTATGTGTTGGATGAATTCTTTATGAATTCAAATAGAAACTTGAATGAATTCATAAAGAATTCAGTATAAATTCATACATAATTCTGTATGTATTTTGCAGGTATAATTGTTAATGGTGTATTGTGTTACTTGTTGTATTTGTATGTATTATGGAGATATTCTGTTGCTCCACAAGGGGCCTACTGGCGGGATGTTGTTGCACAAGGTAAGGAGGCCAGCAAGTTGCTACTACAGGTATAAAAAATATGTCCCAACAGTTTATAACTGTTGGTATACGTGTAAAACCATAACTTATACCAATGTTTTTATGTAAATAATTGGTATAAGTATATAGCACTGGTTTGTAAACCGTTGGGATAGATAATTTTTCCAGATATTTACCAATAGTTTTCCACAAATCATTGGTAAAAGTCTATACCAACTGTTTACAGAACCATTGGTATAGATATTATTCATGCTATTACTCACAGTTTAAAACCATTGGCAAACATATATACCAACGGTTCACTAAAACCATTGGTATATACTGATTTTTTCAGACATATCCCAACGGTTCTCATATAACTGTTGGGATATGTCTATTCCTACAGCTCAAGAACCAACAGTTTGGACAACCGGTGGTATAGTTTATACCAACGGTTATCCAGCCTTTACCAATGGTTCTAAACCATTGGTAAATGTAAAATTTCCAGTAGTTCCAATTCTATGGTGGGGAGTGGTGTATCGATCACAAGAATACGACCCTTATATTGGATGGATCACAAGAGTTTGTTGGTAACCATAAAATGGTTGTGATAGAACTGGGTTTTCATTGAGTAACACATGAGGTGAATACTATTTTGCCTCAAAGAATGGTAACTAAGAAATTGGATCTAATAGTGTACCAAAACCGAAAATTGTCTTCTGTATCGGGGTTTAAATTTAAGTGATTTGAGGGTGCTTGGGTTAGGTAGGTGATGATCTGAGATTATAAACAATGATAGTTTAGATGGATATGGATATAAATAATAAATCACACTAGTATTTTCATGTGGAATCCATCGATTATATCCATTTGAGAATAGGATTCCTGTGGATGTGAGGGAATCATGATCATATTTTTGTTAATGCATTGGAAGTTGGATTCAAATTTCTTCAAGAAAAGTTGGTCAATGATTATTCAAATTGAATGTACATATGGAATTGAATATGTTATGTTTAAAACCATATCCAACATTTAATTTTTTAGATTGAGGATTTATTTCATGAATAAAATCATTATTTTCAAGGAAAATTCATTATATTCCTATATTCTTCATGGATAGCAGTTATGCAACCATCATCTATTGGTTTTCGCTAATGAGGATTAGTATTGATGTCTAAATGGAATTACCATGTATGTTCCGGTTTGGTGAATTATAGACCATTCTAGGAACACCATTAAAATGATTTAGTGGTGTTTCAGTGGAAAATTTAGATTGAAACCTTCAGAATTTGAGGATGTTAGGATAATATTATAGGGGAGAACTATAATCCTATCAAGATTTTAGATGAAACATCATAGAAGTTTCGGTTTGGTGGTTTTAGGTAAGAATCATATCATTATTGATAATAGAAAAGGGTATTGGATTGAGGTTTTGGAGGCCCAAACACCTTGATTTGGTGGTTGTGCCTTGGATTTGGTTTAGGAGTTTGAGAATGGATTGCGGCTATTTAGCCCAAATATTAGTGACTGATGTAGGTCAGGTGATGTAGTTGGTGACCACATAGACATCTCTAGAATGAGAAGTGTTGTGGTGAGGCATTTTCAATGCCTCATGTATGTACATGTTTTTTGTATTTGAAAAGGATTATAATCCTTTTAAAATATTTGACTGTCCATAACTTGAGTTAGAACTTCAAATTAAATTATAATAATTAAAGACCTTGATAAAGGTTTTTTGTACATAGAACAAGGATCGAGAAGTAGTTGAAATATCATAGGATAATTGGGGAGTGGTTAAGTTGATAATGTAAATTGTAGTAGACCACTAACCAGATGGTATGTCTATAAGTACTAGTAGCTACCATCTAGCTAGTGGACTCCATCAGCTCAAAAGTGGTTTTTAAAAAGGGTTAAATTACAAAACTTTCTCCATCAGATTTTTGAGGAGGTATCCCCTATCCTCATCCCTTGTTTGGTTCATGTGGCCTCCAGTAACCATCTCAATTCTTCTCTTCAATATCCTCTTGTCTAGGAGTGTTTGGATTGTTTTTGATCCTTTCTTTGGTGATTTTATATTAGTATTCTCTTTTTACAACCTACCTTCTTCTCATTCTTCCACCTATATAATTTATAAGTTATATGGTTTAGTTTTTTCTTTTTTATTCCATTAGAGAATGATGTAATAACTTCATTATGATGAAGATTTTATTTTTCTTACATAGGGGACATCCTGAGATGAAATCTGTGTAGCGTCCCACATCATTCCGATGAAGTTATGTTGAGCCGTCAAAATTATTAAATTATTTCCTTTAATTTAAAATTAATTGATATTTTTATCGGTATCATTGGCTAAGTATTTGGCCCAAAATGTAGTCAAGGGTACGCAGTAGGTCATTGGTGAGAAATTGGTCGTATTTATGATGTGATGAGAGAACCTGGTATGTGTTTCACTATTTATGAATTTTTTCAGCTTTGTGTTAATTAATAATAATTTTTTAAAATTAATAGTTTGAGGAATTGATGCTTGATTTAAGTACTTGATTTAATAAGAGATATTATCTAGGGACTTGGAATGGTGTGGGCCACCATATTTAAAGTGTTAAAGTGTCTTATGGGTAGTTGGTCCCTAAATTCACCCATAGTCTTATTTTGCTTCGAAGTGAATATGATGTCCATCTGAGCCATTTTCTAAGTGACGATCATGAAATTAAATAAGTGTTTAAAAATAAAACCTACATTAGTTATTTAATTGTCTTATAAAATGGTGTGTTTCTTGAAATAAAATTTGGGAAATTTTCTAAAAAAAATGTAATTTGGTTATGGAACATGAAATAGTTTTTTGGAAACTTTAACTTGGATTTTCAAGAAATCGGAATTTAGAATAGTAATTTGGATTTTTTTTAAAATTGGAATATTAAATAACTTTTATGACTTTTGTTTTGTATCACAGAATGGGTATTTGGGATGGTAATTTAAAATATTCCTGTAAATGATATTTTGAAAACAAGATATGAATTGTAAAATGGCCTCAATTTCGGAAATGGTTTTTTATAAATGGAATTGGTTAATACAGTTTGGTTTTATTTTTAATAGGGAAAGGTTAAATGATCCTTTATGACTTGTATTTTTTTTATTAATATATCTAGAGTGATGTGTATTTTTTCCTTGTTGATATAATGGTTAAAAACAAGGTGACAATGACCCCCGTGTGGATACTAAGACTAATGGTTAAACTCGAGGTGAACACAAAACCGGGGTGGATATTGAGACTAATGGTTAAACCTAGGGTGAACATAGACCCCTGGTGGATATTGAGACTAATGGTTATACCTGTAGTAAACACAGCCCTCATGTTGACGTTGGGGCTCTGGGTATGGGTAGATTACCCATGGATTCAATTTTTCTTTTTAATATGGTTATATTACCCTCTATGGGAGATAATTCATCTCATTCATCACAATATACTCAGGGAAACATAGGAACTTTCTAAATTTGATATGTACATTCCTGGGGTGAGCCTACCCCTTGGGTTAAGGATTTGATTTATGCATTTCATTAAAAATGTTTTACTATTTGAAATTATAATTTTTTATCATTAGAATTTATTCATATACTATTTATGGGATGTTTATACTTAGTTACATCATTAGTGTTATCCTACTTAGTTGTACTCACACCCTATCTAGGCTATCAGGTCAATTGGGCACCCAGGAAGACACTATTCTTGTTCGCTGGTACGAGTTTCGAGAAAGGATTGATGTGGATACTTGTTGTTTTTTATTCTATGTTGGATTTATATGATGGGACCATGAAGAACTCAAGACCATATAGGGGAAGTCTATTTTCATATATTTTATTTTATTACTTTTTTTGTCTATGAATGATCATCAATGGGGGATTAGTTTGGGTTTGTATGGAACCTTCATTTATTATTACTCCTAGTGCTATATTTATTTATCAGCATATTCCATGGTTGTGATGCTTATATACATATGATATCTATTTCATTTTATTTTTATTGTTATTATACCCTATTACGATTGAATAATCTCCCCACAATGTCTTTATAGGCCCTCACCACTAGTCAGTATCCTTGGACATATAGGGAGGTGTTCCTAAGGTCATGTATCATTCTGCAAGTTCGGTCATAGGTCAGTGGTCCAGGGTAGTGTAATATTTAATATAATTTCTTTACATAAGTTATTATTTTCTATGATTTTTGTTGTACTATATTCCTAATTTATGTATCCATGTATACTAATTATTGAATTATGATTTCACATTTTTATGACATGGTATATGTTATGCTTGGGTGATCATCCTTTTATAGTTTTATATTTCAATTATATCATCTATATCTATTATACCATGCATCGTGATCACTAGTTATGGATTCATGATATTATTCTATTTATCATTCAATTTCTTCTATGCTTATATTCATCTCATGATTAATATTTAATGATAAGTTCTCTTTTACTCTGGGAAACATTTCCCTAAACTAATTATCTAAGTCTCCATTTTCTTGTGTGTTAATTTTCCAAAGGAAATGAATAATAATATTTTTATTGAATTTCTATAAGATAATCAAGTATAAATAATTTTCTAGAAACAATTTGAACTATATCATGAAATAAGTTGGAAATATAGCTTATCCCGGAAGACAATAAACCTTTGGGTAATCAATGCATGTTTTATTTTTGAATTTTAATTTATAATTATGTATAATTATGTAAAATATATACATATATATATATATAATATTAGGGTATCTAGTTTTGTATTAGAATACAGTTTTGTTAATTTTACATATTATTCAAACAAGAATAAACAACCAACTTATGATGAATTGAATGTGTCAAAGGTTGAATTGAATGTTTTATATTTTATGAAATCATATGAATAAATTTAATAATTAAATAATTTATTCCACTTCTTTTATTGTATATTATATTTTATTATTCATTTTATCCAATATGGTGTTAGTAAATATTAATGATTTAAATAAGGAAAATGAGTATGTGAAAGGTTATTATATATTCTATAATCGAAAAAACCTTACTTGATTCTATGTAATGACTCTATAAATTGTGTTTAAACCCATTGAATATTAATGGAGATTATCTTGAATTTATTTTTTTGATGGTATAAATATCAGGTGTCTTTGAAACCCAATTATTGATTATGTAACATAATATAAATATTATATTATATTAAACATACACATGAATTTTTGGAAATAATGTTGAATATCTTGAATAGAGTCTTCGATGGAGAAACTCAGACAGTGGATAAACCGATAATGTGATTTCTACCCTAATAATGATTTGATTTATATTTTCATTCGGTTCAAAAAAGGTTCTTTTCGAAGTAATTTATAGAGGAAAAAAATTGAATTATTAATGAATTTATTTAATTAGTTGATAAACCTATAGAAACCTCTATTTAATCCCCACTTAAGAAAATATCTATGGTTATCCACATAACCCTGAGATATTTGAGAGGGTAATCAGGGAATAATCCTTAATGAATAGACATGGGAATCCATGGATCTAAATATTGACATATTTATATCACTAATTACATCACTTATGAGCACATTCTTCACTAATGGTCAATAAATCTCCAAGGTATAGATCTTTATATTTATTGGATTTACCCCATTATTAATTTTGTTTCTATCATAGATTAATCTATCATAAATTTAATCTATTTTCAGATATATCATGGAAATTTCGATTTATGGTTCTTCTTGAAAACTATTGATTGGGACATTTTATGTTGTAACTTTAAATTTTTTTTTCTATTTCATTTTTGAAAATTGTATATGATGTTCGATTAATTGAGTTCATAATTTTGACTCATCATTGTGGTTTCTTAGATTTATTTATATATCCTATGTGTATTCATCATCATTCTTGGATTTTGACCAATGATTCAACCATTCCCATGAAATGATTCATTTTGTAGTATACAATTGTTATTTTGGATCATGCTTGTATGTTTGATGCATAGGATTATGGCATGGGGAAGGAGATCTAAAGAAAGACAAATGTGATTAGAAAATTGGTTTTGTTTGATCCATGAATGGCGATGCTTGTAGTGATGGAAGAATGGTGAAACTCATCAATTCGATGATAGGTGGTTGGAATCTATTCTCTGATAAATATTTGATCTCAAAAAATGTTGTTGGAGAAAAACTTGGTGGGATTTGTAATGAAATCATTAGATGTGGTGAATCATTTGGATGAATATGAACATTATAGAAAAAATATTGAATACATAGTGCGTATTTTTTTAGAACACACACCAATTATTTGGGGTATAAACCATCTAGGTTTTCTAGATGAATTAAATATAACACATCATGTTATAGTGTACAACACGTTGCCTATCCCCTAGTAAACTGCTCGGTGTTTACAAGAGGTACATTCCCAAGGAACCTATGTGAGCAATATGTCATGTCCACTATGTCTACATGTCATGCATCCTCGATCGAACATGAAATGTAGATTTGAGGTACATTTCAAGTACCCTTATTGATCCTACACATAATTTAGACTTATATATACCAATTTGTGGGCAAGTACATGGGCATGTGACTATTTGAGGGGTATTTTTCATGCACCTTAAGAATGTTCCATATACCCCTACCAGAACTATTTTAAGGTCCTGGCACTTTTCTCTGGCCCAGAATAAGTCACATGGGTATTCCTTTCTAAGTAAAATATTTTTTGGGATGTGATGGTGGAATTGTTTTGAAATTTTAGAAGTGATATGAGATGGTGTCGGTAGTGTTCTCCTTTCAAGGGAATCTAGTAATTGATAGGTTATAAGTGAGGTCTTCAAAGTAGTACTAGGGTTTTTTCTCCACTATAAGTGGAACTGATCATGGAATAGTTTCCCGATATCTTATATTTTGGTAGATTTGGTACTCCCCCAATATCATTAGAGGAGTAGTCCTAAATATATGGAATCTATACTCCCCTGTTTAGATCTCTAATAGAGGATGGGTCCTTCACTAGGTTAGATACTCTATTGAATATGGTTTTCATCATTGAGGCATAAGTCTCCCACTAAAAATATAATGAGGTTATGAAGCTTGATAGTTTTTTATCATGGGGACATTGGTAGGTATGTTGAATTATTTTGGGTAGTTGTAAGGACTAAGACCTTATCCTATTGATTGGGTCTTACTTGGATAATATCTATGTTCTTCTTCTTTTATCCTTTTTATTTTGGATCTATGATGACTCTTATTTTGAATCATAATTTCTTTGGTGATCTCAGGTTGTCCAATTAGGTCCCATATATATCGTGTTGTTTACAAATTACATGGATTTTTATGGTAATATAGGTGGAACATATATTGGTAGTGGGTTTTTGTTCTTGGTGGTGGTGTCATCAAGACTATAGTCAAGATTAGTAGGTTACTTGTGGGGATAGTCTATTTACTGATTATTGGGTTAGACCTATTTATTGATTTATGGGATTTTATTTTACCTTATATATTCTAGTTTTTTTTTCTTCCATACTCTATTGTGAGTTGTTAGAGGTTATAAATTCATTTTTAACTAAATTAATTACAATTCCACATTAATATTGGATATATAGAGATGTGAGTGTGTGTGTGTGTGTGTTTCTATGTCTATGTGTTTATGTATGTCTATATGTGTGTACACATACATTAAGATAATGCATCTTTTATTCATAATATGAATACTTGATAGTAATCACCAGTATATTTCCTATTAGATATAGGCTTTGGGTGGAACACTTGTCTTACCATAAGTATAGCTGGGGCCTTAGTGAGTTAGGCTAGGTCAGAGTAATATCAAATTCAGGTTTTCCTATGGATGTTGTTTGGAGATTGATGTTTTTTGGGGATTGATTTGGGTAATTTGGGTAATAATGAGGACATTTCTTGATTTCATCTCTCAGGTTAGGAAATCCAGCAATGGTATGGTGGCTGAAATATCCATATACCAAGACATTGATAACACAATTATTGATTTTGTACACTAAGGCATCGGTTATAGGGAAAATGGTAAATTAATCGTATTACAATCAGTTTTTTTATTTTCATGTCCTTCAGGATTTCACTTCCAAGATATTCTCTATTGTACTTGGTTTATCTTGTAAAAAAAACTATGATGCCTTCACATCAATAAAGAGTGATAGTTACAAGATTGAATCACAATAATGACTAGATTAATGATGAGGCCTTAATTTAGGGTCCAGTGCATGTGGTCTTTACTCGATAAAAATAACAAGAAATGATTCCACCTATTAAGAAGGGAGTAAACCCACCACCAGTTTTTCAAATGGATTAATCTTTCTAAGTTTATCGAATGATCAATATATTAGTTTAAGATAATGATTTTTGTTTTTTTAGTATGCTGCATGAGTTCCAAAGATATTGGTCACATGGGTTCTAGGGTGTTCTAGATCAATAGGTGGTATTGGATGGGCTAGAGTAAATTAATGAGTGTTCCATCTTGTTCAGACCCATTTTAACTTGATGGTTGTCTTATATGGCTATCTTCATTACAACAAAGTATGAAATTTGTGGATTTTGGTAACTCATACTCATTGTGAGTTGATTCTTCTAAAGACTAAGTTACAACATCTATTCAGGGAGGAATATTATTTGGGAGCATTGCACATGAGGCATATATAGGATCTCATCGAGTTGTATTTGGGGTGAATGGTCATTTTTTAGTATGTGTTGAGGTTCACTTATATCATGTGATACAACCTATACATTTTTCAAGCTAGGTTCATCTTTTCATGGAAGTTCATGAAAGGGATTCATCAGGATATTCAAGCATATATGGTCCCTCTGTGCATCCCTTGGTATGATGAGGTATAGAGGAGGCTTAGGTAGTATATAGTTTCTTAGAAGTGGAGCTCTATGTAGCTAGAGTAGGTGATTGAAATCACATAGAATGGTAATCATCCAACACTAATAAAAATTGAAAATTAATCACTTAATGTAAGAGGTTTACTTATACCTAGACATATAGGTGAGGGTTAGTTTCATAGGGTTCTCATTTAGGATGTATCCAGTCGAGGGATGGATGGTGTTATACATTCAAGGGGTGAGGTCATCTAACACTTGATTGTCCAACCTGAAATGCTTTATAGGGTATAAATATAGTGGATGGTATACTTATGTAGAGTTAAGAATGCAATTCGGGACCTCTCAAGGGTATTTAGGGAGATCCTCAGTGAGGCAGTTGTGGTATATGAGTCAATGGTGATATAGGAGGAGGAGATGTAGGAGACTAATTTTATAAATTTTTGCCACCAATACCCCCTGAGTGGGCCATGAAAGACTTATAGGGTTGGCCTTTAATGTCATAAATTGTTGTTAGTAGATGAGTCTTATAATATAGATGACCCCAACATGATTTATGGTATCTTATAGTATTCTCCACCTTAGTATCAGTTTTTCTAGACAGAAGCACTAGTCATTCCTTATTGTATCCCTTTTTTGAGAACATGATATTCCAGGGGAGCTTCTAGTATAACCATTAAAATTGGAGACTCTTACTGGGTGAGATTTTTTAATCACACTCGTCTATCGATAGTGTGAATTATCTCTCATCGGATAGAGGTCCATGTGGGATATATTAAAATTTGTGAAAAGGATGTGTGATTTATTTCCAAGTATGAATTGGATATCAGAATAATGTGCCTAGGTCAATTGTTACATTCATAGGGTAATATTTATACAGATATATGGGTTGAGGTTTTCATTAAATGGATATATAGATTTCTAGGATATAAAATTATATATCATGTGTAGAAAAGTGATTCCAATTTCCTATCAATTAGATTTTATGAATCAAGGTATAGTTGAATAAGTGAAAATTATGGTTCCTACCATGTTAGAGTAGTAATTGGATGCCATTCCATATGATGTACCTGGTCTACCACCTCTTCATAGGGTTCATTTCTATATTATATTTCACCCCAAGACCATTTAGGTATACTCTACATCATATTTGATAGCTCCTACTGAGCTTCGAGAGGTTAGGATGTACTTAGAGCATCTTCATAGGAATAGATTTATTATGCTTTGTGTGATCCCCTGGGTATCCATGATATTTTTTTCATGAAAGAATATGGGATCCTAAGGATTTGTGTTAGCTATTATCATATAAACTAGGTGAAATTCAGGAATAAATAACATTTTCCAAGAATCAATTATCACTTTTATTGGCTGAAAGAGGTGAGATGGTTCTCAAAGATTGACCTCAGGTCTTCCAATCACTATTTGTGAGTACGATATTAGGATATACTAAAGATATAATTTTAATTTTTTTTATTGTCACAATGAGTATTTTATGGTTCCATTTGGAATTATAAACACCCCAAAAGTATTTATGGGGATCACGGACTGTAATTTACAAATTTTTCTATACTGATTCAATGTGGTCTACTTCAATGACATTATTATCTAATTAGAATCAGAGGCCAAACAGAAATATCATTTTATAATGGTTCTAGAAGTACCTTGAGAGCATAAGTTGTATAAGAAACTTCTCGAAGAGCTAATTCTTGATTAAGGAGGTCCACATCATAGGACATGTTGTCTCGGAGAAGGACTGCTTATGAAACTAACTAAGATTTGGATAATTCAAACATGGGATCCACCCAAGAATGTTATGGATCTATGGATTGTTATTATCTTTTATTGATATTACCATAGGTTTTTATAGGATTTATCCATAATTAAATATCATTTAATATCCTTGTCCGAAATGGGGTAGCCTTTTGTTTTTTCATACAAATACTATAATTGTTTTTAGGAGTTTCTATAGAGGTAAACTAGTGTGATGGTTTTTAGATTTATAAATGAAGGGATCATGTATGTGGTGTTCTGTGATGCCTGTGGAGTTGGTATCAAATGTTTTTTAATGTAGTTGTATGCTATAATTATTTAAAAAAACATGGTAATTGATACCCCATGAGTATAATTATATGGTAGTTGACCCAAGTATACTTTCCAAATACAAATGATCAACTGTACGGCCACCCACCAACCTCGTGGACACCCACCTACCAGGAAACCAACCATCAACCACATGATAATACACCTTTTTATAGGATATATACTAAATACACTATGAGATAACACACCCCTCATTAAATACAATGGAGAATCATTGTGTGATCACACACCTAGTGTGAAACTCAAAGATGGGAACACAACATGGAAACTCATCAACATGGTGGATTCTCACAAACCGTGGAACTGCTAACCCTCATGAACTCCATAGGAAAACCACTCTCAAACACTAATTTTTGTAAAATCCACCTCATATTCATGCGCCTCCACATTATGTGATCACACATTTAGGGAAGAAATTACCCAACCCTTTCCTATAATTACCAAAATTTCCATTCTAATATGGGTAGAGTAGAAGTTAAAGAGACTTGGAGGAAAATAAGACCAATGTATTCTTCACAACGTAATTTTTGATATCCATGAATCATTCAAAACTATTTCCGCCATGAAACCTATCTTTTTTATTATTCAATCCCTAATAGAGTGTGTAAGTCCTTCATTTCAGAGCAACAATATAGATCCCTTTCCTCCATGATTTCCATAGTCCATCCAACCCTCTTTATGCCCATATACCATGTGAACTAATCTCTAAAACAAATCTACAAAGAATATTAGCCTCCACCACACACCTATCGTGTATAATGACCTCCATCAGGAACCTTCCTTGTGAATTGGCCTATATTGTGGTGTTTAATCCCTTCTACTGATTCTTATGCATAGGGTATTTTTTCATCCTATGGCCCAAGTTTTATAAGAAATAGTTAAAATTATAGTAGGATCCCACTCTAAGGCCACAAAATATACATGATCAAGCTTCTTGATCCACCATAATTTCAATTCTTAAATCATGCATTTTGATAAAAACAATTCTCTTCATTTTCCTCATTAATTGAGAGGGCCCTACAATAATTTGAAAATTTCCATTACCTTGATAATGTGCGTACACATCATAGAGACATTAGTGAGAATATACAGTATCCTTGGAACCTAATTTGGCTAGCCCCAGCCCAAATCTAATTGGCCTATGTTCATGGTGGAAACAAAATTTCATTTGTTGAGGGTGGTGGGGATAAAGTTGGCATAATACATTCATCTATCCTTATAATACCCTTACTTGGAGTGGGAATCCTCCATATCTCCCTAACTACCAATAGATAGAAAAATAGTATTTTGGGCCGCTAAATAAGTGTAATCCCCAACTCTACATGAATTCACCTAAACTATTTATTAGGTTAAACATCTCATGGAGGACCGATATCCATAATCCCCACTCAATCCCCTATTATTTCATATTTCATGTCACATACATACCAATAACTAGATATTAAAATGTGAATCCTACATCCTAGTTTTATGATGTAAAACTATATGAAAATTACCTTACCACATAATGTTAAACTATATACTACAGTCCTCTGATATGACCATAAACTATATACCTAGAACTACATAGTATTATGTTCCTATTAAATAGGATACATTGGATGAATTAGAGAGGTTCAAACTCCAAATCACCATCCTATTCACTAACCTATAATATTCATCATCATGGGAAAATATTCCTTATAACTACAATTTAATCCATACTTTCTATTCTGCATTATCCATGAGTCTAGATGTGCACATTCATTGGGATATATTCCTCAGGAATCATACTCGTCGTGTCATATTCTCAATGTAACCATGCCCCACCAAAAGGGACATATTCCATCAATGTATTACCATTTATCCCTCATCAAAACATATTCTTGATGATTCAATATCCTATTTATTATGAAATATTCCTACTAGATTGAATAACCCCACACCTTATTGGTCTATTTTATTTTTTAGGTCAATTGGAAAGGGTATTGCAGGCATAACTCCCACACTAACCATCACTGGGTAACTTTCACCTATTAATCCATTCCACATGGAAAGAAACTATATAAATGTATGATCATAACAAAACTTTAAAAGGAATGAAATTAACTATTAAATATCACTAAATAATTTGGTTTGTGTCTTCATCCATAGGGATGTAGAGTAATCTCTTCTTATGGAGCCAATACCGATATCATTGACACATACGGCCTCCTTGGATGATGATAAGATCTAAAGTGCCTAGTTATGTGGAATTAAACCATATTACCAAAAACATTAAGCATAAATAACTAGTATAGAGAATATGGAGATAAAATCTGATAGATATATATGTTCACAAAAATTCATATAATGACCAATTGATAGAAAAATGTTTAATCGGTACCACACAGGGATTTGGGATGGATTCATAAATATAATTTCAATATATTATAGAATCCATAATTAGGAAGGAATCTCTAAAAAGTTGAGATGAGCTTGAACTACCACCATCCTGACCAATATGTATTCCAATTTGTCGCTAGCAGAGTCCTAGATACTACCAGCTTGTGGAAAGAAGGTCTTTCTTGACTAAAAACCAAAAAAATACTTACTGTGTGAACTGAACATCTGAAGCTTCTATTATAAACAAAAAATATAAACCCTACATGAATATTTCCACTATAATATCCTTTCACAAACAAACATCATGTGATTTTAATTCACATGGTTTATGTAAGAGAATCCTGATGTGAATTGTTTAATTGTGAAATTGAGTGTTCAAAAATATTTTTTATACCTATGATGCTATATAGATGGGTTTTATTTTCTATCTGTGTTATTACTTTGAAATAATTATTGAATAAGATCCATGTTTAATACATATAAATATAATAACCTCAACAATATATATACACCTTAGTTGTTGTGAAAGATGAGTCCCAATCAAAGAGGATGACATTTTCACCAACGTAGATTCTCAAACCAAAAATTACAAATGCATTGATGAGGTAGTACTACATCTATGGTAGAATACATGCCTTAGAGGTAACACATGAACCCGTCTCATATTTGAATCCTTTCTAGTTATCCACACTATGATCAATAATGGAAAAAATATTGCACCAGTTACCACCATGAACAATTTAAAAAGCCTCAACCCATAACAAAAAAAAAGTAACTCCCTTATCATAGGGTGATGGATCAAGATTTTGATTGTGCACTCACCTTAGAATAGGATGCTAATAGGATGTCCCTTTTATATAGTCTCTACTTCCAATTATGAACATCATCAACCCCAAAAAAATATTGAGAATTCCACTGAGTGGGTCCCCACTCTAGGAATCTAGACATGATTATTTAAGAGATCTCTCAAAGGTCCAATGATCATCCGATAATAGAGAGTGGCACTATATCACTACCTTAACTAAATATGTATTACAACATACATTAGTAGTAACTGATGAATAGGCACATATCCCTTTTCATTCCCATCAAGCCTGCTAGTATACTTTGAAAGCATCAATGGATGTGTGTTGGCATATACCATAAGAAAAAAGTGGGTATGCACATATATTTCCCCAAGAACATGATTCCAATTTTAATATCTTGATAGAAATATAAGGATGGGAGCGGTCTCCTATCCCCACTCTCAATAAAGAACGGTACCATATTCTTCTCCACATTGATGAACCCCATCAACATATCTTAGTGTTGATCGAATGGAAAACTCATATCCCTACTCACTAATTTTGAGAATATTAGTATATTTTTTTTAATAGCAATAGAAGGCCACCATCAGAACTTCAATACAGTCAATGGGGGATATGTATATTTTTCTTCCCCCACTGGTAGTGTAGTTCGTCAACATATTTTAGAGCTACATAAGTGTAAGAAAATATTCTTTCTCCCATTCAGGTAGATCTTTGGATAATTCTGGTGAAGAATGAAAAACAAAATCAGTCTCATATCCTCATTCAAACTAGATTTCATCGACCCATTAAAATGGAAATTGCAGGGAACTCACATATTCATACTAATTCTACAAGTTCCTACTTGCATATTCTGATTGTTTCTCATGATGAGCATAAAATTCATTATTTTTTAAATATGAGGAAACCCATCTTTATATTCTTACTATGGACCTGTATTATCCTTGGATAGATCCCACCCTAAATGTTTTTTTGCACAATTTGTGACCTCAACTACCCAATATAGAATATCTAAAAAAACTTCTCTTCGTGGGTAGCATAAAACACATAGATGAACCATATTAGTTCGTTAGTCAATGTTTGTTCTCTTAAGGCCTTGAGAAATATTTTATTAGTAGCCCAATAATATTATGACTCATCATACAATAGAATAAGTGATTGTAATTTTCCTCCCCACAATTTCTCTACCCGCAACTAGGGTGTTCCTCCCTAGAGTGCCCGTGGAAAATATCCTCCCCTTGAAAAAATCAAGATTTATCATGGGAATTATTCTCACGGTGTGAGATATGAAAATAATCCTCATGGATAAAAGATAAACTAGTATGAAGTTCTTCCACTTAAAAACACATCATGAGTTGGTAACAAAAATGTTCATCCTCATGGAATCCAAGATGTCCACCTTAAAGGTCATCCCTAGGAAATATATTGTAGGAATACTCACTATGATATGATATTGATCTGTAATTATAGTATTCCCCATAGTTATATTATTTATGAATGTACTCACCATAGTAACATCCCGTCTCAAAAAGAAGGTCCTCCCCTTACTGAAGCAATGTTGATAAATCCCTTATATATATATATATATGTGTGTGTGTGTGTGTGTGTGTGTGTGTGTGTGTCTATGTGTATTTGAGAGATTGAGGCCAACTACACTGAGAACCCTATGTCTAACCAGAGATATCATTTATCTACTAGAGGATATCCCAACATAGTAGTCATTTTCTATACTGACTTTGGATTAATCATCTCTCAATATATAATATAATATTACAACTAACCCCACTCCCCATAATAAGGCATCTCAGAAGCTATTTCTCTATTCAAACAAGGTAGAGTAATCCCTCCCATAATATGAAGATAATGTCATGATCATGAGGAAATAACTGACCAAAGAAAATATGCCAATCATGTATTATCCTTTATCCACTCCTCATTATGATATTCTGAAGAATTTGATACAGGAATAAATACACCATCTTCATCTAAATCTTTTCACTATTAGAAAACATACCTTTAATTGTGTTGGTCATTATCAGTGCTTTATTTTTACCCATGATTAAGGGTAACCTTTGTAATTACATTTTTAGCACTAATGAAGGTCCTAAATAAAATGGAACAATTAATCAAATAAAAATTCCAAATGAGTAAATTTAAATAAATATTAAAAATGAATAAATTAAACAAAAATTTAAAAAAATATTATAAAATTACATTAAAAATTTAAGGAAACAATTATTAATAAAATGATTATGTTTAGTATATATATATATATATATATTAATTATAAATAGTAATAAATAATATATATGAAATATAAATATAGAAAATGAACAAAAATAAAAAATAAAAAACATATTAACGTGTTAATCATTCTTAATGGTTTTTATAAAAAGATATTCATTAATACATTTAATATATAAATCTATTCATAAATACTTCTATATATTTATATATATCAATGTATATAGTATTTTATCAAATATGATTTATATAATACAATATATTTATGCGTATATTAGATAAATCATATATTTCATGAAAATGGTATTTCATTATAAATTAATATTAATTAAAAATAGTGACTAATTGCATCGAGTAATGGACATAATTTAATGTTGTTTTATTTTTAAATTTAACAAATATCAAACATGTGTTACATTGATTTCACTTATATCTATATGTAATTAATACATTTTTATATACAACGCACACACCCAATTATTTATGAAACTAATGAAATCTTATATAGAAACACATACACCTAATGTTTATGTAATTTATTCAAATTTTATAACTCATTTTAAAATTCCATTATAACATGATACATTTAATATATTTTGTTTTTATTTGGTAAATTTTATTTATTTAATAAAATATATCCATTTTTAAATATTTTTTATTTGTACTCATTTTTAATTATTCAATTTCACTCATTTTTAAGATGAATGCATTTAAAATTACATATTAATTATTAATGTTAAAATTATATTTGTAAAAAATATTTACAAATAAATATATTTATTATGTTTATAAATTTATATATTAATAATTATAAATAAATAAATATTATTTTTTGAAAAGTATTTATACAATCAAAAATAAATAATTATATATATTTAAATAATTACAAATTTATAACAAATTTATTTAAATAATTAATATATTAACAATATTTATATTCCTATAAATAATTATATTTATTTATTAAATATATATATATATATATAATTATATACATATATATAATGTTATAAATATATAAATTTTTTTTTTATAAATTATTTATATATTTTTAAATAAATAATTATGTATTTCAATAATTATAAAATTATAATAATTATTTTTAAATAATATTATATTTATTTTATTTATTTTATTTATTTTATTTATTTTATTTATTTTATTTAATATATTTAATATATTTAATATATTTAATATATTTATCAATATATTTATAAATAATTATTAAATATATATATATATGTATAATTATTTAATATATATATATATATATAATTATATAAATATATATAATGATATACATATATTGATTTTTATAAAATTATAATAAATATATTTACTATATTTATATTTTTATTTATTTATTTTATAAATATATTTATATGATTATATAAATACATATAATGATATAAATATATTTATAATTATAAATATATAATTATAAATATATTTAGAAATATATTTATTTATAAATGTATATTTACTATATTTATAAATTTATAAATTTATAATTATAAATAAAAATCAAATTTTTTATAAAAAACAATTTACAAAATTATAAACAAATAGTTTTATATTTAATTAATTATAAAATCATAATAAATAAATATATAATTATATAAATATATTTAGAAATTCTTTTATTTATAATTATAATTAAAATCTTTTACCAGCACTAAAATTTTAGTGCTGATAAAGATTCATTTTATCAGTTCTTCTTTAGCGCTGATAGAGATGGAGCTTTATTAGTGTTAAAGAAGTGCTGATAAAAGTTATCTTTGTTATAAGACCCCAAAATTTTTTGGTATGTATCCTCTTAAATAAATTCAATTCATTCAATAGATTACATTACCCACAAAGAATTTTCATATACTATAAATCAAATAAAATCACATAGCGAACAGAAAACAAACTCTATAATGAAAAATGAATTAAATAGGATGTGTTTTCTAGAAATCAAGGAACATATACCGATGAAATAGTAACTTGACCTTTGGAATTGTAATGTGACCGTTATGAATATTAATTCATCCAATGGAATAGTAACCTCACTTACAAATGTATAATTAAAATTTAGGCATCTTATAAATGGTAGTACGATATAATTATATCATAGTATATGTAAATAAATGTTTTTGGAAATCATTAATTAAGTATTCGTATTTTTATAAAAAAATTATTTATTTATAATTTTATAATTAATATAATGATTTAAAATAAAAATTAACTTCATAAAATATAATTTATAAAATAGTATTTTTTTCTTATAATTATAAGGTAATTTTAGGAGACCTTAGTAAATTTTTCAAATTGTTATAAAATCAGTTATAATTTTGAAATTGGTATTTTTTGAATAAATGATCATTTAAATTAAAAATTAAATTTATCATATTTAGAAATTTATTTTCATAAAATGGAGTTCATTTTTTAATTTTATATGTCGAAAAATTATTAGGGTGAGTTTTTGGGATTTTTCAGAAATAGTTTAATTTTTGTGAATACTGAAATACAATAATTTATTGTATAAGCTAAATATATGAATTATTGAGTCATATAAGATGTATGGATGATGTTTTAATTATTGGTTATGACTCATATGCACTATTTACTGTATTTGGTCACAAGATTCGTCAATGTTTCTTATCTTGAGCAACAATAATAAAATAATGAATAAAATATTCAAATAACACCTCCCTCCTCCACTATAAAAACCACCCTTCACCACCTTTTCTACTCACACTTACAAACACATAAAAAATTCTTATATTCTATCAATTTTCTATTATAAACCTCTTTCCAATGTTATGTTCTTGATGATCTCACCAAAAGACCATTTTCTAAGTCCCTTAAGAAGGTTTTCGAGGAGAACAATTCAAGAGGAGAATCCTTTTTCATTCACATTCAATTTCTTTTAATTTTTTTCTTATTCTATCCCTACCTATTCGGTCCAAACATTCATTATAACAAAATTATATTATATATAATGTAATTTTTTTTATTAGAGAGGAATATTCATCATTAAACCTCTTCTCTACCCCTTTTTATTCTAATAATGAAAACATTATCCCTGAGGTGCCAATTTACCACCGTTGTGGATGATGAGTTTTGTTTTTCAATTACACATTAAAGTCTATACATAAAACCATTTTTATAGATAAAATAGAGTATAATATATATATTATAATGTATTTAATATTCTGGAACAAGTATATATACATCATATTAATTCATACGACAAAACTAGTTTGTGATGATCAAAAAATTCTAAAATAATATAAATGATTATCAGAAACATCTTATCTAATGATTTTTCCTCATTTCAAATAAAAGAATTAAATATATAAGAATTTAATATTATATAGGTTCATTAAAAACATATAATTTCAATTCTGAACAACTGTTATCATTTTACATTATTTTCATGCATATATACAAGTAAACTCATCATGACAACCAAGGAAATGAACACTCCTGAATGATAAAATTGTACTTTATTACTCATATAAAAACCATAAATAAACATAATAAAATTAGAATAAAAAAAATACTTGTATAAGCTGTTATAAATTAACTAATTAATAGATTTAATCTGATTATCCAGGACATTAAGATCAATGGAAGAACACGTGTAGACATAAAGTAAAGGACTTCGTCTGAAATTCCATTTCATTGAAACTTAAATGGTATTGGGAATATAATCATTTTTATATGGTGTATATACTACCCCTATGAGATAATTTTTTATTTGAAAATTTATTTCTATCAAATATAGATATTTTTTATCATGGATATTATAATTGTCTTAGTCGTACACAATTTTACATAAGATGTTTATTTTGAATGTGGTTTAAACTAGGGAAATATTGACGAATATGTATCTTCTACTCAATAAGGATATTAATAAGGAATATTTTTTTAATGAATTAAATATATATGAAGAATTATTTTGACTTTAAAAGATGTAAGGAGTCCATTACATCCCCTCTATGCATCGACAGGTCTCATGAGACAAAAGAGGTGGCGAGAAACTATTTGAGTTTGTTTCCAAAACATAATCAGATGGGTATCTACCCACAGACATAAACCATCTCGATGGTTTGATGATTCAGGTTCGAGATATATGATTTCCAACAATTCACCATTATCTTCATTTAGCATTGAATTTTCTTTATCCTTAGGATTTTCAATATGAAAAAAATTTATGGATAAATTTATATTCTTAGTTTACTGATGGAGTGTGTTTTTTTCAATTATCATCCATACCATATTAATTATTCCAACTTGATTAGGCTTAAATTATTATTGATTCATGTTTCCAATATATATATCTCTTACTGATCATTTTATCACACCCTTTAATTTTTTTCATTCATCAGGTTATAAAGAAGATATCATTTAATGAGTTTTCAAGGAAACATTTTTTTGTTAGGTATTATATTTTATTTTAATTTTAAATGTAAAATTGGTACCATGTATGTATCTAGTTCTTCAAGACTGCTAAAATAATCAATCCTTGGTGGTTTGATATCTTTTATCTATTCCATTATAATAAAATGAACACTTAATATGGGCTACTAGGATTGGGGTTGTTATACTTGGTATTAGGGAAAGTTGAGTAGAAACCTTGGAAACTAGATTTATAAAATGTAGATTAGGGAAAATACCCCTGAAATAGACTTTGAGGATAAGCATATAATAACATCCTGAAATTTTGGTAAGTTAGATATTTTATAGGTCTTCCTAGAAATACATCAATGTTTATATACTACAAGTGGACATGGTTCTAGTACAGGTGTACCTAAGGGTAACAACTCTAACAAGGTGCATCGCGGCTAACTCATCGTAAACTGGTACATGAAAAGGGTCTTTACTACGCACATAGTTTGAAACTCCTATGGTATATTCGTAGGATAATTCAAAATCTCTTTAAAAACCATTATAAATGATTAAAAAGTAAATGTGTCCATAATGAAATTATGTTTATGATAATGAGATTAGCTATGCATAAATTTTTAATTTATGTTAAGTGTTGTTCTTGTTTGAAATTATGAACTCTGATTCATAACCTAATTTAGTGTATGCCATTATTTATAAATAGTGCCTAATTGAAGGAAAGGAATCAATAATCATGGACAATGTAGGCATTTCCCCACTAAAAAATTCAACATAGTTAGTACTAGAGATGAGAAGGTCATGACCATATTAGGAAAACATACTCGAGATCATAGGAATAAGAATACTAAACCTATATTGGATCATTTAATGTTGTACACACACCCAAATTTATGTGGGACTGTTAATCTAGTGGTAGATGATCAGTGGATCTAGTCTCATGAAAATATATTTCTAGCATTTAGATGCAATGAAAATGAAAAAGTAGTATTGGAAGTATATTGTCTCTAGGGTGATGCAGATCATTAGTGGTCTTTGATCCAAAATAATATGGAGGAATATGAAATAAGAAAATTATTGTAGAATTGTTATGAAAATACTCTTCAATAATTAATTCCATTATGAAAAATGAACTGAAATGAATAGAAAATTCATTTTCATAAATAAAATGGAAGATGGGATTG
The DNA here is from genome assembly GCA_963277665.1 of Viscum album. Taxonomy (NCBI): domain Eukaryota; kingdom Viridiplantae; phylum Streptophyta; class Magnoliopsida; order Santalales; family Viscaceae; genus Viscum; species Viscum album. Next base: position 450,327,470 of record OY728143.1, on the reverse strand, counting down.
TTATAGAGTGTGAGTTTACCTTCACAAGACTATTGAGGTACGTTATAGATTACATACATGATTCGAAAGGCAAGATTGATCATTTCTTTGAAGGACTTAAGCCAAGTCTTTGAAATGAATTATCTTCGAAAACATTTTCATTATATGATGAAATTGTATTAACTTCCATCAAAATGGAGAGGAAATTTCATAGATACTATATGTTAAATTTAAATCAAGATAAGAATAGGACTTCTAATAACCATGTAAAAGTTTAAGTGTCAAATAAGAAGAAGGGAATGAAGCAATTTCAATTATGGGAAAATTTTATGAAAAAACATCATGGTAAATTCTTGAAAGGAAATAGAGTTTATTATATGTGTAGAGAAAATGGTCATTAAGATAAAAAATGTGAGGGAAATAAATAAATCAATGATGTTAAATAATTCAACTACAATGAAATGGGGAATTATTTGAATCAATGTCCCAAGCGTCAGTGGAATCTACCATAGAAGAGACCAGAGCAGATGGAAAATCTAATGCAATCACCACAACTGAATAGTAAGTACCCAATGATGTGGTGGAAGGTACATTAATCCTATATTAAAATTTCTATAATGATTTATTTGATTCTAAATCATCAAACTCTTTCATATCTACCCTGTTTTCCAAGACAATTAGACAATTCCCTTTTGATTTAACAATGTAGTTATTATTCAAAACTCTCAACATAAGTCTCATCGCAACAAAAAATGTATTTTTCATTACCTTTTTTGACACATAAACATGATTTTTTTACTAGCCTTATCATCATACCCATGATTTAATTTGATATAATCCTCAGTATGTACTATCTTTCAAAATATAATGCAATCATTTATTGAAATAAAAAATAAATTTACAATCCATGAGGAAGATGTATAATCCCTTATCATTATAGAGTAAAAATACATAATTTTATTTGTATATAAATCCAAAACCCGTAGCTCTACTAAATGAAATTATTGAGGTGGACCAGAAAACAATATCTAGGGGTGAGGAATGTAATCATTAAATTGGGGGAGCAACACAATTTTCTTGAATAAATTGATGTATTTATGGAGGAATTACCTGGGAAACCCCAGATCAGGAAGTTAAATTTACCATTCATCTAATCCCTGATGAAAGAACAATATCAAATACTTCTTATAGAATGAAAATTGTGTAATTAGTAGAGCTAAAGAAACAACATTAGGATTTGAGTAATAAGGGATTTATTCTCCTAAATGTTTCTCCATGGAGATCCCTTGTTCTTTTTGTGAACAATAATGATGGATCCTTGAGGATATGCATAAAATATATATATAAATTATATTACAATAACAAAAAATTACCATCTACCTTGAATTCATGATTTATTTGATCAACTCCATAGAGATCAATATTTTTTGAATACTGACCTTTGTTATGGATATCATCAACTTCATGTGAGGAATGATGATATTCCTAAGGCAACATTTTGTACTAGGTATAAACATTATGAGTTTATAGTAATTCCATTTGAACTAATTAAAGAACCGTTTTTTATGGATCTAATGACCAGAGTGTTCGAGTAATATCTTGATGATTTCTTTATGTTATTTATTAATGAAATCTTGAGGTATTTCAAAATATATGAGGATAATGATAACCACTTTTGGATTGCCTAGAACAATAATAGATAAAATGAATTATATAGAATGTTTAGAAAGTGTGAAATATGGATTCAAATAGTTTCGTTTCTTGGCCATAATGTCTCTAAAGATGTAATACGAATTGATCCGAGGAATATAAAGGCAATTCAAGATTGTCTTATCCAGAAAACATAATTGAGGTATGTATTTTTATTATTCTATCAAGTTTATATCAGCATTTAGTTCAATTTTTCTTAATTGGATAACCCACTAACAAAGCTAATATATAAAGGGGTTAAGTTTTTATGGACAAAGAAAGTGAATAATGTTTTGAATAATTGAATAGAATATTGGTTAGTCGAATAATATAAACTCTTTCATCAGTAAATGATGGGTTTGTGATATATAGTGATGCATCAAATAATGGACCTATTTGTGTCCTTATGAAAAATGATAAATTTCCTATTTATTCATCAATATAATTTAATAATCATGAAAAAAATTATCCAAATCATTATCTTGATTTAACATTTTTAATATTTTCTTTGAAGATTTGAAGACACTATCTCTATAATGAACTATATGAGATATATATGAATCAAAAGAGTTTGAAATACATCTTTACATAGAATGAACTCAACCTGAGTCATGGACAATGGCTTGATTTAATCAAATATTATGATTTCTCATTACACTACCACCCAAGAATGGAAAATAAGGTAGCAGTTTCATCATAAAGGAAAGATCATGGACTAATAAACCAAATGAGTATTGAGAAAGATCATATGTCCATGGATATAGTAAATATGGATATGGTAATTTTTAAAGAAGAGGAAATATCACTCCTTTTTCAATTGATTGTCAAATCATATTGAATATAGAAGATAAAAATCTCTCAATATGATGATTAGAAGTTTCAAAAAAATATTAAATCTATTAAGGATAGAAGATTGACAGACTTCATGTATATGGAAAGAGTTATGAGATTTGGAAAGAGGTTATGTGTTTTATCAATACCTGAGCTAAAAAAAGAACTATTATATTATGCTCATAGATAAAACTTCTTTATGCACCCTATTAGTACCATGATGTCTAAAGATCATAAGAAACACTTTTGTTATGATAATATGATGCCTAAAATTGATGACTATATGTCAAGGTTATTAGTTTTTCAAGAAGTGAAGGTCAAGAGACAAGATCATAGAGGAGTCATGAATGCTATACCAATTCCTATGTGTAAGTGGGATGACATTACAATGGACTTTGTTATAGGAATACCAAGGACACAAAGAAGGAATGTTGAAATATGGGTTATTGTTGATCATATTAAAATATCGGAATATTTACTTGATATAAGAGATGATTTACCTATTGGGTTTCTAGAAAGACTCTATATTAATAAAGTTTTATGACTTAATAGTTCACCTCTATCAATTGTGTCCAATATAGATCCTCGATTTACATCAAAATTTTGGAAGATTATTCTGAAGACAATGGGTACTATGCTTCATATGAGTACTTCTTATCACCATCAAACCAATAGACAGTCTAAAATAACTATTCAAACATTGGAATACATGTTTAGATCATGCTCACCTGACTTTCATGGTATATGGGATCATTATTTACCTTTGATGGAGTTTTCCTAAAATAATAGTTTCCATTTAGGTATTCCAATGGTTATATATGAGTCATTATATGTCAAGAAATATTGAACTCCAACTCGTTGGGATGAAGTTGGTGAGAGAAAACTTATAGACCCAAAACTTATTGAAAAGATAATGAAAATTGTAATGACAATTCTGGCTCATATTAATGCAACTCAATGTAAGAAAAAGAGTTATGTTGGAAACGAGAGAAAAGATTTGTAATTTCAAGTGAGAGACCAGGTCTTCCTGAAATCATCTTTATGGAAGGGTGTCTTAAGGTTTAGTAAGAACTAGAAATTGATCCCCAAGTACATCAGACCATTTTAAATTCTATAAAGAATTAGAGTTGTAACTTACTGATTTGAAATTCCACCAAGTCTATCCAAATTACATGACGTGTTATATATATCATTTTTGTAGAGGTACTTTCAATACCCAATACATGTACTCATCTAGGAAGAAATAGAACCAGTACCCAATTACTCATACTATGAATAACCTATAAAAATTCATGACCCAAGAGATAACATGTTGAGAAATCAGATTACTTGAATGGTAAAATTTAATTGTAGAAAGAATAAAATTGAATAAGAAACTTGGAAACATTAGAATTCTATGAAGAAGAACCACCCTCATCCCTTTATAAGTAAATACTCACGAAACATTTGAGGAAGAAATTTCAATAGGAAGGAAGAATATAAAACACCAAGATTTCAAAGTATGTATCCTCTTAAATAAATTCAAATAATTCAATATATTACATTAAACAAAAAATTATTTCAAATAATATGAATCAAATAAAATCACCTAGAGAACCCAAAACAATCTCTATAAAGAATAATTAATGAAATGGGAGGATTTTTCTAGAAATTAAGGAATATAAACCAATGATGTAGTAACTTGACCTTTGTAATAGTAATGTGACACTTATGAATAGTAATTCAAACAAAGGAATAGTAATCTCACATAAAAATTTATAAATAAAATTTAGTCATCTTATAAATGGTAATATTATATAATTATATCATAGTATAAGTAAATAATTTTTTAAGAAATTGTTAATTAATTATTGGAATTTTTTTAAAACATAAATGTTTATTTAAAATATTATAATTAATATAATTATTTTAAAAAAATTATTTTCCTAAAATAGAATCATAGATTAATATTTTTTTCATATGATTATAAAATAATTTTAGGATATGTTAGTTAATTTTTTAAAGTGTTGTAAAATAAATTATAATATTAAACTTGGTATTTTTCGATTAAAAGAATATTTTAATTAAAAATTAAATTTCTCATATTTATATAATTATTTTAATAAAATTGTGTTTATATTTTAATTATACAAATTTAAAATTATTGGGGTGAATATTTTGGATATTTATGAATTTTTTGATTTTTTGGTGAATGGTGAAATACGATAATTTATGGTATAAGATAAATACATCAATTTTTGAGTCGTGGAAGATATATGGATGATTTAATAAACATTGATCAAACTCACATGAAATATTTAATCTATTTTTTCACAATAATCATCACTCTTCCTTGTCTTGATCTTAAATAATAAAATAATGAATAAAATATTCAAAAAACACTCTTCTTCTCTACTATAAATACAACCCCTCAACACCCCTTCTCCTCACAATTCCTAATAATTGAAGCTTGATTATATTCTACCCTTTTACTCTCCCAAACCTATCCCCTAATTTATATTATTTCTTTTATAACCAAAATACCATTTTCTGGGTCCCTTAAAGAGGTTCTCAAGGAGAAGAATTCAAGAGGTGAATCCTTTTTCATTCTCATTTAATTTATTTTAATTTATTTTATTATTATTATATCCTTAAAACATAAATAAAAACTTGAATGATAACTCAATAATATTATATATACTTATTATAATGGAATATTCTTCACCAAAATCCTCATCTTTCCCTTTTTATTCTAAAAATGAAAACATTTTCCATGAGGTGTCGATTTATCGCCTTTATGAACGACGAGTTTTCATTTTTTAATTACACATTCAAAGAAGGAAATAAAACCATTTTTATGGTCAAAAAAGAAAAAATTATATTTATTATAACTTATTTAAGATTATGGAACCAATATATATACATAATATTAATTTATATGACAAAACTAGTTTGTGATTATTGAAAAAACGCCAAATTAAACTAATTGGTAATCCCAAACATCTTATCTAATGATTCATCCTCATACCATATAACTGAATAAATATATCACCACTTAATATTCTTTAATATAATTAATACCATATAATTGAAAAAATATTCTAATTTTACATGATTTTTCATACATATATACAAGTAAACCGATCCTGAATACCAAGGAAATGAAAACCCCCGAACGATAAATTTGAACATTATAACACATCAAAAAGGAAATAAATGAACTTAATAAAATTATAATGAATAGAATACATATAGGAACTATTCTAAATTTATTAATTAATTTATTGAATCTAATTATGTAGAACATTAAGATCAAGTGCATAAAATATTCAGACATAAGGTAAAGGATTTCGTCTCAATGTTCATTTCATTGAGACTTACTTGGTATTGTGCACCTAATAATTTTTATGTGGTGTATCTACTTCCCCTTTGAGATAGTTTTTTATTTTAAATTATATTTCAATTAAATTTTTATTTTCTTGTATCATGTATATGATTATTGTCTTATCCATACACCATTTTACATATGGAGTTTATTTTTAATGTTGTTTTAATTGGGGAAATATTGATGAATCTATATCCTCCAATCAATACGGGTATTGATCATGTATATGTTTCTTGAATTAATAATATATATATATGAAGAATTAATGGGACTTTTAGTGAAAGGATGGGGCTGTTATATCCCCTTGATGCATCAACAGGTTTCATGAGACAAAACATTTGGTGATAAACCCTTCATATTTATTTCTAAAACATAATCAGACAGGTATCTAACCACATACATAAATTTCCTCAATAGTATGGTGGTTTGTGTACCAGATACTTTAAGTCTAAAAATCAATCATTTTATTCATTCAACATTTAGTTATATATATCAAGAGTATTTTCAGTAAAGAAAAAAATCTATGGATGTATTTACATTCTTAGTTTTTTTGATGGTGTGTGTTTTTTCAGTTATTTACCCTGCGATATTAATTATTCCAAATTTATTATGATTAACTTAATATTGATTCTTTTTCCTGCTATATGTAACCCTTATTGATCATTTTAGTTCATCCTTTCATTTTTTTTCTTTCATTAGGTTATGAAGAAGAGATCATCAAATGATTTTTCAAGGATGCATGTTTTGTAATGTATTATATTCTATTTTATTTTTCAATGTAAAATGGATTCCATGTATATATAGTTCTTCAAGACTAAAAAATTGATTTATCCTTGGTTATTTAATCATTTGTATCTATTCAATTATAATAAAATGACCACTAACTCGGGGCAACTAGGGTTGATGTTGATACATTTATCAGTTCTAAACCTTTAGTGTGGATAAATATTAGACATTATCAGTGCTAAAAAATACTGGTAAAGATATATTTTATCTAAACGTATTAATTTAGATCTGATAAAATCTATATATATCAGTGATTTTTTGGAAGTGCTGATAAAGGTCTCCCCAATCTATTTATATAAACCCTAATAGCAACTAATTTAGTTATGATTCTCAAGCATTCATGGAACTCAATTTCTACCATTGATCTGCCTCTACAATATCTAAGAAGAATTAAGGTTATAATCTAAGTTATATTATTTTCTCCTCTTCATCGCTCATTGATTTCTTGTTTGGGTTCTGCGGTTTGTGTTTATTGCGGTGTTATCATCCACGATAAACCCTACTTCTGATAGCATTATGATTTTTCACAAACGTATGGACCCTTAATTTAGGGTTTTTATTCTTTTTTCGGCCCTAATAATGATTCCTAAGGGAGTTATTTTGGTCTTAGGGGTGTCAGAGACTTGTTCAAAGATTGGGAACTTGATGTTTGAAAAGTCATACTCAGTCACACTGCAAGTAGAAACTGTGTTTCTCAGTGCACATGGTTTCCCTAACCATTAAACTTGAAGAAGTGGGTTTTTGGGGGCCACATGTTTCATTATAAACCTTATGACCCTAGATTCATGTCCATGTAGTCCAGCAGGCCTTTTAAGAAAAAAGTCATTTTCACGGTTAGCACATGGGTTGTCCCGCCATGGGGCCAAACCGTACACCCCTATCTATGTGGGTGAATTTCAAGTTTTTTCATTAATGAAATGTTTTTCAAACCAGCCTTTTTCCTACCTTATTCTTTAGTAGTTATTTCTTCCTCCCTAAAGGGTGAAGCCTTCTTGTTCTTCTAAATATGGTTATGGATATCTCTCTCGTTCCTCAAAAATATTTTATCGACGTCGGTAGCATCAAAAAACATGAGGTAATTTCTAACTCCTCTTGCTTCTATTTCTATTTTCTTCCCTCCTTTGTTGTGTTATTTAGGTTTGACCACTTTTAAATTATTTTCAAGGTGTTGGATTATTTCACTAGTTTCACTCGTTCTAGATTGATTCAAGCCTAAAAAACTGACGAGTGGAGTGTTACTATACTATGGTAGGTGGACTAAGTTCTTTACTGCATTTTTGATGCATTTTATATGGTGTGCCATTGTGTTGTATGTTAGAACCCTTTTTCAGCACCTCTATTATGGTAAATAAATTAATCAAAATGATTATTCATGTTGTTTGTGACCTTAACTTACATTTAACCCATCTTTAGGGTGTTCTCCTTGTCGAAAGCAACCCCTTTGGGTGTTCCCACTATAACGACTTAATTTCTCTTACCTTGAGTTTTTAACCACCATGTATGGTTGAGTTTATCCTTTGATAAATTCCTAAAATATATACATTAAAAATGTTTAAATTTTTTTCTAGTATTTTTTCCTTTGATGTTTACGCATTATTCTTTATTTTTCATCGTTATACTTTATGCTTTTTGATCATGTATTATTCCTTATGTTTCATATGAAATTGTTTTATGGTATGACTTATATCATGTTCCTTTTTCCTTTCCTACATTATATGACTTGTTCATATTTCCATATGACCTATTTCATAGTTGATTAGATTGAAGAATTTTTTTTGGGAAACTTACTTAATTTTTTGTATATGTCGTGCCTTATTTGGTCACTTATGTTTGTAAATTCTATTCCTAATATGTTTGTGAGAAGGGAGAGAACATGGATCCCATATTAAGGATGTCATATATTGAATCACTGTGATTGGATTGGTTCTACTTGAAGCACTGGAAGAGACCATTTTCTTGCCTTGGACAAGCCCTTCTGGTGGATTTACTTATACTCTTGAGGGACCCTGGTTCCATTGGAGAGAAACCCTGGATGAGATCTTTAGAAATATGGCTACTCCATGCCTTGGGTGATACTCTCTCCCCTATGGGAGATACCTAGAATGAACTCATATTTTATCATGTCATTATTGATACGATGGATGCCCTTATGTGTTTCCTCGGGTGGACTCAGTGGTATTGGTTATATTAGAGTCTCCTACGGCGACCCTTGAGATTCAACATGGATTTCCTTGGATAGGTGTTAGATGCAGCATTGGATTTAATGGATTTACTTTCTTATTTAATATGTGATACCACTTTTTTATTTTATGATATTTCTTGAATGATATTATAAGAATATGACCAACATTACAAATCACATGCTTGGGGTCATTCCTCACATGTTATGTAATTTATGATGACCCATATACATACATTATTACATGTAGTGGTTTCCTTGGTTATACTCCCAACCTATAGTCTAATGTAGCTAGTGGTGGTTGGGTGTCTAAATGGAACTCAAATCATCATGTTTATTTATTTATTTATTGAATTACCTTAATATTATTGGAACAATATCATTTTAAATTGCATGAACTGGATTGATCTAGACATCATTAGTGGTGTCCTACTATTGTTGTTTCTCACACCTTACTTGGGATACCTTTGGTATACAAGAAGACTTCATGACTACATGTATGGACAATAGAAATAGACTAGCTTCTAACATTTGATTTAAATTATTTGGATATAGTATGGGGCATCGGACTGATCCTATGCTTGAGATTCATGTAATATCAGTTTTTCCTTTTTGTATATAATTATAGAATGTGATATATGCTTGTATCAACTATTCACTGCCCATACTTTTTTATAGTTACATTAAATATCATCATCATAACTTTTTATCAAATATTTATTTATATTCCTCTAGTATTTTGTTTATCTTGGATGATTATTTCTTATTTCCTTTATTTTGTTTTTGGTTTTATTACTTCTTCCATGATAGGTTACTTGTCTTGTTATATAGAGTCTAATTCTACTGCTTAATCTATATATATATTTTTTTCTATACTTTTAACTATGAGTGAATAGTCTCCCCTTAGATACACCCTAGTCCCTCGTTGATAGTCGGTAACCTCTAGCATTTGGGGAGGCACACATGAGGTCTTGTGGACACTGCCTTGTGGCACTGTTGTGTGGAAACTAGGGCAGGACACTAAAAAGTGTTATTAGAGGTATTTTTATTTTTATTATTATTATTTGGGTTAGGCATGGGACTAGGAATATTGGAATTTGATAATGATACTTTTCCTAGGAGTACCTAACCCATGTACAGGGGAAACCAAAATTTCCTTGGTTTGGTAAATGTTGTTATTTCCTTCACTATTAGGGTGTCATGGATTTCACCATTAGGTGATGAAACTTATTTATTTGTTTTTATTATTGATGAATTAATTAATATCATGGGTTTATTTACACTAGACTAAGGATAATATGGCATTTTATAAACATCATGCATAATACTAGGCACTATTGGGTTAAAATTCCATGCATTATGTCATTTCATATTTACTGTTCTTCATGAATTTCTTGTACTAAATGATATTTTTGTAGTTATTTAATTTTTACATATGGAAATGTGCCAATATTTTCTGTAAGGGTGTGAAAACATAATTGACAATTAACTTTTCAGACATAACCTAATAGTTTTTTCTAGCATAGGTTAAATCTGACACCATAACTAGTCAGTTATGTAACATTGAGCCATGGAACATCTGTCACATGGTCCAGAATATGTAATGTTTAGGATTAAGTTGACGTCACAATTTTATTTGTAAGGTGTATGGGCCCTTAATAATTGTAAATGGTAATCCATCTAATTCAACCATTTAATGGGACTAAAATAATAAATGAATGAGAAAAATTAAAATTAATATGATTCTTAAAATGAAATGGAAACAATATATGTGTAATACAAGACCATGAACCTAACTCGACATAGTATTGGGAAGTAATCTATGTCTTTGTGATCCTCCGATGATTTTTCCTCTGTCACCTAAACCTAACTCTCGGAACAGGCTGGGGGTTATGCCATGTTATAGGCAGGATTTGTACCTTTCCTTTCTTGGTTTCATTACCTATCTATTATAAATAATATATGAGGAATACATTAGGAAATTTTATATATATTCCACTAAGATGTCCTCATGTTGTATGCCAAAATAGTGGCATTGGTCATGCTCTAGAGTTGGTGGCCTTGAGCCTTCCAAAGAACCTCCTATAGTGCCACCTAAAGAACCTCCAATAAATCATCCCCTGATCATCGACATTTAGTTCTATAATAGATCCTTCAGGTTCATATATTCTATTTAGGGTGCTCCCCAGCCTCCCCCTCCATGGAAAAGTTGATCGTTGGTTTCCATCCTTAGCATCCTCCCACCTTCTTGGGGGATCGCAGAACTCAGTCTACTGAGTCATGGTTAGAACCTATGGTGTTGATCTTCTAAAATCTAGATAAACCTCCAGAGCTAATAATCAATATCACTGTATACATGTTCTGTGATTCCTACATACTATGGTGGAATATCATCTATATATCATATCTCCCTAGATTCCACTCAAAGGTTCCCAGGTCAGTTGGCCACAAGACCTCAAGTAGGCCTCCCTGAATTCCAGAGGCAACCAACTAGTAGTGAGTTCCTTAGGTAAGTATGTGGGGAGACTCATCCATCATTGATCAGAGTACGGTGAATTATTATAAATATAAAAAAATATAAAAAGGTAGATAAAAGTGAAAAAAAAGCATAAGCATGAATGATAATGAAATAAAGTGCGGAAGATGGATAAATAAAAAATAAGAAATTGATGATGATAGTATGTCATGTGTTTTACAAAAAATGACTAACCAAGGGGTAGGATGATATAATAATATAAAACATGCTATAAAAATAAAAAAAAAGGTAAAAATATGTTATAGATAGCATCTAGAGCATAGGCTCAGTCATCTTCTCCTAAGTCAATCCTAGAAATGTAAATCAAGCATTGGAATATGGATTCATCCCATTTTCTATACCTGCAATCATAAATTCTATTTCGGTACTAAAGGCACATGAGTAGGGTGTTACATAAAATCTTAGTAGATCATCACCCATGGTGTCTAAGTCTTTCCATTTGGATGAATATGAAATAAAATGTGTTCCTTAACAATTTTAAAACAGTACTGAATAAATAAATAATCACTTTAGACTGGATTCTAATTGGATACACAACCAATCTACCTTCTTTTTCTTGATCTAGTGTGACTAAACTAAGGGATCCTGAAATGGTAAAGTGGGTAAGGTAAAATTCCATATGTTTTACTATCCCCAAGCTTGTGATTGGGCTTGGAGGAAACATCCCTATATTTTATAAATCAACTTAACAATTCAAATTTGAAAATATTTATTTACCTTTGAAAAGATTTTAATCATTAAATTATAAATCATATCGAGTCACCTTTATCCCATCCATGGAAATCTAGAGAATATTCTAAAGTATCTCTCACATGGATCAGTAAAAATACAAGGTCAATGAGTCCATCCTTTGTGACCTGAGTATGAATTATAATGTTTCACTCTGTAATGGTGTGAAAACAATATGATCTAACCTATGAGTCCATACCTAGTATCGTACATTGGGAAATGAGTCTCTCTCTTGACATGGTAAAACCAATCATTCCATACAGATCATATAAGGGGTCTCCCCTAAGGAACTGGTGTCACACATCTGGAGGTAAAATAGAAAACACATAGTGAGACCATCTCAGGAATAGACTATACCCCACTCAGTGTATTTACAAGTCATTTACTAATTCTATTAATGGAACAAGAGTCCGTCAAATGGGTCCTTAATCCAGAACCTCTCATTTCACCCTCATAACTAATGAAATATTATCTAAACAAGTAATGGATATATATATATATATATCATGTGTAATAAGATGGCATTTAATTTAAAGTCAATCCATTAGTTCATCCATGAAACATTGGTCAAGATTTTCATTCGACATATTTTATTTAAGCCACAAGGCACACAACATAAGAATTTTCCAATTCAATTTAAGTTCAACCATCCATAAGTTTCATGGGGTAAAGGCTAGTCACTAGGTTTATCACCCTAAGGAATTCAACAAATAGCTCAATATATTTAATATTAATAAAGACCCATTTGGAATCCTCAACAAACCAAGGAAAATAGACAATTATTCCACATACATATAGAACACCCAATTGGATAGAAAAACATTAGTAGATTGACCACAAATGTGATTTTTTACTAGGAAGGATCACAATACTCTGGAAAAACCACATGGAATGATTTAATTAGAATTTTGGACGTTTCACCAGAATGGACCGGTGAACGGCACAATGGCACAAAATTATTGAATGAAATGAAATGACAGGTAAATGTTGTGACTACCTACCATAGCCTCATATATATTTCCTCCTCCAGTATCAACATTTTATTTGATATGGGTTGTAAGAAATCACATAAACCATCAAATGGCTAGAAAATTTGGAAAATGATATTTCACCCAAATAACTAAATGGATGGGAATAAGAACATTAAATATATTATATGGGATTATAAATCATTCATCTAGATTTCCATAGGATCCAATGGTAGAAGAATCAGATATCGGATGGAGGAGTTGTAATAATTCATAGCATAGAGGAGAAAAGGGTTTTTCAATGGGAGGATTAAGCTGTTGGAGAAATAAAAGAGGAGGAAAGAGAGGATATTCTTATTTCATTTAAGAGGATAATTTCGGTAAATTCTCTAATTTTTACATTGTGCATGGTTTGAATACATGGTTTGTCCAAATTGTGCACCGAATGCACGACATCCACTTCTATCAAGGGAACATCGCATGGTTTTCTACACGGTTTGACTAACCATGTAAAAACCATGAAAAGCTGCACTATCAAGGATTTAAAACAGCTCAAATGGTTGTGTGTCTTGGGTTTCATGGTTACAGAAAAACTATGTGCCTCACACTACTTCTTTTTTTTTCTATGGAATCAACTTCGAATGATCCTCGGACACCCCCAAAAGCTCATTAAACATTTTAGGCATCATATTTAGGGCTAGTTAAGGAAATTAGAACCCAAAAATAATGGTTTTCACCTTTGATAAACGTTAATACATTACAACCTCCCCTCATTAAGGAAATGTGTCCTCAAGTTTCACTTTTGATGGTAGTAGAATGTCATATAAGAAGATTTCCAGACACTGAGCATGTACATAGGCTTCGCACTCCCAGGTCATGTCATGTACGCATTTGTGCTTCAATATCACTAGGAATAGAGGAATTGAACTTCCTCAAAAATCCCTCATGATTTGATCAATGATACATATCAGACACTCCTCAAAGTCCATTTCTGATTCTATCTCAATATCGTCATGGTCAAATGAATGAGATGGGTCAGTATAATAATGTTGAAGTTGATATTTATGGAATACATCATGCATGGAATGATACCTATGAGGTAATAACAACTGATAGGATACTAGACTAACTCTCTCCACTATCTCAAAAAGACCGAAATATCTTGGTGATAACTTCCCCTATCATCTAATTCATCTATGAACCAATCTAGGTGATACATGCAGAATCACCGAGTGTCCCACCTTGAACTACATAGGTCTATGGTGATGATAGGTATATGACTTCCACCTAGACTGAGTTGTAGCAATATGCTTCTGAATCAGTTGGACTTTCTCTATAGTCTCGGGAATAGGATGAGGGCCCAATAGAGCTACCCCACCTACCCCAAGCTAGAATAAAGGTGAATGAAATAATCTACCATATAGGGACTCATACGAAGCCATATGAATCATTTACTAGAAACTATTTTTGTAGGAAAACCTAACCATAGGAATATTTTTCTCCCAAGATCCTGAAAAATCAAGGATACATGCCCGAAACATATCCTCTAACACCTGAATGCTTGTCTTTGACTTCCCGTCAGTCTAAGGATGATAGGTAGAACTCAAGAGCTCTTATGAACCCAGCACCTTCTGTAGTCCCTGGAAAAACGATGAAGTGAACCTGGCGTCTCATCCAGATATGATATAAATGGGTACTCCATGAACTCTCACTATCTCCTGGATGTATATCCTTTATAATTCATCAACTGATAAGGTCTCTTGGATTGAAAGGAAGTGTCTATCCTAGGTCAGCCTATCGAAGATCACCCATACTACATCTCTGCCTTGAGATGATCTTGGCAAGACTAACATGAAAACCATGGTGATTGCATTCCATTTTCACTCAGTAATAGATAGAGGATGAAAAATTCTAGCAGGTCACTAGTGCTCTACAATCACTTGATGACAAGTGGAGCACTGAGTAATAAATCCCCCCATATGCCTCTCCATACATGGACATCGATACTAACAGTGGATGTATCTTTATATCTTGGTAAGCCCAGGATGAACTACCTATACTGAGGCATGTGATTCCCTTATCATCTCTTCTTGTAGATCTATAGGAACACAAAAATGTCCATAAAAGAGTAGGTTCACACTCTCATCCACAATCCAATCAGGTGGTGGGCTCTCCCCTTTGATGTTATCCCTCAAAACGAGGAACTTGGAATCCGATAACTATTGCATCCAAACCCACTCTAGAATAGAGTAAGTCACTGTTAGAGATTCTATAACTGACTTCTCGTGTTGTTCCTTTACCTCTATATTCACTTTAAAAAATAGAGCCATCTACTTCCACTCACTATTGACCTCCTTGAAAACTTGCATCTGAGTCTTCCAGTTCAAGGTGTCAACCACTAAATTTCCATTTCATGGAATATAAGTAATCTCAAAGTCAAATGATTTTATGTATTCCACCCACCTATGCTACCATAGATTCAAGTCCCATTGAGTGGAGATTTATTTTATACATTTATGATTCATCTAAATAATTAATCACTCAACCATTGTGCCGCCAAAAGTGTATAGAATGAACCATAGCTGATAGGTCAAGGGAATGCATATGATATTACCACTCATGAGGTATTAGCTAGCATGATCCATACACTGCAACCTGATCACCTTATATCAGAACTACACCAATCCTGGTCTGAGAGGCATCCTAAGAGATTGTATAACTTCTTCCTGGCTTAAGAAAAATGACAATTTTAGCTGAAGTGAGTCTTCTTTTTTAACTCTTGAAAAGTTTTCTCACATTTATAAGTCCATGTGAATTTCACACCATTTTTGTTGAAGTCCATATGCGGCATTATGAGGCGTGAGAAGTCATGGATGTACCACTTGTAGTATCCATCCAACCCTAATAATATGCATATATCAAAAACATTATTAGACTACTATCAATAACCTATGGAGCTCACCTTCTCTGGTTCAAATGATACACCAGCCTCAAATATGATTGACCCAAGAAGTGAACCATGATGATCCAAAATTTGCATTTTTTGAGCTTCACATATTTCTAGTTCTGTCTTAGTGTACTCCTCATAATATCAAGATTATTTTCATGGTTATGACTAGTGTGTGACTACACTAAGATATCATCTCTGAATACTACTACAAAGTAATCAAGTTATGAGTGGAAAACCTGATTAATTAGAGCTATGAATATCGTCAGTGCATTCACCAGACCAAACAACATAACTAAGTACTCATACAAGTTGTACCTGCTTTGGAATGTTGTACATGGTACATTTTATGGAATCAATTTCAACTTATTATAGCCCAAACTCAAATTGATCTTAGAGAAAATAGATAATACCTTGTGCCGATTGAAGAATCTGTCTATATGAGGAAAGAAATACCGGTTCTTCACCATATACTGGTTCAATTGGTAGTAATCCATATACAATATAAGGGTACCATATACCTTTTTGGAAAAAATAATGAGTGAACCCCATGGTGATGTTATGGTTCATATGAAACCGTTATCCTCTATGTCTTCAAGAGGCTTCTTAAGTTCCTGGAGTTCTATAAGATCCATCCTATATAGAGGAATGGACACTAGTGTTGCACCTGGAACTATCTCAATGGTGAAATAAATATATCTATCATGTGGTAATCCATATAATTATTCATGGATAATGTCCCTACAGTAATCCACAATAGGAGGAAAATCCTTGAGTTTCATTCCTTGATCACTCATAAAGAGACTGACCACCTAGGATTCCATTTGTCCTAACCCATTATGATTGAGTCCTACACGAATATCCTAAAGATCCCATTATCACATATGAATATATATTTTTCCCTCTAGTGATGTGAATGACATTCAGTAGTGATATCAATCCCCTTATCTTGATAAGGGATAAGACAATCCATATCGACAATGACGTCAAACCCAGTCTTCCTGAGAATGAAGAAACTCTACAAAAAATTGTAATCACCTATCTCAAGGGGGAGATCCCTTAACTAACATATAACCTATTCTCAAACTTCATATGTCTTGATAATGGTCATAACCCCATGGAAGTATTCTATCACTAACCCCAAAACTCCCATAGTTGTAGCATATAGTGAAGAGTGTATTCACCTATGTCTAATAAGGTAGATAATAAAGTAAATGATACCATAATAATAACTATAATTGTAGATTTTCATGTACACTGATCTTCTAGATTAGGATGAACAACATGGATATATACTAAACTGCATCCCTGAGATGATGAATGTGTAGCATGATTAGGCTGACTTTAGTGATGCTTGAACTCTAAAGCCTGACTGTCTTGGCCATGACCATCATCTTGGCCTGAGTGGCCTATAGAAAACCATATTCCTACTTGAGTATGAGTAATTAAACCTACACTTGGATGTGCATTTGGCACATAACCTCATTTTCTAGGAACTAGAGGAAAGGATCGGTAGAAGTGGTGGAGGTGACCCATACTCCCACAATCCAAACACTAGATCAGGTTCCTCATACACTAGGGATTTTTGTGACATAGATACACTCATTTGTGACACACTATATTGATGTTAGTGCATGTTACATGACTGTTACTTCCCCCACATGTACCCTTGAAGCATCGCTTCTTGCTGCTAGATAAACCACTGCTCTACCTGGAAGCTAAACCAACGTGCTTCATCTCACCTGATTCCCTCAAGTTTTGCTCAGTGATGAGGGTCTAGAAGACTATTTTGGAACTTATGTTCTTCTAAATGATTTTCACCTATGATTTTATGGCATAAGAAATCCAACCATTGAACTACCTCATATTATTCAACTCATGAATAGTCATGGTCGGTGAAAAAATTTTAATTCGGTGAAGTGAGATGAGTATTCCATAACTAACAATGTCATTGTGCTCTAAGTGCATGAATTTACAAACACGATCTATTATCAAGGTCTGAAGGAAGAAGTAGTCAAAATACACTATCTATAAGTCCACCCATACCATACCCTATTATTGACTTGCCTAAATCAGAATTTTCTACCAATGCTTGGTGGGGTCATGTAATAGATAGGTTGCAAGCTTGACCCTCCACTCTATAATTTTGTCACCCTGTGGTAAAATCCTATAAAACCATAACAACTTCCATCCAAAAACAACATTTACCCATCCCAAAAAATTTGAATTTCCATTTATGTGGGGTAGCTACTCCCAGGAACATTCTCTTAACAAAACACCCATGTCATAGACTCATGACTACACCCAAAATATAAGACAAAAATGAAAATAGGCACTAATACCTTTTTGTTGCATCCCAGCCTGGATTCTAGTCAAAGGTTCCCCAAGATGTGTGTCCAAAATAACTCAAGTGTGCCTACCTAAGCACCATAGGATTATGACTCAAAGTAAGGACCTTCGATAAGTCTATGGGGAGATGATGAACTCATTCATCAGAGTGAAGATCAACATTACAAATATATGAAACAACAAAAATAGACATATAGCAGTAGAAACAAAAATCATAGACCTGTTAGATAAGGAAATAAAGTTCAGATGATGAATTGATAAATATAAGTAACATGTGATGATAGTATGCCTTATTTTATAAAAAAATGACTAAGCAAGGGATAGGGTATACAAACATATAAAAAAAAGTTATCAAAATAAGGAAAATGGCCAAAAACTACTACATCTAGCATCTTGATTATAGGCTCGGTCCTCTTCTCCCAACTATATCCTAGAAATGTAAATCAAGCATTGGAAGTTATAAGCTTCTCATTGTCTATACCTAGAATCATAAAGTCTACTCAGCAACCAAAGGTGCCCAAGAAGGGTGTTAGATACAATCTCAATAGGCCAACACCCATGGTGTCAAGTACTCTCTATTTCATGCAATATATAATAAACATTATGCCTTGAAATTTTAAATATAAAACTAAATTAAGAAATAATCAACTTAGAATGGGTTTCAATTGGATACCTTTCCAATCAACCTACTTCATCCTGGTTCAGTTGGTCTAAAATGAGGTATCTTGAAATGGTAATGTGAGTAAGGTAAAGTACCATAGGTTGGACTATCCCCAAGACTGTGATTGGGCTTGAGGGTAACATCCCTATGTTTTCTAAACCAAATGACCAATTCTCATTTGAAAACATTTGCCTACCTTTGAAAACATTTTAATCATTTCTTTATAAATAACATCGAGACACCTTGAGACCATCCATGGAAATATATAGAGACATTCAAAGTAGCTCCCAAGGGTCATAGAAAAAATCCAATGCTAATGATTTTGTCATATGTGACCTATTTATGAAGTCCCAAGTGTCACTCTGGTAATGTGGGAAAATAACTTGAACTAAACTCTGATTCCTACCTTGCAACACATGTATGGGTCTGGGTCCCTCTCATGGAATGGTACAATCAATCATTCCTTCGAGACTATCCAAAGGGTCTCTCCTAGGGAACTAGTGTTGTAAGAAACCGGGTTTTTAGAAATGGGTCAAATCCCGATCCATTTGAAATTTTGACTGGTTTCTGAGAAGTCTGGAAAATATGGGTATTTTCTGGAAATTTCCAGACAACACGCCGTGTACTTTAAGTACACGCCGTGTATGTGCTAACTGAGTGACCAGCCGTGTGCCCACCGAGAACATGTCGTGTGATGACCATGTAGAAGTTTCTTACTACATGGTGTGTGTTTATAGACACGCTGTGTATCCTTAACCGTGTGAGGCCAAGTACATGTTGTGTGGTGACCAGGTGTAAAATTCCATCTACACGGTGTGTAGTCTTTCTTGACACACCGTGTAACTTTATTCCTTGTACCGACCGAGTCCCTAGTTGTGTGTTGATCGTATACACGGTCCAAGACGTGTGCTGGACTCCCCTTAAGTCGGAGTACGAAACCCCATCTACACGGCGTGTACATTAGAAATACACGTCGTGTACTTTTATTTTTATTTTAGTGATCGATATGTCGTCGCGTCTCATTCCCATAAATCTCTTATTCTTCCCCGTTGGATGGATGGTTTGTCCGAGAACCTCCAAAAAACCCAAACCCTTCCAGAATCATCATACGACCTTCGTTCTTTGATCTGTCGGTGGAAGCGAGACCGCATCGGAAAGGCTAACCCCACGCACTCTTCTTCGTCCTTGATTCCTCATTCGTTCCTCCGTAGTTTCCATCCGAACGGAATTTTCAGATTTGACGGAAACACAGATCTAGCGCGATTCATACCGATTCAGAGGCGGATATCAAAGGAGTGT
This sequence comes from Viscum album, assembly GCA_963277665.1. Taxonomy (NCBI): domain Eukaryota; kingdom Viridiplantae; phylum Streptophyta; class Magnoliopsida; order Santalales; family Viscaceae; genus Viscum; species Viscum album. The sequence continues at coordinate 450,307,153 of OY728143.1, read as the reverse complement.
CATCGTATGAGTACGAGGTGGGTGGTGCATACCTTCTTTCGCATTTTCGTAGGCAATTAGGGGTTTCGAATTTTGGGTGCGATGTTGGGTATTGAGATAAACCCTAATTAAATTGTTTTTAATTAATTATCTGCAATGTGGGATGCCCCTGGGCATTCACTGACCTGTTTTGGTCAAACAAGGCTGGGTTTGAGGTCGTTTCTCATTTGGGGCAATTCGGTCGGGGTGCCGAAATGCATGTGAATTGGACCTTTGCATAAACTGTTTTTTTATACTGCTTATTGAATAACTCGAGTTAAACTGTTAGTTTAATTGTTAAATTATGAATGATTTAGGTGCTGGTATGGGGTAGCACAAGTTAGTGCAATTTGACGGTTTAGTAATTTCCTAAAAAAAGCGATTCTTTGAGTATAGTTATGCAATGTGTGATATTTCCTATGTTGAAGTGCTTGTTGTGTTGGGAGTGGCCCGGACATATATTGTTGAGTGATGGGAATCCCAGGTTGTGGATTTTTCTCAGGTTACATTGGGTGGTTGCTACCACAGGATTGGGCATTATGGACGTCGGCTTGAGGCAATCGGACTGTCAGGTTGGGCTTGGCCCGGGTTACTTGGATGGCGAGGCCATCAGACTTGAGTGACAAGTTTTCAGGGACATGAGGTGTCAGATATATTTTGGCTTTGGAACTTCTTGATGTGATTACCACTCACCGGGTACTTTTGAGTAGTGTGCACACAGATAGACTCTGAGATGAGGTGGTAAGGCCACTCTCTGGGTAGAGTGTAACAACCCGAGATTTTGTAAGATATATTTTTTTTAATTTCTTTCATATCATCTGTTGTACGCTACACCAAGATTATCTTGCGCTATACGCAACACCGTATTAGCTTGCAGTATACGCAACACTAATCTTGGATCATGTTACACACAATTTCATGTTTGTTTGAAAGTACTTATTCTACAAAACATTGAGTATATATATATATTCAATGTATTTTGTTATACACAACAACAAAGGAGTCGTTCACTACATGCAACCCTGACATGGCTTGCATTACACGCAATCGCGACCTTCCTCGATAGAATGTGTTGTACGCAATATCGGGTTTTAATAAACAACAATATATTATTATAATATTATTATGAACTATCTGTTATGAATAGTATTAACTAAATTTTTAATTTTATAACATTATTATTCATCTTACACATTTTCTAGAACATGGTATAAGAACAAAATAATTTTTTCGGGTAAAATAAGTATTTTTCAAAAAATGCAGTTTTGCCTCCTTTTGATGGCACACCCACTTTAAATCTAGTTTTTGACATGTTTATAAGTTCAATTTTAAAAAATAAAATTATTCTTTGGAATCAGGATATAAAATTTTTCCTTGGATAAAATTTTCATATTATTCTGATAACTTTCATATTTTAATGAATAATAAAACACGCTATATTTTAATTAAAAACAACTTTTTTCATTGTAATAACTTATGTGGTTAAATTATAATATTGAATGGTTTTAAAGTATAAATAGAATATATTTTTACCATTTGATATAATTTATTTCATTATCATTGATTTTACATTGAATTCGTAGGTTAAATAAATTCAATCTTTTACAATGTTTTAAACAAAAACCTGTTTTCTTTCGACAACGGGATTAATTTTAATTTAATTTCTGCAACTTCTGTGTATTTAATTTGAGAAAATGGACTCCATATTTGGAATCAGTGGGTCCAAATTATATTAATATACTACTTTTTATTTTTGGGCTTTATGAATAGTAACAACAGTAAATTTTATTTACCATAGTAAAAGGTAAATTGGGTAATTAAGGGTAAATATAATATTATAAAATTATCCTAATATGTGTCTTAATACAATTGGATGATTATAATTCGTCCTAATTCATATTTGGGTCGAAATGGAATCCATTAGAAACCACTTGGAGGTGATTAAGACCTTTAGTTTGTTTTATTTAAAGGAAAGTGAAATATGTCTCACTAATGTTTAATAATTAAAGTATTTTTAATATAAGTTTATACAGAATATAAATTCGGTTATAAATACCCATTTGGAAGATAATTTTTTTTTCGATATCATGGTAATTTATTTGTAATTTTTAAGAGTTGTTTAATTACCTTATTATCTTATACATTAATGATGCAGAAATTATTTATTTAGTGAAAAATCAAAGATATAGTTTTTATTGAAATAGTAATACATATCAAAAGGCCCAAAAATCTGCCAAAAACTTATTTTTAGTGTATATATAATCACTAATCATCAACTAGCCGAATTTTGGGCCATTTGGATCCTTATTATGGCGATTATGACACTTATAATATTTTATTTTAAATGATTCCAATGTTTTCACCTTCATAATTTAATAAAGATAACAATTTACATGTTGTTATTTTAAGACGATAAATTTGAGTAAAATTATTATTATAAAATATTTTGTATTTATCTTCATCAAAGTATTTAATTTTAATTTTTATGCAACAAATATGTATATTAAATAATTATACAAAAATGTTGCACTAATTATTTTATTCAGAGATATACCAAATAAATGGTTTTAGAAATATTAAAATAAATATTATATGAACTATTTAATATGCTCCACGAATTTTTTAGACAAATTTGACATGTTATAAATCTATTAAATATTTTAGTTCGAATATATCCTTTGTGTAGATTTAATTTAAATTCAAATAAATGAATAGTTTCAAAATTGACATATTGTTATTTTATAAAAATAACATATTAATAAATTGATTAAAAATCACAAAAATATTTAAAAATTATAAATTGAAATTTATATAGTCTAAAATATCATAAAGTATCCAATTATAGAAAATTAACAACAAATAAGTGATTATTTATAACCATTTAGAATTTAGAATTTTATTACCACAATTAAACTTAAATAGATTAAATAAGGCTAAATCAAAATGATAAGGTCTAAAATAAAATCAGAACATGTCTAAATTTTATTTATTTATGATATTAAAACCCTATGTCATCTAATATTTGAATTGAGTCATTTTTGGAGGTTTTTATGTGGGGTTTGAATTTATATTAAACTAATATTTTTGAGGATTCCAAAGGTGCCCCTCTCCTCCCTTATAAAAGGGCACCTCCTCCCTCTCTCCCTCACACCATTTTGAGCCTTGAAGCTCGTCTAAACTCTGCCCATTTCACATTCCCACTTCCCTAAAAACCTTATAGAGGTACTGGTCTTCTCAAAAGAGCAACCCTAGTGCCCTAAGAAGAAGTTTAAAGGAGGTGCGTCGAAGAAGAGGTAATCTCTTCTACCGATTATTTCAAACTTATTTCTTCTTCAACTTCTTCTATTTAGTTGTTTAATTATAAAGTAATAACATCAGTATAAATAATATACTTATATGTTATTATAAATATAAAACAACCCCATTTCACCTTCTATCTATCCTATGGAAAATGAAATCACCGCGCGTGCGTACGTACGGAATACCGTCTCCACGTCGTGCTGTAATCTGTTTTTCCAACACCACCTTACTTGGATGGTTATAATGGTGTAAAGAATAACTATACATAGTTATTATAACATCATACTGATTCTAATATATTGTATCATCCACTTCAATTCAATTCATTAAATATGGGAAGGATATCATCGCCCGTGCGTACGTAAGGACTACCTTCTCAACGACGCGATGAGATTCATTCTCAATGATTAACCATTCATGAATTATTATATAGTGTATATAATAAGTAATCATGAAATATATAAAATAATAATGATACTGGATTTATGTATATATATATTTATGTCATCTAATTAATTCCATTCAATTCAATTAAGAAACGAAAACAACATTCATGCGTACGTACGGCCTACCGTCTCCATGAACGGTGTATTTATTTACATTTATCGATCTATTATATATATGTATATTCGGAATATATATTATATATAAATCCTGTTTTATATTCTGAAATTAAGTTATCATTATTTAAGTAATCATATGAATAATTTCAAGTAAAAACACGGATGACAAATGAAACGATTTTACCCAAAACGCTCTTTAACATGGAATTTACAAAAGAACGAGTAATAAAAAGTCATAAGTGAACCACATATGGTATAATAACAATGAATATGATTCTGTAATAAGTCAATGACAATATTAAAATCATTATACAGGATGTTAGGATACGTACGAAGAATATCGGACCTAAGGTAAGGGATAACGTTTCCAATCTCGTTCTTATTTGAGATTGCGTATTCGTAAGTATTTGATGGGGTTATTGTTATCATCCAAGTCCATGTTTTCTAAAATTGATTTTATGTGTTTTTAATGTACTTTTTACCCAGTTTGTCTTTTACTACATGGTATGTAATTAATCTTTCTTGTTTTTATGTTACGAGGTACTTTTTGAATTTTCCGATAAAAGTACGAGAAGAATGTTATTTTTAACTTATACGGCATGAAAGGATTTTTACGGTTTTATAAAGCCTTATTTGCATGAAACTTCCTCCAAAAGATTTCATGACTATTTTCAACAAAATTCTTTTCTTTTAAAATTTCATGACATTTTTTGAAAAGAAAATGATTTTGAAAAAGAAAGGATATTTTCCTCAAGAATTAATTTCAAGTGTTTTATCAAAACCATTTTTCATCTAAGATGACATTATTTCATATGTGTATGTTTCAAGTATAATTTCTCTATAATTTACATGGTTTCACTTTTCTTATTTTGAAATAATATCCATTTCTTTCATATAGATTAGGTGATGATGGGATGATGTTTATGAAACCCATTTTATTTATTGGGTTATTATGAATGATGTATGTTTATTTAGTGGCACAAGTAATAATGATTTCATTATGAGATGGGTGGGACCTATATATCCCTCCAATGAAATGGGTAAAGATTTATATCTCATGAGATAGACATGACTGGAACGATAATTTAATCCGGTTCAGTGTTACAGGACTGAAACGAGGAGTGAACTCGATACAGAAAGGGACTTTGTCCACTAAGATGGTCTTGGCAGCAATGCCTGGGCTACTATGGAAATCATGACATGTGATGAATGGTTTCCATAATTACATTTCTTATTCCCATTATATTTTATCCTGATTGATGTTCCATTTTGATATATGCCTTACGTACTTCCACGGTTTATGACATTGCTCAAAATTTTGATGTTTAAATTTCATGTTCAAGTTTTTTCATTCAAATGTTTATAGATTGTTTTATGTTCACTATGTTTTCCCTTACAGAGCATTTGAGCTCACCCTTTTTATGTTTTCTTTTCCCTAGGATATAAGGAAAGGTTTTAGGTAAATAAAAGGGAAGATGTTTATGAGAGATGTTGAGGATCTTTCACCAAGATTAGAAGATTATGTTCCAAGTTTCAAATGGCACTAAACTATTACGGTCCTTTGGTGTCTGTTATTGTTATGTATTAACTATTCCACAAAATTAATGTAATTTCCATGTACATCAAGCTTTCTGTCTCTACAGTTGGTATCAGAGGAAAGGTTTAGTCAACCTTTGGAAACTAGGATGCTAAAACTATAGTGAGATCCCGAGAGATATTTCTAAGGTATGTCTGGGGATGTCCCTAAGGTTAAGTATAAGTATAAGTTATAGTCCTAGAATTACGGTAACGATATTAGAATTAAACATAAGATGTTATATGTCAAATGTACTCCCCCTTGATTATGTTATTTTCCTTGTATGATTTTTGCCTCTCACAGAATTATTTTTGTGTTTTAGTTAATGGAGGGAACCAGAAGGAATTCAGTTAACATTGAATCCAATGGACAAATTGGTGACAATGATCAACAAAATTGCATAATGCCTAGAGAGAAAGATATTGTGATTTTTCCAAATTAGTTATCGCGATATATGATTAACAAGGTGAAATTTAGTGGTATGCCTAATTCATCAAATAAGACGAAGATAGTCTTTTATGCATGTTCGCATGTTGAGGAGCATAAAGAAAGGTAGATTGAGACTTCTAAAGAACGGAAGAAGAACCTTGAGGAATACCTCAAATGGAGGGACAGATGTAATCTGTGTGGAGAAAAGGGTCATAGAGTGACAGACTGTTATGAAGATCAATGTCTTATTTGTGTAGAACATGGGCATTACCTAACTCAATGCCCTGACCTAAAAAGTTACGTCTAAATCAAAGAAGAACTTATTCCAGGACAATCATTGAAGAGGATGGATTGAAGTGTTTATTTATTGGTATTCAAGAATAATGTTGTTGAGGTACTTTTATGGTGTATTAGAATATTTTTTGATTAGTCTATTGCGGTTTTCAATAATTTTATGGTACCAGTAACCATGAAAAGTGATTCAAATATTTTTGAAAGCAGATGATATGCGCATAATGACGGGATAAGGAGAAAATAAAATGTTTGACCGTATTCATGATCTCATGATTGATATAAGGACTAAGTGATATCATGGTTTGAGTATATAGAATTTTGATGATTTTTGTATGTTGAATGTGTTAACTTTTAACTGCATTCATGTTTTCACTAAGGTTCAATGGGTATTCATTTTTTTCAATAGAATACATGATTAAGGCCTTCGAATGTTTGGAATGTGACCAACAAGACATATCTTATGATATATTGGGATCAACGATGGTATTAACATGCTTGTTATATAAACTCTTTGGTAATCTTTTTCACTATAAAATGAGATTGGACAGCAGAATTCTGGATAATCCTAAAGATTGGAATGGATTATGTTGGATATAAGTTAGTATTGTTTAAGGCTAGAACTTTTTTGATATTATTGATGGAAAGTTATAATAATGTATTTTTAGAAAAAAAGGACAACCTACAGGAAGGGCGACAACCCATCGCGTCGGACAAGGCTGTGGGAATCGATCCCACAACCGAAGTGCGACTGGCCTTTATCACCTACCACTGGCCTACAGGAAGTCCCTGGTGAGTAGAAACTAGTTTTATTTTATTAAGCAGTATGATAGATGAAGTATAAGTCCATTTTTGGAATCATATACGATTAATCTCACTATAGATGGACTTATGTATATTTGATAACTTTTGCAAACTTTTTTATTGAGACAGAAGGAATGACCTATCATTCTATCATATGATCTACTAAAACTTCGCGAATGAAAAATTCAACTGCATTTCTTTAAGAGATGAAGTGGAAATTGTCCAACAAACGACCAATGGTGAGATTGTACCAAAATCAAGAACGTATTTCTTCTAATTCCAATTTCTTCAACTTTAGGGAAATGATCTTGAATACAAAAAAATGTTGTCCTAGGGTCCTTATATCCAATGAATCAGATGGTACCTTAGATCATCACAAATTTATTGTTTTGTGATTGTTGGCTTTTTCATAGCCATGTTCGCTACCACTCTCCATCAGAACTTGATGTTTAGATTTCTCATCCATATCTATATTTTCACCTATGTTCTCCTATATGGAAACCCAATGATGAGTTAATTTGGGTAATCATTACGTTTCATACTTTAGTTTTTAAAATTATGTTTTATTATTCCTTTTTATGATGTGGGTTTCTATGAATAGTAAACGATTTATAACCCCGGCGAATTTCGAGGGCGAACTTCATTTTAAGGGGGGTATAATGTAACAACCCGAGATTTTATAAGATATATTCGTTTTAATTTCTTTCATATCTTCTGTTGTACGCTACACCAAAATTATCTTGCTCTATACGCAACACCGTATTAGTTTGCAGTATACACAACACTAATCTTGGATCGTGTTACACACAATTTCATGTTTGTTTGATAGTAGTTATTCTACGAAAAAATGAGTATATATATATATATATATATATTCAATGTATTTTGTTATAAGAAATAACAAAGGACTCATGCACAACACGCAACCCTGACTTGGCTTGCATTACACGCAATCGCGACCTTCCACGATAGCGTGTGTTGTACGCAATACCGGGTTTTACTAAACAACGATATATTATTATAATATTATTATGAACTAGCCATTATGATTAGTGTTAACTAAATTTTTAATTTTATAACATTATTATTCATCTTACACATTTTCTAGAACATGGTATAAGAACAAAATAAATTTTTCAGGTAAAATAAGTATTTTTCAAAAAATGCAGTTTTGCAGCCTTTTGATGGCGCACCGACCATAAATCTAGTTTTTGACATGTTTATAAGTTCAATTTTACAAAATAAAATTATTCTTTGGAATCAAGATATAAAATTTTACCTTGGATAAATTTTTCATATTCTTCTGATAACTTTCATATTTTAATGAATAGTAAAAACACGCTATATTTTAATTAAAAACAACTTTATTCATTGTAATACCTTATGTGGTTAAATTATAATATTTAATGGTTTTAAAGTATAAATAGAATATATTTTTACCATTTAATATAATGTATGTCATTATCATTGATTTTACATTGAATTCGTAGGTTAAATAAATTCAATATTTTGCAATGTTTTAAACAAAAACTCGTTTTCATTCGACAACGAGATTAATTTTTATTTAATTTTTGCAACTTCTATGTATTGAATTTTGAAAAATGGATTTCATATATGGAATCAGTGGGTCCAAATTATATTAATAGACTACGTTTTATTTTTGGGATTTATGAATAGTAACAACAGTAAATTTTATTTACCATGGTAAAAGGTAAATTGGGTAATTAAGGGTAAATATAATATTATAAAATTATCATAATACTTGTCTTAATACAATTGGAGGATTATAATTCGTCCTAAGTCATATTTGGGTCGAAATGAAATCCATTAGAACCCACTTGGAAGTGATTAAGACCTTTAGTTTATTTTATTTAAAGGAAAGTGAAATATGCCTCACTCAACTTTAATAAATAATGTATTTTTAATATAAGTTTATACAAAATATAAATTCGGTTATAAATAATCATTTGAAAGATAAAATGGTTTTATTTATCAAGGTAATTTATTTTCAATTTTTAAGAGTTATTTAATTACCTTATTATCTTATACATTAATGATGCAGAAATTATTTATTTAGTGAAAAATCAATAATATAGTTTTTATTGAAATAGTAATACATATCAAAAGGCCCAAAAATCTGCAAAAAACTTATTATTAGTTTATATATAAACCCCAATCATCCACTGGACGAATTTTTGACCATTTATATCCTTATTATGGCGATTATGACACTTATAATATTTTATTTTAAATGATTCCAAAGTTGTCACCTTCATAATTTAATAAAGATAACAATTTACATGTTGTTATTTTAATATGATAAAATCAAGTAAAATTTTTATTAGAAAAGATTTGATATTTATGTTTATCAAAGGATTTTATTTTAATTTTTATGCAGCAAATATGTATATTAAATAATTATACAAAAAATTTGTACTAATTATTTTATTAAGAGATATACCAAATAAATGGTTTTAAAAATATTTAAATAAATATTATATGAACTATTTAATGTTCCCCACGAATTTTCTAGACACATTTGACATGTTATAAATCTATTAAATATTTTAGTTCGAATATATCCTCTGTTTAGATTTTATTTAAATTCAAATAAATGAATAGTGTCAAACTTGACACTATTTTTATTTTATAAAAATAACATATTATTAAATTCTTCAAAAATCACAAAAATTTTTAAAAATTATAAATTGAAATTTATATAGTCGAAAATTTCATAAAGTATCCAATTATGGAAAATTAACAACACATAAGTGATTATTTATAACCATTTAAAATATAGAATTTTATTACCACAATTAAACTTAAATAGATTAAATAAGGATAAATCAAAATGATACGGTTTAAAATAAGATAAAAACATGTCTAAATTTTATTGGTTGATGACATTACAACCCTATCTCATATAATCTTCGAATTGAGTCATTTTTGGTTGTTTTTATTTGGGGTTTGAATTTATATTAAACTAATATTATTGAGGATTCCAAAGGTGCCCCTCTCCTCCCTTATAAAAGGGAACCTCCTCCCTCTCTTCCTTACACCATTTTGAGTCTTGAAGCTTGGAAAACCTCTGCCCATTTCACTTCCCCACTTCCCTAGAAACTTTATATCGGTACTGGTCTTCTCAAAAGACCAACGCTAGTGCCCTAAGAAGAAGTTTAAAGGAGGTGCATCAAAGAAGAGGTAATCTCTTCTACCAATTATTTCAAGCTTATTTCTTCTTCAACATCTTCTTCTTTAGTTGTTTCATTATAAAGTAATAACATCAGTATCACTAATATACTGTTATATTATTATAAATATGAAACAACCTCATTTCACCTTCTATCAATCCTACGGAAAACAAAATCACCGCGCGTGCGTACGTACGGAATACCGTCTCCACGCCCTGGTGTAATCTGTTTTTCCAACACCACCTTACTTGGATTGGTATAATGGTGTAAAGAATAACTATACATAGTTATTATAACATCATACTGATTCTGATATATTGTATCATCCACTCCAATTCAATTCAATAATTATGGGAATGATATCATCACACGTGCGTACGTACGGACTACCGTCTCCACGACGTGATGAGAATCATTCTCAATGATTAACCATTCATGAATGATTATAAAGTATATATAATAAGTAATCATGAAATATATGACATAATAATGATACTGGGTTTATGAATATATATATGTATGTCATCCAATTAATTTCATTCAATTCAATGAGGAAACGAAAACAACGTTCATGCATACGTACGGCCTACCGTCTTCAGGAACGGTGTATTTCCTTCCATTTATCGATCTATTATATATATATATGTATATTATGAATATATATTATATATAAATAATGTTTTATATTATGTAATTAATAATCATGATCTATGTAATCATATGAATAATTACAAGTCAAAACATGGATGACAAATGAAACGATTTTACCCAAAACGCTCTTTAACATGGAATTTACAAAAGAACAGGTAATATAAAGTCATAAGTGAACAATATATGATATCATAACAATGAATATGATTCTGTAATAAGTAAATGTCATTATTTAAATCATTATATAGTAGTTTCGGATATGTACGAATCATATCAGACCAAATGTAAGGGATAACCTTTCCAATCTCATTCTTATCTGAGATTGTTTATTTGTAACTATTTGATGGGGTTATTGTTATCTTCCAAGTCCTTTTTTTCAAAAATTGTTTTTATGTATGTTTAATGTAATTTTAACCATTTTTTCTTTTACCAAATCGTATGTTAGGAATCTTTCTTTTGTTTACGTTATGTGGTACTTTTTGACTTTTCCGACAAAAGTACGAGAAGAATGTTATTTTTAAATTATATGGCATGAAAGGATTTTTACGGTTTTATAAAGCCTTATTTTCATGAAGCTTCTTCCAAAAGATTTCATGACTATTTTCAGAAAAATACGTTTCTTTTAAAATTGAATGACATTTTGTGAAAAGAAAATGATTTTGAAGAAGAAAGGATATTTTCCTCAAGAATTAATTTCAAGTGTTTTATCAAAACCATTTTTCATCTAAGATGACATTATTTCATATGTGTATATTTCAAGTATAATGTCTCTATAATTCACATGGTTTCACTTTTGTTATTATGAAATGATATCCATTTCTTTCATATGGATTATTTGATGATGGGATGATGTTTATGAAACCCATTTTATTTATTGGGTTATTATGAATGATGTATGTTTATTTTGTGGCACAAGTAAAAATGATTTCATTATGAGATGGGTGGGACCTATATCTCCCTCCAATGAATTAGGTAATGATTTATATCTCTTGAGATAGAGATGACTGGAATGGTATGTTAATGGGGTTCAGTGTTACAGGACTGAAACGAGGAGTGAACTCGATTTAGAAAGGGACTTTGTCCACTAAGATGGTCTTGGCAGCAATGCCTTGGATACTATGGAAATCATGACATGTGCTGAATGTCTTCCAAGATTACATGTTTTATTCCCATTATATTTTATCATGATTGATGTTCCATTATGATATATGTCTTACGTACTTCCACGATTTATGTCTTTGCTCAATATTTTGATGTTTAAATTTCATGTTCAAGTTTTTGCTTTCAAATGTTTATGGATTGTTTTATGTTCACTATGTTTTCCCTTACTGAGCATTTGAGCTCACACTTTTTATGTTTTATTTTCCCCAGGATATAAGGATAAGTTTTAGGAAAAAAGGGAAGATCTTTATGGGAGATGTTGAGGATCTTTCACCAAAATTAGAAGATTGTGTTCCATGTTTCCAAAGGCACTAAACAATTATGGTCCTTTGGTGTCTGTTTTTGTTATGTATTAAGTATTCCACAAAAGTAATGTAATTTCCATGTACATCAAGCTTTGGGTCTCTACAGTTGGTATCAGAGGAAAGGTTTAGTCAACCTTTGGAAACAAGGATGCAAAAAACTATAGTGAGATCCCTAGAGATATTTCTAAGGTATGTATAGGGATGTCCCTAAGGTTATGTATAAGTATAGGTTATAGTCCTAGAATTACGGTAATGATATTAGAATTAAACCTAAGTTTTTAGATGTCTAAGGTAATCCCCCTTGATTATGTTATTTTCCTTGTATGATTTTTTCCTCTCACAGAATTCTTTTTGTGTTTTATCCAATGGAGGGAACCAGATGGAATTCGGTTAACATTGAATCCAATGGACAAATTGGTGACTATGAGCAACAAAATTGTGTAATGCCTAGAGAGAAAGATATTGTGATTATGACGAATCAGTTATCGCGATATATGATTAACAAGGTTAAATTTAGTGGTATGACTAATTCATCAAATAAGAGGAAGATAGACTTTTATGCATGTTCTCATGTTGAGGTGCAAAAAGAAATGAATATTGAGACTTCTAAAGAAGGGAAGAAGAACCTTTACGAATAACTAAAATGGAGGGACAGATGTTATCTGTGTGGATGAAAGGGTCATAGAGTGACAGACTGTGATGGAGTTCAATGTCTTATTTGTGGAGAATATGGGCATTACCCAACTCAATGCCCTGACCTAAAAAGTTACTTCTAAATCAAGGAAGGACTTATTCCAGGACAATCATTGAAGAGGATGGATTGAAGTGTTTATGTATTGGTATTCAAGAATAATGTTTTGGAGGTAATTTTATGGTGTATTAGAATATTTCTGCATTAGTCTACTGTGGTTTTCAATAATTTTATGGTACCGGTAACCATAAAAAGTGATTCAAATATTTTGGAAAGCAGATGATACGCACATAATGAAGGGATAAGGAGAAAATGAAATGTTTGACAGTATTCATGATCTCATGATTGATATAAGGACTAAGTGATATCATGGTTTGAGTATATAGAATTTTGAGGATTTTGGTATGTGGAATGTGTTAACTTTTAACTGCATTCATGTTTTCACTAAGGCTCAATGGGTATTCATTTTTTTCAAGAGAATACATGATTAAGGCCATCGAATTTTTGGAATGTGACCAACAAGACATATCTTATGATATATGGGGATCAACGATGGTATTAACATGCTTGTTAAATGAACTATTTGGTAATCATTTTCACTATAATATGAGATTGGATAGCAGTATTCTGGATAAGCCTAAAGATTGGAATGGATTATGTTGGCCATAAGTAAGTATTATTTAAGGCTAGAACATTTTCGATATTTTTGATGGAAAGTTATAATAATGTATTTTTTTTTAAAAAAGGACAACCTGCATGACGGGCGACAACCCATCACGTCGGACAAGGCTGTGGGAATCGAACCAACAACCGAAGTGCGACTGGAATTTATCACCTACCACTGGCCTACAGGAAGTCCCTGGTTAGTAGAAACTAGTTTTATTTTATTAAGCAGTATGATAAATTAAGTTTAAGTCCATTTTTTGAATCATATACGATTAATCTCACTATAGATGGACTTATGTATATTTGATAACTTTGGAAACTTTTTGTTTGAGATAGATGGAATTACCTGTCATTCTATCATATGATCTGCTAACACTTTTTGAATGAAAAATTCAACTTCATTTCTTTAAGAGATGAAGTGGAAATTGTCCAAGGAACGACCAACGGTGAGATTGTACCAAAATCAAGAACGTATTTCTTCTAATTCCAATTTCTTCAACTTTAGGGAAATGATCTTGAATAGAAAAATGTTGTCCTAGTGTCCTTATATCCGATGAATCAGATGGTACCTTATATCATCACAAATATATGGCTTTGTGATTGTTGGTTTTTTCATAGCCATGTTCTCTACCACTCTCCATCAGAACACGATGTTTAGATTTCTCTTCCATATCCATATTTTCACCTATGTTCTCCTATATAGAAACCCAATGATGAGTTACTTTGGGTAATCTTTACGTTTCATACTTTAGTTTTTAAAATTATGTTTTAGTATTCCTTTTTACGACGTGGGTTTCTATGAATAGTAAACGATTTATAACCCCGACAAATTTCAAGGGAGAAATTCATTTTAAGGGGGGTATAATATAATGACCTGAGATTTTATAAGATATATTCATTTTAATTTCTTTCATATCTTCTGTTTTATGCTACACCAAGATTATCTTGCGCTATACGCAACACCGTATTAGCTTGTAGTATACGCAACACTAATCTTGGATCGTGTTACGCACAATTTCATGTTTGTTTGATAGTAGTTATTCTACAAAACATTGAGTAAATATATATATATATATATATTTAATGTATTTTGTTATATGAAACAACAAACGAGTCATGCACTACATACAACCCTGCCTTGGCTTGCATTACACACAATTGCGACTTTCCTCGATAACGTGTGTTGTACGCAATACAGGGTTTTACTAAACAACGATACATTTTTATAATATTATAATGAACTAGTAGTTATGAATAGTATTAACTAAATTTTGAATTTTATAACATTATTATTCATCTTATTCATTTTCTAGAACATGATATAAGAACAAAATAAATTTTTCAGGTAAAATAAGTATTTTTAAAAAAATGCAGTTTTACCGCCTTTTTATAGCGCACCCACATTAAATCTAGTTTTGACATGTTTATAAGTTCAATTTTACAAAATAAAATTATTATTTGGAATCAGGATATAAAATTATACCTTGGATAATTTTTTCATATTATTCTGATAACTTTCATATTTTAATGAATAGTAAAAACACGCTATATTTTAATTAAAAACAACTTTTTCATCGTAATAAATTATGTGGTTAAATTATAATATTGAATGGTTTTAAAGTATAAATAGAATATATTTTTACCATTTAATATAATTTATGTCATTATCATTGATTTCACATTGAATTAGTAGGTTAAATAAATTCAATCTTTTGCAATGTTTTAAACAAAAACTCGTTTTCTTTAGACAACGGGATTAATTTTAATTTAATTTCTGCAACTTTTGTGTATTGAATTTGGAAAAAGGGATTCCATATTTGGAATCAGTGGGTCCAAATTAAATTAATAGACTATTTTTTATTTTTGGTCTTTATTAATAGTAACAATGGTAATTTTTATTTACCATAGTAAAAGGTAAATTGGGTAATTAAGGGTAAATATAATACTATAAAATTATCCTAATACTTGTCTTAATACAATTGGATGATTATAATTCGTCCTAAGTCTTGTTTGGGTCGAAATAGAATCCATTACAACCTACATGGAGGTGATTAAGACCTTTAGTTTATTTTATTTAAAGGAAAGTGAAATATGTCTCACTCAACTTTAATAATTAAAGTATTTTAAATATAAGTTTATAAAGAATATAAATTCGGTTATAAATACTCATTTGAAATATAAAATGTTTCTCCTTATCATGGTTATTTATTTTGAATTTTTAAAAGTTATTTAATTACTTTATTATCTTATACATTAATGTTGCAAAAATTATTTATTTAGTGAAAAATCAATAATATAGTTTTTATTGAAATAGTAATACATATCAAAAGGCCCAAAAATCTGCAGAAAACTTATTATTAGTGTATATATAAATCCTAATCATCCACTGGCAGAATTTTGGACCATTTGGATCCTTATTATGGCGATTATGAAACTTATAATATTTTATTTTAAATGATTCCAAAGTTGTCACCTTCATAATTTAATAAAGATAACAATTTACATTTTTTATTTTAAGATGATAAATTGGAGTAAAATAATTATTATAAAGGCTTTGATATTTACCTTCATCAAAGGATTTAATTTTAATTTTTATGCTACAAATATGTATATTAAATATTTATACAAAAATGTTGTACTAATTATTTTATTAAGAGATATACCAAATAAATGGTTTTAAAAATAATAAAATAAATATTATATGAACTATTTAATGTGATCCAAGAATTTTCTAGAAATATTTGACATGTTAGAAATCTATTAAATCTTTTATTTCGAATATATCCTCTATGTAGATTTTATTTAAATTCAAATAAATGAATAGTGTCAAAATTGACACTATTATTATTTTATAAAAATAACATATTATAAATTGTTTAAAAATCACAAAAATATTTAAAAATTATAAATTGAAAATTATATAGTCGAAAATATCATAAAGTATTCAATTATGGAAAATCAAGAGCACATAAGTGATTATTTAGAACCATTTAAAATTTAGAATTTTATTACCACAAATAAACATAAATAGATTAAATAAGGATAAATCAAAATGATAAGGATTAAAATAAGATAAAAACATGTCTAAATTTTATTGGTTTATGGGATTACAACCCTATATCATCTAATCTGAGAATTGAGTCATTTTTGGAGGTTTTTATGTGGGGTTTGATTTTATATTAAACTAATATTTTTGAGGATTCCAAAAGTGCCCCTCTCCTCCTTTATAAAAAGGCACCTCCTCCCTCTCTTCCTCACACCATTTTGAGCCTTGAAGCTCGGAAAAACTCTTCCCATTTCACTTCCCCACTTCTCTATAAGCCTTATAGAGGTACTGTCCTTCCCAAAAGACCAACCCTAGTTCCCTAAGAAGAAGTTTAAAGGATGTGCATCGAAGAAGAGGTAATCACTTCTACCGATTATTTCAAGCTTATTTCTTCTTCAACTTCTTATTCTTTAGTTGTTTCATTATAAAGTAATAAAATCAGTATCACTAATATACGGATATGTTATTATAAATATGAAACAACTCCATTTCACCATCTATCCATCCTACGGAAAATGAAATCATCGCGCGTGCATACGTACAGAATACAGTCTCCACGCCATGGTGTAATCTGTTTTTCCAACACCACCTTACTTGGATGGGTATAATGGTGTAAATAATAAATATACATAGTTATTATAACATCATAATAATTCTGATATATTGTATCATCCACTCCAATTCAATTCAATAATCATGGGAACAATATCATCGCTCGTGCGTACGTACGGACTACCATCTCCACGATGCGATGAGATTCATTCTCAATGATTAACCATTCATGAATGACTATAAAGTAAATATAATAAGTAATCCTGAAATATATGAAATAATAATTATACTGGATTTATGTTTTTATATATGTATTTCATCCAATTAATTCCATTCAATTCAATGAGGAAACGAAAACAACGTTCATGCGTACGTACGACCTACCGTCTCCATGAATGGTGTATTTCTTTCCATTTATCGATCTATTATATATATGTATATTCTGAATATATGTTATATATAATTCATTTTTTATATTCTATAATTAATTAATCGTGATCTAAGTAATCATATGAATAATTACAAGTCAAAACACGGATGACAAATGAAACGATTTTACCCAAAACGCTCTTTAACATGGAATTTACAAAAGAACGGGTAATATAAATTCATAAGTGAACCATATATGATATCATAAGAATGAATATGATTCTGTAATAAGTCGATGACATTATTTAAATCTTTATACAGGAGGTTCGGATACGTACGAAGCATATCGGACCTAAGGTAAGGGATAACCTTTCTAATCTCGTTCTTATCTGAGATTGTTTGTTCGTAAGTATTTGATTGGGTTATTGTTATCATCCAAGTCCATGTTTTATAAAATTGTTTTTATGTATGTTTAATGTACTTTTTACGCATTTTTTCTTTTACTACATGGTATGTAAGGAATCTTTCTTTTGTTTATGTTATGTGGTACTTTTTTACTTTTCCGACAAAAGTACGAGAAGAATGTTACTTTTAACTTATACGGAATGAAAGGATTTTTACGGTTTTATAAAGCCTTATTTTAATGAAGCTTCCTCCAAAGGATTTCATGACTATTTTCAACAAAATCCTTTTCTTTTAAAATTGCATAAAATTTTTTGAAAAGAAAATGATTTTGAAGAATAAAGGATATTTTCCTCAAGAATTAATTTCAAGTGTTTTATCAAAACCATTTTTCATCTAAGATGAAATTATTTCATATGTGTATGTTTTCAAGTATAATATCTCTATAATTTACACGGTTTCACTTTTCTTATTATGAAATGATATCCATTTCTTTCATATGGATTATTTGATGATGGGATGATGTTTACGAAACCCATTTTATTTATTAGGTTGTTATGAATGATGTATGTTTATTTTGTGGCAAAAGTAAGAATGATTTAATTATGAGATTGGTGGAACCTAGATCTCCCTCTAATGAATTGGGTAAAGATTTATATCTCGGGAGATATACATGACTGGAATGGTAAGTTAATGGGGTTCAGTGTTACAGGACTGAAACGAGGAGTGAACTCGATTCAGAAAGGGACTTTGTCCACTACGATGGTCTTGGGAGCAATGCCTTGGCTACTATGGAAATCATGACATGTGATGAATGGTTTCCACAATTACATGTCTTATTCCCATTATATTTTATCATGATTGATGTTCCATTATAATATATGCCTTACGTACTTCCACGGTTTATGTCTTTTCTAATGATTTTGATGTTTAAATTTCATGATCAAGTTTTTGCTTTCAAATGTTTATGGATTGTTTTATGTTCACTATGTTTGCACTTACTGAGCATTTGAGCTCATCCTTTTTATGTTTTCTTTTCCCCAGGATATAAGGAAAGGTTTTAGGTAAAAAAAAGGGAAAATCTTTATGAGAGATTTTGGGGATCTTTCACCAAGATTAGAAGATTATGTTCCAAGTTTCAAAAGGCACTAAACTATTACGGTCCTTTTGTGTCTGTTTTTGTTATGTATTAAGTATTCCGAAAAAGTAATGTTATGTCCATGTACATCATGCTTTGGGTCTATACATAGAGTCCCCTGATAAATGTGGTTAGTTATATTTGGTTTGGGGGTGCTTTCCATAGGAAGCCACGTGAAAGGTGAGGAGCCTTTGGGAGACAGCTTTGAGGCGGTCAGGTTGGGGGTGGAGGCTCGCCGTGATTTGAGGGAAGACATTGTTGTCCCTCCGGTTACCTTTTGAGGACATCTATCACTGTTCCAATGGATGTTTTTCCAGGGGAAGGTGGAGCTTCTGAGCTAGGTTACGATGTTTTGGTGTGCCTTCGGGATGTCGGTACTTGAGACACATAGTGTCAGGTGGCACATGGTGCTGGGTTACATTCAGATTTTCCAGTGCTAGCTAAAGCAAGTGACACATCCTGGTGGCTGCTTAGCACCACTGAAGTTCGTGTTTACTTTTGGAATTGTACTGTTTACTGTTTTTCTTATATAAGCATGTCTGCTTAAACACTTATATTAGGCATGCACCCTTGGGTGGTATCCTACTGAGACTTGTCTCACACCATACACGGGCCCTTCGGGATGCGTGTAGACTTTATGAAATTGCGTGCAGGTAGAGGTTCAGCCTCAAGAGCTAGACTGTAGTACTGTTGGCATGGAGACTGGAATAGACCTTGAGGTCATGCCTTGCTGGAGTTACTTTGTTTAGTTTCCGTTATGTATCATCATGATTACTTTATTATGCAGTACTGTTGGTTAGCCATTGGCGCCGTCATATATATATATTGAGCTGCATGACTTACTTTGGATGTGTGCCTTGTTTGTTACAGTTCTAGTTTCTCGTGTATTTAGCATGTTGTTCTGTTTAATTTCCGCTGTTATGGTTTATATTGGTTCTATATTGCTTCCGCTGGTTTATTGTTATTGTATATGCTTCTGCTCTGCGGGTCTGGTTCGAGTCTGCTGAGTCATTTATTTCCACAGCATATTTTAGTTTATTACTCAGACCAGTACCATTTTTATTCCTCCAAGAGGGTATATACTCCCCACTATACCTGATCAGACCCTCACTGCTAGTAGGAAGCCTTTGGAATTCAGGGGAGGTGTGCCTAAGGTACTGACACCCGACCCGTAGGCACTGTTCAGGTGGTTGGCCAAGTCCTGGTTGTTACAAAGTGGTATCAGAGAGGTTCTTGACAAGGATTTAGTAGCATTTCATTACTGGCTACTAATGAGTTTGAGACTTATATTTTTATTCCTGCTGGTTTTACTATTTGGGATATGGTAGACTGGATATAGGTGGTTGTTGGAACTCGATTTTGAACTTGTGATTGGGTGCATGCAGCCCCATGTATGAGGGATGAACCATGTTTCCATGGGAGAGAATTGTTGTTTGCTTTTTGGTCATATTACAGTTGATATGATTTCAACCTCGGTGGCTCACTTATTGTGTGATGTTATTGGTTATGATATGAAAAAAATGGCTGGTATGGCAAGGCTTGTTTGTTTGGATTTTGATAGGCACCTTTTAGGGTATTTCAATTTCATAACTGCACGTATGCTTTGTGAATTTATAATACCATGTGAATATAATCAATTTCCATGCTATGTATTCTCTGAAGTGTGAGTAGTTGAAGCTCCTGATAGAATTTCTTGTTTATTGCAATGTGTATTCCATGCTTTGTATTTTATAGAATTTCATGTGCATGATATTTAGGTCTGGCTCTTATGAGAGCAGACAGGTACTATGGGTGAGGCAGTGTAACTATCAGGATTGGGCGACTCGGTCGTCAGGTTTGAGGCAACGTTGATTGTCAGGACGGGCATGGACTAAGGTACTATTGATACTTGGCTCTGTTGAGGGCAGGTAAGGAGGCCGTGAGGTCGGGATGCCGAGGGCATGGGTTGTGATAGGGGAGAGTAAGGGTAGTTGTATGCACTGCCTTTTACTGCTTTCCTTATCTGTGTAGAATATATTGTTACATATATATGGGATGTCTGGCTATTTATGGTATTCAGCGGGTTACTCCTTCATGACACGTTGGAGCGTCAGATAAGAGAGGATGCAGTGCCATAGGATCAGGTTCAGAATCAGGTACAGGCATAGCATGAGCCGTAGGTACAGACTCAGGGATATGATCGGGTTTAGGGTCCAGTGCAGGCAAGGCATCGGCTAGGTTTGTCGGCGTTCAGACTGTGGCTTGATGAGAAGCTTCGATCTAGCCTGGTACATGTCTTGAAGGGGATTGACAGGGCGCGCAGGGTGCAGAGCCTTCTATGGAATATCTGACGCTGGAATTCCAGTTGCAGCAACCACTGCTTTTTTAGGGTGAGGGTGGTCCACAGGCGGTAGAGAACTAGATAGAAAGTATTCTCATGATCTTCGAGCATCTCGAGACGCCTCCAGGGCGGAGGTTCAAGCTGGCGACATACATGCTAAGAGGATCGGTGATGCGTTGGTGGGACGTACAGGTTCAGGCTCGTAAGCCTGGGGGACTGGAATGTAAGGACTTTGAGGACAGGTTCATCGAGTACTTTTATCCGGATATGCTGAGAGCAGAGAGAGCTTGGGAGTTCTTGATTCTTCAGTAGGGAGATATGTCCGTCATGGACTACGTATCTACCTTCATAGAGTTGTCCTGTTTTGCACCAGGTATGGTGAGCGATGATGCAGCAAGGGTGAGGCGCTTCGAGGATGGCTTAGGAAACGCCATTTGGGTTCAGGTAAACATCTTCAGGCTGGGTTCCTTCTCTGATGCGGGTAATCAAGCGCTCATAGCTGAGGGCAACAAGAGATAGAAATCTCATTTTGGCAGGGTGACAGCTTCAGGTGATGGTTCAGACAGGAGGATGCGGGGGAGATATGAGTTTCAGCAGTTCGGGTAGGCCAAGGATTCAGCTAGACCAACTCGTGGCAGTTCAGCAATGGTTTTTTTTAGTGCGGACAACTGGGACATGTTCGGGCTCAGTGCGATAGGCCTTCGAAGGAGTGTCGGGCATGTGGTCAGGTCGGGAATCTGGAGAGGTTTTGTAGGCAGACTTTTCAGACAGCCGGCAGGTAGGGACCGAGACAGACTGTGGCGTCAGGTATTGGTTCAGGTTCGGTACCAGGAGAGGGTAGTCAAGGTTCAACTGCACGAGGAGGACATGACAGGGATAGCGGGATCCAGCTGAGGGGTCAGTGGCCGGTGATTGGAGAAGCACCGCAGGGAGTTCAGGCATCAGGCAGCCGTACATCAGGCCAGGTGCACACTGTGGAGCTGCCAGGGGTTGATCAGGCTAGAGAGCCATCAATGGTGGCAGGCATGCCACGGGTGTCTGTGAGTTCATTTCTTTCTTTTGGTATGGCCTCTTGAGGTGGGTCTTCTTGAGTGCACGAGTTGCATAGGATAATTTTGGACTGACTTGATTTTAGTTAGTGGGACTGACATCGTATCAGATGCGTTATATATTTTATTTATATATTTTAGATGCGTAGCATTAGAAGCATCAAGGATGCAGGTTACATGAGGTGTCGTGGGCATCGGGGCATCGTAGATGCGGGTTACTCGAGGTACAAGGCACTAGGTTTTGATTTTAGAATCTATCAGATGCAGGACCTCAGGGAGGCGGACACCGATGCGGTGAGGGTTACGTTAGGTGTCGGAAGCGACACGTGAGCACCAAGGAGGTGCATGGGTGATGATACATCATAGGAGGACCATGGGTCTGGAAAATAAGTCGTTGGGCCTTACTTGTTTTTTTGATTTTATTTGAGCCTTGTCGGTTGAGAAAGAGTTGGAAATTCCTAAGGGGGTGATCCCTTTTAGAAATTCAGCCAGAACATTAAGACCGGGGTAATCCGGGTTGTTTAACTAGGATGGGCATGTTCGGTGCCATCTCTTGGTTTCGTTCGGTAGCTCGGGGACAAGCTACGTTAAGGTGGGGAGTTTGTAAGAACCCGGGTTTTTAGAAACGGGTCAAATCCCGATCCTTTTGAAATTTTGACTGGTTTCCGAGAAGTCTGGAAAATCTGGGCAGTTTCTTGAAATTCCTAGACTACACGCCATGTACTTTAAGTACACGCCTTGTATGTGCTAACTGAGTGACCGTCCGTGTGCCCACCGAGTACATGCCTTGTGATGATCGTGTAGAAGTTTCGTACTACACGGGGTGTATTTATAGACATATCATGTATCCTTAACCGTGCGAAGCCAAGTACATGTCATGTGGTTACCAGGTGTAAAATTCCATTGACACGGCGTGTAGTCTTTCTTTACATGTCGCGTAACTTTGTTCCATCTAGCGACCGATTCCCTATCCAGGTGTTGACCGTATACACGGTCCAAGCCGTGTGCTAGACTCCGCATAAGTCGGAGTACGGAAACCCATCTACACGGCATGTACTTTTTAAATACACACCGTGTACTTTTATTTTTATTTGAGAGATTGAGATGTCGTCACGTCTCATTCCTAGAAATCTCATCTTCTTCCTCGTCGGACGGATGGTTTGTCCGAGAACCTCCGAAAAACACAAACCCTTCGAGAATCATCATATGACCTCCGTTCTTCGATCTGTCGGTGGCAGCGGGACCACATCGGAAAGGCTAACCCCACGCACCCCTCTTTGTCATTGATTCCTCACCTGTTCTTCTGTAGTTTCCATCCAAACTTCATTGCTGGATTTGACGGAAATGCAGATCTAGCGCGATTCAGACTGATTCAGAGGTAGATATCAAAGGAGTGTCATCATATGAGTACGAGGTGGGTGGTGCATACCTTCTTTCGTTTTTTCTTAGAAAATTGGGGGTTGTGACTTTCGGTCGCAACATTGGGTATTGAGTGAAACCCTAATTAAATTGTTTTTAATAAATTATCTACAATTTGGGATTCCCCTGGGCATTCCCTAACCTGTTGTGGTCGAACAAGGATTGGTTAGAGGTCGTTGCTAGTTTGGGGCAATTCGGCCGGGGGTGCCGAAATGCATGTGAATTGGACCTTTGCTTAAACTACTGTGTTATACTGATTATTTAATGACTCTAGTGAAACTGTTAGTTTAATTATTAAATTATGAATGATTTATGTGCTGGTATGGGGTAGCACAAGTTAGTGCAATTTGACAGTTTAGTAATTTTTTAGTTAAAGTGATGCGTTGAGTATAGTTATGCAATGTGTGATATTGATTGTGTTGAACTGCTTGTTGTGTTGGGTGTGGCCCGGACATATATTGTTGAGTGATGGGAATCACATGTTGGGGCTTTTGCTTGGGTTACCTTTGGTGGTTTCTACCATGGGATTGGGCGTCATGGACGTTGGCTTGAGGCAGTCGGACTGTCAGGTTGGGCTTGGCCCGGGTTACATGGATGGAGAGGCCATCAGACTTGAGAGAAAGGTTTTCAAAACACAAGGTGTCGGAGATGTTGTGTCTTGGGAACTTATTGAGGTGATTACCGCTCACCGGGTACTTTTGAGTAGTGTGCACACATATAGACTCCGAGATGTGGTGGTAAGGCCACTCGCTGGGTAGAGGCCCTCGGTAGATGTGGTTTGGAATTTTTGGTTTGGGGGTGCTTTACATAGGAATCCACGTGGAAGGTGAGGAGACTTTGGGAGACAGCTTTGAGGTGGTAAGGTTGGGGGCGGAGGCTCGCCGTGATTTGAGGGCAGACATCGATGTCCCTCAGGTTATCTTTTGAGGACAGGTATCGTTGTTCCTATGGATGTTGTGCCATGGGAAGGTGGAGCTTCCAAGTTGGGTTACAATGTTTGGGTCTGCCTTCGGGACATCGGTACTTGAGACACATAGTGTCAGGTGGCACGTGGTGCCGGGTTACATCCAGATATTCCGGCGCTGGCTGAAGCAGGTGACACTTCCTAGTGGCTGCTGAGCACCAGTGAAGTCCGTGTTTACTTTTGGAATTTTACTGTTTACTATTTTTCTTATATAAGCATGTCTGCCTAAACACATATATTTGGAATGCACCCTTGGGTGGTATCTTACTGAGACTTGTCTCACACCCTACACGGGCCCTTCGGGACACGTGTAGAGTTTATGAAATTGTGTGCAGGTAGAGGGTCAGCCTCAGGAGATGGACTTTAATTCTGCTGGCATGGAGATTGGAATAGACCTTGAGGTCGTGCCTTGCTGGGGTTACTTTGTTCAGTTTCCGTTACGTATCATCATGCTTAATTTATTATGTAGTATTGTTGGTTATCCATTTGTGCCATCATATATATATTGAGATGCAAGACTTCTTTGGATGCATCCCTTGTTGGTTACAGTTGTAGTTGCCCATGTATTTAGTATGATGTTCTATTTACTTTACACTACTATGGTTTATATTGGTTCTATATTACTTTCCCTAGTTTATTGTTATTTTATATTCTTCCGCTCTGTGGGTCTGGTTCGAGTGTGTTGAGTCATTTATTTCTGCTTCATATTTTAGTTTATTACTTTGACCAGTACAATTTTTATTCCTCCGAGAGGGTATATCCTCCCCACTATACCTAATCAGACCCTCGCTGCTAGTCGGAAGCCTTTGGAGTTTAGGGGAGGTGCTCCTAAGGTAGTGACACCCAACCCTTCATCACTGTTCGGGTGGCTGGCCGGGTCTGGGTCATTACAAGTGTCACTCGTCTAGAGGAAAAACAAACAATGCATGGAAAACTTGTCTCAAGCAAAGATGATATCACTTCTAACATATTTACAAGGCATTTACCAAATCTGAAAAACCACGAGAGTCTATCCAAGAGTTCCTTAATTCATAACACCTCGATTCACCCTCATCACTATGGAAATAGTAATGAAACATCAATTAATATATATAACATGTCTAATAAGATTCCATTTCATTTAAAGTAAAGTCATTAATTTGTACATGGAACATTGGTCAAGAATTTCATTGGAAAAATTTCATTTAATCTACAAGGGACACTACATAAGCATTTATTCAATTCAATTTATGTCCAACCATCCATAAGTGGCATGGGGGGAAGGATAATAACAAGGTTCATTACCCTTATAAATTCTATTAATAGATTTAAGAAATTTAATATAATGAAATAAATATTTGTAATTATAAACAAGATAAGGAAAAATAGACAACTAATCCACATAGGTATAGCACACCAAATTGGATAAAAAAACCTCAAGGTGATTGGACATGGAGTTGATTCACTACTAGGTATGTTTGCAATACTCATGTGAAACCAATTCTAATAATTTAATTATTATTTTAGAGGCAAAAATGGAATTTCCCAAGGAGTATCACAACATCACAAATTTATGAAACATGATGATACGATGGGAGAAGGTTGTGAACATCTACCTTATCCATTTATAATTGTTGTCATCTTGTATCAATGTTGTATTTGAGTTAGGTTTGAAGAAACTGAAGAAACCATCAAATGCCTTGAAAATGGGGAAAATTATCATTTACCCAAATAGAAAATTTTACGGTAAGAAACACTTGAAATATTTTAGAGTGGATTATATATCATACCTCTATATTTCCATTGGATTTTATGGAAGATAAATCAGATACCGGACATAGGAGTTGTAGTAATACCAAACTTTGCTGAGAAAAGGGTTTTTTAATGGGATAAGGAGAAATATGCTAGAGAAATAAAGGAGGATGAATGAGTGGATTAATTTATTTCATTTATGAGTGGAATTTCTGTAAATTTATCCATTTTTACATGGTGCACAGTTTGGCCGCACAATTTAGCCAAACTGTGCGCCAACCATGCATTGTTCACTACAACTAATAGCACATTGTAGGATTCTGAACACTGTTTGACAAAAAAATCACAATCCATGAAAATAAATACATTCAAGGATTTCAGATGGCACACACGGTCGTGTACCATGGGTCACATGGTTTCAGATAAATGGTGGGGCCGAGTTTGCTTCTTTTTTTCAGGCTTTGGCTTCAAAGAAGCCCCAGATGCCCCCAGAAACCTTCTTGAATATTTTAGGCATCACATTTAGGAAAAGTAAAAGAAATTAGAACTAAAAATTAATGTTCCTTACCTATGATAAAATTTGGGACAATAAAATATTGCAGGATGAGCATTATTGAGGTATTTTTTGGGAATACTTCTAGAAAGCCTTCTATGATCACCTATTTCCATTGAATTTGAGGGAGGACCACGCCAAGGAATTTATGCTTCTTCATAATGGAACTATTATGGTCCTATAGTATTCATATCTCTTTATCTAGATCTAGTGGTTCACTCCATCTCTGACTGGTGACGAGTTGATGGCTATGATACATTTTTAGGATGGTCATGTGTATATTGTCTGGTCATAGGTGAACATATTTTGATTTACTACCACTATAATGATTGTGAACTAGGCCCTTATTATAGAACATAATTTCAGAGAAGATGGAAATGTGAGCCAAGTAAGTTTAGTTTTGAGGAATGGAAATGGTTCATCTGGAAATAAGAAGCATTATTTTGAGAGAGAACATGGGGTCATTCTAGCTAGGTGACATGCACCGCCATTCATGTGGTGTGTCACCAGTACGACAAGTTAGACCATAAGAATCCTTAGTGCACGGGGGACCTGATCAAGTGTTAATATTATGGTAGTACCTTATTGATTTTACTGGTCTTTTCCTCTAACTTCCAGTGAGAGGGGATCCATACCGGTACCTATATCGGGTACATGGTCTATGATTCCATGTTAGGGTCTCAGTTCAATACATATCTTTACCATACATTCTACACCTATGGAGATGAGTCTAGGGACATCTATTGTTATGGGTACTATTTTGGTATTCTCTACTTTAGTATCTACCAAGTGTGATATAGGTTCCTCACACTCCTTTATAACTGTTTCAGCTATGGGATGTTTGAACCTTTCCGTTGAGTACTTTTGTGGCGTTATGACTATAAACATGCCAATAGGGGATAGATGAAAGTGAATATTCCAGTGCTAGGAGTTTCCCCTTGAGATAGGTGGGTACATTTTTTAATGTAGTTTTTTTATCTACAAGATGTTTGAATTTTATGTCATTCTCAATATGGATTGGCTTGTTCCTTATTGTGACCAAATGGAATTCTATCACCACTGAGTATCATTCACATCACCCAAGGGAAACATGTATATCACTAAGGGAGAATGTTATGTCCATGAAATTTGAGTAGGAACTATGTGTAATAGGCTCGAAGGAGTAACACCCAAATGGTCAATCTCTTTATGAGTGCACAGGGAATACTGTTCATAGAATTCCCTCCTTTGGTAGGACATTTTAGGGACATATTCCCTAATAATTTCATTAGCTTACCTCCTAAGATAGAGGTTGAGTTCATCATCGAGATTGTTCCAGATACAACACTGGTGTCCATTCCTACCTATAGTATGGAACCTATATAGCTCTATGAACTCAATAAGAAGTTTGAAGTTATAGGGGAAAAGGGTTTTATCAGACCCAACACATCTCCATGGGTTTCACCTATCCTTTTCACCAAGAAGGAGGATAGTTCCCTTAGATTTTTCATGGATTACCACTGAATGAACCATATTATAGTGAATAAATAGTATCAACTTCCACATATAGTTGACTTATTCATCCAACTATGAGGAACAACTATTTTTTCCAAGATCATTTTGAGGTCAGGATACCATCAGGTTCGTGTCAGGCCTTCAGACATATCACGCGCAGAATTTTGGGGTAGGTACATCCTGTATGAGTATCCAGTCATTTCATTCAGTATGAAGAACACAATAATATTCATAACTCTGATGAATTATTTTTTCTATATGTATCGAGATTCCTTTTTGGAAGTCTTCATAGAATACATTTTAGTGTATTCATGCGCTAGACACAACCATACCAACCATCATGAGATTGTGTTGAATATTCAAAGAGAGAACTCGGTATATGAGAAGATATAAAAATTCAACTTTTGGATCAGTTTGGTTTACTTATTAGGCCATAAAATATCTAAGGTAGGTGTATCTATTGATCTAGAGAAGGTGAGTGGTGTGGTTTCCTAGGAGTGGCCCAATAATGTGTTTGTCATATGCAGTTTCTTGGGGATAACTAGTTATTATAGGTGGCCCATTCAATATTTCTCACACCTAGAATCACGTTATTGGGGATTAACCAAGAAGAGTGTGAAATTCGATTGGACATAAGCTTTTGATATAGGTTTTCAAGAGTTATATGGGAGACTAAATTTTACACCTATCCTAATTCTTCCGGAGCTGGGAAGAGAATATACTATTTATTTTGATGCTATAAGAATATTTTTGGGAGTAGTTATGATGTAGGGAGATCAGGTCATGGAATATGGTTCCCCCTATATAAGGCCTCATGTGAAAAAAATCCCCTACACACAACCTCGAAATAGTTGTTGTGATCCATGATCTATGTTGTTGGAGGCATAATCTATTGGGTGAGCAGTTCTTTTTTACATAGATCATAAAATTCTTAAATACATCTCCACATATATATACTTTAACTTGAGGTAGTTTAGGAGGGTGGAATACCTACAATCATTCCACTTTGATCTTTTTTAGACACCCATAAAGGGAAATATCGTAGCTCATTCCTTGAGCTAGAAGAATCAGATGCAAGTCATCAAGGAGGCTAGTAGTGAGTGGCAGTTGTTGGTTCTATTTTATGAGATGCACCTAGAGGTTCAAGAACAACATTGAAAACTAGTCTTAGCAGCTTTGGTAGTGACATCTTCCCTCTTAGAATAGGTTCGTATGGGGAAGTTATCTGATTCAAAGGACCTTATATTGGAGGAGAGCATCACAGTTGAGAACCCACCACTAGGATGGGTTGTTGATGTGAATGAGATATTTCTCTTAGATGGGAGTGTTTGGGTTCCTTCTAATATACAGGAAAATATGATCATAGAACATCATGCCTTGATTCAGGCAGTTCACCTTGGGTTTACAAATATGTACTAAGACATCTTACATCATTATTGGTGGCTAGGTATGAAGTGTTAGATAGCAAGTTTCATTACTCAGTGTGCCGCCTATCAGAAGGTTAACGATGTGCACTAGTATCCTCCCAGACCATTACAACCTCTCTTTATTCATGAGTCAAAATGGAATGACATCACCATGGATTTTGATATGGGATTGCAAAGATCTCCTTGAGGTAGTATGTAGTTTGGGTGATCATTGACATGTTTACCCTGGTCGTGCACTTATTACCTATCCAGAAGACCTTATATATCGATGATCTTAGGTGGCTATATATCTTGGAGATAGTGTGCCTTCTTCGTGTTCCCCATTCTATCATTTCGGACCGAGATTCCAAGAGAATAGGATTTGGAAATGTATCCTTGATTTTGGATGATCATGGGGAAAACATAAAACTATGGTTTATTTTTCCTACAAAAATGGATTTTATAAATGATTAATATGGCTCCATATGAACCCTTTTATGGTAGACCATTTCATTCACCATTATTCTAGTTAGAGGTTGGTGACGTATTCGTACTGGGTCCTCGTCTCGTTTAATAGACTTTATAGAAATTTTAGATGATTTAGGTGAATATGGAAACACGGTAGTCCAAGAATAATTCTTATACCAATCTTCATGATATACCTTTTGAATTCAAGGTGGGGCATCATTTTTTTCAATGTGTATCTCTTAGATTGGGTCACAGAAAAATTCAGAGAAAATGAAATTTATCCTCTCACTGTTTCGGGACTTTTGAGATAGTGGAGAGAGTTGGGATTGTATCCTACCAGCTGTAGTTACCTCAGAGGTTCCATTCCATGCATGACATCTTCTACGTATCACATCTTTGAAAGTATCATAATGAACCATCTCATTTGTTTGAATTCGAGGATATTGAACTAGTAGAAGATGTGTCCTTCAAGTTAAATTCGATATGTATCATTTATAGGGTCATGAAGGCTCTTCTAGGCAGGCTATTTCCTTTAGTATGAGTACTAAAACTATACATACATGTACAAGATAAGACATTGGAGTGAGAGATTGATTTACATGTTTATTAGCTAGAAGATCTCTCAAATGACATCCTACCACCCTTGTACTGGAAACTCAGGGATGATTTGTATTAAAGAATGGATTTTGTACATTATCATCTTTTATAAAAGGTACATACCATTATTTTACAGATTTAATTCTTTTGTTTTCCCTAATAAGGATTTATATGGGATCCATGGAGGTATTAGGGGTGTTCGAGACTCGTTCGTAGCCTGGATCCCTGAAGTTTGAAAATAAAGACTGGGCTGCACAATTAGTAGAAACTATGCTACCTAGACCGCATAGTTTCCCTAAGCATGTGGCTTGAGGTAGTGGGGTGTTGGGGGTGCATGATTTTTCTACAGTGTTACCCTAGGAACACAACAATGTGGTGTTTCAGGCCTCTTCGACAGATTCCATTCATGTGGTTGGTGCATGGTTTGGAAAACAGTGTGGCCAAGTCATGTTCTCCTCTCTATGTGGGTAAATTTTTAGTATTTCCTTTAATGAAATCATTTTCAAATACACCTATTTTCCTCCCAACTTATCTAGAAGGTGTCTCCTCCTCCCTCATGTGTGAATCCCTCTTCTCCTCCTCCATATGGTTTTTGATATCTCCCTCATTCCTCAACCAAATCTCTCACTGTCAAAAGAATTGGAAAGATTGTGGTAAGATCTACACTCATATTACTTCCATTTCTCTTTGATTCCCTCATCATTTGCTCTATTTAGGTGTGAAAACATCTCCTTATTTTTAGGGTGTTAGATAATATCTCTGATTTCTCACATTCTAGCCTGGTTCATCCCTCAACAACAGATGACTAGAGTGCTAATACACTCACGTAGGTGGAATAGATTCTTTCCTAGAGTCTCGTTGCATTCTCTATGGTTTTTTATTATTACATATTTTAGAACCATCCGGTTATGCCTCTATGATGTTAAGTAAATTTATCTAAATGTTTCCTTGGGTTGTTTTTTACCTTATCTTGAAATGAAACCCAACCTTGTGGTGTTATACTTGTTGGAATCCACCCCTTTGGGTGTGACAACATTAGCAGCCTAATTTCCCATGCCTTGGGTTGTTAACCACCCTGAATAAATGAGTTTAGCCTTTTTAAAATGCTTAAAATGTATAAATTGAAATTGGAAAAGTGTTTCCAATGATTTAGGCCTTTGAGATATATTCCATATGCTTCATTTTTTATTGTTATGATTTATTCATTTTTCTCATGTATTATACCTTATGCATTATGGAACCTTGCTTTATGTTATTCATTATATCATGTCCTTTGTTCCATGCTTACATTATATTCCTTGTGCTTATATAAATATGCATTATTTCATATTTTATTGGACTGAATAATATCTTTTGCATGGTTTCATAATTGGTTATATATTCAATCACTTATTTTGTGAATTTTGATTATAAATTCTATTCCTTATCTTTTTGTGGGTAGGGAGTGAACATGGGTATCAACTTAAGGACTTTTTGGATGGACTAGTTGTTCTTGGCTTAGTTATACTTGAAGATTCGAGAGAAAAATTTGGATTTCCATGGATGGGCTCTATGGGTGGAATTACTTATACCCTTGAGTTCCACTAGTTCCTTAGGGGGAGACCATAGACAAGGTCATTGGAATGATTGCTACACCATGCCTCTGACGATACTCAGTCCCTTGTGTGATAAACCTGGTAAAGACTCATAGTTTACCATGTCATGAGTGATATGAAGGGTGTTATTATTGGTCACCTCAAATAGACTTAGTGGTATTGGTTGTATTGCAGGCTCCTAAAGTGACCCTCAGGATTCTCATATGGATCTCCTTGAATAGGCTCAGGATACTACATTGTGTTTGATGGATTATTTTACTTGTTTCATATGTGATGCCACTTATTTAAATTATGTTCATGCTTGAATTATATTCCAAGGATGCGACTACTTATACAAATAAAATTCTTTGGTTTAGCCCATACTTTTTATGTAATTTATAATGACCCATATACATACATTATAGCTTGTATAGGTTTCCTTGGTTTAGAATCCTAGCATAGGCTGAATCAGGTAGTGGAGGCTAGGTGTTTGAGTCAAATCCAAACTATCAAGATTATTTATTTATTTGTCGCATTTCTTTACTACTTCTGGAATACTTTCATTTTATATTGCTCAAAATGGATTGATCTAGACACCGTTGGGGGTGGCCTACTGAGATTGTACCTCACTCCCTACTTGAGATGCCTTTGGTACCAACGTTGACTTCATTGTTGCGGGTATGGACAAAGGGAAGTGTCTAGCTTCTAATATTTGATTTATAGTATTAGAATGTAGTATGGGGTAGAGAACTGAGCATATGCTTGAGATGCATGTAATAACATTTTTTGAATTTTTTTATATTTATCTAGCATGTGATATATTCATGTATCCCTTATTCCTCATGCACAGTTTTTTATAGTTACATAACATATCATCATCATCATGTTTTATCTAATATTTATATAGCTTTCACAAGTTTGTATTATCTTGGATGGTTATTGTTTGTTTCCTATATTTTCGGATTATTTCTACTACATCCACCACGATGGGTTACTATCCAATCATATAGCATTTGAATATATTATTTCTTATATATATATATATATATATATATATCATAGTCTCCCCATGGGCACCCAAGGCTCTCACTTCTTGTCGGTAGCCTCTGGTGTTCAGGGAGGTGCACATGAGGTCTTGTGGCCACCATAATAGGGAAATATTGAGAGGAAATTAGGTTGGGATGCTACACTTCTCTTCTCTCATAACTCTAGTCGTGATTGGTCCCTATTATTCTTTCTGATTGTTTCAATTCATATCACCCCCTTCACTCAGGTATCTTTCCATTATTACCTCTGTCTCTATCGCCATCACCATTATCATCAACAACTTCTAATTTTTCTTCATCCTCTACCAATGATTATATTTTATAGTTCCCCATGGTTTTTAATCATAGTTATTAATTTTTTCTAAATATCCAACGTCTATTTTTTTGATAAATTTTTGTTTTGGGATTATGGTTTCCTTGTAAGATTATTTGAAGAATGGGTGTTCCAAATCATATTTATTTACTTATAAATGAGTGTTTAAGTTATGTTTAGAAGATTTTAACTTTGACTAAATGGTAATTTAAAGAGTTCTTGGAAAACTAAGGAATGTTTAATTTTCTTGAATGATTATTTATCCAGTTTTATATTTGATGAATGATTTTTTGATCAATGGGTGTCTTGTAAATTTTAAAATTCTTTTTAATGACATTTAAAGTATGTTTAATTTACTTATTAATTTTTTTAAAACATTTAAGGTATGTTTAATTTACCAAATGAGTGTTTGGATGATTAACTAATGTTGATTTCATACATTATGAATGGGTATTTTGAATTTATGATTGATTATTCAGTTTGAATATAGAGTATTGTTAATATATATATAAATGTTCCTCCGAGGAATGTAATGATTATTTTTATTGTGTAATTTCAGTATAGAGGAATTTAGTTTATAATTCAATTTGAATAAAAAAACAATAATATAATTGTTTTTAGAGTTATACCCTATTTATTTTCAACTATTTAGTTTAATATTCATATAAAATTACACTATGAATTTTTCAACTTAACCCTCATCAAGTACTATAACTATTTCATCAAAAAACATCATTACTTTCGTAATGTTACTTTAGACATCATATCTAGTCATAGAGTATAATAAAATTGATAATTAAAAAATGATATGATAATGATAATAAGATTTTAATTTATTTTGAATATAATAAGAAAAAAAAATCAAATTATCTCCCTATTTCATCATGTTCAAAGTATACATCACATCGTATTCACTACATGAAGTGAAATTCTCATTTTCCATATTATGTATGAAATCAAATTCATCAGTTTGGATCTTCATCACCATCGATATTGTTTTAATCACTAATATATTATTATTGATTTTATTTTATAATTTATATGTATTTATATATTTCGATAATAAAAATTACCAAATTATTTAATGAAAGGAATAAAAATTTGAGTTTTATTTGTGGTTAATCTTTTAAAATCCATGTTAGGGTTTATTTATTTTTTGTGGAATATTTTATAAATGGATTATAATTGAATAATTTTATGGTGAAAACTTTTCTTAAAATATCTTTCCTTGATTTTATTTTTTAAATATTTATTTGAATGCATTATTCAGTAGTGATGTGATAAAAGGTTCATAAGGATAATCATGGCTAATAAAAGTATTCCATAAGGGTAGAACAACATATGAATTTCCATATGAATGTTTTTCTTAGGGTAGTGGTGTGCTAAGAATAATTATATGATCACCTTATTAGTTATTATATATATATTATAAAATTGAGTATGAACCCTTGAAACCTAATGAGATAACCAATAAAGGGTAGGACGGATTATTTAGTCATATATCTTACTTTTTCATGGGATTTTATGTGTGTGGGTGACGAATTATAGCCTACAGACTATGAGATTATCTAATGATTGGTCATTAAGAAAGACGATCAATGCCTAAGATAGCTGATCTTTAAGTATTGTATAATAGAATATGATGGGTAATATGTAAGGTATAGGTATGGTATGTTATAATTGAGTTACTATATAAATGTTACTTATTCATTAAAGGATAGAGTGTGGGTTATGTGAAATTTGTGTGGCTGTTTGTTATTTATTATGGTTTTTCAAAAGTTAGCTTTAACTAATGTATTTTCACACACATTATATGGTTCTTTCCTATGGAAGAAATTATGTTTACATGTCCAAATATTTCAAGTTAACTACCTATGAAAAAATTTATATATTATAAAAATTTCATGATTTGGATGAAATAAGTACATGTTATGGTTATCCCTGAGGGATAGTATTGGATTCTAGGGGTATGTGTTCAAATCTCATAGTACCCATGATGTGGTTATTTCCAAAGGGAGATAAACAAATTTGTCTCCTACTATGAGTAAAATGTTGACCTATTATTTGTGAAATGATTTGAATGTAAGGGAACAACCATGGTATAAAATTATGGTATAATTGGTCTAATTAGATGGTATGAAATGAAGTATGTACATTTTATTATTATGGTTTCATAGTTATTACACAATGACTTCACTTACATGTGTATTTTGAGTGTTACTACTTGGAATATATACTCAAATATATGATTTTTTGTATATTTCAGGGTCCTTGTTAGTATTTACTTGTTTAATTTTATACTCACACCCTACATAGTAACCTCACGGGACATCAAACTCTTATATTTAAGATACTAGTGGGGGAAAAGGAATAGTAAAAAATATTAGAGATTATAAACCTCATTGGGGATGAGTTGATGTTCTCTTGGTATTTTCAGGTACCTTTTATCATTTTTAGATGAGATTTCAAACACAAAATTAAGATTTGGTAATTTAAAAAATATTACGGATGAAACTATCATCCTCATTAGCTTTGTCTTCTAAATAATTATTGTTTTGTTTTGTTTTTTGAGACACATCCCCCATCTCTTTTATGATTCTTGAACTACCCTGAGTATTAGTTATCCAAAATGATCACAAATACCCCTTATGGGATGACTACTACTCATATTACATCAAGGAACATAGTTTCATGTTTATAAGAGATGGAGGATGATACTCAAGAAAAAAATCAATAATAACTTGTTAGTAGATAAATATTATGAGGACGACAGTTGTTTATATCTTTCACCTTAGGATGAATTCATCGGATAACACCTACCATAGTGGATTAATTATTTTATTAAATTAAAATAAAAATTTATTTCAAAATGGATGCACACTAATCATTTTATAAAAGATTATAAAGATGGATTTAAGGAGTCCATATTTTTTCCAATAGAGCATAAATATTACCCTTCACAAATCCTTTGTCTGTGTTTACATTAATCTAATTCAATACAAATTAAATGTTTGACTACTCATGAAAAAAAATCACTTCTGCACATAATGATATTACGAATATTGAGGAAGAACATATTGTTGACACTAAAACTACAAAATTATTAAGGGATTAGAAACATATTGATGAAAAAAAACAAGAACTACACCACATCAAAGTTTTGAATAAAATTATCAAGGTAAGAAGTAAAGGTATAAAATTTGAGGTTGGTTGGAATCAATGTGGCCAACCCATTGACCCAAACAAGTAAATGTTAATTAGTTATGTTGGTGTCACAATGAGGATGAATGTGATGATCAATATTGATTTTTTGTGCCACATCCAACCTATAACAAAGGAAACCCTTTGTAATGATATAATGTTAATGTCACGATATACTTTCTCCAGTTCACCAAAAAATTATTTAATGAATAATTGATTTAATTTTCATTATTCCTTGAAGTTTTCATTTATTTAATAAGACTTCCATAAGAAATATTTCTTAATGGTTTCTAGAAAATCCCATAGAGGCTTCTAGAAACAATTCACCAAGTTACATCTTAGGGATTCTCATGGGAAAGTAAAGTCCCTCCCACGAGTCAGTTATGGTCAAATTATAAACCAAGAAACATGAAATTATTTCACTTTTCTTTAGGATAAAAAATACTTTTAGGTTTATTTAATTCAATAATATATTTTTTGAAATTATTTATTTTTTCAAATTTTATTTAGAATTGTTAATTTGTGAAATAGTAAAAGTGTGTTGGAAATAAAAAATGTTCATCGAAACCAATATTCACATATCACAATGTAAGAATTTGGTACAATTAATGAAAGAATAATTGGTATGTATTTTAACTAAAAAATAAAAGATTTATGTTATATTAAACAACATTTATTCATTTTTTATACACAGATTGATGAATGAAAATCTAAATCCACTTTCATTCCATGTTAAGTGTTATGGAAGGGGGCTTGCATAAATAAAGAAGGTAAACTAATGGATAGAGTCACTAAATAACTATAAGAAACAAGGTTAATTTTTTCATAATAGTAAATAGTTATGATTTATAATATTATTTCATAAAAATATCTATTTATGTTCATATTTTTATATATGGTTTAGACATAAGAATTGATAGACTCTACCAAAAGATAAACTACTTTCAACAGCTTTGAAGTGGTCAGAACAATATGGTTATGTTAGAGTAGTGGGTTTTTGAATGTCTTCTCAAACATATTTTAAGATGATAAAACCACATTAAAATACATATATGATAGTGACATAATTTCAGACACAAATATATTATTCCCAAGATATTATTGTATGGCTTGGTTTGACATGCCAATATATGAGAAAGGAGCAACACAAAATTGTGTTGGAACAAAGATCTGCACATGAAGAACTAAATAGTCCAACTAGAATTGAGGTTATTCAATCCCCGAAACCCCATACCTTACCCAATATAATCAATTTTTTCATTACACATTATTCTAAATTTGAAAAAAAAACATCTGATATCTTTATATTACTAAATTTCTATATGGTACAATTTTATGTGATTTCTATCTGTCAACACCCATACACCACTTTGTTTTGAGGGATGAGGTGTATAATATAAAATGAGACAAGATACACCTAAAAGAACTCCCAAAATATCAAATTAGATTGGTGATTGAGGTATCTCATGATCAAAATTTTTAGTTTCATGTTCCACATGACAATCTAGAAAATACAATGGTCAATGATGTTATTGAGACTTTTGTAGAATGGTTGTATAATCTAATAAATATACTTGAGGTATGTATTTGAAAAGAAATCATATGGAATGCCTATAACAATTGATGAAAAATGTTATTAAGTGAGGAGTGATAATACAGAGGGATAAATCAAAAGGAATATGGAATGTTGTATTAATAAAATATAATGAATCAACAAAGAAATCAAAAAGACCTTTTAGGAGCACATTATCCCTTCTAGTTCTAAAGAAACATTTATTATCACTACATCTTCATGTAGATACAACATTTAAATATGAAAATATGTATTACACTTCATATGATGAAGAAATATATAAAACTTCCAGGATAGGCATAGTTGGTCTCAAGAGTATAAATGAGATTCCTAGGCATGAATGGTTGGGATCCTCAGCCGTGAATACATTCATAAGGTGCATTTTCATAGTATATTTTTCCAAATACTTAGTTAATTTTTTTATTAATTTTAATAACTATTCATATTTTCTACAAGATTTAAGATTACTACTATATAAAGCGAAAATTTTGCGATCATTATTTGAATTCATTAATCCCTGTATAATTTATGTGGAAAACATACATTGAATAAAGAAGGAATTGAAATGAAAATATAACATCTACTAGATGAATTTTAGTAAAAAAACATAAAAAATACTATTTTATATGCCTATAACTCAGTGATAAAACTCCACAATCTAATCAAAAAAATAGATTTTTATTTTTTTCATTAATTATTTATTTTTTAGGTATCATTAGATATTGATCGTAGTAAATTTGGATACAAAAAAGATGTATTTTTTTGATCCAATTCTTTTATATCCAAGAAACTGACCACACATTATGTGTATTGTGAATTTTTAATAAAATGTATTCAACATTATAAAGATAAAATTTGAATTATATGTTTCAGTCAGTGTTTTAATAAGAATTTTCTTATGATAGGGAAATTGTTAAATATAGGCTAAATCATGAAATGGATTCACTGACTGGTCACAAAAAAATTGGATTGCTACAGATGGAAAGAGAGAAAGGTATATATATAAATATTTAACAATAAACACATATTTCAAAAAAGAATTATATTGTTCAATGTTTTTGCTATGTATAAAGGAAGATAATGACGTCGATTGTGGATATTATGATTTAAAATATATGATAGAGATCATAAACCATCAAAAGACTATAATACCTAAATAATTAATTTAAAAAGTTAATTACAATTTCATTAAAAATATTTCTTAATCATCTATTTTTCTATATTTTCCCAGTATTACCCAGATGTTTGATAACCTTCTTTCTCAATAGAATAACTATATTTGTTAGAGATGATTGGGTCATGTACATGTTTTCAGAATATTTTCTAACAACAAATTTATGAAATTGCCTTTTCTATTTGTGATCTATTATGGGTTATGACATTAGTAACATATTTGGGGTGTGAATCATTAGCTTCATAATTTTAATATATTATTTTGGATATATTTCTCAAGGAGAATTATAATGGAGGAAATCAATTTTTTTAGAATGTCTAGCCAAAAATAATAAAATTGTGGGGAAATGGTGGAGTTCTAACTAGTGTTGGATTTGGAGGTGGAGGCAGAGGTAAAGGTGGAGGTGGAGGCAGAGTTAGAGTCAATGACCGAGGTGGAGGAGGAGACAAAGGCGGAGACCAAGGTGCAGAATGAGATGAGGCGATGGCCTGCAAACAATAAAATTGTTGGGAAATTCCATATAATTGGGATCATACCAAGGTTTTGTTTGAGAGAAATTTTTGAAAAATGTGAAAAACACTTGTCACTTAAGATAATATATATTGTGAAAGTGATTCAGGTATCTTATTGAAAAAATGTTTTTCTTGCCACCTTTTTAAGTAATTTTTTTCAATAATTTATGTGGAATAAATTTTTTCACAAACAATACAAAAAAAACGTATTTTTTAAAATTGTTTATCATAGGAGATTAATTTATATTAGCACATTCCATGTACTATTAAATATTGTTGAAGTGTAAAATAAACCCCTCACCATGAAAAAACTGAACAAAAAAAGATAGATGTAGCTTCCTACCCATGTATTCTCTATACTATAATGAAAGGGTCTTAGTAGTAGATCGAATAGTAAATTGAGAGTCATACAACACCAATCCAATCATCAAACTAGTATATAATCTTGTTTAAATTTTTGAATAGATATGTGTGTAATCAACCACCAAAACTAGTATGTCCATGAGATATCTATTGCATGTAAACTAGCATTCAGAGATCTTAGTCATCAAGGAGGGTCAGTGTCAAAGGAAATATGAAATCAAATGAAACCAAACTACTTTATAAAGTAATACCAAAAAATGAAAAACCCTCTTCAAATGAA
The DNA here is from genome assembly GCA_963277665.1 of Viscum album. Lineage (NCBI taxonomy): Eukaryota > Viridiplantae > Streptophyta > Magnoliopsida > Santalales > Viscaceae > Viscum > Viscum album. Next base: position 450,265,963 of record OY728143.1, on the reverse strand, counting down.
AACATGAACCACCAAAAATCCAAACGAATACCCCTTTGACAAACAAGCGGGTATCTTAATCCAAAACCTATAAAAAATAATAAAATACAAATTTTCATCGAATGAATCGTGAATTTTCAGAAAAGATCAATACAATAGTTTCATATTAGTGGGTGGTGGGATTATTTGGTCTATTCAATTATTAATTAGAGGTATGATATAATATCACAAATTCTTTTAAAATCCATACAAGTAAAATTAATTATGCATGTGAAACTTTACTGTGTAAAATGATCCATGTTCCCAATCTTGTTAATAAAAAACTCATCATCATTCTCAATACAAAAATATATGAGAATATAGGTATTTAAATTTTGATGAAAAAATAGTTATGATGTTATGTTAGATTTTTTCATCACCTAGAATACTGAAATGGATATACTAATGTATAGCACAATCCTAGAACAGTTAATGGATATGATATATTACTATGTAATTAGGATGCTATATAGGGGTATACTAATTATTAATACTGTCAAAAAAGGGTAAACAAATTATAATTTAGTTTACAATCTTCTTAAAATACAAAATGGATCATAGTTATATTTTTTCCATCATAGAAGTTAAATGGTTTTTCATGTAGTTTTTAATCTCTATTGTGGTGAAATAGAAAGATAAATTTTATTATGTTCCACAAAAACTCATATGTAAATATTTATTTTTGTTTAATAAATGAAAAATAATATGTTTTCACTAATGATCAAATTTTTCTAGGAAAAAATGACTTTTTTAACAATTATGATTCACTCATGTACTATGATCATGTGCTCAACAAGGATGATTCACTAATGATGATGCAATTTTCCTTCCATTCTAAAATTCATTCAACATTATGGGTTATCAAACTACAATATTGTTAGATAAACCAGAGTGTTGAATGCACTGTAGGATAAAAAACATAGTGGAATCATCCTTACCTAAATGAAATACACAGTGAACCTAGTATGACTCAAATTGCATGGTTTCAATTTAAAGTAGATATTTTATCAATGTATTATTTCCTATTTATGTTTCATTTATTTCATTATAGTATTACTAAAATAATTTTTTTTCCTATATAGGTGAATTCTTTTGCTCGAGTTAGGGTAATTTTTTTAATCTTCTTGTGCTCATGATATATTATACTTCGAGGAATCAAATAGGATAATAACAACAAGGAAATGTTTCAAGAATGTATACAACCATCATGAAGAGGGAAATTACTACTACTTATTTAGATAATTTTTTCATCATTTTATTTAAAATACTAATGTTAATTTCTTTTTCATTTAACCTAATTATTATTATTTTCATTGATCTTTTGGGAAGTCATATTTTTTCCTTTAATCACCTCTAAAAAACCATAAAAGAGAAACCATGTTTCTTTTAGATGAGTCATTTCTGAAATCACAATGTTTTTTTATACACCCAAAATAAACATTTCTTTATTTTATAAATTGATTCATATGGTTTAAAGAACAATACACATCACATACTCAATCATCCTTACCTCAATCTGATTCATAGTGTGAATGGTATGACTCAAATTGTATGTTTCTAATTTATAATTTATATTTGAGTTCAAAACACACCTAACATACTTAAAACTGATAAAATACATTTTATTATTTTAATACTGTATTAAATTGATCCATAAGTCATTTTTGATGTTTAGGAATCATCTACACCTCAATCTGATAAATAATCTGCTCGACATAACTCAAAGTGTCCATTATCTGTTTAAAATTGTCATTTTAGTCGAAAAAGTGTCACACACTGGAAATAGAAAAAATGTTCATAGATTGTATTGATAATTTATAAAAATTATTCATAATTCATTTTTTATGTTGAGGAATCAAGATCACAACAAACCAACATATCATGTGACCATTATGACTCAAAGTGCATGTTTCTAGTCTAAAATGACATTTTAGTAAAAACCCAAGTTACTAACTCCAAAACCAAGAAAACACATTCATGATTTTATGATACTTCAGGGAAATGATCCATAAGAAATTTTGTACATGTAAGAATTATCTCCACCTCAATTTGATGCATGGTGTGACCGGTATGACTCAAAGTGCATCTTTTTTTTAAAGTTGACAATAATTTTATTAAAGAAGATAAAAAATCTACTAAAAATAGAGAAAAATCATTAATATTTTTTGATACTTTATAAAAATTATCCATGTTTCATTATTTATGTGTATTAATTAGTTGAACCTTAGTCTGATATAAAATATTTTCAACATGACTCAAATTGTCTCTTATGAGTTTAAAATGGACATTTTACTTAAAAAAGTGTCACTCACTTAAAATCATGAAAAAAAACTAAGATTGTCTTTATAATTTTAGAACACTATTATTAAGTCATTTTTGATGTGTAGGAATTAGTCTCATGTAAAAATAATACATGATGTGACTGGTATGACTCAAATTGTGTGTTTCAGTTTTAAAATGACATTTTAGTAAAAAAAAGTGATGTAATCAAAACTGATAAAACACATTTGTATTATTTTTATAATTTTGGAAAATGAACCTTAATTTATTTGTGACATGTAGGAATCTATCTCACCTCAATCTGATCTATGGTGTGACTGGTATGACTCCAAGTTCATCTTTTTATTTAATATTGACATTAATTTATTAAAAAATATAAATAAAATTCTCAAAATGGATAAAATGCATTAGAATTGTTATGATAATTTATTAAAATTATCCACAATCCATCTTTTATTTTTATTAATCAACTACACCTCAATATAATGCACGATGCACCCAACATGACTCAAAATGTCCATTATCAGTTTGTAAATGATTTTTTTTTTCAAAATCTGTCACTTCTTGAAAACTGAGAAAATGTTCTCAAGTTATATTGAAAATTTAAGAAAAAAATTATAATTATTTTTTGATATTTAGGAATCATTCTAATATAAAACTAATAAATTATGTGACTAGTATGACTCAAAGGGAATAATTCAAAAATAAAATGACATTTTAGTAAAAACATAAGTGACATACTGAAAACCAAGAAAACAGTTTCAAATTATTTTAGTACATTATGAAAATGATTAATAATTCATTTGGGATGTTTATTAATTGACCTCACTTAAATAATATGCATGGCCTAGCCGATATGACTCAAAGTGTGTCTTTTTATTTAAAATTGGATTTATTTATAGTAAAAAAGAAAATTAAAATAATCAAAACTGAGAAAATATATTCATATTTTATTTATAATTTAGTAAAATGATCAATAATTCATTTATGATTTCTAGGAATAATAATCACCTCATTATGATATATGGTGTTCCCAACATGACTCAAAGTGTCTCTTATCAGTTTAAAATTGACATTTCAGTTTGAAAAGTGTCACTCGTTGAAACCCAAGTAAAAACACTCATATTTTCTTGATAATTTCATAAAATGATTAATATGTTATTTGAGGAATTTAGAAATTATTCTCATGTCAAACTGACACACGATGTGACCAGTATGACTCAAAGTGACTGTTTCAAGTTTAAAATGAAATTTTAGTAAAAACACAAGTAACATACTAAAAACTAATAAAATAAATTTGGATTGTTTTCATACTTTATTAAAATGATCAATAACTCATTTGTGATGTGTAGGAATTATTTTTACATCAATCCAACACACATTGTTTCTAGTATGACTCAAAGTGTCCCTTTTTATTTAAAATTGAAATTAATTTTAGTAAAAAAGACAACTGACATACCCAAAACCTAGAAAAAAATTCATATTGTTTTGATACTTTAGGAAAATGATCCATAATTCATTTTTAACAGTTATGAATTATCCACCCTTTAATCTGATACATGATTTTTCTCGGCTAGACTAAATATTTATGTTAACAGTTTAAAATTGATATTTTAGTTCAAAATGTTTCACTCACTGAAACCAAGAAAATTTTCTTGGATTGTTTTTATAATTTAGTAAAACCATTCATAATTCATTTCTGATGTGTATGAATCATTCTCATTTAAATCCAATACATGATGTGACTGGTATGACCCAAAGTGTGTATTTCATATTTAAAATTATATTGTAGTAAAAAACATAAATGATGTACTCAAAACTGCTAAAATTTATGTTTATTAATTTGATACATAATTAAAACGATCTATATCTCATTTAGGACATGTATAAATCATCCTCACCTCAATATGATGCATAGTATGACTGGTATGACTTCGAGTGCATTGTTTTATTTACAATTGACATTAATTTTAGTAAAAAAGACAACTAACATACTCAAAACTGATAAAATGGATTCATTTTGTTTTTATACATTTGTAAAACAATTCATAAGTCATTTTGGATGTGTATGAATCACCCACACCCAATCTAATACAAAATTTTACTGATATAACTCAAACTGTTCGTTATGTGTTTAAAATTGACATTTTAGTTCCAAAAGTGTAACCCACTGAAAACTGAGAATACATGCTCAGATTGTATTGAACATTTATTATAATGATTCATATGTCCTTTTCGATGTGTATGAATTATTCCAAAATAAAACTAACACATGATGTGTTCAGTATGACACAAATTGCACGTTTTTAATTTAAAAATAACTTTTTCTTAAAAAAACATTTCTCAAATACTCAAAACCAATAAAAAACATTCATATTGTTTTGATACTTCATTAAAATGATCCATAAGTCATTTGAGATGTTTTGGAATCAGTTTTACTTCAATCTGACACATGGTGTGACATGTATGACTCTAAGTGAAACTTTTCAATATATAAGTGTCATTTTAGTTTAAAACACACATCACATCTATAGAGATCATCGATTTTCATACATTAACGTTACATAATTTTTGTAAAATACATAAAAAATTATTCAAATAGATTCCCAAAGACCATATTAGTCTAGTACCTATATAAACATATTCACTAGTACATAAGTAAACTACATTATCCCCCACTAGGTTCTTCATGAATAGTGTCTTTCTTGGAAAAATCATACCTAATACATATCTTTATAACCTGGGAAATGAAACATAAAAAGGGGTGATCTCAGATGCTCATTAAGGGTAAACAAGGTATACATGTAAGAATAAACATGATCATATGGGTATGAGAACGTGATCATAGCAATATAACATCATTCCATGCATGTCATAAGATCATAAATAAGAATTATGGCATAAATATTGACAGTTTATAATACATGAATCATAAAGAAATAAAGAAAATGATCCATGAAAGCATAACATAGGAATAATACATGGAATTTCGGTAGAACCCTAAGAATATACAATTATTTCCATAGTATTCAAGGAATTACTTCCAAGGCCATCTTAGTAGTATAGTTTCACTCCCCATACTATCTTGGTAGTCCTGGTTGACTCTCATTTTCATCTTAGTAGTATGAGTATACTCCACACACCATCTTGGTAGTCATGCTTTACTCTCATGGCCATCTTAGTAGTAGTGGTTCACTCCCAAGACCATCTTAGTCTATCTTAGAAGATATAAATATTTACCCAATGCATTAGAGGGAGATATAGGTACCACAAATCTCAAAATGAAATCATATATACATGTGCCAAAAAATCATAAAAAATCATATCATAACCCATGAAATGAAATGGGTATCATAAACATGTAATCATATCATAACCTATGGAAAAAGATACATGTTTCATAATCATTTCATCAAATTCATAACCAGTGAAAAGAAGTAGGTTTCAAAATCATATAAACCATGAAAGAGAAATGAGTTTCATAAACATCATTCCATAAAAACATAAACCATTCAGATAATTAATATGAATGGAAACATTTAATCATTTCTCCATAAATGCATGAGTAACACCAATAGAAGTCATCTTATATGTGAAATAATTTTGAAATATCTTGTAAAAACATTTCTTTTGGAAAATCTCACTTTCTCCATTGAAAACTTCTGTTTAAAAACATAATAAATTTTTTAAAATATTTTTCTTGTAAAATTTAATTAAAAACTTATAACAGAATCATTTAAAACCATAAAAAAAATTTGAAATAATTTTTCCTTGAAAACTATCTTTAATGTTCATTTAATTACATTTTTTAAAACATTTTTGAAAACATGGTCTTTGAACTAAAATATATTTCTGACCAAAGAGATAAATACAGTAATATTTTTCTTAAAAATATTTTATTAAATATTTTAAGTACCAAATAGTGGTAAAATGGTACTAATACATGGAGATATCCTGAATAAACGTAGGATAATAAAATTCAAGAGTATTCTTGAGAGATGGATAATGAAATTTCATTAATGGAGGAATAATCATAAAAAATCCTGATAAATGGTGATATTATTTCATTATGTTAAGTCAAAAGTCTTATTTTCCCAATTCTGTTACTTTTTTCTTTGGAAATCTAAAACTCTTTTTTAAGTTAATACATGTATTGTCTTTAAGAATTTTTTTTCTAACTACGATTTTCTATATGGATATGATAGTAATTGTACCCACTTGTTTTGTAAAAATAATCCTTTCATATGAATATCAATATCAACCTAGATAAATTTATAATTGTACACATCATATAAAATCTAAATTCAGTTTTTATATTTCTCACTATTATTAATTTCATCATACTGACCAATAAAACCATATTTCTAGGATTTTTTTACTCATTGTTTGAAATGAATACAGTCATACCGATTTACTGTTCACTCCTGTATTTTATTATATGGGATATATTATTTTTTTAAGCACTATTTTAAATGAATACAGTCAAACTGATTTATTTTTCACTCTTTATTTTTATTGGATATTCCATATTCTTTTTATACTCACTTTATCGCATCCATAAAATTGTTTTGTATAAAAAAGAATAACATTAAATCAAAATAATATCATTTATTCTATTTTGATAAGTATTAAAAAGATGTGATTTTTTAGTTACAATTTGACTATTGGAGTGCCACATGTTGATGTCCCTCTAAGAATTCATGAAGAAATCCGATTGTTAGAGGAAAATATGACTATTGGGATGAAAGCTATAAAAACAATGTCATTTGTATGAGCTCAAAGAGTTGTTGGATTTTGAATGTACTAAAACACTGACAAGTTTTCTTTTTGATAAAATCTTTGAAGTGATATAGTTGTGAAAATATTGTTTGACACACTATTAATCTTCAATTAATTTTTTTTGCTTCATGTGACACTGATTGTTATTGAATACAGTCGAGGGATTCCAAAGATTAGAAGACATTATGTGTTGATAACTATATTGATTGAGGTATTTTTGGGATATCAAGGCGGACTCTGATCATCGTATTGAGGGATTAACCTAGGGTGGGTAAGAAATACTTTCTTGAAAGTATAAATCAAAGGACCCTTATCCAGGGTTGTATGATACCCTTCTCTTTAGGTTGAACGATTTGTATTCCTCTACTTGTATTTTTACTTTACATTGTTGTAATAGAAGGTGAATTATTCTCTTGTTCATTTTTTATCTTATACTCTTTGAATTGTAATTACATTGATTACAATCAATTGCATGATTATGATCATTTTGTGATTACGATATTTTAAAATCTATTCAATGCGATTCTATACTCTATATGGTAGAATATTCTTATTTTTATTACTCTAATAATTGTATCCATTTTGAATATGATTCATTACCACACATTTATGATTATAATAAATAGCGACCTGTGTAATATCATCGTAGTCACTCTGACTATGATAACTATCGGACCCAGGGCTCTGTCCAAATTATTTTTTCTAATACAATAGTGTTTTTTAATACAATTAGTTTAAATCCTTTTAAAAAATCATTTTAAGGGATAAAATGGATGTTTTTAAAACTACAATCCGTCCCCCCATTCTTATAATTGAGCATATATATCTACATTTTGATCATATAATTGTTATTATAGCATGTCTTTGAGATATTGATACTTACACTTAGTATAAAAGGTAGATTTTCACAAAACAGTTTACTTACTCTTTCTGTACTTTAGTAAATTGTTTATAACTTGTTTTATAGACTTATGTTTATAAATATTTTCTATACTAACTTTTTTTGTGGAAAAATTAATTTTTTGTATCATTCTAAAATGGCAGGATTGAATATCAGATCCATAACCAATATGAACCATAAAATACCACCTATGTTTAATGGGAATGATTATGAATACTAGAGAGACAAAATGAATATGTTTTTCATTAATACTAGTGTGGAAAAAATTTTCATGCTTTCTGGAGACTATAAAATCCATGATAAAGGAGTTAGAACTTTTACTAATCAAGAAAATCTAGAGTATTAACTTAGTTATATGGTACAAAATAATTTTCTTTGTTATATGACCAGGAATATATATATCCATATATCTTTTTTTGAAGAAGCCAAAAACATATAGAAGTAACTGGAAGTTACACATTTTGGAACTTCTAAACTTATTCTGACTAGAAGAGTCGTGCTTAAAGAAGATTATCAAGGATTGTTTTTCCATATGGAGAACCTATAGTTAAAGTTCAAAAAATATTCATGAATATTTTAAATAATCTACAATTAGTGGGAGAAAAATACCTAGATGATGATATGATTTTAGATAAGATTATAGACAATGTTCTTAATGAAAGGGAATAAAAAATAACGTTTAATGATGAGTTAAGGAAAGTTACAACTATTCCTTTGGATGAGTTATTTGGAACACTCATAGAACATGAGAAAATATTAAATAGAGACTCTTAGAATATAAAGAAGAATAATGGGAGTGTTTCTTTTACTATTACATTGAGATAGATGAAATCCAAGACTCCTGAGAATGTTTCCAAGACAACAAAGTTAAGGAAATTTTTTATTCAGTCATATTCAAGTTATACTGATCACTCAGAGAATGATCTATCCAATATTCCTCAATGAATGAAAAATATTGTTGGAAAGAAGGATTTCCAATATAGATATATGAAAAATGATAAGAAGGAGAAGAATGATTTTGATGTCACATGTTATAAGTGCAAGAAATAATGAAATATCATTACTAATTTTCCTAATCTTAAAATAATTGACAAGAAATATATACACTATGAGGGGAATCATAAAATATATTATAATCCTAAAGGAAATAAATTTTTGAAGGAAAATTATTCTTTGAGTGAAATTAGTGGATATTAATCTGATGAATCTTCAGATAATGAATCTTATGGACAGAAGAATGGTGGTTTAATTTAAAGAATACCTATTGAACACCAATGTTTCATGGATAAGGTATACACAGATGAATCCTTAAAAACATATCTTTAAGTTCTAATTATCCTAATGAATAAAAATTCTATATCTTTGGATGAAGAATATTTCTCAGAATAATATAATTATTTACCTTCTTTTGAAGAATAGTTTAGATTTTCCAGGTTACTTGAGAATGAAAATAGTAAGATCAATAAGAAACATGATAAGGAAAAATATAAAATCAATTTTTTTAAAAAAAATAAGTATCAGATCCTTCTAAATATCTTGATATAAAATATTTTGAAATTTTTTCTATTTAAAATAACCTTTAAGAAGTTAATTATGAAAAAGATAAACATTCTAAGGATTTCAAAAAAGTTATTTCTAATAAAAAATTTTTAGATACAAACTCTAATACTAAGACCAATGACTATGAGGAGAAGAATTTATTCATTAGACTAAAATCAGAAATATTTTCCTTATATAAAATCTTATCAAATTTTACTCCTGGAACGGAATAATTTGATAAAATGTATTCCCAACTTCATCCTCTAAGAAATACTTCTGGGATTGGTGACTTTCATCCAAAACTACTTTTTAGAGGCAAATACTATATATTTCTTTTATTTTTTGATTCCCCAAGATTTACATGGGTCATTTTCTAACAAAGAAATATGAATCCTTTTCTTATTTCATATATTTTTCAACCAAAGTTAAAAATGAAAAAACCCTTCCATTGATAACTATTCATAGTGATCATAGTGGAAAATTTTACAATTAATATTTTGAAAATTTTTGTAGTAATAAAGGAATTACACACTCCTTATGAGATCCTAGAACTCCCAAAAAAGATGGTTTTTCTGAAAGAAGAAATTGAATTATTCACGATATAATATGAACCATGCGATGTAAATACTCAATGGTTAAACACTTTTTGGTTTAATATATAAGTACTTCTTATTATACTATAAATATGTTTTTAATTAGTCCATTTCTTAATAAATAACCATACGAATTGTGGATAGGATGAAAACCAAAATTTCTATACTTCATATTATTTGAATGAAAATTATTCATTATGAATAAAAAAGATAATTTACATAAATTGGAACCCAAATATGATGAAGGTATTTTCTTAGGAAATTCCACTACCTCTAAGTCTTATATAATTTTCAAATAAATTTTTTGTATTGTTGAGGAAACATTACATGTTAAATTTTTTGAAACGGGTACCTTTGTTTTTCAACATTCCCAACCTACATCTTTAGATGCATTTTCCAAAACTGATTATAAACCTCTAATAGATTACTCTTCTAACTAGAAAAATACATATGAATTTTTTATGAATTATTCACTCCATAATAAATTCTACCCTATATTGATAAACAAGTTTTAAAAAACTTAATACAGTTGTTTCTAAGGAATCATCCTAGAGATAGTATCATTGGTGATGTAAATCAACATGTACGGACTAGAAGTTCTTTCTGAAATGAAGTAGATAATCTATTAATTATTTCCAAATTTTAACCACTAAGTCCTGATGAGGTTTTTGGTGATAAAGATTGTATTAATTCTATATAAGATGATCTAAATGAAATCAACAGGAAAAAACTATGGACCTTTGTTGAATAACCTAAATAAACCTCTGTTATTGGAGTAATGTGGGTCCTTAATAATAAATGTGATTAAAATGAAATCACTGTTATAAATAAATAATGTTTAGATGATAAGGGATATAATCAACATGAATTAATAGACTATGAAGAAACTTATACTCCAATAGAAATACTTGAATCTATTCATATTCTACTAGCCTGTGCAGCATTCTTAAATTTCAAACATTTTTCAAATGGATGTGAAGTGTGATTTACTAAACGGATATGTACAAGAGGATGTTTATGTAGAAAAAACCCTTGTTTTTGAAGAAACAAAAAATCTTGAATATGTTTACAAACGTACCGAAGCTATATATGGACTTAAATAAGCCCCTAAATCCGAGTATTATAGAAATATAGGATTTTTGTTACAAGAAAAATCTATTAAGGGATTTTCTGATCCAACCCTTTTTATTTAAAAAAACAAACATATTTTGGTTTTTCAAATTTATGTTGATGAAATTATATTCTGATAAAATCATCAATCATTAACTGATTCTTTTACGAATCTTATGTAATCTAAGTTTGAAATGAGTATGATGGGATAGTAAACATTATTTATTGATTTTAAAATTTCTAAAAAACTAAAAGGGGCATATATATCTCAACATAATTATATAAATTATTTACTAAAAAATTATGGATATTAAAACAGTAAGAGTATTATTACCCTAATAAGTACCTCAAATATCCTTGATCTTGAGGAAGTTGGACAACTAGTGGATCAAACAATATTAATAAGAATGATAAGAATTTTACTACACTTAATAGCTGGTCAATCAGACTTAATGTTTTTAGTATAATTATGTGCAAGATATCTAGAAAATCTAATGTAATCTCATTTAAAAGCAGTGGAAATAATTTTTCTCTATTTAAAATAAACAATGGGTTTGGGACTATTTTACTCTTCTAGAAAAGAATTTTGTTTTAAAAAGTTTTTCAGATGATGAATTTTGTGGTTGTATAATGGATAGGAAAATTACATCTAGAACTTGTCTTTTATTAAGAGATTCATTAGTTTTTTTATCATGTAAGAAACAACACTCAGTATCACATTCCACTGCTGAAGCTGAATATATGGCATCTATATGTTGTTTTTCTCAAGTGTTGGGGATGCAACCCAAACTCACAGACTATGGGATAAGTTTTACCAAAAATCAGATACTATGTGATAAAACTAATTCTACTGACCAATGAAAAAATACTTCACATCACTCCCATGAAAATAACATATATATTAGACATCACTTTCATAGGGTTCACACACTTAAGGCGGACAAATTTTTACAATTCATCAGAATGAAAGAACAACTAGTTCAGATATTTACAAAGACATTACCTTCTGATATAATTGAATACATTAAATAAAATATAGGAATGATAACTATAAAGTAGTCATTCATATATACTTCTTGTTTAAATCATCTCATTAAATTAAGATAATCCTCATTTAAGGGGGAATACAAATGACCATTTGTTCTATCAATATCACATTTTTATTGATATTACATTAGTTTATCGATCTCACATTTTTTATCTATCTCATCAATATTACATTTTTAACAATATCATGTATTTATCAATATCATTTTTTTAAAATAGAAAATCTATTGAAACCAAAAAATCTATCCTGAGATCATTAAAGGTAAAATTTCTTATACTTTTCACTTTATTTTCAATTCTTTCATATCTTTTAGTATTTATTTTTAATACCCAGTTAGATTCTTTCTGAATATGATTTTTTTAACTCAAGAGTTCAAATATTCCCAATTTTCAGATATCTTTTATCTAATCTAGATCATATAATTCCAACGGTTACTTCTCCATGCAAATGAGTTGGGACCCCTCAGTCCCACATCAAAATTTTCCAATTATTTCAGCAAATCTCTTCCCTTCTTCCTTTAGATGAGACTGATCTTTTATGTACTTAGATATTATCCTATGTATTCATGTTTGAGTCCTCAGAACCCTCTCCAAAATATATAGCACTGAAAGATTTTTCAAAGATGAAGTCCTTTCAAGAAAGGATGATTAAGAGTTACTTCTATGAGAAGTATGATTCTACTCTGAGAAGAATTATTCAATTCCATGGATGGGAATCTATAAGTGTGGACAAACATAAAGCTCAAATTCTAATCATTTATGATGAGGTAATTCAATTATATAAAACTATTTAAGTTAATAAAGATAATTTAAAAGTTTCATTTCAGATATATGATAGTAATTTTTGTCTATTAGCCAGTGAGGTAGAAAGTTTACTAAACCTTCCATTTAAGGGTGATACATTCTGTCCATCTCACAAACTGCCAAATAATTTGGGATATTTTAACAGAGAAAATACCAAGAAAACATTATTTTATATTCATGAAGAAAAAATAGAGGTAAATCACTTATCAATAGATAATAGACTAACTACTCTCTAGATGCAAGGGTTTTTAATACGAAAGAGTGGAGATAGAAAAACCCTAAATTTTTCATACATCATTACACTTGATTATCTTTTGAATATGAGGAAGATCAGTATTATGGGTTACATCTTCATAATTGTCAAAAATCTAAAATCTGGATCTATTTAGTCATAGTTGTCAATGTTCTCAACTATTCTAAGGAAGGTAATTTTTGAATGTCAAAAAATTTGTAACATTTATCTTGCATTAGTATCGAGAAATCTGATAATTTTTCCGATTAGTGATGATACACTGATAAGTATGAAAATGATTTTGGACTGAGATTCTAAAAATTTAGTTAGGTTTTATGAATTAGAAACTCCAAAATAAAGAGTTGTAGAAACTCAAGTGTTAGTTGCCTTAGAAAAACAAAAGAAAGAAAAGTATGATATCATTACAAAATCAAATAAGAAAAGTTTTTATGGTGATGGAATATATGATGTTTATAGGAATGAAAATGGTAATAGGAAAGAAGGAGATCCATAGTTTTGTCTCAATCTAGCTGATGCCCTTGCTGTAAAAAATCACACTGATGAAACAATTAAATATTAAGAAAAGGGATAGAATGAGAAAAATATAAAATACAAGAGTTTTGATATTGGTAGTCTATTGAAGTCCATAGAAAAACCTAGTGCTAATATAAATATTAGGTATCCATTTTTTGATAAGTCAATAATACCTTATGTTTAGGATAAAGAGAAGAAAAAACCTAAAGTTGAAGAAGAATTGGCACCGGAATAAAAAGAGGATTCTGAAAGGCGACTCATAGATTAATAAATTGATGAAGAACAAGAATGTAAAGAGAAAATTACTAAGGAAGTAAAATGTAATTAAAAAACAAAAGGATCAGGTGAAATCCAAAACTTTCATGCCGATATAATTCCAATCCAGTCCTCAGAAGCAACCTCAAGTAAATTTTCATCCCCGGGAATTTAATCCACATTGAAATATTTTCAGAAACCAGAGTCAAAGAAAGTGATTCAAGTATCAGATGAAGAATATAAATAATATCCCGATGAGAGTGAGAATCAAAATTTTGAGAATGTGGCAATAGAAACATACTATGGTGATATTATTTATTTCAAATAATACATTGATTCTGATAAAATGGTATCAATCAAAGTAGTTCAATGCATTGAACAAGCTTTAAATAGGCTAGAAAATATATTTACCTATTTTCCAAAGCTGTATACAAAGATTGATATTCTTTCAAATAGTCGTAAGGAAAGAATAGATTCATTCAATCTTTTTTTCATAGATTTATGTCACTCTAATCACAAATCAAAGTGTTTGAAGAATTTTTTATGGAACATAGTAAGTATTACAATAAAGTTATCTAATGGTCTCATAACATTTATAGCAATGTCAATCATCATGAATTTTTTTATTGGAGATGTAAGGATATTAATAAAAGATCTCTTATACTCTTTTAATATCTTAGTTAGAGAAACTAAAGCTAAGTTTAAGGCATTTTAAAAACCTAGTACCTCAAAATATTCTAACTTTGGAGAATACAAGGATCTCAAGGATCAAGTATATAACTTGACGGTTGAAAATTTCATGCTTAATAGAATAGTTAAAACCCTAGAAAATCTAGTCAGGGTTAAATACAAAAAAGTTTCAATCCCCTGAAGATAACATTAAATCTCAAGAATAAATTCATCGGTCCCAGGAAAAAAATATTTAAGGTTTAGGTAGCTCAAATTAGATCTCTATAAGAGAAGATGTTTCTTAAGATAAATCAATTCAGAACCAGGATCATTTGTTTACATTCCAAGAATAAATACTTCATTCTCAAAAGTAATCTTTGAAAAAGCTTCTAGAAGAAAGGAATGTGTTTCAGAAGATGAAGTCTGATGTTTTACAACTAATTAATAAATAAAATTATAAAAAGAAGAAGACATACAAGGAAAATAAATAATGTGTTGAACATATTTTGTATTATTTTGAAACATCGATGCATGGTTTTGACATCTATATTTCTATTTTAATATTTTTCCTTCTTTGGATGAATGTTCTCTAAATCATTTTAGATGATCAAACAATTTGTTTCTTTGTAAATGTTTTTGTTTATCTATCCCTTTTTCAGGTATTAGATTGTATTCTCCATTCCTTTTTGTAAATTAGAAACAGGCGAATGTTTTATTCAGGGGGAGAATATATAAACGGGAATAATGAAAAATGATATATTGGGGGATAATTTCTCAAAATGAGAATACTCTTAGTAAGGGGGAGTTTATTCCTATAGAATAAAATCCTTAGGGATTATATTATCCTAAGGGGGAGGTTATTCATATTCAAATCATATTTAGAAGAGTTTTTAAAACTAAAAGGGATATATGTATAAGTCTTCGGAATATGAAATTGATTTACTTTTCTTCCCTACTTGTTTTAACTTTTGATTTATACTTTCCAAAAATGGGGATATTGTTAAGTCCAAAGTTTTCTTTTGACTCTTACATTCCATTTTGTTTTGGAAATCACAAACAATTTTTTGAAATGAATACATATGTTTTCTTTCATAATTTTATTTTATTTCAAACAATCATTTTGTATGTTGATAAGGTAATAATTTTACCCATATATTTTATAGAATCAATCCTTTAATATGACTATAAATATGATCGAATATACATTTATCATCGTACTCATCATAAAAAATCGAAATACCATTTTTATAAATCTCATTGTTATGCATTTCATCATACTCACTGATAAAACAATATTTTTTGGATTTTCATAATCACTATTCCAAATGAATACGGTCACACCGATTTACTGTTCACTTCTGTTTTATATCAGATATTTCATATTCTTTTCATACTCACTGTTTCAAATGAATACAATATTACCAATTTACTGCTCACTCTTTTATTTAATTGGATATGCCATATTCTTTTTGTACTCACTCTATTACATCCATAAAAAAGTTTTTTTATCAAAAAAAATAAATTAAAATTAAAATTAAGTCGTGTATTCTATTTTGATAAGTATTAAAATTATGATGTTGTTTCAGTTACAATATTACCATTGGACTATCACCTATTCAAGTCCCTCTGAGAATTCAGGAAGAAACCTGACTATTAGAGGAAAATATGATCATTGGGATGAAGGTTATAAATACCAAGTCATTTGTATGAGATCAAAGAGTTCCTGGTTTTTTAATGTAATGAAACTCTTCCAAATTTTCATTTTGAGAATTGCATTGAAGTGATATAGTTTTGAACATATCGTTTGACACACTTATCATTTTCAATTTCTATGTTTTTCATCATGTTATGTTGGTTGTTTATTAAAACAACCAAGGGATTTAGTGGATAGGAAATCAAAATGTTTTGATCACCATATTTATTGAGGGCTTGTAGGGATAGCAAGATAGACTTAGGTCATTGTATCGAGGGCTTAAACTGGTGTGGTTAAGATAGACCTTCTTAAAAGTATAAATCAAGGGACCCTAGTCCAAGGTTTTCAGATACCCTTATATTTGGGTTAAAAGATTTGTATTACTTCACTTGTATTTTTACTTTCTGTTATTTTTAATTAAAATTTAATTATTCACTTTTTCTTTTTCTATTGTACTCTCTTTAGATTGTAATTACTCTAATTATAATCAATTACATGATTACTATCATTTTGTGATTATGATATTTTATATTATATGAAATACAATTACATATGATATATGGTAGAATATGTTTATTTTATTTACTCGGATATTGTACCCATTATGAATATGATTCATTACAATGCATTTTTTATTATGATAAATAAAAACCTTTGTAATATCATCATAGTCACTCTGACTATAAAAACTATCAGACCTAGGGCCTAGTATGAATTAATTGTTTTAATACAATAGGGTTTGTGAATAAAATAAGTTTTAATAAATTATAACAAAATCATTTTAAGGTATAAAAATTAATGTTTTTAAACCTACCATTCACCCCCCCCCCCCACACTTCTAATTTAGTATCTACATCTGTATTTCGATCCTACACAATAAACTCTTACCACATGGTAACATGGGATCATTATCTCCATGTAAGAAAATAAAACTAAATGAATCTTAAAATGTCATAAAAAATATGAAATTTAATATACAACATGTCAAATACACATTTAAAAAGTAATGTAGGTGTATAACAAAACATGTGTCTCAATGAAGGAAAATTGAGACAAAACTATCTTACCAATTTGGTAACTTTTAAAACATAAAAACTGTGAAAGAAATATCATAGAAGGGATATATAAATACCCATAAATTTAAGAATAATAATAATATAATACATTCATGGGAAGTATATACCCCAAAAAAATAAAATAGTTGTGAACATGGCATGTATCTCAGGGATATAAAAAGTGAGAAGAAAATCTCTCACCTTATTTATTAACTCTCATCGTACTCATACAAACCTTCTATATAATAAATATATGTTTATTATAAATACTATAAAAAACCATATTATTAAATATAATTAAATATATTATTTTATTATGACTTTATATTACCCACTAATGAACAATTATTTGTTAATGTTTCACTTTGGGTAATATCCTCTATGTTCTTCATACTTGTTTTGACATATTATTCTTGACCATCTTAATGAACATATTATTTACATACTTTCAGAATGTAAAAAATTATATAAGTATCATTTATATTCAGTATATTTTTATATATAATAATCTTATAATATATATAAAGATGAAATGGAATACAACATTACTGGAGCTAGTATGTCATACCTACACATGAATGATGTTTCTGTTTTATTGTCATATTGATGGAATGTAAGTAAATGACATTTATGTATTTATGTAATAATAAACTTACAGTCAAATTATTATGTTATATATATCATATATGTTCACTAAAACCATCCTCAACACATTCCATGTAGTGTTTTAACCAATGACATCACTTTTAAGAGGCGGTAGTCCACACATCCACAAACGATGTTATCCTATTTACACAAGATGGAAAGTATAAAGGCATGCATTATAAAAGAATTAAAGAAACATAAAGACATAATAAATATATTATATACCATATATAAGAAGATTTACCATCATAATTCCCAACAATGAAAGGAGGTAAAGGAAAAAACCCGACAATCATCGTTTTATGAGGTGGTAGTTTGTCGTACACATAAATAGTATATTCATTACCCGTTGGATAGAAGTGTGTGTAAGTGTGGGTATAACCCTTATAAAAACAAATATCATTATATTTAGGATAATTGTTTTTTTATATAATCATTGAATAAGGATATTTTATGGGGTGCATAATGGAAATAAAACTAAAGAGCTTGAGGAAAGATGTTACCTCTTCTTTGGGTAACTCTTTTTGGTTTGCACAAAAGGGATTCCTTGGATGGATTTATTACCAAGTAGAGGATTCTACGATAGGTTAAGTGATTTTTATGATCTATATGAATAGATAATGTTTGATCTAAATTTTACAAATATGCATGATTAATTAGGAGGAGAGGAGTCCTTTTATAGTGGACGAGTAGTGCCACTCTTGTAAATTTTGGTAAAGGTAATTCCAAACATGTGTTACCAAATTGAAAGATGATCAAATAATATAAAAAAATTAGAAACATTATTATATGGTCAAAATATTTCAATAAAATTGGATTTTGAACAAGTTTCAAGGTTGTTTTGGGCCTCATGTTTAGGGTTTAGTTCCCTGTTAAGCTATTTTTTTCTCTTAATCACTATAATTAATTTTAATCACATTCACTAATATTTTTGGTAAAAAAATAATTTGAACTTATTAGAAATTATAAATTATGGTTATTAAAATTATGCAATATATTTTTACAAATTTAAATCACTGATATATCAGAAATTTATTTAAATTTAATCATATAGACAGGACGACACGGCTGGTTTCTAAAGTAAAAAATGATCAAAAGTTTGCTATGTTTTTATATCCAATTTCAATGTAAAATTGTTTTTAATGAAATAAATTGGATTAACTGTTGTATATTTTATCTAATTATAATTTAAACACAAATTTAAATTTAATTTAACTATATAAAAAATTAGATGAAAAATAATTTTTGAATTAAAATTCAGTATTTTTCACTATTCATCCAAAAATGAAGTTTCTCATAAAAATCCGAAAAATTAACCCAAATATAAATTTGAAATTATAAATTAAAAAATGATGTTTATTTTGTCAAATTAAATTTTTATATGTTTCGAAAATTAATTTTATTATTTTTAACAAAATGACATGAAAAGAAGTTCATTGGGGAAAACTGTATTTTAAAACATATAAAGTCTTTACCAAAAATTATTTTTTTCATTATAGTTATTGTTTATTTATAGAAAAACATTTTTAATAATATTTTAAATTTAGTTATTATTATTTGTATTACTAAGTTTAATGGTGATGTTGTAACTGTCTCATTTAAAAAATAAAATGTCGGTTCATAGAAACTCACTATTGCATGTAACGCACGCCAGGTTGGTGTTGTGTGTCGTGAAATACATGTTGGTGTCATGTGAAAGGAATGTTTGACATTGTGAAATAAAATACATAAATTAAAATTAATTCATTTCAGATAAAAAATGACGACAAAAACTCATGGTGTTATAGTATCATCAAAACCGCGTAAATGGGCCAAGATTGTTTTCTCATCATTATATCTTCAGTTACTTAATTAATTTCTTTATCATCTTAATTTTATATTTATATAGTTAATTTTCATAGATATAATTCTTGACGGAAAACACTAAATGGTGTAATATGAAAGAATAAACCAGAACTCAATATGAAACGCATTGTTCCTGGTATGACTCATAGTTTAGTTTAAAATTAAAACCTTCTATTTAATTTATTTCTTTATATTATTACTAACATAATAATTTTTTTCTTATACAGGTGTATTATTTTTCTCCATCATGGGCGGTTTTTATTTTATATAGGTGCATTCTTCATTTAGAAGTTTTTCTAGTATTTGTGTTGTAAATTTAATTTCATTTAATTACTCCATTTGCATATGATTTTGCTAATTCCCAGGGTTTCGGTGTGTTGTTACAACACACTAACCTATTTATAATGCAGAAATGTACTGTTACAGCACATTGTACTATGCCCCTTTATTAGTTCTTTTAGAAGAGCTGATAAAGGAATCCTATATCTACACTTGTAGTTGCATTGATAAATGAATCCTTTATCAGTGCTTAATAAAAGCACTGATAAATGGGGATTTTTTCATTGATTCTCAAAGGGGTGATAAATGATGCATTTATCAGCACTTCTAAAATCACAGGTAAAGGGTTCAATTATCAGATCTTTTTTTAGCACTGATAAAGTCTAATTTAATCACTATTAAAGATCTTTTTTGTAGTAGTGTTGGATGACTCTTTATCATTTAAGAATGAAAAATCTACCTTATGATAGATATGAAAATCGTGATAAGTTAATAGAATAACTGCATTAATAGATCTACTTAGTGACCCATTCAGTTGCATGAAAAATAAAATTGGGAAAGAATTATGGATATCTCAAACATAAATGTGTTAAATATTTGAGTATATTGCATTAGTTGATCATTGATACCCCATTTTATGTATATAGCAAAGGTTGGGGTGAACAGGGATTGTTAAAATTCACTAAATTTTCTAGTTAGAAGAGTAGAAAATGAATATTTCTTGAAACATCATCAACTTAGGTTAGTTTTAAGGTATGATATCTATAAATACTTTATAGAATATCCAGTAGGGTTATGATATATCTAATGCCAAGAAATAGTGAAATTGATGGGAGAGAGTTATTGCTAGACTCCAACATCAAGACTCTACAAAGTTTGTCTAAGGATCTCATTTGATAAAATTATGATCCTTTTTTGCACGAATACCCTCAATAGTGAGTGTCTCATGATCACAACATGCACTGCATCCATCACATTCTAACACTAATTCCTACAAAATCTAAAGTAAAGTAGTCGTAGTCTCCACATTGCAATACCGAAGAACCCTTCCCTACAAGGCTGGGGTAATTTTTAACATCAGCAACACCTCGATGATCCTCAAATATCTATAAGGTCCAAGATTTTAAAATAATAGAACCATGTCAAACCTATCTTAAATTTTTGGGGTAATTTTTATCACAACCTCCACTAGCTCCACTAAAATCATCCACCGCTAAGATGGGAGTAACATTGCAAGAATGTACTTAATAGTTTCTTCCATTGTGTGACCCATATCTCATTTTGGGTACAGTATTAGTAAGAAATTAGGGAGACTCTATTAGTATCACCCTTTATAGACCTATTCTAGGGGATTATTGAGTAGAATACAAGGCCTCTCAAGGGTCGCAAGCTGAAATTATATGTTCAGAAAGGAAGGGCCAATGAGAATTGTGACTTTCCTCTTGATAGATAACTAAAAGGTAACCAATACCCTTATCCTGATAATATTAAAATGGTTCTTATATGATACTATGTATTGGTAAAATACATTTCCATCATCCCCATAGATGACTTGGAACATGATGTTAGTGCATAAGAGAATGGTGTGGAGTTTGTTATCCAAAATAAAACCCACACTAAAATATTTGAGGATGATGTGTGAACTCATCAAAAGAGTCATACCCAAACATTGGGTATCCCTTGAAAAAATTGGTATTTTATGATATATTTATCTTTAAATAATTTTTCTCTCTTTGATATCATTCATTACACACAACATTGAGTTTAAACAAGCAATTATATAATATTGAAATATTAGTATTCAATGTGATAGTTATCACTCAAACATTAGATTGTGGGATATAATATGACAAGGAAAATTATGAGAAATTATTTTTTACACATTTATGAAAAAATTCATTGGTTATCAATTTTTTAGAAATGAAAATAAAATCATTCAAATTTAAAAATGAGATGTTTTCTGAAAACAAAATGTTTCTTTATTCTATGAATTTTTTTCTTAATAAATTAAAATAATAATTATCAATGAATTATTTTAATGAAATGTGTAGATAATATATTCAATAAAATATTTTCAAATTAATATAATGTTTTTTTACAAAGCATGGAATAATATTAAATTAAAATTTATGCTTAAAATCATTAATTGTTGTCATTGTGTTTTACACACTGATTTTAAAATTACATTATGACACTTATATAAACTGAATCTTATAAAATGGATTCCATATTTGGAATCCTAATTTCCAATGTTTTTTAGGATTTAAATTTCATTTTTTTTCTTAACATGAATAGTAACTTAGGTAAAAATTCATTAGTATGGTAATGGTTAAAATGGGTACTGAGGTGTTAAACTAAAGAGAGAAGCGTAAAAATAACTTAAAAACATGTCCAAATATTATTTGTTAAGTGGATTTCGACCTAAAATTATATTATCATATAATTTGGGTTTATTTTTTCGCCACTTTCAATTTAATATGACATTAATATATTTTTATGTTTTATGTATTTTAAAGAGTTCCACACCACTTTCTTATAAAAGGGATCCTCATATCCTCTCTTATCTACACCACTTGAGTTCTTTATCTCAACCAATATCAACCTGAATAATATAAAAACCTCCTTATCTATGACCTTGAAATTCTTCCCATCCCAAAAGACCCATCCAATTAGACTTAATGAGCTTTTCAAATGAGGACACTCAAAGAAGAGGTATATGTTCTTACCAACCATTTTCATGTTTCTTTCTTTTTAAATTGTAAGAAACCAGATCTTTCCTGAGGTATATAATATTTTAATTAAAATTAATTCTATGTTTTAATGATTAAATGTGGCCTAATGTGAATACCCTTTGAGTTTAGGGAGGTAACCAGGGTGTTCAAGGATTGTGTGGATCCTGAAACCCAACTTTTGGGAAGAAACATGCATGTCACACAGTTAGTAAAAATCATGCGGGGTAGGTCAAATGTTTCTACTAACTATTTGAGACCTTGGTAGAGAGAAAGATGATCTCGCACAGTTTGATAAACTATACAATTTGATTCAATTCTTGTGTGGTTAAGCCTGTAGTTTTTTATAGTTGTTTAAGGCATGGTTTGTGCAAGGTTATTAAAACCATGCATGCAAACCATGCGAAGTTCTCCTCTCTAGAGCATTGGGTGCATTGTTGGCACATGATTTGGCCAACACTACAGTCAAAACTTGTGTTCCAATAAATTGGGTGAATTTAAAAATTTCCCCTAATTAATCTATTATTTCAAACTAATTATTCATTATCCCCCCATGTTACAGCTATGATATTTGAGAATTATTTTTTATACCTAAACTAGGATTTGAGGGATCTTCTCTGTTCGATCTCAGAATCGAGAGTTATTCAACTCAATGGATCCACATCGGTGAGTAATCAATTCCTTTTGTGACGTTACTTGTTCTTCTTGGTATTAGATGTCTTATTTAAGTTCAAACTAATATTCCCTAATTTCATGTTCATTATATGTTCTTCTTTTTTTTTTATTTGAGTCAAGTCAAGAGCTGATACTGGATGATCACTTCACTACGGACCTAAAGTAGGTTCTCTTGTGCTTTTCCATTAAATTAAAAGTTTTTATATGAATTTCATTGTTCCACATTCCCAATTATCATATTTTCTCCCTTGAAATGGAATGTAATACTTGATTTAAATTTATTATTATGACCTATGTAACTAACAAGACTCGTTGTTAAATGAATAATAATTAAGAAACTTGAATTGGAACAACCTCTTGAGTGTGTTGTTTAATTAATTGGACCACTGTGGGTGGAATATGATTTGGAATAACTTTTAGGTGTGTTGTTTACCCCCTTTCGATTGGATGTTAAATCATGAGTTGTAATTGGTATTGAATTGTAATTACATTGATTATAAGAATGTAATCGATTACCATTTACTTTTGCTTTGGCCTTATAATTTCTTGCTTAATCTTGAGTTACATCTTATGTTTAAATTCCCGTGTGATCTAGATAAGAGGATAATACTTCTAAGATTAGTCCATATATTGATCCACCTTCTAAGGTTATATTTAAATTAAATGATCATGGTTTTGACCTTGACATAGTTAAATTATTTTTATTTAGTGTTTCAATATGAATTGGATGACACATGGGCTCTTATATGAACACCATGTACGGACTCATTTGGATGTTTCCTTGCTTACGCCTGAGGGAAACTTGGACTCTATATAAGGATTTATAAGGACGAACTCTTGGGGGATTTCTATTATACACCAAGTAATGCTTGTAATCCTTATGGATTTCCAAGGACTAACTCAAAGGGTAGTTGATCATATACTTCATGGCTAACACTTGGGCCCACTTAGAGGACCACCAAGGAAAGACTCAGTGAGTGATGATGTTATACCACACCTAAAACGATATCAGGATTCCAATGATGAATTCCTAGGATGGGGTTGTTGGTTCGTCTTTCATATTATACCTAGAGTGATACAAAGATTCACAATAAGGTATTCCAAGGATTGGATCATATTATTACTTTATTAATTAATGAAATGATTTATCTGACATGCCATCCAAACCAAAGCACAAGATTAGATTTAGTTGGAGACATATACTATATTGATTTCCTAGTTAGGCATACTTGATCACATATCTTCATGGGGGATGTTGGGCTACGTGACTTTCTTATAAAATTTGAATGATTAGTTAAATGAAACTTGATTATAAATTGATACAAGATAGGCTGTTAATTCAAATTTTTATAGGCTAAGGCCAAAGTAGGTAAGAGATGATGGGTGTCCATGGGAACCGAGACTTTATGGATTGTTTACTTTTAGTGCTTCCTTTAGATATTATGTTACTAAATGCACAATTTTATTATTATATATTCACCAATTTTAAGGAATTTTACCTTTGGGTGGTTGAATTCGAGGATTTTATCTCACACCCTTCTTGGGCCGTCATTGGGTACCTATATAGACTATATGGATGCTCGTATCGACAAGGGAAATTGTCATGCTATAGTTTTTTGATTTTCTAATTAGGGTCATAGGATTATAGGACTAAGTTGAGGCTCATGATGCTAGTAGGGATAGCTTTAGGTATTTTTTTATTTTGTTACATGTATTGTATACCTTAAATATATGCCATTTTTGGATATTTTTTAGAGACATGACATGTATCATAATCATCTGTAGTTAAGATCACTTATGGATTTCTTTATATATTGATGTCTTGGTTATTTATCATTGTCTGATTGATTTATGGATTCCTTTACTTATCTTTTATTATATATCCATTATGCTACACTATTTTTATGATGGAACAGTCTCCCCTTTGACACACACCAGTCTCTCACTACTAGTTGGAAACCATGGAAATTTTGGGATATGTGCTTGAGGTCATGTGGCCAAATAGGCTCGGGCACTATTTAGTGGCCTCTAGTTCTGGGATGTTACATAAACCACTTAAAAATATTATATAGCCATATTAAAATTATGAAGTCATTATATTTACTATAATGTGACTTTTTATGTTAATGGTATACTCATTTCCAATCTCCATCACATATATTGGAAAATGATTATGTCGTCCATACGTACGTGTTGACTGCCACCTCTATGAAGCGATGTGATTATATTTCTAATTTCTCTTTATATGACGGGTCATAAGGATATATTATATGAACATATATGATATTTATGATATAGATATGATTTTCTAAAAGTTAATTAATTTTTACCTTTCTTACATTCAATCCATCAAAAAGTGGAAACATCACTCATTCATAAGTACAGATTACCATCTCCATGAAGTGATGTTTTTAATTTTTCATTATTTCTGTTATGTCACCCAATATGGAACTCTCTCACGTAGCCAAAAATAGGTTAGTAATGAGACCTGAAGCACGCCTCCTCATACGTCAGAGGTTTTCATCCAGTAGCATGGGTGTTAAATTTATAGGGGGGAGACTCTACCCCTGGTATGATGTTTCATAGTAGAAGATACAAATCATAATAGAACATAATAATCAAATTAAATACATAGTGGATGAAAAAAATAAAATACAACTAAATAATCCAATAAATACATAAGGAATAAAGTAATGGTGTGTTGGAATGTAACTAAATGTCATGAAAGAGCAATACAAAAAAAATACTATCATAATCAAATAAAAGATTCAAATTCCCAAGTCCCAAACCCCATGTCGGTCCCAACTCTAAAATGAATCCCATCTACAAATAATAAATCAACAGTAAGGTCATTTTCCCTTATCCAAACCTGTATCCAAATAATCTTCTTGGGTACCAAACGATATCCTGAATAGGGTGTCATTATAACATAGTAGGCCAACACCAACATGCCTAAACAAACCAATCTGGTAAGAAGGGTATGAAATAAAGTGATAAAAGGTTTATTAAGTAACTCAATAATTAATAAAATAAAATGACAACCTAATTTAGCTTCGTGCTAGAATATATCTAAGCATGTATTATGACCATGCCAACCACAAAAATATTACCATGGTAAAATAATCCGCTTCAGATCCATGTTGGAATATATCTAAGTATGTCTTAGAACCATTCCAACCACAACCATATAACCATGTTATAGTAAACAAATCTTGGTCAAATACCTATAGGAAATTGACATCAAAGAAAAGTCCCTATAATCATTACAACATGGTACTATGAATTACCTAGACTCTATAAGCTTTACACCATGGGAATGGGTCGATACCACTCAATATTAGCATTATAGAATATAAGTGTGAAAGTGCCAAGCCTGATCCTGATATATAAGCATTACAGTAGGAACACAATATATGTCACACAACATGGATATCACAATATAACATCATATATCTAAATGGTTAATTATATGGATTACCAATATTATTTTAAATACCACTTGCATGAATATCATAATTGATTAAAAATAAAACCAATAAAAATAAGCCACAATTTAGGGTTTCTATAATAAGAAATCACCCTAGGTAAAATGAAATGCTAAAAATACTCTAAATAATTATCCAATTGAATTATATTCAAAACTTTTCTCAACCAATGGGTAGCTGTAAGCCATGTCAGAATCTAATTTAACACAAGTTACTTTAAGGAATAATGTCATTTATTCATTTAATTTATTTGGGCATACACTATATTGGTGAAATAACAATATTTCATAAACTTTTCATTTATCAAACCATAGCATTAATATGTATACCCCATACCTTTACCTAAAGATCCAACAACACTTCCAATGGAAAACACACATGATGAAAAAGGTGTGGATGAAAAGAGTTTCCAAGATCAGAATTGATCAAGCTCAAAACCAACAATGCAATTGGTCAAGGAATATCACTGCAACTGTTAGAGAAGAAGTAAGAAAAGGGATAAACCTAACCAAAAGACTTACCAGGGATTGATCGGATAATTGGGAAATCCAAAAGGGAATTTGGCATCCCAAAATCACCTCTAGAATACCCTATGGTTGAAATGAGGGGAGGTGCAGAAGATTAAAATGAGAATAGTCCATAAAAAATGTTTGAAACAGTATGTTAGGCATTTGCACAGCTTGTAATATGATTACATGTAGTGTAAATGTTTTTAATGTAATCCTCAAAAAAAACACTTCCCCTCAAATTTATTTTATTCAAACCCGTGAACAATTACACAAAATCTAATCCATTTACACAGTGTATAAATGTTCTATAGTTGATTTTTCAGACAATTTTCCTTTTAAACAAATCAAACCTCTTTTACATCTTCTCAACTTACCAAGAACTCATTAAAAACATAACCCATTTTTTCCCAAAATCCATTAATTCCTACAATACATCCTTGAACTTTATGTCATTTTCTCCAACAAGTATCTCCTCATGGATACTCTCTGGTCCTTCGTAATCTTCCTTGAAACCCAAGACTATTTTTATTCACATGAAATACTTTCATAATGAAAATACAACCAAATGGAATGATTAATGAAAAACATAAAGAGAGACATACCTAGAAAAAGAAGGGATCTTACAACCTCCCCACCTTATAACAGCTCTTCCTTGAGCTAATCCAAGAGTAACTGTGAAGTCACAATTAACATTTATGACCACTATGTTAACATATCAGAATCCCTCTCCCATGTCTCCTCCTAAACTCATTAACACTTTTACTTCACCCAAACCAATGGTATAGTTCTACCAAAAAGATATTTCTCACTAAAATCCATAACCCGTATCAGATTCTCATCAAAGGAAACATAAGAAAAAAATATCGATGTATGCTAAATCTATCACATGGGATAGTTCTAGATGATATATCATAGTTGTGACATGTGGAACACTTTGTGCATGGAAGTGTAGCACTATGGAAGGGATAAAGGTTAATCCACTAGACTGACCCTTTCCACTATATCAAATTGGTTTCCAAACCTAGGTACCATATTTCCCTATTTCTTGATATGACAATGACCCAAACTAGGTGACACCCAAATAAAAACATGATTACCAAACTCAAATTCCATAGGTGGTATCTGGTGGTTAGCATATGATTTCTTCCTACTCTGTGTGGTCACAAACCGTTGTTTTATCAACTAAACTTGTTTACATATCTCTTGTGTGAGACTAGGTCCGACGAGTATTGCCTCACTATCCTCAAGCCAAAAAAGAGGTGATTGGAATGGCCTCACATAAAAAGTCTCAAAAGGTTCCATTTAGATTGATTCCTATAATCTATTGTTATATGGAAACTCAACGAGTGTCATATATTACTCCCATAAACAAAAAAAATAAAAAACAGAGGCTCGTAACATATCTTTTAGAGCCTGAATAGTCCACTCATATTGAATATCAGTATTTTGATGATAGTTTTTTATTAAAAGAACTCGTGATCACAGTTATTTTTGAATACCTTGACAAAAACACTATGTGAAAATAGAATCTCTACCTAAAACAATACTTTTCAGAACACCATGAAACCGAACCACCTAGAAAACATAAATATTTCTCATATCATCAACTATAAAGGTTTCCTTAATAGCTAAGAAGTGGGATACCTTAGTAATTAGATCTAAAAAACCCATAAAACATCATTATTATGGGTCTTACTTGGTATACCTATCACAATATCCATTATGACAACAACTCATTACCACTCAAGAATGGTAAAGGATAAAAAATCTCAGCTATCCTCTTATTCTCAACTTTCACCTACTAAAAAGTCAAGTATCTAGCCATGAATATTACCAACTATTTCTTAATTCCTTACCCCTAATACTATCTACAGATATCATGATACATATTTGTTAAACCACGATGCAATGAATATCTAGAAGCATGAAACTCCCTCATCATACCCTCGTGCAATCTAGTTGGAACCCATACTCAACCATGGAAAAGAAGAGAATTTACACTACTAGGAGACCATACTAATGCAGTATAGCCACCATATAATATTTTCCTTAGAAATGAACCCTTTGAATCATAAAACTTATTGGTCTTAATCTGATCCAAAAGCACGAGTATAATATATATCGAAGTCAGAGCTACTTTCCCCTGAGATTCCTGAACATCCAAATGCATTTCTATGAAGAGGGCCATTATCCTCCACTCGTCACAATAATATAATACTTCCTATAAATATTTCGTTCATCTCAAAGCATCATAAATGATTTTACTTTTCTTAGTGTATAAGAAAATTCAAAGTTGAAAGACTATAGATACTCAACCCACCTTTTCTATTGAAGGTTCAGGTCTCACTAAGAAAAGATGTACTTAGGGCTCTTATGATCAATGTTTACTAAAAACTTATAAACCATGAGATACTCTCTCCAACATCTCATGTCTTGTACCACATCCACTAACTTCAAATATTGAGGAGGTTAATTCATCTCATGCAGTCTTAGCTTCCTAGATCCATAAGCAACCACACGATCCTCCAACATCAGAATTACTCTGATTCCAACTCTGGATGCGACACAATATATAGTATATGCTTTACATGGAATAGGTAAATTGAGGATAGGTGATGAGGTCATCCTTCCTTTTAGCTCTTGAAATTATCTCTCAAAAGAATCATACCAAACAAACTTCACCCCTTTCTTAGTTATCCCAGATATTGGTGTTGCCAATGGGGAGAAGTCTTGGATAAAACGTTGGTAATAACCTAATAAACCCAAAAACGTCAAATTTTGAAGACTTTATATGGTTTTTTCCAAGATATAATGGCTACAACTTTTTATGGGTCCACTGATACTTCGTCCTCTAAGATGACATGGCCTAGGAAGTGCACTTTATTTATCTAGAAAATCTATTTGCCATTCTGAGCATAAAGTCAAATATCTATTAATCTATCCAATATAATGTTAAAAAGTTTGGAATGATAGTTTTTGAATATAATTACACTAATATATCATTGAAGAAACCTAAAAAAAACTAATCCATAAAAGGATGAATGATCCTATTCATTAAGGCCATGAATATTTCATGTGCATTAGTCAACCCACACTACGGGAAAACCGCCGCTAAATGGCAAAAAAAATATATTTTTTTATTTTTTTTTATCAATTTTATTCGATGATTAGTGGCGGTTTTTTTAAAAACCGCCGCGGAATAGTGGCAGTTTCAGTAAAACCGCCGCGAAATGAAATGAAAAAATAAGAAAACACGAGAAACCCCGAAATCACTAAAACGACCATAACTTTTGATCCGGGCGTCCGTTGAAGCGCCACGACCAGTCAAATCGGAGCTCATGAAAAGATCTAGAGACATATATAATCAAAACCGTGAGACAGTTTAAGGTGCGGAAGATATTAGAGTTATAAGAAAGTTGAAAAAAGTTCTCCAACTT
This sequence comes from Viscum album, assembly GCA_963277665.1. Lineage (NCBI taxonomy): Eukaryota > Viridiplantae > Streptophyta > Magnoliopsida > Santalales > Viscaceae > Viscum > Viscum album. The sequence continues at coordinate 450,234,850 of OY728143.1, read as the reverse complement.
CAAATGGCCATAACTTTCGCTCCAGGTGTCCATTTGGGCTCTACCACATATCAAATCGAAGCTAGCGAAGAGAGCTACGCAGCAGATCAACAGAAGCTATTTGTTGTTATGTTTTTCGACCCAAAAACCCCTCCGAAAGCCTCAAAAACTCTGTTTCTGTCACCGGTGTCCCGTCGAACATTTCTTCAAATGGACCTAACTTTTGATCCACGTGTCAGTTCGGCCTTCTCCACCTGCCAGATCATAGCTCGTTCCATGAGATTCAGTTTGACTGGTCGCGGCGCCCACATGCACTCCTAGATCATATGTTATGACCTTTTTAGTGGGTATCGGGTTTGTTATGTTTTTCAATGCCTCATTTCTAGCACCCGTTCCCCGTCAGCTTTTTTTTAAATGGTCGTAACTTCCGATCCGCCTATCCATTCAGACTCTTTCACATTTGAGGTTGAATATCATTTCAGGATCTTTGATTTGATAGGTCGCGGATCTCAAACAGACTCTCGGATCATAAGTTATCTCTGTTAATGTGTGTCCAATAGTTTTGTCTCTTTATGACCGTTTTGACGGGTTTTAACGGTAGCTCCATTTATTACAGTTTATCTGGGTTTCCATGACTTTTTATCTTTATCAATGGTTTTTTTTGGGTTATTATGAAGATTATGTTGAATTATTAAGGAGTTTTCCAGAGTTGTCACGAGTTTTCATGCGTTCTCATTCTTTCTAATGTCTCATTCTTCATATGCTTCTCCATCCCTTTTCATGCGTTTTCATGATTTTTCATCCCTTATCACGTCTTTTCATACTTTTTCATGTGTTTCCTTTATTATTTATTACTTATTATTTATAATATACTTTAATTTATTTATTATATATTATTTGTAACTGGTTATTTATTATTTATTGTTTATTATTTATTATTTATTATTTATTATTTATAATTTATTCTTTATTCTTTATATTTATTAATTGTTTATGTTTATTTATTATTTATTATTTATTATTTATATTTATTTATTATGTGTATTTATTTATCATTTATATTTACTTATTAATTATTATTTATTATTTATATTTATTTATTATTTATTATCTATATTTATTTATTATTTGTTATTTATATTTATTTATTTTTTATTTTTTATTTTTTATTTTTTATTTTTTATTTTTTATTTTTTATTTTTTATATTTATATTTATATTTATTTATTATTTATTATTTATTATTTATTATTTATTATTTATTATTTATTATTTATTATTTATTATTTATTATTTATATTTATTTGTTATTTATTATTTATTATTTGTTATTTATTATTTATCATTATTTATTATTTATTATTTATTATTCATTATTTATATATATTTATTATTTATATTTATTTATTATTTATTATTTATTATTTATTATTTATATTTATTTATTATTTATTATTTATTATTTATTATTTATTTCTTATTTATATTTATTTATTATTTATTATTTATTATTTATTATTTATTATTTATTATTTATTATTGATAATTTATTTCTTTATTATTTATTATTTATTATTTATTATTTATTATTCATTATTGATTATTGATTATTGATTATTGATTATTTATTATTTATTATTTATTAGTTATTATTTATTAATTATTATTTATTATTTATTATTTATTATTTATATTTATTTATTATTTATTATTTATTATTTATTATTTATTATTTATTATTTATTATTTATTGTTCATTATTGATTATTTATTATTTATTATTTATTATTTATTATTTATTATTTATTATTTATTATTTATTATTTATCTTTATTTATTATTTTTTATTTATTATTTATTATTTATTTATTATTTATTATTTATATTTATTTATTATTTATATTTATATTTATTTATTATTTATTATTTATTATTTATTATTTATTATTTATATTAATTTATTATTTATTATTTATCTTTATTTATTATTTATTATTTATTTTTTATATTTATTTTTTATTTATATTTATTTTTTATTTTTTATTTATTATTTATATTTATTTATTATTTATTATTTTTATTTATTTATTTTTTAGTATTCATATTTATTTAGTATTTATTATTTATTATTTATTATTTATTATTTATTATTTATTATTTATTATTTATTATTTATTATTCATTATTTATTATTTATTATTTATTATTTATTATTTATTATTTATTATTTATTATTTATTATGTATTATGTATTATTTATTATTTATTATTTATTATTTATTATTTATTATTTATTATTTATTATTTATTATTTATTATTTATTATTTATTATTCATATTTGATTATTTATTATTTATTATTTATTATTTATTATTTATTATTTATTATTTATTATTTATTATGTATTATTTATTATTTATTATTTATTATTTATTATTTATTATTTATTATTTATTAGTCATTATTTCTAATTCATTATTTATTATTTATTATTTATTATTTATTATTTATTATTTATTATTTATTATTTATTATTTATTATTTATTATTTATTATTTATTATTTATTATTTATTATTTATTATTTATTATTTATTATTTATTATTTATTATTTATTATTTATTATTTATTATTTATTATTTATTATGTATTATTTATTATTTATTATTTATTATTTATTATTTATTATTTATTATTTATTATTTCTTTTTATTTATTATTTATTATTTATCTTTATTTATTATTTATTATTTATTATTTATTATTTATATTTATTTATTATTTATATTTATTTATTCTTTATTCTGTATTCTTTATTATTTATATTTATTTATTATTTATTATTTATATTTATTTATTATTTATTATTTATTATTTATTGTTTATAATTATTTATTATTTATTATTTATTATTTATTATTTATTATTTATTATTTATTATTTTTTATTTATTATTTTTTATTTTTTATTTATTATTTATTATTTATTATGTATTATTTATATTTATTTATTATTTATATTTATTATTTATTTATTATTTATTATTTATTATTTATTATTTATTATTTATATTTATTTATTATTTATTATTTTTATTTATTTATTATTTATTATTTATATTTATTTATTATTTATTATTTATTATTTATTATTTATTATTTATTATTCCTTATTTGTTATTTATTATTTATTATTTATTATTTATTATTTATTATTTATTATTTATTATTTATTATTATCGAGTTTATATCTATTATTTATGTATTATTTGTTTTTTCAATTAATATATATAAGTGTATTAATTTCTGTTTATTAACCACATGGCGAGCTTGTTGGAGTGGTAAAGTCTTTGGAAAATATGCAAGAGGTTAGAGGTTCAAATCTCACCAAACGCAGAATTTCTTTATATTGCATGGGCATGCATGTGCATGTGCATGGGATGTGCATGCATGGATAAATAAAGTAAATAAAATAATACGAAATAAATAAATAAATAAAATAAATACGAAATAAAATAAATATGAAATAAAATAAATAAAATAAATACGAAATAAAATAAATATGAAATGAAATAAATAAATAAAATAAATCAATAAATAAAATAAATAAATAAAATACATAAAATACATAAAATAAATAAATAAAATAAATAAATAGATAAAATAAATAGATAAAATAAATAAATAAAATACATAAAATACATAAAATAAATAGATAAAATAAAAAATAGATAAAATAAATAGATAAAATAAATAAATAAATACGAAAAATAAATAAATAAAATAAATAAATAAAGTAAATATATATATATATATATATATATATATATATATAAAATTAAAAAAAATAACAAAAAATAACAAAAATAACAAAAATCAAAAAAATAAAAAAAAAATAAAAAAACTGTCGCTGAATCATTTAGTGGTGGTTTAAACTGCCGCTAAAAAACCGCCGCGAAACGTTCTGCGACGGTTTTGAAAATTGCCGCGAATAGTTTCCCGACGCACGATTTAGTGGCGGTTTTTGAAAACCGCCGCCAATCGATTTAGCTGCGGTTTAAACCGCCGCGAAACGAAAAAAAACTGCCGCTAAATGCCTTTTTTTCCGTAGTGCCAAATGCCATCACTACAAATTCCTATAAGCCATACCTTATCCTAAAAGAAGTTTGAGGTATGTCTTATAGTATCACACTTAACTGATGATATCCTTATGTTAATTTAATCTTGAATAATATCTTAGTATCTTTCAATTGATTTAAAATACCATCAACGCATAGAAGAGGATACTGATTCTTGACCGTCATCTGGTTCAACCTCCGATAATCCAAAAATAAGAACAAAGATCCATCATAATTTTTGGAAAAGAGTAATGGAGAACCCCAAGGATATGTACTCAGCCATGTAAAGCCTTTATATTCTAGATCCTCCAACTAAACATTCAACTCTATAAGATCTTCTGGTGTCATTTGATAAGGCGGGATATAAACTGGCTTTGATACCAACACCAAATCGATCAGGAACTTGATCTATCTCTATGGAGGTAATTCATCAAAATCATTAGGAAATACATCCTGAAATTGGTCTACCACTAGAGGAATGGAATCAGGCTTCATTACTCCATCATCTAGAGCAATACCCTCTATCTAAACCATGATAAAATCAAATATACACTGAATTGGTCCCTGACAACCACCCTGAAGATCCCACTCATCGTGGGGAGAATAGACTCTTCCTTCTGAAGATAGAAAAGTTAATATCTTCCTATAATAGTCAATATGATCTTGTTATATAACGAACCAATAGATAAAAATAATCAAGTTGAAACCTTTCATTTCCATCATGAATGGATCCCAAAAGAAAAGGTAACCACCAGTCACTAGATAAAACATCATGTAACGTTTGATATTCTCTGACTGCACTCACAATGTTGTGTGAGTTGTTAAAACACCATATTATATTTCCAAATCAAATCTCAAAACATTTTTAAAAATGGAAGATATAAATTATTGTGATTCGTTTATATCAAAAAAATGCAAGCTAAGGTAGATGATACAAGAATCGTACCTCTTACAGTAGACGGTCTTGCATCCACAATAGTTGAAGTTTTCTATATAATGTGAAAATAACTTCTCCCTCTACCCTAGGATACAGCATGGCTACCCTGAGCTATTTCCCTTGCTTGGTACTTCTACTCTTGAACTGGGTACCATGTCCCCTACCTCAGCCTGAATGGCCTATGGAACACCAGCTACTAGCCTTTTGAGGGGTATATGAGCCCCTTCCAAACTCTAGTGCCTATTCTAACCTATACCAGTAGTCTCTTACTGAAATATCTCACATAACCTCTAAATATGGCCTAGTCTTCCTCAAATATGACACTCGGCTATCGGGTAAGGACACTGTGGGGAATTGTGTCCAAAACTTCCACACTAATAACACTGGAATAGAACAGAATCTTGATATGGTTTTCCACTACCCTAACTACTCTTCCCACTACTACTTTGGTGGAAAATTTCATAATGGTACTTCTTACCACTCAATGAATAAATATTGGATTTCCCTAACGAAATAGCTTTGTCACTGCTTGGGGCCTCTCTGATGTTCCCCTCCATTATCAGTGCCTAATTCATCACATCATCCAAACATCTTAAATATAAAATTTTTTCTTATGACTTGGTCTCATAGTTAAGACTTCCATGAAAATATCTTTCCCCAGAGATCTCATCAGCTTCCAAAGATGGTGTAAATCACTGTAGGTTTGTAAAGTGTCTAGTATAGTCTAGCACTGACAAACCCTCCTACGTCAGATGCACGAACTCATTATATTTTTAATCCCTAAGGTTTTATGATAAAAAATGATCAAGAAGTTCTTCTCAAATTTCTTCCAAGAAAGCTCATACTACTGCCCAACTTCTACTAAAATATCTCACCAACGCTTGACAGGTCCACGAAGAATATATACAGCAAGATTCACTACCATATCTATGGTCATCTCGATATTCTTGAAGATCATCTGGACTAACTCAATCCAGAACACAACTTCCTAGAGTCACCCTTCCCCAGTAAACATTGGTAGATTCTACAGTAGAAACTCTTTTTTTATCTCAAACAATGAAGAAATGGTATAAATATTCTTCCCTTACGTGGATCAAATTACCCTAAGTAAGATATTGTGAAGCTGAACACCCATATTCTACTCAATAACTATAAGAAGATCATGTGTAGCTGTGTTTGGAGAATGTTATTTTCTACTCTCCTTATGCACAAATTGAAGATTATGAGGAGGCATTTTCTCTAAATGACAAATGCATGCCTTAAAAAACTATCTAACAACCAGGTCAACTAAATATGTGACTATAATAGAGAACCACCAACTCTTGGTCTCTATTTACACATATTATAAGTATTTTAGCATGATATGTCAACTCATTTCATTTATCCATAGAAATTGATATCTCATATTACAATTCAACAAGAAAGTATATATCACATTAAAACAATAGATATGTCCTTATCATGAACAATTCATATCAATATATCACTATGTGTCGATTAGGATTCATGTATTCTCATATCAAACCATATAGAGCCATGATTACAAATTTCAAGAAATGTTAGGATCAGAAAACAATAACCTCGCACAACATATGAATCACCCAAGGTGAAATAACATCACTATAACAAGTACACAGAAAAAACAGCAATCCCATCCCTAGTTACTCGAATTTTCCTCTATACATGGCTTAGCTACTCCCATGCACAAACTCATTACCATGTCCCAATACATACTAGTCTCCTTTCTACCTTTCAAAAACTGCAAGTAAAAAACATGATCATTTAATACCACTTTGTAACATCCCAAAATTAGGTACTCTCTCATATTGTTAGAAAGGGTTGGCCACAAGACCTCAAATAGACATCCTCATTGCAACTCGGTAGCCTCTGGAATGTGGGGAGGCATGCTTGAGGTCTTGTGACCAACCCTTTTTGGCCACATGAGAGAGTGATGGATTGGGGGATGTTAAAATTGAATTGTATTAGTTGTATAAATTGTCTATATAATGAATAAATATGATACTTATGACCTTATTAATATTCTACTAATTATGAAATTATGATCAAGGTGCAAGGACTGAAACCATCAATCCCAAAACATGCATGGAAAATGGACTAGTTTTCACCTAAATGTTTATTTTAATGACGAATTATTAATAAAAGTATAAATAAAAATTCTAAAGGAATGGTATATTGTTATTTATGTATTAATATGGTTCTATAATAGATTTAAAATAATTATATATTAATTATATAATATTTTTGAACATGTACGAGGATATATGAGACTTGAGGTAAGGGTTTCTGTTACAATCTCATTACTTTTTAGGATTGTCTATACTAAATTTCCATTAAATAAATATATGTGGTTATTATCCTTTAAAACTCATAAAATTTTATTATCAATTGGTTATTATTATAATATTTAAGTATTAATACTGTTTTCCTCTCTTGGGTTCCTAAAAATATCAAAAACAATTAAGAAAAACCAACCTTATGTATACTCTGGCCAGTGAACTTTTTCATCTATGTCCATTTTCATTAAAATATTTTCAAAAATGTTATTTTCTATGATCAAATGATTATTTAATGTAACATGCAAATATATTTTACATTGTTTTAAAAAAAATGAAAAGGAATCTTCCTAAAGTTTTCTAAATGATATACTTTTAATTTTTTTCCAAAAGTATAAAATTAGTATTTATTTTAATTTTTACAAAATGAATAGATTTTAACTCCATTATAACTATTATTTTCTTTTAATATTACTTTAAATTTTTCATGGTTATTTTTTATGAAATTTTACTTCTCAATATTTTGGGAATTTTTAGTTTTGAATGATACTGAAAAAAATAATAATATTTTCATTATTTTTAGGGAAATGTTCAATTTACATTTTAAAGTTATTTTCTTCTATATTAATATCCTTCAAGGATTATTGTGATTCACTAGTAATATGATCTTATAATACCATCCACATTCATTATCTAGTTGAATTATGATGACAATGATTTGGGGATGAATATATGAAACCCATTTCTTTTTCATGGGTTAATTAAGTTTTGATTAAGTCTTTATGAAAGTTGTTTATTTTCCACATGTTATGTTATTATTAAATGTTGAAATATTTTGGAAACCCATTTACTTTCTAATGGTTCGAATATGATAAAATTATGATTTTATTATTATTATTTTGGAACACTCATGTAATATTTTTATTATGTGATAGGTGGGATTTAAATTACATATCTCATTAATGAATTTGGTAAATATTTATATATCATGAGATGATATGGACTAGAATGGAGGGTGAACCCCGTTCAATAAAGGAATTAGTCCATTGTGATAGTATTGGGAGTGGTTCTCAACTAAGTAAATAATGGAATGGGTAGTTAACCTAATCCACTAGGATAGTATTGGAAGTGATACTTAATTAAAGAAATGATTCTCTATACTTATGTGTATGAAAAAAAACTTATTTATTATATATATGAAATATTATCATGGCTTGTTATTCATTATTGGGGATTCCAAACTCTTATAACTTATTGATTTTGTTATGAAAAAACCATATTTCATGATTCATGATTAAAGATCTTATATTGAATAGGTATGGATTTTGTAATTTATAATCATATTATCATGCCCATATGTTTATCTTACTCTCACTTATGATCATCTATTGAAATCTTTTATATTTACCCATACTGATCATCTATGCTCACCTATTCATTTGTTTTATTTCCTTGGGTTATGGAAGAAGGTTTTATGAAGGATATGTATAAGAAGTGTACTGTGTGATAATTGTTTGTGGGAGATGTAAAATATCTTTTAGGAAATAATATGAGTTTGTATCTAGTCTCAAAATAGACTAAACTATTATAGTTTTGGGTCATTTATTGTTAATAGATGTATTGAATATTGATCTTAAATTATGTTATGTTTATGTATGTTTGGATTGGGTTTCCTAAATTTGTATCAGAACTAGGATTAGTAATTTTTAGATATTAGGATTAGAGAACATTTGTGAAGATGTTAAAAATAAGTCTAAGTATAGTATAACATCCTGAATTTATGGTAAAGTATAGATTGTATAGTCTCCTAGAAATGACTTCTATGTCATGATATTAGCAAGTGAATATGGCTATGTAATAGATTCACCTAGGGTTAAACACCCTAAATAGTCTAGTTGAGTATTAACTCAATATTTACTCGATACATGATGAGTGGGTCTAAGACTGCACACCTATATAGACAATCTTAAGGGATATGGTTTGGTTAATTCTTATTCCCTATATGAACCATTTTGATGAGTGAGAGGATAGAATCTACGAAACCCTATTATAATCCATTGTGACATGTGATAAAATTAAAGTGAAATAGGATGAAAAAAGGTTTCATTACTTTGGAATTTATAATAATGATTATCATAATAATATAATTTATTATTTTTATTATTGATGATTGTTACTCACACTAACTTTTTTGGTTGTTGTGAATGGATAGAACCCAGAGGAATCATGTAAACAGTGTATGTGATAACCAATGAAGTAATTATTCTCGTGATAAACCAAATGAAATGGGATATGGAATAAAAAACATAGGATTATTATTAATCATCTATCTCTAATTATTATTTACAATATAAACCTAGGTGCATTTTATAATGCGCTAAATAAGAGAAAAATTGAATTTTAGGAATTTTTAGGTGATAAACGAATCTAAGGGAAGAAGGCTCGTCTTCTTACATGTCAAAAAATCTGTGAAAAGGAACCAAAGAAAATTTATCAATGGAATATGACTAAATTTTATGTATGGAAAATAAGGTCATAATGAAACTAATTTTCAAGTAAAAATTAAGAGTTTAATGGTGGGTAATGAATTTCATTGTAAGATACCAAAAATTGTTCAATGTATTTTTTGTACTGATCTTGGGAATTATCTAATTCAATACTATAGTCCATGGTATAACCCCTAGAAAAATTAAAGGGTTATTATATGTAAATTTTTGAATTAGAACATCAAGATTAAGCCACACTTATAATATGATCTATAGTTTTGGATTTCATGTTAATGTTCTGAAGAATGTTCCGTATGAAAATCTTATTACTTTTCCTTTATTAGAATTTGTGGTTACTCTAGGAACTAATTATATCTCTCTAAATAGATTCCTTAGAAATTTCTAGAATGAATAAATCAAATTAAATATCCCAAATCAACCTATAAAAATCATTTTAAGGATGAATATGAACTTATGATGTAAATTACTTCCATTATATGGGTCTTACTACCAATTCATTAGGGATATTAAATTCCAATGGTTGGGGAGAAACACAACATTGAAGATATTATTATTGTTAAGGAATATTATAATGTATTTACCAAATAATTTCAAAGTCCTCCTCCAAATAATCATGTTGAGTTTAAAATAAAACTCATTACTGGTGTTACATCAATTTAAAAGACTCTATATAGAATAATATTGATAGAGTTATAGGAATTAAATAAGTGAATCATGGAGAATCTAGAAATACTCCTATGTTCATAACCATGTGGGGTACCTATTATTTTTATTAAGAATAATTATAGTTCAATGAAACATTGAATTGAAAATAGAAAACTTAAAAATAACACTATCAATAAAAAGTATACTCTACCCTGTATTGACGACTTTTTTAATCAGCTACAAAGATTTTAATACTTTTCCAAGATTTAAATTTTTTCTAGATATCATTAATTTAATGTCAGGAATGAGAAAATATCTAAGATGCACATCTGTAGGAGGTATGGTTATTATGAATTTATAGTGATTATATTTATACATTAAATCCCCTTGAAATATTTATGGATTTAAGGAATAGTGTTATTAGATATTACCTATGTTAGACTGAGGTAGTCTTTATAGATGATATTTTTATATATTTTAGAGAAAATAAGAGCATAAAGATCAATTGATAGTTGTGTTGAAGACTCCGAGGAAGTAAAATTTGAACACAAAATTTTGATATTTTAAAATTTTGATACAAAAGGTTTCATATCAGAGTCATAAAATCTTAAGTGAGGGTTTATCGGTGGATCCTTCAAAGATAGAAGTTATTGAGAAATTTTCCAAACCAACCACGGTGACCATGATCTGTAGATTTATTGGGTTGTATTGATACTATCTAAATTTTATGATATATTTATCATGTATATCTAATACCTTAACCAATTCTATAGGGAAGTGATCTAAGTTCCTCTATGAAGATGAATGTTAGGAAAATTTTATGGAGTTAAAAAAATGTTATTCAGTGCACCTGTTCTCACAATACCTTAGAGTTGAGAAGGGTTTATGGTCTATTGTGATGAATTAGAGAATAGATTGGGAAGAATCATATTACTAAATTATATGGTGATTCATCATGCCTCATTCCATTTTAAAATTCATGAGTATACTTACCTGACTCAAGATATAGAGTTTGAAATAGAAATTTTGGCTTTAAAAATATGAAGGAATTATGTTTATAGTGAAAATGAGAGATATATATACTAATAATAAATGGATTATGTATATATCCACATAACAATAGTTAAATATGTTCCAATGTATATGGTTGGAGTTGACTAGAGATTTTGACTACTTAATATATTACTATGCTAAGAAGGCGAACAAGGATATTAGTGCCTTGAGTCAAAAAGACCATGCTAGTTGGTCCAAGATGAGGATTTAAAGAGATCTAATACTTATGGATTTTTAGAATATGGAAAATGAAATCATGATGAAATTTGATATATCATATTTTTCTCATATGAATGAATAACCATCAATCTATTTGAGGATTAAAGATGCATAGAACGAAGATGTGAAACTATAGAAGAAGGTAAGGAATGTTCCTAAGTTCGACTATAATAGTGATGGAATGAAAAGGTTTGAGAACTGATTATTTTCCTATTAACACCAAGATATTTCATGAAAAAATAAATTTAATTTCTATTATGGCTTGTGTTACACACAACACCAAGTTTTAAGGAACCGTGACAAATTAATAATATTATTATTTAAACTTGGGTGATATAACCTATAAATTGAATTTTCTTGTATGAATAGGAATAAATAAATTTTAAAAATTAGTCATAAATTCATTAGATAAATAAAATATATTTATAATTATGAACTAAACTTTTAGTAAAGTCTTTATATGATTTGAAAATACATTTTCTCAAAATAAATAATTTGTATTGTTTTTAAAAAAAATAATAAAATCAATTTTTTAAACTTTAATAAAATGTATCTGAAAAAAATAACTTCATTTTTTGAATTAACATGTAAAAATTATCTTAGGTTGATTTTTGGAGATTTTTCTGAAAGGTTTACTTTTTTGATGAATAGTGAAAAATACTTGATTTTTATTAAAAATTGCCTTTTCGTTTAAATATTTATAGAGATACGTCTTTCTAAAAAAATTAAAATTAGGAAAATTTTATATTTTTTTAATCCAATTTATATTATTTGAATCAATTTCATATTGAGGTTTGATATTAAAGCTTTATATACATAACAAAGTTTTCTATTTGGAAAACTGCATTTTCATCACATTTGGGGGTTTAATTTTAAAATATATTTTGAAACTAATGTGAATTAAAATTGGAAAAAATTTATTATAAATTTTTAATCAGAATAATAAATATTATATATTAAGGACCAATTATTTTTTAGTCAAAATGAATATTAAAAACAGTAAAAATTAATTATTGTCCTTAATATTAAAACAGGTTTACTGGGTGTTAAACTAAAAGGATAAGGTTTATAATTACCCAAACACTTGTAAATTTCCTATTTTTAGCCATATTTTGAACCTTATTTCCTTAGTATTTATTTTTTATGTTCTTATGGGACACTTTTTTAAAGTGATCAATTTAAAATTTTAATTAAGGAAAAAAGATAAAATACCACCCACTTAATTTTAAATTTCAATTATGCATTCACATAGGTAAAAAATAAATATGTGAATGAATATTGATGTTTATTTTTAGTATAATTATTTTTTTTTCATTAGGGTAATTTATTTTTAATTTTTATTAACTATATAATTACATTAAATACTTAAGAAATGCCAACATAGTAATTGTTTAATTGATAGAAAAATAAAATAAATGATTCGAAAACTTTTAATAGTAATATAAATTTAATTAATTATTGTATTACATGAATTTTTGTGGTAAATATAACATTATATATTGGTTTTAAAAAGATATATTTTAAATTCACCTTTTCCTTGATGTTTTTAAAGTCAAATTAAATGAATAGGGTCAAAATATACATTCATTTTATTTTATAATGAATAATACTTTATTATATGATTTAAAACTCCTAAAATACTATCCTATAAAAATTTATTGTTATATGTTTAAATATATCAAACATAGTCCATTAATATTCAAATTTTCCTTTTATAATAATTATATTGACTCTAAAATAGTGAAAAAATTATTACCATTGTAAATGGTAAAACAAGGTACTGTGTATTTCATGAATTTGTGTTAAAATTAATTTTCCAAATATATAGGATTTGTATTTTATAAATTTTATTTCATATTTATAAATATTAGTTAGATATTATCAAATAATTATAATTTTATTTGTAGTCTTAAATGATAAATTCCTTATATAAAATAGTTGGTTAACATAGTGGATACTAAAATTATAAAAGTAAGAAAACTTAAAAGTTAAGGAACAACATTTTAAAACATGTGTTTTTTTTCTCATAGAGGTGTGGATCGACCATATCATCACTCATGTAATATCTTTGACCCATATGCCACCTGAAACAATGCCTAAAGCCCAGTTGGCCACATGACCTCAAGTGTATCTCCTCAAACACCAGAGGCTGCTGACTAACAGCGAGGGACTATGTGAGTTAGAGGGGAGCATATTCCCTCATTAATAAAGTATCAAAGTATAATCTAAACATAATACAATTAGTGGAAGTGAAATAAATAGCAGTCAGTAGAAGGTAAGGCAAGCAGGACATGAATACACAATAATAACCAGAAATGTCTCATATAAAAAATGATGCATATGCTACAATTATCTTGAAAGCATCGAGAACATCACATGGAAATGGAATATAGTACAAGTAGCCCAAAAAGAACAAAATATCAAAATGGTATCCCAGTATCGCAAACCTCAACTTGTTCATATGCTCCCATGCTCCAAAGCCACAATCAATAAACTGTACCGGGGTTCTTGCCCCTATCATCACCCATAACCATATAATCTGTTTGTGTCCCCAAGGAGACTCAAACAGGGTGTGAGATAAACATCCCAGTATGCAACCAGCCAGGTCTATACAGTTCTAACAGTAGTATACAAAAGTTTCAGAAAATGTAAATGAATTAGTAAACTAAATTGAATGACCATGGTATATGTCTAATGCAATAAGAAATACTGAACAGTCTCTCAAGGCTACCTACAACATAGCTGCTAAAAGATGTGTAAACAAGACACACTATAACATTGTATATATATTTTTATCATGAAACCCATAACCACACTATATAAGGAAGTCAATTATTCCACGAACATGCCATAAAATAAAGTCAAATATCCCACGTCCATGTTATATGGTGAAGTGTAGACTGCAAGGGCCGCATCCAAGGTGTCATGCACTAAGACATCCATGTAATACATATCTAGACCAAGAAGTTCTGGATCAAAGAGCTTTTCCAAGGCATCCTATCGAGTCCCACGGGCATCCCTAGTGGAAACTCGATTAGGAATTAGATTGGGTCCTAGGATAACGGATATACCAAGTCCTACACGATCCCAAGAAATCTAGATCCACAGGGTAGCAAGGCCTGATGCATCCCACGGAATTATAACCCAAGGGAAAAGTCAACCCAAGGCATCCACTACCATGTTCCAGATCCATGGAGAGTATTCCATGGCAGATATCAAACCATTCATTCAGGAAATCAATTTAAACATTCAATTTAAACAAAAATTTCATCTGTATATACCCACTCACATCAACCTACACCAGCCATGAGTATACCCACTCATGAAAACAAGTTATTAAAACAAGAAAATGGGCCTACCCTCCCATATAAACCATTTAATATGACATTATCATTTTATATAGGTATACCCACCCATATAATCCATTTAATATTTCAAACTACTAAAATAGACAAGGAATAACATGATCTTCATTGATAAAGGAGGCAGTATGTCTCTTAAATAGGATATTCATGCTATCAAGGCATTAACGAGATTCCTCTAACTAGGCAAGCATAAGCACACACCACTTGGGTGGTTTAAACCAGAATAAAATTGATATTTCCATAAGTTTCTCCCCTTAGGTGACCTTGAATCATGTAACGGGTGCCAATTCTCGTAAAAAGTACCTACGAGCATCCTCACTAGGTCTGACTAATTCTAAGACAAGCAACTTGCCCAAAAAAGGCCTCATCCAAAAGTCCGACAGGCGGCAAAAAGGAAGACTACTTGAAAAGAAACCGAAAGCTGAAATAAAGCATACACCACCTACCATGCCTCTGTAGTAGGAATCACATCCAGTATCAAGTCATGATTCATCTTATTTTTGAATAAATCATAATAACTAATGAAGAATAGGATATTAGGGAATATGATCCTAAATCCAAATAGCATAGTCATTGTTCTAAAGAATCAAGAAAGACTAAAAATTAATTTTGAAATTACCAATGTGGTTCCAACAAGACCGAAAGTGCTTAAATTGGAGTCTGGGTGGATTTTGAATTATAAAAACAAGTATTGAGGGGTTTTGGATCCCAAAAATGGTGGAAAAGGTTATATCCATAAAAATGACGCTATTTCCTCTTTTATAAAAAACCCACTGGGAAATTACAAGACATGTAGGCAAAGTAAACGACATGTACTGCCCATATTTTTTTTCTGAATTAGAAATTCCACACGTCATGATAGTCTAGTACACATCGTGTAGGAAAAGTACAGGGTGTGTAGGCCATGTAAACAACATGTACCTGGCCTGTAGCCATCATTTTGCTTGTTTTTCCCTTATTTCTCAAAAACAACCCAACCAACCCATGAATCGACTTGGGTTCTAAGAAAAAATGTGAAGTAAACACATTCAACCTAAAATGAAATATATTTACTTCAAGAAAGACCCATGATCTTACAATCTTCCACCTTATTGCAATTCTTCCCTGAATTACTCTCTAAAGAGTAGCCAAGATTCGTCCAAAAACAACTCTGACCACTAAGCACGTACGTTGGCCTACCTCTCCCAAGTCTCATCTTGTAAACCACTGGGTTTCCATAACAATATTACTAGAGGAACTGAATAGCATCAGAGAACCTTCGTGCTCATGTCAACTATATGAATCAGATGCTCCTCAAAGGATTCATCAACCTGAATCTCAACCTCCTCAGGATGAAAAATGTTAGATGGGTCTGAGTGATAATTGTGTATCTAGGATATATGGAAGAAATCATGCATGGATTAGTACCTCTAAGGTGATTGCAACAGATAGGAAACCAACCCAACTCTCTCTAGAATCTCAAACGTCCTAACATATCTGAGTGAAATCCTACCCTATGTCTCAATCCGTCTGTTCCCCAACCGTGGTGAAACACACAAGAAAACACAATCCCTGAACTCGATCTTTAGAGGTTGTATATGGTGATCAGCGTATTATTTCAAATAATACTGTTCAATAGTCATCTTCTTATGAATCATTTGAACCTACTCAAAAGTATCTTGTATGATATGTGGTCCTATAAAAGCTATATCTTCAACCTTTAACTAGCGTATGGGAGAATGACATGGCATACTATATAAATCTTCATAAGTTTCAATATGTGTCATCTCCTAGTAACTATAATTGTAGGAAAACTCAACCATGGGAGTGTGCCTCTCACAAGATCCCCCATACTCTAGGATGCATGCTCGCGGCATGTCCTCTAGCACCTATATCATAATCTTTGATTTCCCATTAGTCTGAGGGTGGTATGATGTGATCTAAAGCACCTGTGTACCCAACACCTTTTGAAACCTCTTCCAGAAACAAGACATAAATTGGGTGTCCCTATCTAAAACAATAGTGCACGGGACCCCATGAAGTCATACCACCACTTGAATATAAAACTTTCAATGATCTTCAACACTGATGGTGTCCTTGATCGGTGAAAAATGTGTGACCTTCATAATCCTATCAATAATAACCCAAACAACATCATTACCTCGAGGTGACCTTGGTAAACTAGTCACAAAATACATCAAAAATCATATCATTTCCGCTCTATAATAGGTAACTACAGTAAAAGCTCAGCTATTAATTGATGTTCCACCTTCACCTACTCACAGGTGGAACACCTCATAATAGAACCAACTACCTCTCTCTTCATTCATAGCCACCAGTACTAATGTCGCAAGTTAAGGTACATGTTGGTGACCCCATGATTCACTTACCAAGATAAATCATGAAACTCTCACCTAATCAACTCATGTATATCCCCTGGAACCGAACCACGTCCATGGATATGAAAAATCTCATCATCATCTATCGTTCAACCATGGGGAGGGTCCTCACCTGCCACACACTCCCGTAGAACTAGGCCTTCTGAATATGATAGTTGCCTCATCCTAACTCTGTCCAATAGGGTATAGGTTATAACAAAGAATGATAGAAAAGTTTGGACCAGTCTATCAAGCACCTTTAGATGCATCTCAGAGGACAACACTATAAGATACCACTCCATACTAGCCTTCTACAATGCCTATATCTAAGTCCTCTTTCTTGGTGAATCAGACACTGAATTTCCCTTATCAGGTGTGTAGGCAAGCTCGAAGTCGAAGGGCTATAGGTACTACCCCTTCCTTTGCTTCTTGAGATTCAGATATCGCTGTATAAAGATATACTTGGGGATTATGTGGTTCATGTACAACACAAAAATATATCCTAGTAAATAGTGCCTCCAACAATGCAACGTGTGAACAACTATAGCTAAATAGAGATCATGTTTAAGGTAATTCCTCCTATGAGGCCACAACTACCGAGACCCATATTCCACGACTTGATCTCCCTGCATCAGCACTACCCCAAGCCCAATACCTAAAGCATTGCAGTACACCATGTAGCTCTTGCCCTGTTTTGGTAGTATCAATACTAGTATTGATTTCAACCTCCCTTTCAGCTCCTCAAAGGTTGTCTTGCTAGATTCTAGCCACACCAACTTCACATCCTTCTTATTCAAACCCATCAATTGTGCTGCTAATCATGAAAGGCCATGTATAAAACGACTTTAGTATCAAAATAGCCCCAAGAAACTCTGTATGTCAAAAACATTCTTGGGTTGTTCCTGGAAAACTACTACTCACACCTTCTATGGGTCCACTGAAACTCCTATCTCCAAGATGATGTGACCCAAGAACTGAATCTAATCCATCCAAAAGTGGAACTTTGCAATCTTAGCATATAACTAGTGTTCTTTCAGTGTATTCAAAATGATCTCAACATGGTTTTCAAGGTTGTGTTGATTGTGATAATACACCAAGATACTGTCCACGAAAACCACCATAAAAGAATCCAAGTAAAGATGGAACACTCAGTTCATCAAAGCTATGATAATCATTAGCGCATTCATGAGACCGAATGACATAACCAGATACTCATATTACCCATACCTACTACGACAGTTTGTATCAGGTATGTTTGCAGGTCGAACAAGCACCTGGTGATATCCTGACCTCAATTTGATATTTGAGAACACTCTAGCTCTTCAAAGCTTATACAATAGGTCATCAATCCATGGAAATGAATATCATTTTTTAACTGTCAGCTAGTTAATTTTTTTATAATCCACACATATCCTGAGAGTTTCATCCCCTTATTTGCAAAAATGACCAGAAACCCCCACAGAGAAGTATTGAGTTTGATAATCCCCTTTATTTCTGAATCCTCTAGATACCTCTTGAGTTCCTACAACCCCATCATAGGAATCCTGTAAAAATTAATGGATACCAGTATAGCTACTGGAACTAGATCGATAGAGAACTCCAACTCTATCTCAAGAGGTAAACTAGAAAAGTAGTTGGGAAAAACATCCTTAAAGAGCTCAAACACTAGAGGAAAGTCCTCCTAACTCACTCCCTGATCATCTAGAAACAAACAAGTGATCTGTAATATCATACCGCCCATCCCATGATGCTCTGGTTCAACTATGCTTGCCTATACATCCCATTCACCCTTGTGAATAAACACTGCACCCTCTGGTGATGTGAAAGTCGCCCTATAGTGATAGTAGTCAATGTATGCTTGATAAGCTACTATCTAGACCATCCCTAGAATGACATCAAATCCTATCATCATGAGGAAATATAAACTCCATAGGAAGTGGAACCAACCAATTTCAAATAGATAATACATACACTAGCGTACATCCCTCGTTCTAACTCTCAACGGTGTTTCTAGTGTCAAAACACCCTTAGAAAGCGAAACCACAAGCCCCGGGATATTAACCACTCATGTAGAAATAAAACTATTAGAGTAACATATATTTAATAGATAAGATAAAATAGTATAATCTACTAATATCATACCTATCACCATCGATTTTATGAGATCCTGATCCTGTTGGGTCTATTGCACTGCATATGTATGGCATGTACCAAGGCCATGTGACCCTTCCAGGCTACCCTGAGATAATCCACCCTATTATCTCTGAGAACTCGGAGTTTGGATACCACGGCCCTGACCACCACTGCCCTAGCATTATGGGCTTGCACTTATCTAGATCCCAACCTGACATGGAGTGGAAGAACCTTCTCTTGAACCTAACATCAAATATGACCCCTAGAACTCGTAGCTGGATGGAAGGTCCTACAAAACCATTGCATGTGCCCCATCCTGTCACAAGATTTTCACTCAACTACGTTCTGGTAACACTGGTTTTTCACTTGGCCTCCCCTACCACACTGATGGAAATATACCATGTTTCTTGTACCAATAGCCTAACTAGCACTCACGTTGTGGGATGCCTCAAAACAATGCTTCCTTCCTAAATATGTAGATCCAATGGGGTGAGAAATAGCACTCCCCTGTTCTGTACTCCCATATTCCCTTAGGTTCAGATCTATAATCATTGCCTGATTCACAATATCATTGATTGAATTAAACCAAAATATGTTGACCATATATTTGATGTCATGTCTGAGACCTTCCTAGAAGCACCTCTCCCTTGACAGCTCATTAGTAAGATACATCGGCGTGAAACTCTGTAAAGTGTCCTAGTATTCCATAAAAATCCTCGTTCCCTAATCAAGATGAATGGACTCAATATCTTGCTCACCAATTAGATTCTCTTGGTAAAAGTATTCATAGAAGTGGGTTTGTAATTCATCCCAACCAAAATTATATATCCCATCATCCAGTTACAAATCATCACACCATCGCTTTTTCGCTTCACATAGCATATAAGTTGCGAGCTTCAACCTCTACTCAGGAGGCATATCCATATGGTCAAAAAAAATTAATGTGATCTCTAGTAATATCTCTCCAGCCTATGGTCCACCATTATTTGAAAATATAGGAGGAATCTTATTCTGGAACACCCATTTCAGCTCAGGCATAGTCAAGGCCGATTACGGTGCTCCCTGGAACGTCTGCATATAGCAAAAGAAACCCTCACAGAATTGTTCTTCATCACCTATGACCAGAACATCCTTAGTTCCAAATATGGCACTATAGGAGGATCAACTAGTATCCCATGTCCCACTATATCCAAAGTATGGTCATCATCTCCCTCACAGCGTACCACTAGAGGTCTTCACGGTGGAACGTCTCTACAATTCCAAATGCACAGCTAAGTAATGAACAACATCAAAGAAAAAATATCAATGCATAGGACAGGTCTAAACCCTCCTAAAAACGAAGTCAGACCCATATCCAGCTCCCAAATCCAGGATTGTATAAAGAATATCCAATGAACCACTAGAAACTATGCCTCTTACCCACTCAAAAACTAGGTCTAGGTCACGTCATTGTCCATTAGTTCATGTTTCAATTTCACATTCAGTTATTCATGAAATTAGACAAAGGTTTTACCAATTCCTGAATCCATGAGGGCCCATAACACCTCATAAACCCCAAAACTAGGTTCCCATTCAAAAACCTTACATTTAACAAGTTTATTTAACATTTACATTCCATCAGTGCGTCATTTCCAAATTCATAAAGACCCATACACCTTATGAATTAAAAGATGAAATAAAACCTTTATATACTACACCCAACTAACACAATAGTAGGCACATATATCACATCAACTATCACAATAACATGTAATATATAATGAATCCTAGATGGAATGGCATAATTCATGGCATGTGATTCTAAAAAGTGTCTATATGATGCATGATAGGTCACACCCTCATGTCATTGAGTTGAAACTGAAATAGAACCCACAATTGCATTAA
Source organism: Viscum album (assembly GCA_963277665.1). Lineage (NCBI taxonomy): Eukaryota > Viridiplantae > Streptophyta > Magnoliopsida > Santalales > Viscaceae > Viscum > Viscum album. Next base: position 450,213,360 of record OY728143.1, on the reverse strand, counting down.
TATTAATATAAGAAATCAAGTGTGTTACCCAATGGGGAAATTGAATCAACTATAATAGTCAAAATCTAGAAAATTATAACTCAATTCGAGGCAATTTGGCTTTTCCCTATATGCGGGGTATCTACTCCCAGGAACGGTTTATTACCAAAATACATTTCCTTCCAATCCATTTATAATGTTTCCAAAAACTAATTCAATCCTAAAAAATCTCTAATACCACTTTGTAACATCCCGGACCTGTATTCCACCTTCCTGTAAATAATTTTTTCATTTTAAAAATCCGGTTTATGGGTTTCAGGTATCCTATCATACAACCACAAACACAAAAAAGTGAAGCAAAAACATCAGACAATGAAAACCAACACTGCATTACACATCATAATAACCAGAGTCATCTCTGCCTCCCTTGCAGGAGTGATCTTATCCAGTAGCAGATTCCCTATCTGGGTGTCTCCAAAATCTTTCGCTCTGAACCCGACTCCTAAGCTGATCAAGGACGGAATGATCTGAGGATTCCTCCTTGACCACGCTTCCCTTTTTAACAGCCAAATTCATTATGTTATTCCTCTTTGAGGCTGATCTAGCCAAATTCACCTCGTTACTAGAGTATCATATTGTAATTTAAACATAATATAAATAGAGGAAGTGAAATAAACAGAAATCAAAAAAAGGTAACACAAGAAGAATAAGAATACATAACAATAACCAGAAATGTATGATATACAAAATGATGCAGATGGTACAAGTATCTAAAAAGTACCCAAAAAATTATATTGTAAAATAATATAGTACAAGTATCCCAAAAAGAAAAATAGTCCAAAAAGTTATCCCAGCATCTCAACCCTCAACATAGCCTTATACTCCCCTACTCCAAATCCAAAATCAACAACCTGTACCAGGGCATTTGCCCCTATCATCATCGACAACCATATAATCATTTTGGGTCCCTATAGAGGCCCAAATAGGGTGTGAGATAAACATCTCAATATGCAACCACCCAAGTCTATACGGTTTTAACAGTAATGTACAAAATTGTCATCAAGTGTAAACAAATTAGTAAAGAAAAGTTAATTCCCATAGAATATGTCTAATACAATAAGTAATATTTAACAACCTCTCAAAGATACATGTAATAGAAATTCATATCATAAAAGTGAAGCTAAAATAAAAGTAAACAAGTCACACGTCCATTCCATACATCTGTTTATATCATGTAACCCATAGCCACACTGTATAAGGAAGTCATGTATTCCATGACCACTCCGTAAAGTGAAGTTAAATATACCAACGCCACACCGTATAGTGAAGTGTATACTGCAAGGTTTGGATCCAAGGTGTCATGTACCAAGACATTCATGTAATATATATCTAAACCACATACATAGGGATCCAAGGATCTTGTCCAGGACATCCCATCGAGTCCCATAAGCATCCCTGGTGGAAACTCGGTTAGGCACTGGTTGAGGTCCAAGGAGAATGCAAATAGAATGTTCTACATGGGCCCATGAAAGCTAGAATGATGGAGCAGAATTGCTTGAGGTATTGATTAGTCACTTAAAGTGGCTAATATTAATTTTTAATATCTTTATATTCATTGTTCCAAAGTCCATAAACATTGTTTTTAGTGCATTACATAAATAGAACTTCATTTCTCATCAAAAATGAAATTCATGTTTAAAATGCAAATTTGGGCCCAATCATTCATTTATTTTTGGACAAAATTATCTTCATTTTCTGAATTTTAAATTTTTGGATATTATTTATCACTTTGATTGGAACATTTTATCTTTTAGGTCTGATGGATTAATCCCAAAGGAAGATGGAGAATTTTGCGCCTGAAGGAAGAAACTTGCTGGAAAAAGCATAATGGGCCTAAGGCCCATCAAACAAATGTGGGGCCCAGAATCCAATCCCAATGAAGATAAAATTTATACAGTAGAAAGATAAATATATGAGGATCATTTTATTAAACTATGGCCAGAGCTAATTCTGATGTTTTCATGATGATAAAGGGATCTGATGTTGAGATTTAAATGGTGGACCCAACATTAATGCACAGAAATTCGTCCCACCATTTCGACCATAACTTCCAAACGACTGAGCCAAAGTTCCTGAATTTTTGAGAGATTCTAGAAGAAAAATGGAAGAATATATTTTCTATTTATTACACCTTCTTATTCGGCCGTATGAAGTGTAAAACGCACACGTCAAAATGGAGGATGAATCTGGCTGGTTTTGTGGTCAACTTTGTAACATCAATTTCCTTTTGATTATTCACCCTCGTTTTGACTCTATTAATTTTTGGGGGGTTAATTGATTGTTGGGGGTGGAACTAAGGCTCTTAATATTCCTATATAAGGAGATGGTGGTGAAGGTAATTTTCATCTAACATTTTCCTTTGAATCCAAGTTTTTCTTTCAATTGTAATTTCCCGCTTTCGTTTTGTAATGGCATCGTCAATTTCTCTAATGTAAGTTTTTCATTCACGTTTAGTATTTTAATAAAATTTAATCTTTTTCACTTTTTATTTTCCATTTTCTCACACGTTGATACCGTTGAATCGTAGTGTGAATTTATTCACACCCGCACTTGTGAATTCATCACACAATGGTGGAGTGTTCATTTTGATTAATGTTTTTTTCCTTCTTCTTCAATCCCACTTCTTTAAGTCAATTACCCATTTCCATTGATAGAATAGCATCAATAGAGGGCTAAAATTTTATGGGTTGATCCTCGGAAGTTGCATGAGTTGGATTGAATGTTATTTGATGTTCTTAAATTCTTAAATTTGTTCTTTATTTTAAGAGTTACTTTCTTTGATTTATCTTCTTCTTTGTCTTCACCGACTTTAACGATGACACATTTTAAGTGCTAGTATGATCCAATTCCTTGGAGTGATAATTTAATTGATCCTCTAAGTGAATTGGTGATTATCCTTGAAATTGTGTATAGATTAAATCGGATAATGATATTGAGAAATTATTTCATTTAATGGATACCTCTTGAACCGATGAACAGAAAATCAAATGAAAAACAAATACATCCAATCAAGCCCAAGAGACAAACTAGGATCAACTCACCTTAATTAGTTATTTTAATTCAAGTAATTTTATTGGTTTTGTTCTTTAAATTAAATAAATATTTCTTCAAATCAATCAACACCATAGTTGGCCACTTCATAGCCAATCCCGCATCTAATCAAAGTGTCTCCAGGTTTCTTCTTCAGTCCTTGTGGATTCGATCCCTACTTGTGGCATCCGACACTTAGGGATCGTGACTCCATAGTTGTCTTTCCCAGAGTTTGTATTTTCATATCTATTGTGGTAAAAGAAAAAAAATCAAAAAAAATGGATACTCATTTTAAGGTTTAATGTGATTCCCACCTAGCGCTTCCATTTTTTCCCCTTGAATAATAAAATGGGCCCCATATCTTTTATGATGCACACCACTTTATCATGCTTAATTGGAATTGGATGAAATGTGGCGATGAATTTGAACAATGGAATGGGCTTGGGATTGGGATATTCTTATGGACCTAGCTTGTTTTTAATTATTTTTATGGGTTTTCATAATTTTTTTGGTATTAGATATTTGGGTGAGCAATGTGTATTAAAATGTTTTTGGAAAAGGGGATTTTAATTTCATATTTATAATTTATTTTTCTCAGGACATGAAAAACTCAAGTTGGGGGGTGTGATTAGTCACTGAAAGTGGCTAATATTAATTTTTAATATCTTTATATTCATTGTTCCAAAGTCCATAAACATTTTTTTTAGTGCATTACATAAATAGAACTTCATTTCTCATCAAAAATGCAATTCATGTTTAAAATGCAAATTTGGGCCCAATCATTCATTTATTTGTGGACAACATTATATTCATTTTCTGAAATTGAAATTTTGGGATATTATTTATATCTTTGTTAGGAACATTTTATCTTTTAGGTCTGATCGATGAATCCCAAAGGAAGATGGAGAATGTTGCGCCTGAAGGAACAAACTTGCTGGAAAAAGCATAATGGGCCTAAGGCCCATAAAACAAATGTGCGGCCCATAAACCAAGCCCAATGAAAGTAAAATTTATAGAGTAGAAAGATAAAAATATGAGGATAATTTTATTAAACTGTGGCCAGAGCTAATTCTGATGTTTTCATGATGATAAATGGATCTGAAGTTGAGATTTAAATGGTGGGCCCAACATTAATGTACAAAAATCTGTCCCACCATTTCGACCATAACATCCAAACGGCTAAGCCAAATTTCCTGAATTTTTGAGATATTCTAGAAGGAAAATTGAAGAATATACTTTCTATTTATGACACCTTCGGATTCGGCCGTATGAAGTGTCAAACGCACACGTCAAAATGAAGGATGAATCTGGATGGTTTTGTGGTCAACTTTGTAATGTCAATTTCCTTTTGATTATTCACCCTCATTTTGACTCTATTAATTTTTGGGGGGTGAATTGATTGTTGGGGGTGTAAGTAAGGCTCATAATATTCCTATATAAGGAGATGGTGGTGAAGGGAATTTTCATCTAACATTTTCCTTTAAATCCAAGTTTTTCTTTCAATTATAATTTCCCGCTTTCGTTTTGTAATGGCATCGTCAATTTCTCTAATGTAAGTTTTTCATTCACGTTTAGTATTTTAATAAAATTTATTCTTTTTCACTTTTTATTTTCCTTTTCTTCACACGTTGATACCGTTGAATCGTTGTGTGAATTTATTCACACCCGCACTTGTGAATTCATCACACAACGGTGGAGTGTTCATTTTGATTAATGTTTTTTTTCCTTCTTCTTCAATCCCACTTCTTTAAATCAATTACCCGCTTCCATTGATAGAATAGCATCAATGGAGGGATAATCTTTATTGGTTGATCCTCGGGATTTTCATGAGTTTGATTGAATGTTATTTGATGTTCTTAAATTCTTAAATTTGTTCTTTATTTTAAGAGTTCCTTTCTTTGATTTATCTTCTTCTTTGTCTTCACCGACTTTAACGACAACACATTTTAAGTGCTAGTATGATCCAATTGCTTGGAGTGATCATTTAATTGATCCTATAAGTGAATTGGTGATTAGACTTTAAATTGTGTATAGATTAAATCGGAGAATGATATTGAGAAATTATTTCATTTAATGGATACCTCTTGAACCGATGAACAAAAAATCAAATGAAAAACAAATACATCCAATCAAGCACAAGAGACAAACTAGGATCAACTCACCTTAATTAGTTATTTTAATTCAAGTAATTTTATTGGTTTTGTTCTTTAAATTAAATAAATATTTCTTCAAATCAATCAACACCATAGATGGCCACTTCATAGCCAATCCTGCATCTAATCAAAGTGTCTCAAGGTTTCTTCTTCGGTCCCTATGGATTCAATCCCTACTTGTGGCGTCCGGCACATGGGGATCGTGACTCCATAGTTGTCTTTCCCAGAGTTAGTCTTTTTATATCTATTGTGGTAAAAGAAAAAAAATCAAAAAAATGGATACTCATTTTAAGGTTTAATGTGATTCCCACCTAGCGCTTCCATTTTTTCCCCTTGAACAATAAAATGGGCCCCATATCTTTTATGATGCACAACACTTTATCATGCTTAATTGGAATTGGATGAAATGTGGTGATGAATTTGAACAATAGAATGGGCTTGGGATTGGGATATTCTTATGGACCTAGCTTTTTTTTAATTATTTTTATGGGTTTTCATAATTTTTTTGGTATTAGATATTTGGGTGAGCAATGTGTATTAAAATGTTTTTGGAAAAGGGGATTTGAATTTCTTATTTGTAATTTATTTTGCTCGGGACTAGCAAAACTGAAGTTGGGGGGTGTGATTAGTCACTTAAAGTGGCTAATATTAATTTTTAATATCTTTATATTCATTGTTCCAAAGTCCATAAGCATTGTTTTTAGTGCATTACATAAATAGAACTTCATTTCTCATCAAAAATTCAATTCATGTTTAAAATGAAAATTTGGGCCCAATCATTAATTTATTTGTGGACAACATTATATTCATTTTCTGAATTTGAAATTTTGGGATATTGTTGATCACTTTGTTTGGAACATTTTATATTTTAGGTCCAATGGATGAATCTCAAAGGAATATGGATAATTTTGCGCCAGAAGAAGAAACTTGCTGGAAAAAGCATAATGGGCCTAAGGCCCATCAAACAAATGTGGGGCACAGAAACCAAGCCCAATGAAGATAAAATTTATATGGTAGAAAGATAAATATATGAGGATCATTTTATTCAACTGTGGCCGGAGCTAATTCTGATGTTTTCATGATGATAAATGGATCTGAAGTTGAGATTTAAATGGTGGGCCCAACATTAATGCACAGAAATCCGTCCCACCATTTCGACCATAACATCCAAATGGCTAAGCCAAATTTCCTGAATTTTTTAGAGATTCTATAAGACAAATGGAAGAATATATTTTCTATTAATGTAACCTTCTGATTCGGCCGTATGAAGTGTCAAACGCACACGTCAAAATAGAGAATGAATCTGGCTAGTTTTGTGGTCGACTTTGTAACGTAAATTTCCTTTTGATTATTCACCCTCGTTTTGTCTCTATTAATTGTTGGGGGGTGAATTGATTGTTGGGGGTGGAACTAAGGCTCCTAATATGCCTATATAAGGAGATGGTGGTGAAGGGAATTGTCATCTAACATTTTCCTTTGAATCCAAGTTTTTCATTCAATTGTAATTTCCCGCTTTCGTTTTGTAATGGCATCGTCAATTTCTCTAATGTTACTTTTTCATTCACATTTATTATTTTAATAAAATTTATTCTTTCTCACTTTTTATTTTCCTTTTCTTCACACGTTGATACCGTTGAATCATAGTGTGAATTTATTCACACCCTTACTTGTGAATTCATTACACAACGGTGGAGTGTTCATTTTGATTAATGTTTTTTCCTTCTTCTTCAATCCCGCTTCTTTAAGTCAATTACCTGCTTCCATTGATAGAATAGCATCAATGGAGGGATAAACTTCTATGGGTTTATCCTAGGGAGTTTCATGATTTGGATTGAATGTTATTTGATTTTCTTAAATTCTTAAATTTTTTCTTTATTTTAAGAGTTCCTTTCTTTGATTTATCTTCTTCTTTGTCTTCATTGACTTTAACGACGACACATTTTAAGTGCTAGTACAATCCAATTCCTTGGAGTGCTCATTTAATTGATCCTCTAAGTGAATTGGTGATTAGCCTTGAAATTTTGTATAGATTAAATTGGAGAATGATATTAAGTAATTATTTCATTTAATGGATACCTCTTGAACCGATGAACAGAAAATCAAATGAAAAAAAATACATACAATCAAGCCCAAGAGACAAACTAGGATCAACTCACCTTAATTAGTTATTTTAATTCAATTAATTTTATTGGTTTTGTTCTTTAAATTAAATAAATATTTCTTAAAATCCATCAACACCATATTTGGCCACTTCATTGCCAATCCCTCATCTAATCAAAGTGTCTCAAGGTTTCTTCTTCGGTCCCTGTGGATTCGATCCCTACTTGTACTTCAACGACCGTTTTTACCGGTAGGGTAAATTTGGGCGCAACCAGGTATCCCACGAAATCAATACCCTAGGGGTATATTCAACCCAAGGAGTCTACTACCACGTTCCCAATCCGTGTAGATCGGTCCATGACATCTATCAAACCATTAATTCGAGAATTAAATATTAAAATTCATTTTAAAGAAAAATTCCATGTGAGTATACCCGCTCCCATCAACCTGAACAATCAATGAGTATACCCACTCATGCAAACCATTTATCAAAAAAATAATATGGGCCTACCCTCCCATATAAGCCATTTAACATGCCATTATCTTTTTATATAGGTATACCCACGCATATTATCCATTTCAAATTTAGAAGTATCAAAATAGACAAGGAATAATGTGAAACATGTTGAGGAAGGAGGCATTACATCTCTTAAACATTCCATTCAAGCTATCAAGGCGTTAACAAGCTTCTGCTAACTAGGCAACCATAAGCACACACCCCTTAGGTGGTTTAAATAAGCATAAATAGGTTATATCCTTAAGGTGAACCCCTTGGGTGATCTTCAATCATGTAACCTATGATGACACACCTAAATAGAACCTAAGGTCGTCGTCACTAAGTCCGACTAAGCCTATGGCAAGTAACTCACTCAAAAGGAGGCCCCGCTGGAATGTCTGATGGGTGGAAAAAAGCTCGAATGCCCAAAAAACTCCCAAAAGTTGAAAGAAATTATATACCGCCTACCTTGCCTAGTAGTAGACATCACATTTGGTATCAAATCATGATTCGTCTTGGTTTGGAAGGAATTTGAAGAACGAATGGAGAACGAGATATTATAGCATATGAGCCTAAATCCAAATAGCACAGTCATTGTTCTGAATAATCAAGAAAAACAAAATAGGAATATATTACATACCGATGTGGTTCCAATGAGATAGACAACACGTGAATCAAAGTCCAGACAACTTCTGAATTTGAAAAAAAAGTATAGTGGGGTTTTGGAACTCAAAAATGGAGTAAAAATGTTTTTTCCATAAAAAGTGAGGCTACAACCTCTTTTATAAAAAAACATGTTGGGAAAGTGCACGACGTGTAGTCCAAGTATGTGGGATGTACTACCATTTTTTTCTAAATCAGAATGGTCAAAAGTCATGATGGGAAATTACATGGTGTGTTGACCAAGTACAGATGTGTACCTAGCCAACAACAAGCATTTTTCCTGTTTCCCCTTCTCTCTCAAAAATAACCCAACCAGCCCACGACCTAGATTAGGTTTTAAGACAAAAAGAAAAGTAAACACATTTAACCCTAAAAGAAATATCTCTACCTCAAGAAATACTAGGGATCATATAACTACACTCCTTTATTTATTAATTTTTTAGGGACTTATTTTTGGGGTAACTTCCCATTGTGGAATAGTTTTGGGTATTTATAGAAATGTCACTCCTCCCCCATTAGAAAAGGTCGCATCCTCTCCTCACATAGTCACACCTATTAAGCCATTTAGATCTACCAAAAACTATCAAAATCCCTAATAAAAATTATTATACATGTATTAGATCTAATACTCATCCAAAAAGACCGACCCTAGGTTCCTTATAAATTTACCCAAAGGGGTTTGTTCAAATAGAAGGTAATTGTCTTTACAAAACAATTTATTTTTAATTATTATCTTAAAACCATCATTCATGTTATATAAATTACAATATAAGAACACATGTATCTACTATATACTGATATTTTATTATGTTTATGTAATTACTTATATCCATCTCCTCATTCATCAAATGGAAAATGAAATCTTTAATCATGTGTATGATGGACTACCGCCCGAACCGATTTAATTATTTTTCCATTACCACCTCTCACATATGAATATAATCATGTTTTAAACATATTTATAAGATATTTATGACATAATTATACTTATAAAATTATAATATCACATATACCTTACTACTTTTCTTTAGTAGGGAAATGGAAGTATTGCTTGTGTGTACAGTGAACTACCGTATCATGAAGCGATGTGATTCGTTGTACACTTAATATTTACAAAGAAAGTAATAGGATTAGGTTTAAATAAAATATTATATATATATGTATTAAATAAAAAATATTTTTTAATTTTAATATATATTTTTCCATTATTTTATTTTATCTGTTAAGAAAATAGAAATAGTGTTCATGCGTACACACAACTTATCGTCTCCCTGAACAATGTATTTTATTTTCATTCTCTAAATTTTATGGATTAATATAAATAAATATATACTTAATATATATATTATATTTATGTAATGTTTAAAATTTTTAATATTATTGAACTATTATCATTGTAAACTGTCAAAAATATACCTGATTAACAAAGCAACTGTTACCTAAAACATGATTTTAAAAAGAAATTGTTAATAAACGGATAATAAATAGTCATAAAAAAATCATATATGGTATGATATATGTATATTTAGTTCTGTAAAAGATTTATAATAAACCAATATTTCTTATATATGTGTTTCAAACATGTATGAAGGGAGTCAAGACTTAAGGTAAGGGATTTCTAATCTCTCTTTTATTTCTGGGAGACATATGCTATATTCACCACTTGTTTATTTTGTATGGTATATATACTTCCACTTGGACATTTTAAATCATTAACACATTTATTTTTGTGATATATAATGTTTCATTTATTATTATTCTTTAAATTTTATTATGATTTGAAATTTTCCAAAGTGGTAATAGATTTTTGTCTTAATTTGTTTTCATTGGGACATACATTATGTTATGCACATATCTTATTTTTCGAGGTGTATATACATCCCATTTGACATAAAATATCGTGAAATTATTTATTATCATGATATTTTATCTTCAATTATATTTTATTCATTCATGGGTCTTATGATTCAATGTTGCCAAAGTGGTAAGGGTTTTATGATACAATCTCAGCATTTATGAGGTTAGTTTTTTTTATAATTCCAATGATGATATATTATGATCTATCTATAAAAAAACATTAAATTATTATATTATATTTAATTCATGAAAATAATCTTTTTTCATTCATTTTTCTCTCTTTACATACTTAAAATCTCTAAATAATTTTTTAAGAAAAACTGACTTTATTTCTCTCTTCGGTCAAAAATATTTTTTTCTTCCATATGCTTATTTTATAAAATGAATTTTATAAAGAATGTTTTACTACTCCCCAGTTATCTTTAAAAAGAAATTTTTACCATTTTTTTTATTTTTTATAAACCTTTATAAAATTAATATTCTTGTTATTTTCCAAACATAGACCATTTTTCTTTTATGAAAAATGTGAAATGAATCTTTGTTTTAACATGGATGGTTTATGTATATGATGAAAAGATTTTTATGAAACCTATTTCCTTTCCACAGTTTACTCAATGATAAAATGTTTATGAAACTCATTTATTTTCATGGGTTATGATGTGAAAAATATGTTATGAATCCCATTTATTTTATTGGTTTTGAAAAGATGAATTATTTGTTATCTTGTATAAAAAAAATGTATGTATTATGTGATGGGTGGTACCTATATATTCTTCCATTTAATTGGGTAATGATTAAGGTTATATAAGCTTAAAGGGTGCATCGAAGGTAATCGCAAGCCTAAAATATGGTACACGGTAGGTTATCCCAGACCTAAAAGAGGGTACATGGGAGGTTATCTCAAGCCCAAAGTAGGTATACTAGTGTTTATCCCAAGAATAACATGATATTAATGTCTTTTTGGATAGACTTGACATAATATTCTCTATTATTATACGTATTCCTTAAGTCTATATCATATGCCAATGTTATGATCCCATGGATCATGGTCTATGATTACTTTATGATTTTTGTCTTATGAACTACCAATATTTATTCCATGACTCAATTTTATAATAACTGATGTGTAGGGAATTTTTTTTTAAATCTTATTATCATGTTATCATACCCTTATGCTCATGTGATTCTTAAGTGATCATAGAAATATCCCTTGTTTACCTTTACTGAGCATCTGAGCTCACCCTTTTTATGTTTCATTTCCCCAGGTTATAATGAAAAGTTTTAAGTTGTGTATTTATATGAAGAATACTATGTGGGAAGATATTTATGGGAGGTTTTGAATATATTTAGATAAATAATAAGATTTTGCATCCAGTCTCCAAAGTCACTAAACCTTTATGGTACTCAGGTGATATTTTTTTATATGTATTAGATATTCATCTAAATAGATGTAATATTTATGTATGTAAAGCCTGGGTCAATATAGTTTTAATCAAAGGAAAGTTTTAGATAATCTTTTTGGAAACTAGGATAAGAAAAAATTAGTGTGATTTGAAGGTATATGCCTAAGGATATGTCTAGGTATATGTCTAGGGATATCTATAAGGATAATACTACAGATAATTCTAATTATAAGAAAATATCATGGAATTTTGTTGAAGGATATAGAAAATGGTTTCCAATAAATTACATCCATGTCTGAATAATATAAGTGTATTTGGATATAGTATAGTTATACATAGTGGTAATAACTCCAAAAAGTTCATATTAATATGGAATCGATCATCACCTAGTGCATAATAATGGGCCTTACTGAACACCTGGTTTGACACTCCTAAGAGATATTCTTTGTAAATTCACAAACTCTTTAAACACCATAATGAATAATTTAAATAGATGATATATATTGATGATATATGTTAAACCTAAGGAGTAATAGAATGAACATAAGGTTTCATGACTTATACATCTTATAAATTAGTTTTTATAATTATGTGGTTTCCTATTATGAATATTTTTTCTTGCACTATGATTTTTTGTTTCAATCAGTGGTGGGAACTATATTTAACTGGATAAATGTTGAATGATATACACAATGAGTTAATGAGAAACTAAATGGGATTATGATTAGTGATGTTATTAATATTTTCATTACTTATTATATACTCCCTTTACTTATTTTATATGAAATGTGCATAATTTATGTGAAATATTAATGTTTTAATACTAAGTATAATTCTTGAGCATTTTTTTGAAGTAGTCCAATTGAGTCAGTTTACTATTTTATGTATAACCCTCACCATGATGATCCAAATTGTTTGGTTATTGATTTTTAGGGTTTCAAATTACAATTCTAGCATTTCATTAGAAGTCACCTTTGGAAAATTCTTCCATTTAGAGGGTTATATGGACCACACAAGAAGGCCCAAGGAAACTGTGAGGAAACTAGACCATATATGAAGGTTGAATTACTGGGATCAATCCAGAAATCCAAATACCATAATTATCCTCCTACGTTCGGAGGACATTTCAAGGAGTCCATGATAAAAATTTCAGAACCCAATCGGAAATACAAGGGGCCCAACTGATGCATTGACGTCCAGCCCACCATTCTGGTTGGTAATTAAAAACAGCACACTAATATTGCCATTTCACCTGATGTAGACATCCATTAGAGCTGGTCTTTTTCAGTGTGAAATAGGAGATTCGGGTGGCCAACTATATTGATGAAATAATTTTTATTTGAGGGCATATTCCTATTAAAAACCCATTAACATTATGAACTTTAAAAAAGTATGTATTGAAATTGACAGATCAAAATTGTTTACTAAAACCGCCATAACATTGGATCAATAAGTCCAATGGCCGCCAAATTTTCACAGTAGATAGAATGAATTTTATATACAACTTCGAAGAAGGATATTTCTCATGATTTGGCTTTCTGGATGTCTATATCAGTGAGCCAAATGGATGGGTATTTATGGAATGTAAACAGTCCAACACCTTGGGCTATAAATACATCCCCTCCTCTCCTTTCAAAAGGGTTGGAAATTCAGCACTTAAAGAGGAGGTTTGGAATTACTAGATCCTTGACAAGGTTCTAGGAGGATATGATTTCATCTTGTTTCAACAAGAGAGTCCTCTCCTCCACTTCTCTTTTATACTTGTTTATGTTTTCTTTAAATTGTAATTGTGTAACTTTGTTTTCATTTCAATCAAATTTTAGTGCTTGTTTCTTCTTCAATACCTCTTATTCTTCTCCGACTTCTGTACTATAATATTAATGGTCTTAAAATAGTTTGAATCATTTTAAATTATAGCTACCTATTTTTCTTCCTCATTCAATAAAAATTCCATTTTTGATTCTCAAAATCTTTCGTGTGTGTGTTCGGCACACTACTCTTTTCTTGTCCCTTTATTTTTCTAATCTTTTTAAATCGTCACCATAAACATTAAACCCAGATTATAAGAAATTCTAATGGATGAGTAAATCTACCATTTTGGTTAGTTATAATTTGGTGATGTTAAGTGATTGAGTGTTTTTTCTCGATGAGTATTCTTTAAATTAATATTGTGTATGTTAAACGTAATATGTCATGGATTAATGATATGTTTTGTTTAACAAGTTGTTTCCATGGATTATTGGGACCATAAATACACTACCATAAATAAGATTTGACTGATATTAGAACCCTAAGTTAAGTTAATCCTTAGATTAATGTCTTAACACTTAGGAATTCCAATCAACGTCAACTTATGAAATGGGTGTTAATTTAATGCAATAAAAAGCAAGGCTCAAGGATATCCCAAGCTTAACTCCCCAATAATGAACTCACCCCAATATTTATATATTTGTTAAATCAAGAATCAACCATCAATAATTTCAATTTATCTCTGAAAACAAACCCCACCAATCAAAATACAATCAACTAAAAATAAACGACTATTACAAAGTATCATCGCCGAGGATTCGACCCGAGTGCTGCTATTCAAATTACCAAAGCACTAGAAACTTGACCGGTCGATCAGCGACAATAGGCTGTGAATTTCAAATGGCATCATTACCGGGGATTGTGCTTTATGTAGTCATTAGTTTCTGGTTATTGTAAAAAAAACCCCCAAAATAACAAAATTATCAAAAATTGAAAAAAAAAAACACAAAGAAAAACTTGTTTTCTCATAAAAATCATAAACTGAAAAAAAAAATACAACGAAAAACCCATCTTCTCCTTTCTTCCAAAATCTCTCTGAATTCCCTGTAGCCTTCCAAACAATCCCTAGGGTTTTTTTGAGCCTGAAATTGAGAGAACACTTCTCCAACATAGGAGGAACATAAGAGATAATCAACTCATTCAAGAACCAGTCCTCATCCAACGAGTTAAATTTGAAATGGCCAATCCTAGGGAACAAACTCTTAAAGAACTTGCTGCACCTATTATGAAGTACCAACCTCTTAGTTTTCAATATCCAAACATAGAAGCTGACTTAGAGCTCAAATCAGGTTTGATTCATCTTCTCCCAAATTTTCACGGGCTAGCTAGTGAGGATCCACATCTCCACCATAAAGAGTTTCAAGTAGTGTGCTCTACCATGAAGCCTCAAGGGGTTTCTGAAGAATAAATCAAACTTTGAGAATTCCCTTTCTCCCTAGCTGACACTGCTAAGTCATGGCTCTAATACCTTCCTTCTGGTTCCATAACCACATGGAATGACATGAAGCGACTCTTCATAGAGAAATTCTTTCCTGCTTCTCGTACTGCTTCTATCCGAAAGAAAATAAGTGGTATCTGTCAATTCCCAAGTGAATCACTCCATGAGTATTGGGAGAGGTTCAAAAAGCTTGTTGCAACCTATCCACATCACCAAATCCTTGACCAACTCTTGATCCAATACTTCTATGAGGGGTTATTGGCTATGGAGAGAACTCTCATTGATGCCGCAAGTGGTGGTGCTCTTGTTGATAAAACTCCTGCAGCTGCAAGAGATCTCATAAGTAACATGGATTCAAACACACAACAATTCCATACTCGAACACATTCTCAAGTCAAACAAGCCCAGTATAATCAATCAATTGAGCCAAACAAAATGACTGAGTGGATGAGTGAACTTATAGGTCTTGTGCGACAACTAGGTGTGGCTACCAAATCTCAAACCCCGTATTCTTCTCAATCAATGTTTCCCGGACCTTTCAAAAACTGTGGAATCTACAACTCTCCATCTCATCCAACTGACACATTTCCACAACTTCAATAGGATCAATCCGATTCATCTAGACCAATCGAGCTCAATGAAGCATATGCTCAGTGGAACAACAATCCTCAACTATCAGGTCAGTTTGTTAGAAACTTCAACCAACCTCACTCTGAGCCCTTCTCTTCTTCCTATAACCAAGGCCATAGGTATCGTATTCCCATATCTCATCCTCCTCAATTCCCTCCTCAAAACCCAAACCAGTTTCAATACAGTCAAGTTGTTGGTAACTTCCAATAACCTTATCCTTTTTTCCCTCAACCACAAAGGATCAATCCTTATATTCCTCCTCATGGATTCCGCAATCCTAGTGAGCCATCCCAATTCCCAAACCAATTCAATTGATTTCCCAAGAACCCAAATCAAGGCAATCCCAATCCGGGACAAGCCTCCTCTTCTAAGAAACCATGGGAAAGTGTTGTTGAAGATCTTGCCTCCTTCACCCGTTCTAGTCTTAAGAACATTGAAACCCAAATTGGTCAACTGGCATCCCACCTTAGTCAGCAGCAACCATCCAATTCTTCCCAACATCCATCTCAACAATTACCCAACCCCAAGTGTAATGTAAGTGCAATTTCACTTAGATCGGGAAAGAAAATTTCTATGCCTCAAAATAAGTCCTCCAACCCTCCGTTGAATATTGACCTAGAAAATGAAAAGAAAAAGAAACTTGAAAAGGAACCTGAATCCATACCCTCACCTCCTTCTATTCCACATATGAGCCCAATTCCCTTTCCTCGAGCTATTTCTAAACCAAGGAAGTCCTTTGAACCTGATCCTGAAATGCTCGACATGTTTAGACGTGTTGAGGTCAACATTCCCATATTAGATGCCATAAAACAAATTCCTAAGTATGCCAAGTTTCTTAAGTAATTGTGCACCCAAAATAGGAAACATAGGACCTTAGAAAATGTTTCCACCCAGCAGTCTATTCCCATAAAGTGCAAGGATCCAGGGACCTTTACGGTTCCATGCCAAATTAGATGTTCAAACTTTGATGATGCAATCATAGACCTAGGAGCCCCAATTAATGTCATGCCAAAATCTATCTTCTCCAACCTTGGTCTAGGTACGTTACATCCAAAAATTGTTTTCATTTAGTTAGCCAATCGAAGAATAGCCAGTCCTGAGGGAATAATTGAGGATGTCCTTGTCCGAGTCAATGATCTTATCTTCCCTGCTGATTTCTATGTCCTTGACATGGAAGGTGAGATGAAATCTTCTTGATATCCCCTAATTCTAGGAAGACCATTCCTCAGGACTGCAAGGACCAAGATTGATGTCCATTCAGGCATCCTATCCATGGAATTCGGTGACCAACTGGTCAAGTTCAACATTTTCCAAGCCATGCGATACGCATCTGAGGATCACTCTCCATTCTCAATCCATGCTTCTGAGGACACTTCCAAGAGTCAATTCAACTCCATTCAATCATGTTCATCCGGTTTTGAAGAGATAGGATCTTGTGAAATTTGCACTAGGATTAACCAAGTCATAAATGGTGAAGTTGATGTGGACCATTCATTCATAGACTCCATCAATTTAGAGGATCTTGAAAACTCTCTTGAATCCCATCTCAACTCTGATCAAAACTGCTCCACTTGGACAGTATTGGAAAAAATGAATCTAAAGCAACTGAAATCCCATCCTCCATTTCTGAGTTTCCTAACCAAAAAATGAATGATGAGACTAATCTTAAACCCCTTCCTGAACACCTGAAATATCCATTCCTCTTCCATGATCACTCATATCTTGTCATTATCTCTGCCAAACTTACGGAAACCGAGGAGTCCAAACTTGTTAAGGTGTTAGAGTAAAACAAAAAAGCCTTAGGTTGGACTCTATATGACATACTAGGAATAAACCCCACCCTTTGCATGCATCACATCCATCTGGAGGAGTCATCCAAACCAATTAGACCACCAAAAAGAAGACTCAATCCACTCATACTTGAGATAGTTAGGGAAGAGATCACCAAGATTCTTCAAGCTGGTATTATCTACCCAATTTCTGATAGTGAATGGGTTAGTCCAATTCAAGTTGTACCAAAGAATGGTGGGATAACTGTTGTCACAAATGAACATGGGGAGATAGTCACAACTCGAGTGAAGAACAAATGGCGTGTATGCATCTATTATCGAAAATTGTATGCTAAAACACGAAAATATCACTACCCTCTTCCATTCCTTGATCAAATGCTAGAAATATTAGCCAGAAAGTCACACTATTCCTTTCTTGATGGATACACTGGCTATTTTCTACTCCCAATCTCACCTTAGGACCAAGAAAAACCTACTTTCACATACCCATTTGGAACATATGCATATAGAAGAATGGCTTTTGGACTTTGCAATGCTTCTGAAACATTCCAGAGGTGTATGATGAGTATCTTTTCTGAGTCCATTGAACACTGCATGGAAGTCTTCATGGATGACTTCACCATTTTTGGTCAGTCATTTGAATCTTGTTTGAATTCACTCTCTCTTGTCCTCCAGAAGTGGGTCAAGTGCAACCTTGTGTTAACTTTTGAAAAATGTCACTTAATGGTTACGAATGGGATTTTTCTAGGGCACATAGTTTCAAAAGATTCTATTGAAGTCGATCCTACCAAAATTGAAGTGATCCAATCAATTCCTCCACCCACTTCTGTTCGAGACATCCGTTAATTTCTCAGTCATGCCAGTTTCTATCAGAGATTCATTCATAACTTTAGTAGGATTTCCCTCCCACTCACTCGCCTACTCCAAAATGATGTCACATTACATTTTGATGAGGCTAGCAAGAGATCCTTTATTGAACTCAAAAGAGCTCTTACATCTGCCCTGATAATCCAACCCCCAGATTGGTCCTAACCCTTGAATTGATGTGTGATGCTTCTGATAGAGTTGTTGGGGATGTTCTTGGTCAATGAAGAGAAAATATCCCTCATGTCATCTATTATGCCTCAAAAACATTGGATGAAACTCAATCTCACTACACTATGACTGAAAAGGAACTTCTAGTAGTGGTTTTTGCCTTAGATAAATTCTGGTCCTATCTCTTAGGTGTCAAAATCATAATCTTCACAGACCATTCTGCTATAAAGTTATTACACAAGAAAATTGATTCCAAACCGAGGCTAATAAGATGGATCCTAATGCTCCAAGAGTTTGACCTTGAAATAAAAGATAGACTAGGAAAAGAAAACCATTTGGCTGATAAGTTGAGTAGAATTTCTAATTCTTCTCATTCTGAAATCATCGGTCCTAAATTACCCACTGAGAACCTTTCATCTCTTACTCCAAAGTTAACATGGTATGCCCCAATTGTAAATTACTAGGTTTCTGGTGTTTCTCCGGATTTTTTTTAAAAAGAACAGAAAATGAAGTTGAAAAGTGATTCAAAATACTATTTTTGGGAAGAAAATAAACTTTGGAAAACTGGGGCAGACATGGTAATTAGAAGATGTGTTGATGAAGATGAACATTCCTCTATCTTAGTATTCTCTCACTCAATGCCTGGTGGTGTCCACTTTGGACTACAAAGGACCTCCCAAAAGGTTCTAGACTCTAGATTCTTTTAGCCTTCACTCTTCAATGACTCACATGAGTTCTGTCAATCATGTCCCAGTTGCCAAAAGTTTGGCACAATTTCAAAGAGAAATGAAATTCCCCAGAAGCCTTTAATTTTCTGGGAGGTCTTCAATGATTGGGGTATCAATTTCATGGGACCATTTCCTCATTCCAATGGATTCTCATACATCCTTCTTGCAGTTGATTACATTTCTAGGTGGGTCGAGCCTAAACCCACTAGAAAAGATGATTCACATATTATTAGTGAGTTGCTAAAGACACACATCTTCCATATATTTGGCACGCCTCGTGCCTTGATCATTGACTTAGGAACCCATTTCTGTAATATAACCAAGGAATTTATTTTGAAAAATAATTGGATATACATAAAACTTAAACTGCATATCACCCCCAAACAAATGGCATGGCTCAACTTTCTAAGAGAGAAGTGAAAAGAGTGCTTGAGAGAATTGTAAACCCCACCAGAAAAGACTGGCCAAAAAGACTTGGTGAAGCACTTTGTGCATATCGAACTGCCTATAAAACACCCATTGGGATGTCTCATTTTGGGCTATTTTATGGTAAAGCATGTCATCTACCAGTTGAAATCCAACATAAGTCTTTTTGGGCTATGAAAACCTTTAATTTTGATTGTGAAAAATCTGGTAAAGAAAAACAATTGCAATTGGCTGAACAGGAGGAGCTTCGACTTGATTCTTATGAGAATTATAATCTCTAAAAAGAAAAATCCAAGGCACTCCATGACAAACACATCATGAGAAAGATATTTCATGAAGTTGAAAAGGTAATTCTCTTCAATTCTCGATTTTTGCTCCACCCAGGTAAGCTTAATTCTCGTTAGGAAGGTCCTTTTTTTATTACTAATGTTTACCCATTTGGTGCAGTGCAAGTCCAAGATCCCTCTTCCAAAAGGACATTCACAGTTAATGAAAATCGGTAAAAGTATCACCATGAGAGTACACACAATCCTGGATCATCATCAACTTCCACTAGATCCCCAACTTCTCTAGTCGACCAACCACTAGATGGAGATGGAAACCTGCCAAATCCAACCCAGGGGGCACCTCTTTCCCTTTAACTCTCTCTATCTATCTTCCTCCCTCTACCGCTTTCTTCCCCCTCCTCTATATTTCATTTTTTTTACCACATTATTTTTCAAACCATTTATTTTTCTCTTTCTATTTTGTGTGAGTGTGTCTTTTTTTAAAAAACAAAAAAACAAAAAAACAAAAAAACAAAAAAAAAACAAAAAAATTATAATTAAAAAAAATAATACAAAAAAAATCAAGAGTCATGCTTACTCACCATCGAGTGTCGAAATTTTTTCCAACCTTTTTGGGGAGTCAACATGAATGTTTTCATCTCAAAAAATTGTATTTTCATCATGACTTTGGTTAAATAATTTTATGTCAAAACCAAAAAATTTTGAATGCTCAATTTTTTATTTGGAAAATGATTTTCCCCAACCATGAGAACCAACATTAGATTTCATGCCAAGGATACCTATGGACATCTTTTCAAAATGTGTTTTTTCACCCCCATTTGTGAGTCAAGAGTTTGTGGACCTTTGAGCTGAATTTCCTACTTTAGTGTGCACTAATATGATAGAGGAATTTTATGAACCACATGAGACTCACAATATCCAAATAGCCTCCCATTAACCACACATTAATCCTTCTTTTGAAAGACCCTTTGAGCCTATGAAAACCTTTTATTTGATAGACACATTACAAGCCCAATACATTTTCCCACCCAATATCAACATGGATTTTCATTGCATATGTTTTTTAAATTTTACTGTGGGGGAATGGATTTCATTGTTTGGTTACTTCTTTATTTATTTTCAATGAGTTATCATCTGCTTGAGGGCAAGCATCTATTTCAGTGTGAGGGAGAGGTTATCATTCAGTGTGCTTTGGGAAATGTAATGCACTTTCATTTATGTAATTTTGTGCATGTTATTGATAAGTGTTAAAAAAAATCAAAAAAAATTGGGTTGTGCCTTGGGTAGGTCAAAAATCACTATTACTCAGCCTTTGATCTTGTTATAACTATTACAATTAGTGTCATGAGGAGATAAAACATGGGTGGAGGTATGAGTGTGAGATCTGTTTCAAGTTCAACTTTTGAAAAAAGAATAAAAAGAAAAAAAATAACACTTGCATTTTATTCCTATGTCATTGGGAGATGTTCTGGGTTTTGTAAATACTACATCTTCTTATTACCTTCATATTTTCTTCCTCTATTGTGTCTTTAATAACACAATCATTCCCTTGTAAATATGTGTTTTCATTTCCTTCCATGTTTTATTTCAAAAAAATGTGCATTTCTTTTCTATGTTGGTATTTTAACCCTCCTATTCTCTCTCTTGGACATTATATTCCTATCGTCTCATAGCCATAGAAAACCCCCTTCAAAAGACCTCATGATTTTTGAGAACATTGGATAGGGAGTGGAAGCTAAGAGCTCTTACAAACTCTATGATTTTCACTTTTGGTTGGTGAAAGAGTGAACCTCCACTAATGAATTTTATCACCTTGAGAGGTGTGAGTTTTGAGTGTCCTCATTTTCCATTTCTAAATTTGAGCATTAATAAATGAATTAGTTTTGGAACATTTTTTCTGTAACAACTTGTGGTGGATTTTAAAATGGATGAGTGAAATAGTCTAAACCTCCCCTGATTAAAGAAAACAAAATTTTAATATTTGTTGGTGAGTGAAAATGATTTTGTCATGTTTTTATATTTGTTGCACATGAGGACATGCACAAAACTAAGTGTGGGGGAGTTGATGTTATTAATATTTTTATTACTTATTATATACTCCCTTTACTTATTTTATATGAAATGTGCATAATTTGTGTGAAATATTAATGTTTTAATACTAAGTATAATTTTTGAGCATTTTTTTAAAGTAGTCCAATTGATTCAGTTTACTATTTTATTTATAACTCTCACCCTGATGATCCCAATTGTTTGTTTCATGATTTTTAGGGTTTCCAATTCCAATTCCAATATTTCATTAGAAGTCAACTTTGGCAAATTCGTCCATTTAGAGGGTCATATGGACCACACAAGAAGGCCCAAGGAAACTGTGAAGAAAATGGACCATATATAAAGGATGAATTACTGGGCTCAATCCAGAAGTCCAAATACCTTAATTCTCCTCCCAAGTTCTGATATCATTTCAAGGAGTCCATGATAAAAATTTCAGAAACCAATAACAAATACAAAGGGCCCAACTGATTCATTGAAGTCCAACCCACAATTCTGGCCGGTAATTTAAAACAACACAATAATTTTGCCATTTCTCTTGATGTAGAATTTTATTAGATCTGAGATTTTGATGTACCAAATAGGGTATTTGGGTGGCCAACTTTTTGGAAGAAATTATTTTTATTTGAGGTCATATTCCTATTCAAAAACCCATTCACATTATGGACTTCAAAATAGTCTGTATTGAAATGGAAAGATCAGAATTATTTACTAAAACCACCATAACATTGGCTCAATATGCCCAATGTATTCAAAATTTTCACAGTAGACAGATGGCATTTTTATCTACAACTTTAAAGAAGGATATTTCTCATGATTCGGTTGTCTGGATGACTATATTGGCGAGCCAAGTAGAGGGGTATTTCTGGAATGTAAACAGTCCACCACCTTGGGCTATAAATACATCCTCTCCTCTCCTTTCAAAAGGGTTGGCACATCAGCACTTAATGAGGAGGTTTCGAATTACTATATCCTTTAAAATGTTCAGGGAGGATATTATTTGATCTTGTTTCAACAAGAGAGTCCTTTCCTCCACTTCTCTTTCATGTTTGTTTATGTTTGCTTTCAATTGTAATTGTGTAACTTTGTTTTTATTTCAATCAAATTTTAGTGCTTGTTTCTTCTTCAATACCTCTTATTCTTCTCCACCTTTTTAGTATAATATTAGTGGTCTTAAAATAGTTTGAATCATTTTAAATTACAGTCCCTTATTTTTCGTCGTCATTCATTCGAAATTCCATTTTTGATTCTCAAAATCTTTCGTGTGTTTGTTCGGCACACTACTCTTTTCTTATCCCTTTCTTTTTCTAATCTTTTTAAATTGTCACCATAAACATTAAACCCAGATTATAAACAATTCTAATAGAATAGTAAATCTACCATTGGGGGGAGATATAATTTGGGGATGTTAAGTGATTTAGAGTTTTTGCTCCATAAGTATTCTTTAAATAAATATTTTGTGTGTTAAACTTAATATGTCATGGATTAATGATATGTTTTGTTTAACAAGTGGTTTCCATGGATTATTAGAACCCTAAATACACTACCATAAATAAGTTTTGACTGAGATTAGATCCCTAAGTTATGTTAATCCTTGTATTAAAGTCTTAACACTTACGAATTCCAATCAACGTCAACTTATGACATGGGTGTTAATTTAATTCAATACAAAGAAAGGCTCAAGGATATCACAAGCTTAACTCCCCAATAATGAACTCACCCGAATATTTATATATTTGTTAAATCAAGCATCATCCATAAATAATTTCAATTTATCTCTACAAACAAACTCCACCAATTAAAATACAATCAACTAAAAACAAACGACTATTACAATTATCATCGCCGAGGATTCGACCCGAGTGATGCTATAAACATTAGAAGAGCACTGAATCCTTGACCGGCCGATAGGCAAAAATAGGCCATGCATTTCAAATCGCGCAGTTTCCGGGGATGGTGCTTTATGTAGTCATTAGTTTCTGGTTATTGTAAAAAACCCCCAAAAAATAATATTTAAAAATAAAATTGAAAAAAAAACAAAGAAAAGCTTATCTTCTCAAAAAAATCATAAACTGAAAAAAAAAATACAAAGAAAAAATCATCTTACTCTTTCTTCCAAAAACTATTTGAATGCCCTGTATCCTTCCAAACAATCCCTCGGATTTGTTTTACCCTAAAATTGAGCAAACACTTCGCCAAATTAGGAGGAACATAAGAGATAAACATCTCATTCAAGAACCAGTCCTCATCCAACCAGTTGAATTTGAAATGGCCAATCCTAGGGAACAAACCCTTATAGAAATCGCTGCCCCTGATATGAATTACCAACCTCTTGATATTAAATATCCAAACATAGAATCTAACTTCGAACTCAAATCGGTTTTGATTCATCTTCTCCCTCATTTTCATGGGCAAGTAGGAGAGGATCCACATCTCCGCCTTAAAGAGTTTCAAGTAGTGTGCTCTACGATGAAGCCTCAAGGGGTTTCTGAAGAACAAATCAAACTTGGAGAATTCCCCTTCTCCCTAGATGACACTGCTAAGTCATGGATCTACTACCTTTCTTCCTAGTTCCATAACCACATGGAATGACATGAAGCGACTCTTCTTAGAGAAATTTTTTCCTACTTCTCGTACTGCTTCTATCCGAAAGGAAATAAGTGGTATCTGTCAATTCCCAAGTGAATCACTCCATGAGTACTGGGAGAGGTTCAAAAATCTTGTTGCAACCTATCCACATCACCAAATCCCTGACCAACTCTTGATCCAATACTTCTATGAGGGGTTGTTGGCAATGGAGAGAACTATCATTGATGCCGCAAGTGGTGGTGCCCTTGTTGATAAAACTTCTGCAGCTGCAAGAGATCTCATAAGTAACATGGCTGCAAACACACAACAATTCCATACTCGAGCACATGCTCAAGTCAAACAAGCCCATGATAATCAATCAATTGAGCCGAACAAAATGACCGAGTGGATGAGTGAACTTACAGGTCTTGTGCGACAACTAGCTGTGGCTACCAAATCCCCAACCTCATCTTCTCCACAATAAATGTTTCCTGGACCTTTCAAAAACTATCGAATTTTCAACTCTCCAACTCATCCAACTGACACATGTCCACAACTTCATGAGGATCAATCTGATTCATCTGGACCAATGGAGCTCAATGCAGCATATGCTCAGCAGAACACCAATCCTCAACTATCAGGTCCGTTTGTTAGAAACTTAAACCAACCTCACTCTGAGCCATTCTCTTCTTCCTATAACCATGGCCATAGGTATGGTAATCTCATATCTCATCCTCCTCAATTCCCTCCTCAAAACCCAAACCAGTTTCAATGCAGTCAAGGTGTTGGTAACTTCCAACAACCTTATCCTTTTTTCCCTCAAACTCAAAGGATCAATCCTCCTATTCCTCCTCCTGGATTCCACTATCCTAGTGATCCCTCCTAATTTCCAAACCAATTCAATCGATTTCTCAAGAACCAAAATCAAGGAAATCCCAATTTGGGACAAGCCTCTTCTTCCATGCAACCATGGGAAAGTTCTATTGAAGATCGTGGATCCTTCACCCGTTCTAGTCTTAAGAACATTGAAACCCAAACCAGTCAACTTGCATCCCACCTTAGTCAGAAGCAACCATCCAATTCATCCCAACTATCAGCTCAACCATTACCCAACCCCAAGGGTAATTTAAGTGCAATTTAACTTAGATAGGGAAAGAAAATTTCTATGCGTCAAAATACGTCCTCCAACCCTCCTTTGAATATTAACCTAGAAAATGAAAAAAAAACTTGAAAAGGAACCTGAATCCATTCCCTCACCTCCTTCTATTCCACAGAGAAACCCAATTCCATTTCCTCGAGTTGTTTCTAAACCAAGGAAGTACTTTGAACCTGATCCTGAAATGCTCCACATGTTTAGATGTTTTGAAGTCAAAATTCCTCTCTTATATGACATAAAACAAATTCCTAAGTATGCCAAGTTTCTTAAATAATTTTTCACCCACAAGAGGCAACTTAGGACCTTAGAAAATGTTTCCACCCAGCAGTCTATTCCCATAAAGTGCAAGGATCTAGGGACCTTTACGGTTCCATGCCAAATTGGATGTTTGAACTTTGATGATGCACTCATAGACCTAGGATCCTCAATTAATGTCATGCCCAAATCTATCTTATCCAACCTTGGTCTAGGTCCCTTACATCCAATAGGTGTTTTCTATCAGTTAGCCAATCGAATCATAGCTAGTCCTATGGGAATAATTGAGGATGTCCTTGTCTGAGTCAATGATCTTATCTTCCCAGCTGATTTCTATGTCCTTGACATGGATGGTGAGACAAACTCTTCTCGATCTACCCTAATTCTACGAAGACCATTCATCATGACTACAAGGACCAAGATTGATGTCCATTCAGGCATCCTATCCATTGAATTCAGTAACCAACTGGTCAAGTTCAACATTTTCCAAGCCATGCGATACCCATCTGAGGATCACTCTGCATTCTCAATCCATGCTTCTGAGGACACTTCTAAGAGTCAATTGAACCCCATTCCATCATGTTCATCCTGTTCTGAAGAGATAAGATCTTGTGAAATCTGCACTAGTATTAACCATGTCATAAATGGTGAAGTTGATGTGGACATTTCATTCATAGTCTCCATCAATTTAGAGGATCTTGGAAACTCTCTTGAATCCCATCTCAACTCTGATCAAAACTGCTCCACCTTGGACAGTATTGGGAAAAATGAATCTGATGCAACTGAAGTCTCATCCTCCATTTCTATGTTTCCTAACCCAAAAATGAGTGATGAGACTAATCTAAAACCCCTTACTGAACACCGAATATGCATTCCACTTCCATGATCACTCATATCATGTCATTATCTATGCCACACTTACTGAAACTGAGGAGTCCAAACTTTTTCAAGTGTTAGAGGAAAACAAAAAAGCCTTAGGTTGGACCCTAGATGACATACTAGGAATCAACCCTTCTCTTTGCATGCATCACATCCATCTGGAGGAGCCATCCAAACCAATTAGACAACCACAAAGAAGACTCAATCCACTCATACTTGAGGTAGTTAGGGAAGAGATCACCAAGCTTCTTCAGGCTGGTATTATCTACCTAATTTCTGATAGTGAATGGGTTAGTCCAATTCAAGTTGTACCAAAGAAGGGTGGGATAACTGTTGTAACAAATGAACATGAGGAGGTAGTCACAACTCGAGTGAAGAACAAATGGAGTGTATGCATCGATTATCGAAAATTGAATGCTGAAACACGAAAAGATCACTACCCTCTTCTATTCCTTGATCAAATTCTAGAATGATTAGCTAGAAAGTCACGCTATTGCTTTCTTGATAGATACACTGGCTATTTTCAAATCCCAATCTCACCTCAGGACCAAGAAAACACTACTTTCACATGCCCCTTTGGAACATATGCATATAGAATAATGCCTTTTGGACTTTTCAATGCTTCTGCAACATTCCAGATGTGTATGATGAGTATCTTTTCTGAATTCATTGAACACTGCATGAAAGTCTTCATGGATGACTTCACCATTTATGGTGATTCATTTTAATCTTGTTTTAATTCACTCTCTCTTGTCCTCTGAAGGTGCGTCAAGTGCAACCTTGTGTTAAATTTTGAAAAATGTAACTTCATGGTTTCAAATGGGTTTTCTCTAGGGCACATAGTTTCAAAAGATGGTATTGAAGTCGATCCTACCAAAATTGAAGTGATCCAATCACTTCCTCCACCCACTTCTGTTCGAGACATCCGTTCATTTCTCGGTCATGCCGGTTTCTATCGTAGATTCATTCATAACATTAGTATGATTTTCCTCCCACTCACTCACCTACTCCAAAATGATGTCACATTCCATTTTGATGAGGCTTGGAAGAGGGCCTTCATTGAACTCAAAAATAGCTCTTACATCTGCCCCGATAATTCAACCCCCAGATTGGTCCTTACCCTTTGAATTGATGTGTGATGCTTCTGATAGAGATGTTGGGTCTGTTCTTGGTCAAATAAGAGAAAGAATACCTCATTTCATCTATTATGCCTCAAAAACATTTGATGAAACTCAATCTCACTACACTGTGACTAAAAAGGAACTTATAGCAGTGGTTTTTTCCATAGATAAATTCAGGTCCTATCTCTTAGGTTCCAAAATCATAATCTTCACAGACCATTCTGCTATAAAGTTCTTACTCATGAAAAGTGATTCCAAACTGAGGCTAATAAGATGGATCCTAATGCTCCAAGATTTTGACCTTGAAATAAAAGATAGACCAGGAAAAGAAAACCATGTGGTTGATTACTTGAGTAGAATTTCTAATTCTTCTCATTCCGAAATCATCGATCCCGAATTCCCCCATTGAGAACCTTTCATCTCTTACTCCAAAGTTACCATGGTATGCCCCAATTGTAAATTACTTGGTTTATGGTGTTTTTCCTAAAAAAAATTCAAAATAACAGAAAATGAAGTTGAAAAGTGATTGAAAATACTATTTTTGGGATGAAAATAAACTTTGGAAAACTGGGTCAGACATGGTAATTAGGAGATGTGTTGATGAATATGAACATTCCTATATCTTAGAATTCTGTCACTCAATGCCTGGTGGTGGCCACTTTGGACTAAAAAGGACCTCCCGAAAGGTTCTAGACTCTGGATTCTTCTGGACATCACTCTTCAAGGACTCGCATGAGTGCTGTCAATCATTTCCCACTTGCCAAAAGTTTGGCACAATTTCAAAGAGAAATGAAATTACACAGAAGCCTTTAATTTTCTTTCAGGTCTTTGATGTTTTGGGTATCAATTTCATGGGACCATTTCCTCCTTCCAAAGGATTATCATAAATCCTTCTTGCAGTTGATTACATTTCTAGGTGGGTCGAGGCTAAACCCACTATAAAGGATGATTCACATACTGTTAGTGAGTTCCTAAAGACACACATCTTACATAGATTTGGCACACCTTGAACCTTGATCAGTGACTTAGGAACCCATTTCTGTAATAGAACCATGGAATATATTTTGAAAAATAATGGGGTTATACATAAATATTCAACTTCATATCACCCCCAAAAAAATGGCATGGTTGAACTTTCTAATAGAGTAGTTAAAAGAGTTCTTGAGAGAATTGTAAAACCCACTAGAAAAGACTGGCCTGAAATACTTGGTGAAACACTTTGGGCTTATTGAACTGCCTATAAAACACCCATTGAGATATCTCCTTTTAGGATAGTTTATGGTAAAGCATGTCATCTACCATTTGAAATCCAACATAAGTCTTTTTGGGCTGTGAAAACCTGTAATTTTGATTGTGAAAAATCTGGTGAAGAATGACTGTTGCAATTGGCTGAACTGGAGGAGCTTCGACTTGATTCTTATGAGAATTCTAATCTCTACAAGGAAAAATCCAAGGCACTCCATGACAAACACATCCTAAGAAAGGTATTTCATGAAGGTGAAAAGGTAATGCTCTTCAATTATCGATTTCGTCTCCACCCAGGTAAGCTTAATTCTCATTGGGAAGGTCCTTTTGTTATTACTAATGTTTACCCATTTGGTGCAGTGCAAGTCCAATACCCCTCTTCCAAAAGGACATTCACGATTAATGGACATCGGTTAAAGCATCACCATGAGAGGACACACAATCCAGGATCATCATCGACTTCCACTAGATACCCAACTTCTCCAGTCAACCAACCACTAGCTGGAGATGGAAACCCGCCAAATCCAACCCAGGGGGCACCTCTTTCCCTTTAACTCTCTCTCAGTATCTATCTTCCTCCCTATACCTCTTTCTTCCTCTTCCTCTGTCTTTCATTTTTTACCACATTATTTTTCAAACCATTTATTTTTCTCTTTCTCTTTTGTTTGAGTGTTTCTTTATTAATAAAAACTAAAAAAACCTATAAAACTAAAAAAATAATAATAATTAAAAATAAAATATTACAAAAAAAATAAATAGTCATGCTTACTTACCATCAAGTTTTGAAATTTTTTCCAACCTTTTTGGGGAGTCAACAGGCTTATTTTCATCTAAAAAAAATTGTGTTTTCATCATGACATTGGATAAAGAATTTTGTGTCAAAACCAACAAATTTTTAATGTTCAATTTTGGATTTGGAATATGATTTTCCACAACCGTGAGAACCAAAATTAGATTTCATGCCAAGGATACCTATGGACATCTTTTCAAAATGTGTGTTTTCACCCCCATTTTTGAGTCATGAGTTTGTGGACCTTCAAGATGAATTTCCTACTTTAGTGTGCATTAATATGATAGAGGCATTTTATGAACCACATGAGAATCACAATAGCCAAATAGCCTCCCATTAACCACACATTAATCCTCCTTTTGAAAGCCCCTTAGAGCTTATGAAAACATTTTCTTTGATAGCCACATTACAAGCCCAATACCTTTTCCCACCCAATATCAACATGGATTTTCATTGCATATGTTTTTTTAATATAAGTGTGGGGGAATGGATTTCATTATTTGGGTACTCTTCTATTTATTTTCAACAAGTTATCATCTGCTTGAGGGCAAGCATCTATTTCAGTGTGGGGGAGAGGTTGTCATTCAGTGTGTTTTGGGAAATGTAATGTACTTTCATTTATGTAATTTTGTAAATGTTATTTACAAGTGTTAAAAAAATCAAAAAAAAAAGAAAAAAATTGGGTTGTGTCTTCGGTAGGTCAAAAATCACTATTTCTCAGTCATTGATCTTGTTATAACTATTACAATTAGTTTCGTGAGGAGATAAAACATGGGTTGGGAGATGAGTTTGAGATCTGTTTTAAGTTCAACTTTAGAAAAAAGAAAAAAAATAACACTTTCATTTTATTCCTATGTCATTGGGAGAAGTTTTGTGTTTTGTAAATATTCCATATTCTTATTACCTTCATATTTTCTTCCTCTATTGTGTCTTTCTGCACACAATCATTCCCTTGTAAATATGTTTTTTCATTTCCTTCCATGTTTTATTTCAAAAAAATGTGCATTGTTTTTCTATGTTGGAATTTTAACCCTCTTATTTTCTCCCTTGAACATTATATTCCTACCATCCCATAGCCACAGAAAAACCCCTTCAAAAGACCTCTTTATTTTTGAGCACTTTGGATAGGGAGTGGAAGCTGAGAGCTCTTACAAACTCAATGATTTTCACTTTTGGTTGGTGAAAGAGTGAACCTCCACAAATGAATTTTATCATCTTGAGAGGTGTGAGTTTTGAGTGTCCACATTTTCCATTTATAAATTTGAGCATGAAAAAATGAATTAGTTTTGTAACATTGTTTCTGTAACAACTTTTTGTGGATTTCGAAATGGATGAGTGAATTAGTCTAAACCTCCCCTGATTGAAGAAAACAAAATTCTAATATTTGTTGGTGAGTGAAAATGATTTTGTCATGTTTTTATATTTGTTTCACATGAGGACATGCACAGAACTAAGTGTGGGGGAGTTGATGTTATTAATATTTTCATGACTTATTATATAACCCCTTTACTTATTTTATATGAAATGTGCATAATTTGTGTGAAATATTAATGTTTTAATACTAAGTATAATTTTTGAGCATTTATTTGAAGTAGTATAATTGAGTCAGTTTACTATTTTAATTATAACTCTCACTCTGATGCTCTAAATTGTTTGGTTATTGATTTTTATGGTTCCCAATTCCAATTATGACATTTCATTAGAAGTAAAATTTGGAAAATTCGTCCATTTAGAGAGTCATATGGACCACAAAAGAAGGCCCAAGGAAACTGGGAAGAAACTGGACCATATATGAAGGTTGAATTACTGGGCTCAATCTAGATGTCCAAATAACTTAATTCTCCACCCAGGTTTGGTGGAAATTTCAAGGAGTCCATGATAAAAATTTGATAACCCAATAACAAATACAAGGGTCCCAACTGATGCATTGAAGTCCAGCCCACCATTCTGACCGGTAATTAAAAACAACAGACTAATATTACCATTTCTTCTGATGTAGACATCCATTCGAGCTGAGAATTTGAAGTGTGAAATAAGAGATTCGGGTGGCCAACCTTGTTGATGAAATGATTTTTATTTGAGGGTATATTCCTATTTAGAAGCCCATTCACATTATGGACTTCAAAAAAGTCTGTATTCAAATGGACAGATCAAAATTTTTTACTGAAACCGCCATAACATTGGCTCAATAAGTCCAATGGCCGCCAAATTTTCATAGTAGACAGAAGGAAGTTTTATATAAAACTGTGAAGAAGGAGATTTCTCAAGATTTGGCTGTCTGTATGTCCATATCGGTGAGCCAAGTGGAGGGGTATTTCTTGAATGTAAACAGTCCACCACCTTGGGCTATAAATACATTCCCTCCTCTCCTTTCAAAAGGGTTGGCACTTCAACACTTATAGAGGAGGTTTGGAATTACTAGATCCTTGACAAGGTTCTGGTAGGATATGATTTGATCTTGTTTTAACAAGAGAGACCTCTCCTCCACTTCTCTTTCATGTTTTTTTATGTTTTCTTTCAATTGCAATTGTGTAACTTTGTTTTCATTTCAATCAAATTTTAGTGCTTGTTTCTTCTTCAATACCTATTATTCTTCTCCAACTTATGTAGTATAATATTAATGGTCTTAAAATAGTTTGAATAATTTTAAATTACAGTCCCTTATTTTTCTTCCTCATTCAATCTAAATTCCATTTTTGATTCTCAAAATCTTTCGTGTGCGTGTTCAGCACACTACTCTTTTTGTGTCCCTTTCTTTTTCTAATATTTTTTAATCATCACCATAAACATTAAACCCAGATTATAAACAATCCTAATAGCTGAGTAAATCTACCATTTGGGTGAGTTATAATTTTGGTATGTTAAGTGATTAATATTTTTTGCTCGATTAGTATTCTTTAAAATAATATTGGGTATGTTAAACTTAATATGTCATGGATTAATGATATGTTTTGTTTTATAAGTGGTTTCCATGGATTATTGGAACCAAAAATACACTACCATAAATATTTTTTGACTGAGATTAGAACCCTAAGTTAAGTTAATCCTTGTATTAAATTCTTAAACTTAGGAATTCCAATCAACGTCAACTTATGACATGGGTGTTAATTTAATGCAATACAAAGCAAGGCTCAAGGATATCACATGATTAACTCCCCAATAATGAACTCACATCAATATTTATATATTTGTTAAATCAAGAATCAACCATCAATAATTTCAATTTAGCTATGAAAACAAACCCCACCAACCAAAATACAATCAACTAAAAACAAACGACTATTACAAAGTATCATCGCTGAGGATTCGACCTGAGTGCTGCTATACACATTAGCAGAGCACCGGAACCTTGACCGGTCAATAGGTGACAATCGGCTGTGATTTTCAATTAGAGTGAAGGATATTATGATTATAGATAATTAATTAACATGATACATGATTAAATTTTTTTACCTCAACCAACTCTTTAACACACCCATTAAGAGAAGGATGGAGTTTGTTGACAGTTCAAGTGGTGGAGACCTTGGAGGAAAGAATATCCAATTTACTATATGCCGAGAATATGGAAAGAATCACTCTAGGGAATTTCTCAATGGAGAATGCATATCTTTTATGTATGGTGAAGAAAGAAACATAGTAACTGATTTTTGAGGAAAATGAATAGTTTAGTTAACACATTATATGAGAATAATGGTTTCCTAAGTTTTCATCAATGGTTGAATGTTATAAATGTGTAAAGTATGTTAATGATACAAATCTATGTCTTGGGGGAAATTTCATGAAGAGTATTAGAAAGGTTGTACAATTAAAGGTTATTTTGTTGATGGTGAACAGAAAAAAATGAAATATGAAAGAAATGATATATTAAGGAATAAGTTGATGTATATTAGTTTATGGTTTAAGAATGAAGTATATTGACTGAAGATTTTATATATTGTAATTCAATCATTATGAAATATATAATAAATATTCTATTCAAATTATTCATTAATAATGTGTAATAATATTGTTAATGGTGTTAATGACAAAGATAATTAATTTAATGTAAATGTAATATTTTATAGAAAACACATGATTAAGATAAACGTAACCTGTAATATGTTCTTGATGTTGCTATAATGATGTTGGGATAAAGAGATGATTCATGTGAATAAATTAAATTGTATAGTATTTATTATGTTAGAACTAATAAATGATTTTTTGACAAAGTAGTTTATGTTATCACTGATGTATTTTAGAAGATTTTCGGATTTAAGGGATATATTAAATAATTTTTAGTTTTATTTATGGAATGAGGAATCATGTATTTATGCATTATGATTTTATGGAAATTTTGGTTATTACTATATTTTAGTAGAATATATGAATAAATTATTGACACATTTTGTATGTGATAATTAAGACCTAATTTATGATATTTAAGGGATTATGTTAAGTTGAAATTTAGATATCTTTATTATAAATTTCTTAATTTTTGAATGAAATTTAGGTTAACCATTTGTTTAATGGTTTAAGTTGAAAATTAGATGTCGATTTATAGATTAATGTATTATTTCACCATATAAATATTTATACAAATTTGATAACCTATGATAACCATATAGGTTTTTCTGATAACAATATATAGATGGAATGACTTATCATTATTTTATGGATCTTATGATCCATTAGTTCTTTAATCAGGAAAAAAACACCATCGCTTTTTGAAAAGTTAGATAAAGATGAAATTGATCAAAGCACAACCAAAGTATGATATTTTACTTTTCAAATTGAAGAAAATAAAGTAACTATATTTTATTATTTTCTATATAATGATAGTAAAAATTCCATCAACTCTAGTAAAAAGGACCTTGAGAAAACATTTGTCTTATTACTTTCATTTCTATTGAATCAATGTTATGTTAACACATCCCATGTTTTTGGATATTTTATTATTAAATTTATCCAAACCATGTTTTCTATCACTTTATATTAGTATTCAATTTTTATTTTTCCCTTTCATGTCCATATTTTAACTTCTCACCAATTTTTCTCCTTTTTGGGAACCTAGTTTTGTGATGACCTTTATAATTTGTTTTCCCTCTTTTCAAGAGGATGTTTTATTGGTCCTTTTTATGATGTAAGTTATCCATGTGGGAATTTTTCAAATTTAAAACCATTGATTTCTGAGATTAAGTTCAAATTAATAGGATGAAATTTATTTAATTAAGGTAGAATTTTATACCATGAGATTTTATAAAAAAATAAATAAAGTTAACTTAATTGATATTTCATGACACACAACAATGAGTTTTAAAGAACAACAAAAAACTATTAATATTGTTATTTAAACTCATAAATTATAATGTAGCCTTTAAATTTGGTGGTATTAATAGGAATAACTAAATTTTTAAAATTAAGTTCAAATTTTTTAGATAAATAAAATATATTTATAAATAAGTACTTAATTTTTAGTAAAGTATTTATATTTTTTGAAAATACCTTTTCACAAAAAACAAATTTTTATTGATTTTTGTGAACAAGTAATTAAATTTATTTTCAAAACATTTATAAAAATTATTTTGAAAAAATTAATTAATTTTTATAATAAAAAATCTAAAATTATATTAAAGTGAGTTTTTGTGAATTTTTTAAAAAATTATTTTTTTATTGAATAGTGAAAAATACATATTTTTATTGAACAATTGTCTTTTCATTTAAATAATTTAAAAAGTTCCATCTTGTTTATAAAAAATTAAAATTAAAATTAGTTCAATTATATATTAATTAATCTAATTTATATCATTTTAATCAATTTCATATTTTATTTTGAAATTAAAACTCTATATACTTATGGAAATTTTCTTTTTAGAAAACAGATTTTTCATCCCATATGCTGGATTAATTTTAAATTTAAATTTTACACTTTTGTGAATGGAATTTATAAAAATGGATTATATATTTTTAATAATACTGATTAATATTATATAATAAGTTCAACTTATTTTTTGGTCAAAATGAATAATAAAAACAATAAATATTACTTCTTTTAGTTATGGTTAAAATGGGTTTATCAAGGGTTAAACTAAATTGATAATGGTTAAAATAGTCTAAAAAATTTTCTAATTCCTTTTTTCTAGCCATATTTATTCCCTTGTTATAATATTCTTTATTTTTATGTGCTTATGGAAAACGTTTCCATGAAAGTAACCAATGTAATAATTTAAGTAAAGAAAAAATACAAAATGTCACCCACTTGGTTTTAAATTTCAATTATGTGTTCACATAGGGAAAAATAAATATTATAAAAATTTAATGTAGTTTATTTTTAATTTTTAGTGATTTTAATATTAATTTAAATGAGTAATAAATTCTAATGTAGTAATTCTTTAATTAATAGAAAAATAAAATAAATGATAGTAAAAATGTTAAAAGTAATACAAATTGAATGGATTATTATAATCCATGAATCTTGAAGATAAATATAACATTATATAGAACTTTTCAATCATACATTCAAATTACACCTCTGTCTTGATGTTTTTAAATTCAAATTAAATGAATAGGGTCAAAAGTGAAATTAATGATATTTTATAATAAATAATATTTTATTAAATGATTTAAAATTCCTAAAAATCATATTCTCTCACAAGTTATTCAAATATGTTTAAAGATATCAACCATAGTTTATTAATGTTCAAATGGTCCTTTTATAATAATTGCATTGACCATTAAATAGTAAAAAATTTGTTATTATGGTAAAGGGTGAAATGGGATTTTTCATGTTTCATGTGTTTATGTTAAAGTTAATTTCACACATAGATAGGATTTTTATTCTATAAATTTTTTATATATATTTAGAACCATTGGTTAAATATTATCTAATAAGGATCTGTTTATTTCTATTCTTATATGATAAATTACCACGATAAAATGGCTAGTTACCATAGTGAAAACCAAAATGGTAAAAGTAAATAGAATTAGAAGTTATGAAAAAACATGATTAAATCATGTTTTTTTGTGGTGGGGGTATGTATCGACCATATCATCCCTCCACTCCTTTAGTTATCAATTTTGTAGGAACTTGTGGTGAGAGCGAATTCCCATTATTGAATAGTTTTGGGTAATTATAAAAATGTCACTCCTCTCCCATTATAAAAGGATACCTCCTAACCTCACTTATTCATACCTCTTAATACCTTTCGATCAACAAAACCTAGTAAAAACCCATCCGCGACATCCTTATACATTTTATAGAGATTCTGTTCATCCCAAAATACCAAACATAGGGTCCTTAAAAAGATATCCAAAGGGGGTTGTTCTAAGAGAATGTAATTGTATTCACTAAACTCTTTATTTTTAATTATTCTATTTACAACTTCATTCATGATCTATTAAGTCCAATATAATAACACAAATATATATCATAAAGTGAAATTTTATTATATTATTGTTTCAAAACCTTTCTATTTGTTACCCATTAATTCAATATTTATTACATAAGAGTACATATAATGAAACCCAACAGATCGAGAATTCTAATGTCTTTAAAAATTAATTACATTACATAACAACATAAAATAATAAATACTTCATATTTATTGAAAACATCCTTAAAATTGTCATATTATTCTTTCATACTTAAAACTCTATGAGATAACCTAGGGCCATATATAAGAAAGGGGTGAGCTATAAATCCCAGTAGGGGAATAAACATGGAATAACATGAAAATAGTAATAAATGTTAAAAATATTCATATTAATAGAGAATAAAATGAGTAATAATCATACAAATGACTAATGAGGCATTATATAACATGATAACATAAAGGCAACATGGGATATGTGGTAACAACTTAAAACACTACACCATAAACATAGGTCAAGGCTAACATCCAATACATCATAATGGAAAAAGTACCCTGATGTATTAGGTTCGCTCCCTAATTCCTTTCATTATGTCTCATGATTATAAAACATTACCCAATGCATTTAAGCACTATATAATTCGGGTTCATTCGTCACTTTCATTTTATTCTCATGCATAAGTGTGCCACATAGATTATACAACATGAAATCATTTATCATAAAATTTTATTCTATGATAAAGGATTGTGTAATTAATATATGTAATTACCCAATAAAATAAGTATAATTCCTTAAATATGAACACCCATTATATAAAATGGGTATGGGTATTCACTACACAGGTTTTTTCATGGAAAATCCTGGTGAAATCTCAGCAGCATAATGGGGGAGTATGAATGTTCATGAGATGGATTTATAAGAGCTGAATGAGAATTTAATAATTTATAAATAAAATTAAAAGTAAAGGGGTATGTATAAACTTGTCCCAACATTATTAAATGAATATAAAAGACATAAGATAAAGAAGATACTTGAATAAATAAGAGAAGAAGATAATCTCTTACTAAATTTCAGCATGGTTACAAGTGTACATAAATGTTCTTGAGAGTGGTTAATGAGATTGAAAGGGATATATAATAATTTTTAAATAAAATGTATAGTAAGGGGGATATGTAATAATATAACTCAAAATTAGTAATTGGAGATAAAAGAAATAACATAAAAGAGGTTCTTGAATAAAAAGGATAGTGGAAGATCCCTTACCTCGAGATGGTGATTCCAATTGTTTGGGAGGAGCTTCCTGAGAAATTTTGGGAACCTTGGGAGGACTATAGAGAGGTGAGGGAGTATTAGGGACATTCTATAAGTTTTGTGTGTGAATATAAATGGGATATTGGGTGGGATTATATAAGAAATGAGTAGGGACTTCATTATTATTTCTCAAACATAGGTTTTGGACTCTAGATAATGAAGTTATAAAAAAAACCACCCCATGGTATTTGAATATGGTTTGGGAAAAGGGTATTTTTTCATTATTATATAAGTCTAATGGTAGAAATTATTAAAATATTATCCTTGGGGGTTTGTAAGAGAGTCATGTCCTTAAATAAATGTTTTTTAAAACATAAAATATATTAAAGGTTTTGAAAGATTTAAAAAGGATTTTTAAAATTAACAAAATAAACTTAAAATTACAATATTTTAAAATTTAAACTTATATTTGGTCGTGTATAACCATTATATAATTTATTACAACACTTTTTGAGTTTTATTATGTCATAATACACATCATATATTTATATCGTATTTAATTTTTACCCAAAATTCGACCGTCGTAGAAAATAATAAAAAATTTACCATTTAATAATTTTAGAATTTTGATTCAAAAAATAATATTAGTTTTATAAAAACAATTTTACAAAACTATGAATTTTATATTTAAAAATAGAATTGACGCTTATTGAGAAATTCTAGTTTTTTTACAATGAAAGTTTTCCATCCATTATTGAAATTGCATTTGTTATTGTGAATGTTATATTGTCAATTATATTTATGAATCATAATTTGATAATAATATTTTACTAAAATGTCATTTATTTTAGTAATCCATTAATTCATCATAAGTATATTCCTAATTTAAATTTCATATTACTTAAA
Organism: Viscum album; assembly: GCA_963277665.1. Lineage (NCBI taxonomy): Eukaryota > Viridiplantae > Streptophyta > Magnoliopsida > Santalales > Viscaceae > Viscum > Viscum album. The sequence continues at coordinate 450,173,909 of OY728143.1, read as the reverse complement.
CATGCAATTTTTTTTCATATAAAAATATAATTTTTATCAAACTGATTAATAGTCATTTATAAAGTAAAAATAATAAGGAATTAATATAATAATAATTTTAATTATAAGGAAATATAAATATTCATTAAATTAGGGTTACTTTATTTCTAGTCATTGTTAAATTATTTTTACCCTTAATTAACATATTTTCCTTTTATAGTGGTAAATAATATTTACTACAGTTACAATTCATATAATTCAAAAATTAAGTTGACTACATTAAATAATATTAATTATGTTGATTCAAAATATAGAATCTATTTTATCAAAATAAATTCGTAGAGTTGGAATAATTTAATTTTATATAAAACCTACAAGCATGATGGAAAGTGTTTTTCAAAAAAAATAAATTTTTGAAGGAAAATATCACTTCACTTTAACTATATAACTATTAGTAATATATATATTAATTTTAATTAATAAATATATATATATATATCTTATAATAATTTTATTTATGTAATTTCTAAACATGGGTTATTTTAATTAATTAAAATGGATGTACATTATGCATTTTAAAATAGTTTTGAGAAAAATGAGTTTTTAAAACTAAAAAAAGAATACTAAAATCTAGCATAAATATTATTTAAATATAATTAATTTAAATATATATAAATAAAAAATACCTATTATACCTTTAAATAAAATTAAAATAATATTGGGTCTTTTATATAACATAATTTATTAAAAGAAATGATAATTCTACACCAAAACATTATTTTTCACTATTCACTAAAAAATTTATTTTCCATAAAATACCAAATTTTAAACCTAAGATAATTTTGATATGATTATATATAAAATTTATTTATATTTATCAAATATACATTCTAAATTTTTTAAAAAATAATTGTAATTTTTTTATAAAATAAATAAAATTTTTTTTAAAGAAAATATATTTTGATGATTAAAAAGACATTACCAAAAATTGATTGATTATTTACTAATTATTTATCAATATATCATATATATATATATCATAAAGTATATAATCCTACTCATATCCACAAATTTAATTGAAAGGTTAATACAATCATATTTAAATAATCATTGTTTGTTTGGGTTCAGTGATGTGTATCACATATTCTATCGAACACATTTTTAACTTTTAAAAAAATTGGGATTTATATTATTTCATAACCAATATCTATATAATCATCAATAAAATAGAAAACAAAATAGTCAGTCATGTGTACGTTGGACTTCAACCTCACGAACCGATGTAATTCAGTTTTCATCAACACCACTCACGACTGGGTATAATGATAAATTATACATATTTATAAGATATTTATGACAAAATTATACTTATTTAATTATAATATCAAATATACCTTCTTAATTTAAATTCTGTGGGAACACGATAACGTCACTCGTGTGTACGAAAGTCTACAGCCTCACGAATCAATCTGATTTGTTCTTCAATTACGATTTACATAGAAAGTGAGAAAGATAGGTTTAATGAAAATATATGAAATATATGATATAAAAATGATTCTATAAGGATAATATATTATTTTCCTCTCTTAATTTCATCCTTCAAGAAAATTGAAACAGTGTGTATGCATCCGTACGGCATACAATCTCCATCAATGGTGTATTTCATTTTATATCTCAAACATTTGTGGACTAATATAAATACATATATACTGAATATATATATTAATGGTATTTATATAATAGTTAAAATTATGGATATTATTGAACCATGTTCAAAGGAAAAGTTCCAAATATATCAAATCAAAACGTACAAGAAAGACAAAGAAGTTATTACCTAAAACATGATTGTAACAATGAATTATTAATAAATAGGTAATAAAATGTCATTAGTAAATCATATATGGTTTTATTTATATAATTATTGTTCTTTATTATTAATATAATAAACCTATATTTATTATAAAATAGTTTTGAACGTGTACAAATGAAGTTGAGGCTTAAGGTGCGTGATTTATAGTCTCTCTTTTATTTCTGGGATACATATGTCATATTCACCACACGTTTCTTTTATGTGGTGTATATACTACCCTTTTGACATGTTATATAATTAATAAATTTATTTTAATGATATTTAATTTTTTTCTTTTAATTTTATTCTTTAATGGTTCATGCGATTCAAATGTTTCCAAATTGGTAAATGATTTTTGTTGTAATTTATTTTTTTGAGACGTACATTATATTATGGACATGTATTCTTTTATGCAGTGTATATACAGGCCCTTTAACATTTAATATCATGAATTTATTTATTTTCATGATATTTTTAATTTTCATATAATTTTAATCTTTCATGTGTCTTACAATTCAATGTTACCATATTGGTAAGGTTTTTGTGATACACTCTCAACGTTTATCAGGATTGATTATATTTATACTTCCTATGATGAAATATAATGTTCTATCTATCAAAATACTCATGAATTGTTTTATACACTATTTATGTATTTGAAATATATGTGTTCCTTTCATTTTTATATCTTTCTGTACTCAAGAGATCAAAAAATGTTTTTATGATAAATCGATTTTATTTCCTACTTCAGTCTAAAATCCTTTTTCTTCAGTATCCATGTTTTCTAAAAAATGTTTTAAGTAAATTTTTTACTACTATATAATTATATTTTAAACACATTTTACCATTTTTAAATTTTACAAAAAAATTAAATTAATCTTCATGTTGTTTTCTAAACAAGGTTCGTTTGGATTTAACTAAAAATGTGAAATGAATATTTGTTTTAATGTGTACGATATGAACGGAATTTCATGTCATCATTACCACTCAATGTTTTAAAGATTAATTTATATTATTTCAAGGATATTTTGAAATAAAATTACTTACACAATATTTTATGAATTTCTAGTTTTAAAAAATTTATATTCATTGAAATTTTATTATCCTCATGAAATATTACAAGTGATTTTACTTTAAAAATAATTTTCTATCTAAAATGAAATCTTTTGATATTACTTAATATTTACTGGGGATTTGATCCAGTGATACCATACTTACTATTTCTCTATATAGATTATTTATATGATTAATATAAGTTTATTAAACCCATTTCTTTTCCATGGGTTATGCTATGATGAAATTTTTACGAAACACATATTTTTCATGGGTTCTAATATGATAACTATGTTATGATTCCTATATCTTTTCTTGGGTTATAAAATGAGTATTTTTTACTATCTTATGGAGGAAAATGAGTGGATTATTATTTGGGTGGGACCTATATCTACCTCCAATGCATTGGGTAATTATTATTGTTATATGAGATCAAAGGTTACATGAGAGGTTATCCTAAGCCTGAAAGGGGTTACATGGGAGGTCAACCCAATCCCAAAATAAGGTAAATTGGAGTTTATCCCAAGATCATAGTATTTATACGAGTGTTTAGTCCAAGCCTAACATGTTAGGAATGTCTTAGTGTATATCTATGAAATAAGGTTTTATATGCTTATGTGTATGCTAAAAATCTATATCTTATGTCAATGTTTTGATCTCGGGGATAATTTATTTTGATTCCTTTAGGATTAATATCTTATGGGATATCTATATTTATTCCGTGACTCACTTTTATAATCTATGATAGGAAAGATATGGTTTTTTAAATGTTATCTTATGTTCTCAAACCCTCGTATTCATGTTATAATAATTTCACCATTGTTATCTCCCTTATTTACCCTTATTAATCATCTGAGCTCGACCTTTTATATGTTTTATTTCCCTAAGTTATAAGGGTATATCTAAGATGAATACTATGTGGGAATATATTTATGGAAAATATTTAATATCTTTCAAGAATTAATAAGATTGTATATCTAGATTACAAATACACTAAACCATTATGGTCCTCAGGCAATTTTTGGTGATTTTTATTGAATATTCATCTAAAAAGATATAATATTTATATATGTACATCTTGGGTAACTATATGTCCCATCAATACAAAAATTTAAAGAAGAAATTATTGGATTAAGCTCATAGTTCTTTATTCAGTGTTCATTTTGGAAGTATGTTGATGTCTAGAGATCTAAAAGAGTATTTTGGGGGCACCAAAATAAAATTTATATTATAGAGTATGTATCTCAATGCCTAATATATCAAAAAGTTAAGACTATGATATATAAATCTGAGTAGATTTTACAACCATTAAACATACTAAAATGGAAATTGGAAAACATCACCATGAATTTCATCATCAGACTCCACAAAATATTTAAAGGCCTAATGTTTTTTGGGTTATAGTTGATTAACTTATAAAGTCAGAAAATTTCATTAAAATTAGAAAATATTTATCTATTTATCTACTTTCTAGGAAATTAATTAATGAATTGGTAATGTTTCATGGAGTACTACATTTTGTTATATCTTATTAAGATCAGAGGTTTACCTCAATGATTTTTATAAGTATTCAATAAGCTTTGAATATGGAGTTGAAATTTTGAACTACATATCATACTTATTATATGGTTGGTAATGTTTAAGCATGTTCTATGTATTAAAAAGTTGGTTTGGATCAACACCTTTATTTGGTTGATTTTTCTTATATTAAAGCTTTCAATTAAGCATTCAGATGGCTCTTTATGAATACCTCTTTGGTAGGAAGTGAAGAACTCAAATATATTGGAAAAATGTTAGATAGAAAAAGATATTTAGACTAGTTCTAGTTTCGGAAATTGAATATAAGGTTTAATAAATTAATCTTCACATTAGGGTAAGTTAAAGTGAATAGAAAAGTTCTACTAACAATCATCGGTGGTATCTAGAGTTTGAAGTTGGTGATAATGTATTCCTATGAATATATCCCTGGAAAAGGTTATGATATTTAGAGAGAAGGTAAATATAAGACCTATATATATCTATCAGTTTGAAATCATTGATCATGTCTCGATAGATGCTTATCACTTGGTTTTTTCACTAAATATTCTTCAAGTACATGATGTGTTCCATGTATCTCTACTAAGTAAGTACATACCTGATCTGTTACATGTACTTAACATGGAGGTCTTTCCACTATAGAATGACCTCCCTTGTAAAGAAAAATGGTTGGAGATTCTATATTGAATAGATAATATAATCCATAGAAATTCTACTCACGTGGTCAATGTTTCTTAGTGAAAATATAAATTTGAGAAAGCTACATGGGAACCCAAGAATATGATGAGGTATAAGTATCATCATTTGTTTGTATTATAGTGATGGAATTTATTGTGTGACATTCTTATAATGGGGGGTAGTATTTAACATCTCAAAATTTCATTATATATTTATCTTCAAAAACTCTTTATTTCTTTGATAGCTAGCTTTAAACACAACACCAAGTTTAAAAAAACTCTGACGTACTATTGAAATATTATTATTAAATGTGATAATTATATCATAGAACATAGATTATAATTTATTAAGAAGACCAAATAAATAATGAAATAATATTTTTATATATATTTAGAAAATTAATTCATTAGATATTAATTTATTTTGAAATGAAAATAAAATCATTAGAAAGTAAAATATAGATGTTTTTATGAAAAACTATTTGTATGCGTATAATGTTTATTTATGTTAATAAATTAAATTAATCACTGTTTATAATTTATATTAATGAAATTTATATAAAATATATTCAATCAAATATTTTTACATTAATCTAGTTTTTTTACTAACAAAGGAGTTAGAATAAATTCAATTTTATGCTTTAAAATTCATTTTTTTTAATGGACTTCATTGTGTTTTGTGCACTTTTTTTAAAATAAATTTATACCACTTGTAGAAAATGAATGTCAAAAAAATTACATTTTTTTAATAATCATTTCAAAAAAAATTAAGGAATTTAATTTCATTTTTGGTCATTATAAATTGTAACTAAGGTAAATATTCATTACAACAATAAGGTTAAAATATTTAATATGGGGATAAACTAAATAGATAAGGGTTAAAATTACTTAAAAACATGACTAAATATTATTGGTTAAGAGTATTTATTACCAGATTTATCTTATATTCTAATTTTTATTTCTTTGGTGTCTCTTTAACTTGAATATGACTTCAATATATTTGATTTTTTTATGTATTTACAATAGTGATACTCCCCTCACTTATAAAAGGCTTCCACTTATCCTCTCTTCTACACAACAAAAGAACAATTTATCCTGAAAAATATATAAAAAAATACTCTCCAAAAAAACCTTATATATTAATTTGAGGTTCTATAATTCTCAAAATACCCATCCAATAATCCTAAAGGTTCTTTTCAAAGGAGGATACCTGTAGAAGATGTATATGTTTTTACAGATATTTGTCATGTTTCTTTCTTCATAAAAATCATAAAAATGTTTTATAACCTTATTAAAATTTTTGTATAACTGTATTTACTATAATGAGATGTTTTAAGTTAATTTTATACCCATTTTATTTCTCTTTATCATCCATTGTAAAATGATATTTTTGCTCATGCATACGTGTAGACAACCACCTCCATGAAGTGATGTGATTTGTTTTTTATTCTTCTTTACATGGATAGTCATAAGGATATATTTAACGGATATATATTCTATTTATGTTATAATTTTTATTCAATAAATTTGAATCATTTTTTACCTTTCTTTTATTCCATCCATTAAAAAGTGTGGTCATCACTCATGTGTACGCAAGGAGTGTCGTCTCTAAGAAGTGATGTAGTTCATTTTTCATCACTTATTTATATAAATGGTGATAAATGTGTTTATAAGGAATAAATATGATACTTATGACATTATTAATATCTTATATATTATTAAAACATTATAGGTTCAATTATCAGGACCATTGAACCGAAAAAGGCAAAGAAAATGAACTCGTTTTCACCCAAAATGTTCATTTTAATGTAAAATTATTAATAAAAGGATAATAGGAAACAATAAAGTAATGATATATAATAAGTTATGAATGAATATTTTTTTAAAATATATCTATAATAAATATATATTTATTATATAGGAGTTTTTAACACATATGAATCAATATTATATTTTAGAGGTGGATTTATGTTACAATCTCATTTTTTTCGAGATTTTCTATGATAAATTTCGAGTGAGGAAAATTATATAGATATTATTCTTCAAACAACATCTATTTTACTCATCTTTGGTTTTTATTTTATTTTTTATTTATTACTAAAATTTTATAACTTTTTTACTTAAAAATATCATGAAAATAGTTTTAAAAAAAACCGACCTTATTTTATCATTGGTCAGTGAATTTTTCTTCCATATACATATTCTTTAAAAAAATTAAATGTTTTTCTCTATGATAAAATTGATATTTAATGAAATTTATAAATATATTTGGATGTTTTTCAATTTTTTAAAAATAATCCTCTACTAATTTTCTCAATGAGGTAATTTTTATTTTTTTTACCAAAACTGTGAATGGAATATTTATTGTACTATTTATCAAATGAATGTCATTTCCCACTATCATAAATATTTTTTTTATTTGAATATTACTTTACATGTTTCCAGGGATATTTTTAAATAAAATTTTCTTCTAAATATTATTTTATTTTTTATTTTATAATAATACAAAAAAATGATAGATTTATGTTTTTTTAATGTTTAAATGATATTTTAAAGGAATTTTTCTTCCATGTCCACATACATTAAGGATTATTCTGATTCACTATAGATTTGGTCTTATGGTAATATACACTTAATTTCCCTGTATGGATTTTGATTAGGATAATTTGAGGATGATTCTATGAAACTTATTTCTTTCACATGGGTTTTTAAGTTATAATGAAATCATAATGAAATCCATTTATTTCCCAAAGGTTATATTATGTTGAAATGATGAAATATTTATGAAAACTATTTCCATTCCATGAGTAATGAAATAATTTAATAATAAATGTTTTTATGATCTTATGTTATGCATATGTATTTTTTTCATTATTTGATGGGTGGGTCTTACATTATAGACCCCCTAAATGCATTGGGTATAGAATAATATCTCATGAGGTAATATGGATTGGAATAGGGAGTGAAGTAAATTTAATAAGGGACTCTGTCCATTATGATAGTTTGTAGAGCAAACCTTGACTAATGAAATAATGCAATGGGGAGTAAACCCAATCCTCTATGATAGTATTAATAGTGATACTTAATTAAATAAATGATTTTTTATGCTTCTGCATATGACACGGACTTATGTCTTAAACTTAGGATATGTTCTCATGGATCATAATTAATTATTAGTGATTTTGTAATATTTTGAATTTTGTCTTTTGTTATGAAATATCCTTATTCCATGATTCATGATTAATAATCCTTTAATAATTGGGTATGAGTTTTGTAATTTATGATAATGTTATCATACCCTTGATCGTATCATATGATCACTTGTGATCATTGACTGATATCTCTTATTTTTACCCTTACTATGCATATGATCTCACCATTTCTTATGTTTCATTTCTATAGGTTATGAAGAATGGATTAATGTAGGGTATGTCTAAGAAGTGTACTATGTGATAAATATTTTGATGATGTTAATGATCATTCATGAAAGAAAATGATTATGTTTTTAGTTGCCAAATACACTAAAAATTTAAGGTTATTAGGTATGTATTGATATGATAAGTATTGAATATTCTTCTATAATGATGAAATATTTATGTATGTGATGCTTGGGTCACCTCATCCCATGAATTCTTCATCACTACCTCTCTCACAGGATTCAACAAAAGAAATGGGGATGGGTGTGGCTACATCAAACCCATTACTTGAAGATGTTACACCTTCTATTGTTGAAGAAAGAGTTTCTCAATATAATGATGAGATACAAGAGTAAATATTACCGAACACTAAATTAATCATGGGAATTATTTAAAATGAGTATAAACTCTAAGAAAGTACTCATATTTCTCCATTAAAAATCACCCACAACATGGAGAATATGCTCTAGTGATGAGAGTAGAATCTAGTCATCTGGACAATTAAGGATATTGAAAATTGGACTATCTAGACATGATCAATGAATACCAAAATTTACCTGCATTAAGGTGGAACCTAGAGATATATATGATTAGTTACACTGGGTCAAACCATACTGGTATCAACAATAAATACAGGCGATCTGACAATGTTAGCCTATAAAAATTGCCTTCTCTCACGTTTCTAGACAACAAACTATCCAACCAGGACAAGTTTACTTCATAAAATCTTGGGAAACTCAAATTGAGTCAATAGAAGTGTGACTTTCACCAGTACAACCAGAAAAATATCCAGACCCGGAATGGGTGGATGAAAAACCTCATCTACCCAATTTCAAAAATGCAACTTTCTAGACTATCAATGGAACTAGGGAACTAAATATGAATCCAATTCACTTCTTATGTTGATGTGGTCCCATTATGGTAACCCTCAATAAGAAATAGGTATCTAAGCTCAGATGCTTCATGTAGAATCTAAACATACTAGTGATTTTTTGGTATACTGATATTCTGACATGATTAGTTATGGGATAGAAAGACCTCTATTAGTAAATTATCTTATATTTTATCTCAATATTGAAAAAGAAAACAATTACCAGAATCTAAAATTATAAAAAAATTTATAATGATAATTTCTCATACATTATTTCCATTTGGAAGGGTTTGACCCACTCCATTCAATTTGAAACTCACCCGCGAACAGTTTCTCACAATCTATATAGAAAATTCTCATGATGAGTTGAAAATTATTATAATTCATATAAAATAATAAGATGGGTTCAATGAGGTCACTGTAGTTTCATAGAGGTTGTAAGATTCCATTCAGTTAAACAATTCCATGTGATAGCCAATAGTAAAAAATCAAGGTAATATGATAGGAAATGTAAAAAAAGTAACTATTATTCTTAATCCATTTTTAATACATGCTCTTACACCCAAACCAATGAAATATCACGCAATAACTACTACTAAAAGGTAATTTCTACAACATCAATCTTGATAGGGGGATAAGAAAAAACATAGGTGAACACCTTATGATGATCATAAGAATAAAGTATACTCTTTCTAAAATAACAAGGTTCCTGGTTACTTCATTTTATATATAGAGAATAATTTATTACATTTCTTCAATCCCAAGAATCCCAATAAAGTTAGGATCAGTGAGAAATTTAATTATTATCCCTTCAACTAAATATTGGGTTATACCATCCAATAATAATTCCTTTTTAAATACATCCTCTAAAAGTTGGTAGATCATGGGATAATCATGTTAGGAAATCTACAGGAACAATAGAATTTTGTTTCTACCATCCTTCCAAAATATATAGGATAATGATAGGAAGGTCCAAACTATGGTGCATAGAAGATTGAATAGATGAACTAAAATATAGTCAGTTAAAGACATGATATCCTTTGGGCATATCTGAATTAACTAGTTGTGACCTCAAATTCCTCTGTGATGATTGATTCCACTTCTTCGGTGCTACATTCTTATAAGAGATTGTATTATAATAACAAACACAATTCATGTAACAATTGTGAGCCACAAGAAGAGGAACACATGTAGTGGAATATTCTTTTTTAGACCCTCTCTAACATTATTCCACCAACAATAAGAGTATGGGCATTTCTGCATGTAAAGGTCCAACGAGCATTGATCTATAAAACAGAATAATTATGGGTGATTAATATTTATAAAACTATATCAATGTAATCCACTTGTAAAATATCTTATCCAATGAGGAAGAAACATATGACCCTGAGTTCTCCACCCAGAATTGAGGAGATAGAGTAAGAGGTTTTTGAGTAAAATGTATTTGAGGAAGACAAGGTCAATCCAAACAATGGAATTCAGGTCATATCCTCAATAAAACCATATATACTACTGAGACCCATAGATAGGCACTCCATCTGTCTCATCTAGATCCCCAATATAATTTTGATTCATCTATATCTTGTTCATTTCAAATTATATTGGAGGAATGATTGTAAAATCAGTATGATTATATTCAATGATCAAAATTTTGGAAGGTCAACTCATCCCAACCCATAGTTTATGAAGTTTACCACATGTTTCGATAAAGGAATATAGACACCATTGAAGACAGATCTATCTCCAAAGGCCTATATTAAGGATAACCCTTATGCATGTAAGAGTATGACTCTATCTTAAAAGTATTAAAAATTTAAATAGTTAGTTTTTTTCTAGATATGATTTAAATTCTCCATTACCTCCCAATTTGATGATGCTTTGGGAATCACTTATTGAGTCTCTTCAAATACCTCAATAATTCAAGATAACTTCATTATTAAGGAAGTTTATCATTTTGAAACTGACTCTACAAAATTTTATGTGGACATATTCTTCACATAAAAAGACAATGAGACCACAAAATGGAGGAATATTAGGCCCTCGTACATATCTATAATGTTTTATGATATTTAATTATATCAATATCTTTTTGAAAATTACACTAAAATCAAACACATCTTGGTCTAAACGCTCCATCAATTAGGACATAAAAAATCTGATTTCCCTCTCTACCTTAAAAAATCTAGTGTATAAAAAAAATTCGAAAATGACTCTTGGTCAAACAAAACTTAGATCCCAGTTCAGGGACCTTGTCTCTGATTTTAATTTCATGGTTATCAATCATAATATGAATTTAAATTTCATATTTGAAATACCATGGCTTCATTCTCATACAGTAGTACCTTGGTCATAACCCCAATGTCTCAAATATTACTTTAATGGGAAATTCGGTGTGCTTCATGGTGATAGTGACCCTTTTAATTCCTAGGAATATCAATGTATAGAAGTGTGATTTTCTTAGAGAGGGGAAATAATTCCCATGATAGGTGATTTGATCTAAATCACATCCCCCAGTGATCTAAAAATGGACCTTATCAACTAATTCCAAGAACCTAGTGAAGATTATGTTTTCCAATTAATTGGATTGTGGTAGACAATCAAGATTTGGAGAGACGATGGGTTATACATACCCCATTACAAGGGTGAATGATTTGACCACATTTATTCCATACGATGTTAATGCTAAAGTTCCTCTAGAATGTGTACCTCTTTCAAATAAAATAAATTACAATCCATATAGATAGATAAATCTCATTCCTCATTGTCTCTATAAGAAGGATGTACTTACTAATATTCAGTTGTAGTTAACACAACCATGTATATATAAATCCTATAGAAATAAGGAAATCAGGGTGATTTGGAATATTCTCCACTACCCTCATGATATCAATCCCATCAACTGAGTCCAGTTGGACAAGAAAATGATATGATTCAAAAAAATGATGGTGATGCTCTAGATGAAGATAATATTTCATTATATTTAATATATAAGGAGGCCCAAACATTGTTTTATAGATTAGAAAATACCCCCATGTCATCAATAGAAGATAAAAACCCCCTTGTTTCATATCCTAGATCTCAAGATGTCAGAATCTCTTCTACCACTCAATATATTAGATAAGGAGAGAATAACCATAATTATTCTAATGATAATTCCCATGAATTTTAACCTTTGGAGTCTAGAAAATTCTTATAATTATTCATGGATGATAAAAAAATCCCCTTAAATAATAATCTAATTCCAAAAACGTCACTTCGTCTTCCACTCCCATTGAAATTGAGGAATAGGAAGAAGATGAAGAAGATCTTTGAGATTAACCTCCAGTGATTGAGGAAGGTATCTATACCACCATTGACGAACTTCAAAAAGTGAATCTATGAGAAGATAAATTCTTTATGACTATGTTAACAAGTGAATCAGTATTTCCCAAAGAATAATATCTATGACCCTAGAATTCCCTAAGATGGGAGGAATGACTTAGTGCGTCAAAATTTTATTTTACAACAATGAATATTGTTCCCAAATTTTTAGGAATGTGTAAAAACTTTTGATGGAAATGAGAAGTTATTAAAAAATCATATGTAGAGAGACAACATAGATTTTTAACGTGGTTTATCACTAAGGGCTAATCCAAGGAGCATAAACTGAAAATAATTTGGTTATACCTAAATCCACTAATCGTTGCTAGTTATTGTGGAATATAGAATTTAAGAGTCATTAACACGATTCCACTTCCATTAAAATATTTTAGGGATAGAACACTACCTATCTGGAAACAATTTCATTGACTCCCCTACCTGGCAGCTTTTAGTGAAGTCTTACTCAGCTTAACAACTTAAAGGTTTCTTAAGTAGACTGGAATTTATGTATTTTTCACGGACTAGCATGAGACTCTGTGTTCATTGTAATCCTGAGTTGATTAACTTTAAATCACCATTCACTGGATCCAGGGGTTCAAAACTACATTTCGTGAAGCTTCTTGCCTTCATGAAACCCCCTTTATTATTCAATCAAAAACCATCCTTCATGAAACCACACACTTTCGCGAAGTCCCCAACCTTTATGAAGATCATATAATTCTTGGAACAAACTTCCTTCCTAAAACATTAATTCTTCTTGAAACTCTTAGTATTCATGAAACTACCATAACTTAAAAGAATTAGTTTTTGTTAAGACTATACCAGGGTTTTTGCAATGCTAAATACTGAATAGAATTCTATATTAAAAAAGCTCTCACCATCTGTTAAATCAGAGTGATTAAGCCTTTTCTCCAATTATCTTCATGACAAATGAAGTGTGTGTGGTCGTCTGTTTGTAGTCTCAGTCCTTCAAGAAGCTTTGAAGCTACCAACATCCATTTAAAAAACCTATTCTATCCTGTTCATGAATATCTATTTAAATTATACCAATTCATGAACCTTCTCGTAGTTGCATATATTCATTGTCATGTCATCGAGCATTCATGGAGCTTATCTTAGTTACGCGAATATTGTCCTTCTATCAGGCATTTTTTATTCTTGTTCTTGATGCTCCATATATTTACAATTCTCAACCTTCAGGAAACCTAGTCCTTTTGAAACACATTCCTTTCCCACATTTGATAATATTTAATTCTATAAAATAACATTTCTTGAATATTGATCCTTACTCAAGAATTAGAGACTAAAAAATGGGTAAACATTTGGAAATGATGCCACCTTAAACATTGTATTCATCTTCTATTGTAATATTAATTTCCTTGAAAACTCCCTGATCAACCCTAGTGTGTATTGACAAAAAAACATGTTCAATAACATCTATGAAATGATTTGTTTCCAAAAATCCCCCCTAGGTTTGTTATAAATTTGAATAAATATTAAATAAATAACCAGTAATTGTCAATAACCTAATAAGCCTGAAATATCTCATTCATCACTCTAAGTATACATGAGGAAAGCTCAGTGTAGAAAAAAAGAGTGGAAAATAGAATTTCTTGCTGCCAAAGACTACCGACAAATTCTGAAAACTTACATATAAATAATTTAATTTCACTTTCCACATATCTCCCACTTTTTCAATAGAACCAAAAACTGGTATTTTTACTTGTCGTGGTAAAACAAACTCCCCTTGGATAATATCTCACTCATAGTCCAATATAAAATCCAAAAATAGATTAAAATAATTAACATAAATAGGGAGAGGGGAAAACTGTAACCTCTTCATGGAGTTGGAGGTTGTTGAATACATAGGTTTAACTGAAGATTCTTGAACACAAGTTCTTCCAACATCTTAGATAGAATGTCATCCAATTGATCATCAACTCCAACAAGATCCATTTTCATCACACCTTGTTCATATTTTTATTTGATGAATTGATATTTGATCTGAATTTGTTTGGTACGATATTGTTGAACAAGATTATTTCTAAGATCAATCGTGATCTTAATGTCATGGTGAATCACCATCAGTTTTTTCACCTCATCACCAATATCATTTAGTTTTTTCTTCATATACAATATACTAGTGCATGAATTTGTATCATATATATACTCTTCTTCATTCGTACTAAGATAATTTCCTTCTTGTTTCTTTCTCAAGTATCCCATACATTTTCTACCAATGAAGAATGCCCCATTAATTATGGAATTTCTATCCACCACATCTTCAGCCTAGTCATCATAAGAATATGTTGATAATTCATTATTTATTTATGATGTAAAGAATAATAAAAAATTTATAGTAACTTAAATATGCCTCATAATTCTTTTAAATTCTCCAAAATTCTCTTCCTTTATATTACATTGAAGTTGAGCTAAAAATAATGTTTCAAATATGATATATGTTCATGTTTTAGTAAAGTATAATAATATTCTTATTATTTTCTTATACAAGGTTGGATACACAGATGTCCAATCCTCGTGCTTTCTATGTTATGTCCCAACCGAAATTAGAGTCAACAATGGTTTGGAGTCATGCCAGTTGAATTTATGTACTAGCTCTCTTGAATATTTTTTCTGACATATGAAAGTATAATACTTCTTCTGAACCACCTGAAACCCTAAAAACTAGGTGAGTTCACCAATAATAGATATTTCAAATTCAAATTTCATGTGATTATGAAATTCTTCCCCTGATCCCTATTTTCTTCCAAAAAAAATAATATCATCCACCTACACAAGCACCATAAATTGATATTTCTTAGAGATGTCCATATAAAGATTATGTGATACATATCATCTTTAAAATCCATGCTTATTCATACAAGAATCCTATCAAAAATGCCATGCTCGTGGTTCCTACATCAGACTATAGAGAGCCTTCTTCAATCTACAAACCTTAGTCCCATCATTTCAAATACTAAATCACATTTTTTTTAATTTAGACTTCTTATTAAAGAAATAAATTTAATAATTTCATTTTTACATTAATTTGATAACTTTTTACCCTATCAGAATTTACATAAAAAGGAAAATCTAGATTGACTCCAGTATAGCTACTAGAGAAAACATTTATTCAACATCAATGCCTTTAATTTGGGAATGCCCTTTAAAAACCAAGTGTCCCTTGTTTATGATCAATTTTTCATGCTCATCAATTCTTTTAAAACCCCACTTTGTTCTAATCATGTTGTTATTTTCATGTATTTAGAAAAGATCCCATGTCCGGATATTCACAATTTGATCTAGTTCTTCATTCATGGTATTAACCCATGATTCATACTTCATTGCTTCATCAAATGATGTTGTTTATATAATGGATAAGAAGGAAGAACACAATTCATTTCTCATTATCCTTTTCTTTGTAGGTTTGGTCCAATTCCCAATGATATTGGATTCATCAATTTATACTCTTATATCTCTCTTTTAAAGTTCTGATGAAGTTTCATCAACAATGGTTTCCTCTTCTGATTATTCTTCTGAATCATCATCATTTTGTAATCCATATATGTTTTTAGGCCTTCCTAACATCATAGTTTTACAAAATCATTCTAAGACAGTTATTGTAACATTTGTAGGATTTACTCTTAATTGAATATCCAAGGAATATTACCTCATCTACTGCATCACCATACATAAATTGATTTCCTTATTTATTTTAGATGAAACATTTACTTCCAAAAACACAAATATAACTCATAGTGGGATTCCTTCTAAATCATATCACATATGGTGTCTTGGTTTCTCACATAAAAATACTTGTACTGTTTTGAGTGTATACTGCTACATGAATTGAATATTTTCTGTAATGATGAGAAACAGAACTCTGAATTAGCATAGTTCTAGCCATATTGTTCACCTGTTAGTGTTTTCATTCCAAAACCCCATTTTTTGTTAAGGGGTTCTCACTGTAGACACCTCATGATTTATCACATGTATTTCAATATAATATTAAAATTAAATGGATATGTATTATCCTCCATTTTTATTATAGATTCTTGATTATATGTCTAGTTTCATTCTCAGATCTTCGATGATAACTCTTCATGAAATAAAGAATTTTTATATTACTCTACATAGAAATTAATAAATCAATTATAATATAATCATCAATAAAAATAATTAAGTACCTATATCTATTTGTGTCATCCACATTCATTAGAACACTTACGTCTATGTGGATAAGATCAAGAAAATTTGATGCCCACTTTTTCTCTGGACTATATGAACTCCCAACCATCATTCCTCACATTAATGAATCAAACAAATTTTATGGATCATGATTCATATTGGGAAAGTTGAAAAAAATATTAATCTTAGATATATGTTCCATGATCTATTAATTAATTTCATACAACCTATGGAGCCACAAGTTATTTTCATTTTTAAATGTTAAGTAACAAGTGTCTATGTATTCTCAACCCGATATAAATTTCCATTTGTTCTGTATCCTTTCATGAGACAATTACTTTTGTTTACTATGATAGTACACCCCTTCTGATTAAATAACACTATCAGTTTTTAGACATATATTTGATTCACACTCATTATTATGTGATGAAAACTATCAATATAGGGAACTTCAATTTTCCTCATCTCATCATTTTCTAGTTCTATATTTCCATGTCCTTTGATTTTTAAATCACTTTCATTACTAAATATCATTGTTCAATCAATCCTTTTCATAACATTCTTTAAAAAATCTACATTTCATGTCATGTGGGATGAGAATTGGCTATCAAGAATATAGGTGCTACTATTCTATGTTGTTTTGAGAGATACTTTTGTAGGGTTGCATGAGATAATTGATTGGGTGGAGTCTAAATATGGAATTTTCAATATATTTTCAATATGCATGGGTTAACCATACTAATGTTGTTCTTCCATAAGATAATTCCGACTTCCAAGAGTAAATCCTCTTGATTGGTGTGTATATAATTGTCTTTTAGTTATGTAAGTATTGTTCTCACCTTTCCTTTACCTACAATGAATAGTTTTGTGGTCATAGTTAGAATACTGAAAACAATATCTATAGAAATGATTTCTTCTATTTGAAGAAGGATATATTCTCATTATCCTTTTTTGACCTCTAAATAGTTCACCATTCATATATATTCTTTCCTCTTCACAGTATGATATGGTATGGCCCAAAAAACCACAACATCGACATTCCATAAGTGGAAATGTATTCTCATTCCCATTCCTCCTCATGCACCCTTCTTTTGTTATAGTATTTGAATAAAGATCCTCTATATATACATGAGGATAAATTTAATCTATATTTTTTTTAATTTTAAAATTTATTTTCTAACTGATTTTATTCATTTATTTGGAACTTTTTATTTACTCCATTTACTTATTTTCAATGAGAAGTTCATAATTAGTGTGAAATAATCATGTTTTTAAAATTTAATATAATTTTTAGCATCATTTTTATTAATATAGATTCATGTCAATTTAATTTTTTTATTATAAATCTCACCATATTTATCAAAATTCTGTAATTATTATTCTTTAGGGTCCATAATTCAGTTTTCTTCATATCCTTAAACTGGAGCTTGTGCCAATTTGGTCAATTGAATGGTTATATGGTCTATACAATAAGTCATAAAGAATATTTCAAAGAAAATGGACTAGGAATGATAATTGAATTTATGGGATCAATCCAAAAAACCAAATTTTATGAAACTCCAAAATATATTCTTGAATTTTCAAAATAATCATGGATAAAAATTTTATGTCCTAACTGAACCAAAAAGTGGGCCCAACTGATGCTTTGATGTCCAGACCACCATTATGTTTGGGAATTAAAAACATCCCACCATTACTAACTTTCCTCACCATAAATTAATCTAATTGAGTTGATATTTTGTGCTATGGAAGCAAATACATATAAAGATAACTTTTTAGAAGAAATGTCTTAGATTTGAGGGAATATTTCTAGTCTAAAATTCATTCACATTTAGTCCAAGTAAAAACTCGATAAAAATGGACAGAATAACATTATTTAGTAAAATAGCAAACAAATTTCGTTTTAAAGGTCCAATGGATTCCAAATTTTTAGGTTTTAAATTCCACATCAAAATATAAAACTTTTATGAATATGATAAGTCGATATTCAGCTGTCTGGATGGCGAAACTGGTGATCCAACTTGACGAGAAGATTTTGAATGCAAACATTCCACCACCATGAGATATAAATACATCCCCCTATTCTCCTTGAAAGGGATTAGAATTTCATAGAACATGAGTTTATATTGGAAAGAGAAAGTATCTTCCAAAATAATGGTATGATCTTCCAAACTCATGTTTCTACTTGATATACCTTTCTTCCATGATCTCTTTTGATTTACTTTAGTGTTATTCTTCATTTTTAATCTTGTAACTATTTGTATTATAATTTTGTTTTAATGAATTTTTATTATTTATTATATATTATAATCATCCACACTATGTTGAGTAATATATATGTTATTAAAATTGTTTAAATAAAGTTTAAAATCATTCCCTTTTTTCTCTTTCTCATTTAATTAAAATTCCCTGTTTAATTCTCTTCACTGTTTGTGTCTGTGTTCGTCTCACTACTATTATATTGTCCCATTATTTTTATTAACTTTTTAACTCATAACCATAAATATTACAACCATATTATTAAATAGCCCAAATGGATGAGTAAATCTATCATTGGTTGAATCATAATTTTGGGATGTTATATGATTGAGAGATTTTGCTCGATGTATATTCTTTAGGTTAAGAGCGTGTATGTTAAACGTATAATTTCATGGATTAATGACATGTTTTTCTTAACATGTGGATTCAATAGATTATTGGAAACATAAATACACTACTATAAACAAGATTTGATTGATATTATAACCCTATTTAAGTTAATTCTTAGATTAAATCCTTAACACCTGTTAATTCGGATCAAAATCATCTTGTGAAGTGGGTGTTAATTTAATGAAATATATAGAAAAAAGTAAAGGATATGACAATATTTACTCTTTAATGATTATCTCACCACAATAATTATTATATTGTTAAATAAATATTCATAAATCATTAATTTCATCTAATCTGTGTAAACAAACCCCTCACTAAAAATTCTATAAATTAAAAACATAATAGACTCTAAAATTTATATTATCATCAAGAATTTGACCTGAGTGCCGCTATACACATTTGAAGATAACCAAACCTTTAAAAGGTTTATAGGAGAAAATATTTTTCACTTTAAATTGTTATGTTATTGGAGATGGTTCAACTTATTGTTAGTAGTTTTTGATTTTTGAAAAAAAACAAAATCTGAAAAAAAAACACAAAGGTAAACTCTTCTTCTCATAAAAATCAAGAACAGAAAAAAAATTCAAAGAACAAAACCACCTTCCTAATATTTTCCAAATTTATCTAAAATTCTCCATAGCATCCTAATAAATCCATCATATTTTTTTACCCAAAAATAAATAAAAACTCCTCCATCTTAGAAGGAACATTTAGTATAGTGAAATCACCCATTACCCAATCATTTCTCATCTAATTTTTCTAGATATGTAAAATTCTAGGGAAGAAACCATAAAATGACTTGATGCCCCTGATAGTAATTACCAACCCCTTAGTATTAAATATCCAAATATGGAGGCTAAATTTGAACTCAAATTGGTTTTGATTTACCTTTAACCTCATTTCCACAGGCTAGCTGGTGAGGATCCATATCTTTATCTTAAAGAGTTCCAAGTGGTGTTCTCTACCATGAAGCCTAATAGGGTTTTTAAAGAAAAAATCCAACATCAATAATTTCCTTTATCCCTATATAACTCCACCAAGTCATGGATCTAATACAGCCTTTTGGTTCCATAACCACATAGAATGACATCAAGTGACTCTTCATAGAGAAATGTTTTCCATATTCTTGTACATATTCTATCCAAAAGTAAATAAGTGGTATCTGTAAATTCCCAAATGAATCACTCCATGAGTATTAGGAGAGGTTTAAAAAGACTGTGGAAACCTACCCACACCACTAAATACCTGACCAACTCTTTATCCAACGCTTCTATTAGGGGTTATTGGATATGGAGAGAACACTCACTGATGCTGCAAGTGGTGGTTCTCTTGTTGAAAAAAATCCTTCAACTTCACGAGATCACATAAGAAACATGGACGAAAACAAGAAAAAATTCCATACTTAGGAACATGATCAAGTTAAGAAGTTATAATATAATCAATACATAGATCCCAATAAGATAACTGAGTGGATCAGTGAACCTACAGGCCTTGTACAAAAACTGTTTGTGGATACCAAAGTTTTAACCTCATCTTCTCCACAATCTATATTCCATGTACCATTAAAAAACTATGGAATTTTTAGTTCACTGGATTGTGAAACTGAAATATGTACAGAACTTCAAGATGATCAATCTGATTCCTCAAGTATAATGGAGCTCAATTCAACATATGTTCAATGTAACACAATCCCTCAATAGTTAGGCCAGTTCATTAGAAACTCCATCCAACCCCACTCTAAGACCTTATCTTCTACCAATAACCCAAGCTTAAGGTATGGTAATCCCATTTCACATCCCAGTTAGTTCCCTCATAAAAATCCAAACCAATTCCAATATGGGCATGTTGGTTGTAACTACCAAAAACCTTATCCTTTTTTTCCTCAACCTCAATAGAGAAGTCCTCATATTCTTCATCATGGATTCCACTTTCGTAATGATCCTTCCCAATTCCCAACCTAATACAAGCACTTTCTCGAGAACCCAAATCAAGGTAATCCCAATACTGGACATGTATCTTCTTCTAAGAAACCATGGGAAAGTATTGTAGAGGATCTATCCTCCATCACCCATTTTAGACTTAAAAACATTGATAACCAAGTTGGTCAACTTGCATCTCAACTCAGCCAGCAGCAACAATCTAGTTCTTCTCAAAACTCATCTCAACAATTACCCAACCCTAAGGGTAATTTAAGAGAAACTACACTTATATTTCGAAATAAAATTTCCATGACTCAAGATGAATCCTGAAATTAAACTTTTCATGTTGATATAGAAAATGAAAAGAACAAAATGAGAGAAAAAGAAATTGAATCCACTCACTCACCTCTATTCATTCCTCTAAGGAACTCAATTCTTTTTCCTCAATCCATCTCTAAGCCAAGGAAATCCATTGAACCCAATCTTAAAATAATCAACATGTTTAGACTTTTTGAATTAAAAATTCACCTCTTATATTCCATCAAAAAATCACTAATTATGCAAAGTTTCTTAAGTAATTTTGCACTCATAAGAAGAAAATTAGTATCCTTGAGAATGTTTTAATCCAACATTACATTCCAATGAAGTGAAAATATCTAGGGACCTTTATGGTTCCATGTCAAATATGGAGTTCCAACTTCAATGATGCACTCATAGACCTAGGAGCCTCAATAAATGTCAGGCAAAAATCCATATTCTTTAACCTTGGTCTAGTTCTCTTTCACCCAACAAGTGTTGTCATCTAGTTATCCAATCGAATCATAGTATTCCTGAGGGAATAATTGAGGATTTTCTTGTCCAAGTTAATGATCTTATCTACCCAGCTGATTTTTATGTCCTTGACATGGAATGTTGAAGGACCACTTCTCAATCTCCCCAAATTCTAGGAAGTCTTTTCCTCCTGATTGATAGAACTACAATTGATCTCCATTATAGAATCCTTTCCATGTAATTTGGGTACCAAGTGGTCAATTTCAACATTTTTTAAGCCATTTGATACACATATGAATATCACTATGTATTCTCAATCCATGCTTTTAAAGACACTTCTAAGAGTGGATTCATCATCAATTTAATCATCTTCATTTTGTTCTAATGAGACAGGATCTTGTGAAATTTTCACCATGACTAACCAAGTCATAAATGGGGAAGTTGTTAACTATTCATTCATAGACTCCATAAATCTAAAGGATCATGAAGACTCTCTTGAATCCCATATTAACTGAGATTTCTAATATTATACCTTGGAAAGTGTAGAGGATATTTAATCAAACCCAAATGGAAACCCTTTCTCGATTAATGAGTTGTCTAGACCACAAATAAAGAATGAAACTAATATCAAAACCTTTCATGTGCACATAAAATATAAATTCTTTTTCCATGATCACTCTTATTCCATATTTATCTCTGCTGCACTTACTAAAACTGAGGAGTCCAAACTTGTTCATATGTTAGAGGAAAAAAATTCCCTATGTTGGACCCTATATAAAATTCAGGGAATCATCCCCACCCTTTGTATGTAGTACATCCATCTAAAATAATCATCCATGCCCATCAAACTACCATAAATAAAACTCAACCCACTCATAGTTTTATGTAGTTAGGGGTGAGATAACCAAGATTATTAAAGATGGTATTATTAACCCAATTTATAATAGTGAATGGGTTAGTCAAATTCAAGGGGTACCTAAGAAGGGTGGGATAACTGTTTTCACAAATGACCAAGGGGAGGTGGTCATAACTTGAGTGAAAAACAAATGGTGTGGGTGCATCAATTATGAAAAATTTAATTCCAAAACAGGAATAGATCACTATCCTAGTATTTTCCTTGATCAAATGATAGAAATATTACCTAGAAATTAACATTATTGCTTTCTTGATAGATACATTAGATACTTCTGAATCCCAATTAAACCGCAGGACCAAGAAAATACAACATTCACTTGCCCCTTTGGAATATATACATATAATAGAATGCCTTTTGGCCTTTTTGATTCTCCTGAAACATTTCATAGGTGTATAATGAATATATTTTATGAATTCATCAAGCATTTCATGGATGTATTCATGGATAAATTTACCATTTATGGTGACTCATTTGAATTGTTCTTTCATTCACTCTCTCTAGTCCTTCAAAAGTGTGTAAAATGTAACCTTGTTCTGAATTATGAAAAATCTCACTTCATGGTTTCTAATGTAATTTTTCTAGGGCACATAATTTCACAATAGGGTATTCAAGTCGTTCTTTCCAAAATTGAGGCGATCCATTCACTTCCTAAACCCACAATAGTTCGATACATCCACTAATTCATTGTTCATACCAGTTTCTACTAGAGATTCATATATAAATCTAGTAGGATTTCCCAAAAATTCACTCGAATACTTAAAAATGATGTAACATTCTATTTAGATGAGGCTTACAATATATATTTAATTGAACTCAAATCTATTCTTACATATTCCATAATAATCATACTCCCAGATTGGTCTTTAAACTTTGAATTGATGATTAATTCTTCTGATAGGTTCATTTGGTTCATTCTTGTTCAAAGAAGATAAAATATTCCTTATGTTTTCTAATATGCCTCAAAAACATTGTATGAAACTAAATATCACTACATTGCGACTAAAAAGAAACTTTTAGTTGTGGTTTTTGCATTGGGTAAATTATGGCCCTATCTCTTAGGTGCCAAAATGATCTTTTTTTATAAAATATTAAGCTATAAAGTTATTACTTAAGAAAAATAATTCAAAACTGAGGAAAATAAGATGGGTCATAATTCTAAAAGTGCTCGAAATTGTGATTAAATGTTGACCTAGAAAATAAAACCCTGTGGGTGATCAACTGAATAGAATTTCTAATTATTCCCATTCTAAAATAATTGATCCTAAATTTCCAACTAACCACCTATCAACTCTCACTCCAAAGTTACCATTGTATTCTTTAATTGTGAATTACTTAGTTGCTGGTGTTTTTCCTAAAAAAATTCAAAGTAAAAAAAATTAAGCTGAAAAGTTATTCAAAATTCTATTTTTGGGAAGATAAGAAACTCTAGAAAATTGGGGCTGATATGGTAATTCAGAGACATGTTGATGAAGATAAACAGTCCTCTATATTAGAATTCTATCACTTAATTCCTAGTGGTGGCAAATTTGGACCACAAAGGACCTTGATAAAGGTCGTTGAATCAGTATTATTCTATCCTTTACTCCTCTAGTACTCACATGACTTATTTCAATCATGTCCCACCTTCCAAAAGTTTGACATAATTTTTAATGTAATGAAATTCCCCAAAATCCTTTAATATTTTGTGATATATTTGATGTTTGAGGAATCAATTTCATGGGACCACTACTCCTTCCAATGGATTCTTGTATATTATTCTGGCATTTGACTATGTTTCTAGGTAGGTCTAGGACAAACCCACTAGGAACGATGGTGCACATACTATTAGTGAGTTCCTAAAAACCCACATTTTCCATCGATTTAGAACATTACTTACCTTTATAAGTGACTTAGTAACTAATTTATATTATCAGTCCATGGAATATCTTTTGAAAATGAATAGATGTATACAAAAAACATCATCAGCATATCACCCCCAGACAAATAGCATAGCTGAACATTCTAACATAGAAGTGAAAAGAGTGTTTGACATAATTATAAATCCCACTAGAAAAGAGTGACCTAAAATAGTTGGTGAAACACTTTAGTCTTATCTAACTGCCTATAAAACACCCATTAGGATGTCTCCTTTTTGGATAGTTTTTAAAAAATCATTTCATTTACCAGTTGTAATCCACCATAAGTCATTTGGGCTACGAATACTTATAATTTTGAATATGAAAAATTTGGTGAAGAGAGATTATTGCAGTTTAATGAACTAGAGGAGCATTTTCTAGATTCTTATGAAAATTTTAATCTATACAAACAATATTATAATGCACTCCATGAAAAACACATCCTGAAAAAGGTATTCCATGATGTTAAAAAGGTAATGCTTTTCAACTCTCGATTTCAGATTCACTTGGGTAAACTTAATTCTCATCGGAAAGGTTCAATTATTATTACTAATGTTTTACCATTCAGTGTAGTGTAAGTAAAAGACCCTTATTCAAAAAGGAAATTCATAGTTAAGGGGAATAGGTTAAAAAATTACCCAAAGAGGAAAAACATCCCAAGAACCACATCGACATCCACCAGATCCATGACTATTTTAGTAGACCCACCATTCTATAGAGAAAATGACCCAAAAAATCCAAACAAGGGGTCACCATGTTCCCTTTAACTCTCTATATATCTCTCTCACCCCCTATCCCCCCTCTCTCTCATTCTTCTTATTCACCTCCCATTAACATTTTTTACCACTTTTTTATAAAAACTATTTTTTAATCTTTCTCTTTTGTGTGGGTGTGTATTTTAAAAACACTAAAAATACAAAAAAATAAACAAATAAAAAAGGAAAAAAAATCATAATAATTCAACATTAAATTTTATAAAAAAATCCAACTTTTTGGGGAGTCCAATGACTTGTTTTTATCTAAAAAATTGTTTATTGTCATAATAAATTTTGGTAAATAATTTTGTGTAAAAAATAATAAATTTTGAATGCTCAATTTTTAATTTGGAAAATGATTTTTACCCAACCCAAGAGAAATACCATCATCATTCATGCCATGGTCACCTATGGTTGTCTTATAATACATTTTGTTTTACCCACCAATTGTGATTCTTGATTTTGTAGACCGTCAAGCTGAATTTTCTACCTTAGTGTATATTAATATGATAAAGGCATTTTCTGAACCCCATGAGAATCATAATATCCAAATAGCCTCCCATTACCCTTACATTATTTCTCTTTTTGAAAGCCCCTTCAAGCCAATGAAAGCCTTTTTTTATATCCATATTTCAAGCACAAAACCTTATCCAAACTAACATATACATAGATTTATATTTCATAATTTATTGAAATTTAAGTATAGTGAGAATGGATTTAATTTTGGGTATTATTTCCCTAATTTTCATCATGTCATCATATACCTAAGGGAAAATATATTTTTAAGTATGGGGGAGAGGTTTTAATTTTGTGATCTTTGGTAATGGATTATCATTTATGTAATTGTTTAAATTTTTTCTAAAAGTGTCCAAAAAATGAAAAAATTTAAAACAAAAAAATTTAAAAAAATTTGAAAAAAATAATGGGTTGTGTCTTGGGAGGGTAAAAAATAACTCTTACTCAACCCTTAATCTTGTTACAACTATTAAAAGTAGTGTTGTGCTGATATCGAACATGGGTTTAGATAATAGTGTGATATTTGTTTCAAGTTCAACTTTTGAAAAAAGGAAAAAATAAAAAGAAAAAGAATAAAAAGAAAATTTTCATTATATTTTCTTATGTAGTTGGGAAAAGTATTGTGTTTTTTACAAATTTAAAATTTTCATTAACCTCTCTTGTATTTATTGAAACATAATACCCTTGTAAATATATGATTCCATAACCTTTCATGTTTCATTTTAAAAACATTGTGCATTTTATTCCCATGTTGTTGTTTTACCCCTCTTCTCCACTATTTTGGACATTATATACCTTCCATAATTTACCACTAAAAAACCCCTAAAAATACCACTTGATTATTGTTCACATTAAGATAGGGAATGGAGTCTTAGATCTCTTTCATACTCTAATTTTTTTACTTTTGGTTGGTGAGTGAGTGAACCTATAGAAATAAATTTTTATCATCTCGAGAGGAGTTAGTTATAAGTGCCTATATTTACCATTTATAATTTTGAGCATAAAATCTGAATTGTTTTTGGATTATTTTTACAATAAGATTTTTTAGTGTAATTATTTATTGACAAGTGAACTAGTCTAGACCCCCCGGATCAGTCAAAACCAAATTCTAATGTTTTTTAGTGATTAAAAAATATTTAGTTATGTTTTTATATTTGTTGTACATGAGAACATGCACAAGACTAATTATAGGGGAGTTGATGTTATTAATTTATTAATTCCTTTTTATTTACTCCCTTTACTGATTTTTAATGAAAAGTGCATAATTGGTGTGAAATACTCATGTTTTTAAATTTAAATATATTTTTTTCGTATAATTTTATTAATCCTAATTCAATTCAATTTACTATATTAATTATAAATCGCAGTCTAATTATCCAAATTATGTGATTCGTGATCTTTAGGGTTTCTAATTCAATTTTCTATATGTCGTTAAACTAGATATTGGGACAATTGGTTCATTTGAAGGTTCATATGATCCATACAAGAGGGCCTAAATCATCTTTCAAAGAATCTTTACTGGTCATTATGATTTTATTTTTAGCTTAATCCAAAATCCAAAATCTGGTGAAAATCATGAATATATTTTTAAATATACAAAATTATCATGGATATAAATTTTATGCCCCAACATAACAAAAAAAGACCCAAAGGATGTTTTGAAGTCTAGACCACCATTCTCTTTGTTAATTAAAAAAATCCCACCATTATTGACTTTTCACCCAATTCAAAAGTCCAATTGAGATAATATTTATTGCTGAGAAATTCAAGAGATAGGTATATGGATTTTTAGAATAAATCACTAGGATTTGAGGTAATATTCTTACCATTAAAATCATTCACATTTAGACTAAAGAAAAAAATCAAAGAAAATGGAAAGAATAAAAATGTTTAGTTAAATATCCATAAATTTGGATAAAAATGTAAAATTTCCACAAATGTTTTAGGATAAAAGTGAACATTAATTCTATAAATTTTATTAATAAGATATCTCAAGATTCATCTATTTCGAATTCAAAAATTTTGAGCCAGCTTGATGGTAGATTTAGAATGTAAACAATCCACCACCTTTGGATAAAAAAAACATCCCCCTCTTCTCCTAGTAAGGGGTTTGTATTTTAAATCATTTAGGGATATATTGGAATGAACAAGGCTAAAACAATTCTTGGGTGGATCTTGAAAAATCATGTTTTTAATTGAGATACCTTTCCTCCATTATCTCTTTTGATTTACTTTGGTTTTGTTTTCCATTTGTAATATCATAAGGGATTGTATTGTAATTTTGTTTTTATTCATGTTTCTTCTTAATTACATATTATCATCATCCACCCTATGTAGAGTAATATTAATTTTATTAAAAAAAATTAAATAAATTTTAAAATCATTCCATTTCGTTCTCTTTCTCATTGATTCAAAAGTTTGTGTTCAATTATCATCATTCTTTGTGTGTGTGTGTGTGTGTTCATCTCACTACTCTTATATTGTCCCTTTCTTTTTCTTAACCTTTTAACTCATCACCATAAAAATTCCAACCATACTATTAACCACCCAAATGGATTAATAAATTTACCACTGTCATGAGTCATTATTTGGGTATGTTAAGTGATTTTGATTTTTTCTCAATGGATATTATTTATGTTAACATTGTTAATGTTAAAAATAAAATTTCATGGATTAATGAAAAGTTTTGTTTAACTTTTAGATTCCAAGGATTATTGAAAACATAAAAAAACTAACATAAATAATATTTGATTTATATTATAACCCTAGTTAAGATAAGGATTAGATTGAACCCACAACACTTGTTAATTCCTATCAAAATCATCTTGTAAAGTGGGTGTTAATTTAAGGAAATATCCAGCAAAACATATGGATATCACAAGATTAACTCCCTAATGATGATCTCACACCAATAATTATTAAGTTGTTAAATAAATATTCATTAATCAATAATTTAATATAATATCTGCAAACAAATCCCCCAATCAAAAGACAATAAATTAAACACATAATCGACTCTAAAATTTTTATCATCATTGAGGATTCAACCAGAGTGCCACTATACACATTAGAAGACAACCAAAACATTGAATTGTTGAAAGGAGACAATTTACCACACTTCATTATAACATTAGGTTCATTTGTGATATGTCCAAATTTATTCTTCCCTTTATTTTCAATCATTTAGTTTCTAGCCTTTGATGTTTCAGTATCACATCAAATTCCATTTTTTTCCCATAATGTTAGATCTCTAATTATTAAAGTCCTCATTTACTACTTCATAATCATGTTTATATCTTTCTTGTATAACTTCATTTTAGAATCTTCAAAACTATAGTTTCTTCTATTTTTCCCTTGATTTTGATTCATTTTCTATTTTACAACTTAAAGTAACAACATCTTTTCCAAGTCCCTCAACTATCTTATCCTATTACAATAGCCTCGATGTAAGGTCGTTGATAAATTTTTCAAGCTCTTGAATATTGAATTTAAATTCCATAACCTATTCTAAGCTTTCAATAGTATTTATATATTTTCCACCTCTCCTTCCAGTTGATCAAGTTCTTCTTAAAGCTGATAAATATAATCTATTGACTCTTTCATCACAACTCTCGTATTTTTGTTTCTCTTTCTATGATTGTAAAGATCATCAAGAGAACCCTAAATTTCTACCTTGATATTAAAAACACCAATCAATGGATTATCTTCATCCTTTATAGTTATTTCATTTTAAACTATAACCATCATGGATGCTTTAGTTTTAGATTTAAACTCTAGTTCTACATCCTCGAACAATTCATTACCATCTTGTTCTTCTTTGTAGAAAAAGGTCTTTCTCTAAAATTTCTTTATTTATTTTAAGTTCCCTTTTTTAGAGAACCGATTCTAAGATGTATACATGATTTATGAATTACTTTCTACATCATAAAATCTCATTGTTCATTGAGATAAAATGTTCCTTACATTACCACACCAAAAAACAACATAATCTTGCCATTAAATATCTTTTTTCCTATTTTAAATTACATAGAAAAAAATAAATGGAAGTCCTTCTTACTCATAAACATTTACTTTAAAACCCCCATATTTTAACATGTATTTGAATTCCATTTATTTACTTAATCAAGTGGAAGCATCTTCTGGTTTGACTCTCATTTCATAAGTCATTGGACTTCTTAGAATATCACCAAGAGAGAGTTTATAAAAATATATTTCTTGAAGAGATGAAAATTTTGGATTATACAGAGATGGAAGCCTTCTCAAGATTTTCTTCACAATGTCAATATTCATAATTTCTTTTTCAATTCCTCAAATAGCTCTAAAAACATCAATTAAGATATTAAAGAAGTTATATCTATTTTATTGTGGATTCATTTTCAGATAATTGAACTGATTATACAATACTTGAATTTTTTGTGTCCTTTTCATTTTTATCACATTTGTATGTATTGTTTTCTCCCACATGGACTTGGCTGTAGTGTAACTCATCACCTTAAAATATATCTGATCAGAAAGTTTTATACTAAGATATTTTTGAGCTTTGGCATCTGCATCAAGCATTTTTCTATTTTTTTATTCATAGGAAGTCCTATCGCATCAGTGACATGAATCCCCTGAGTAGTGGAAAAAAGAACTTCTATCCCATGAGATATTAGATGAGATCTCATCTTGTTCTTCCAATTATAGAATTTTCTTCCTTCAAAGATAGGGAATCCAATAATATTGACTGAATTATCCATGAAAACAACAGAGCATATATTTAACTCTAATAACCTATATACTCTGTTTCCACTTATAAGACCCCAGAACACACTGAGAGGGGAGGATGAATAAGGGTGTAAAATTTTTCTTTTAAAATAATGGATCTTGTTCCCACATTGTTTGTAACTTTTAAATTTTTTTTGATGGAAATGAGCAATTATAAAACAATCATATGGAAAGAGAAAAAAATAGTTTTACTTACTTCAATAAAAATGGAAATTCTAAGGATCATACGCTGACAGTATGTCAGTTGTATCTAATTTCACTAATCTTCACTAGTTTTGTGGAATATAGAAGTTCAGACATAGACACTCTATACCAATCATACAACCTTTACCAGATTTTTGGGATATCACACTACATACCTTGGAACACTTCTATTGACTCCCCATAGCTCACAGCTTTTAGTGAAGTATTACTTATTTTAACGACATGAATGGAGCTTCAGTGTATTGTAATATAATTCTTTGTCATTGACTAGCATGAGATTCTACATGCATCATAGTCCTGATTTGATACACATTAATGCATAGTTCAATGGAACCAAATGTTTAACAGTAACATTTTCAAATCTCTTATGCTTCATGTAACCCCCTTTAGGTTTCAAGTAAAACCATACTTCACAAAACAATACACCTTTTCGAAGCTCCCAACCTTTATGAAGCTAAGAGCCTTCATAGAACAAACTACCTTCACGAATCTCACTACCTTTGTAGAACACTAAGTCTTCTCAAAACTCTCAATCTTAAAAAACCTCCCATAACTCAAAAGAATTGGCATCGGTTATTAACAAACCAGTATTTTCACAATGCTCAAGAACATGTATAATTATAGATTCATGAAGCCCCCAAGCATCATGAAATTAGATCGATTCATCCTTTTCTCCAATTCTCTTCATTTAAAATGAAGTATGGGTGTCTGACTATTTATAGGCTTATCCCTTCATGAATATTTTATGCTTACAGTAGTTTTTTCACAAACATATTCTATCAAGTTCGATAATAACCTTTAATAATGAGCTCCATTGTAATTTTACTTGTTCATGAACCTTCTCGTATTCGTGTATATTTATCATCATTCCATCATGCATTTGAAAATATTCTTATAGTCATGAGAACATAATCATTTCCTCTCACATTCATGATTCTTGTTCTGATGCCCCACATCTTCATTATGCTCATCCTTCACAAAACCCAGAAATCATGAAACTCATGCCATTACCATATTTGAGAAGTTTTAATCCGAGAAAACAAACTTTCATTAAGCTTTATCTTTCCTCTGAATTTTGAGCCAAAAAATGGAAAATACTGGGAAATGATGCATCCTTAAACATTGTAGACATATTCTACTATAAGATCACTTTCCTTTCAAGCACCCTGATCAAACCTAGTGTGAATTGCTAAAAAACACAAAACACACTCTAATTCCTGAAATGAAAGGATTTGGTTCTGAAATAAGATACATATGTATCTTTCTTATTGAATAATCAAAATTCATTTACCTATAATTACACAAAAATTCCTAGACATGATGTTTTTGTGGTCACCCTTCAATTAATTATTACTAAATATCCATATGGTTATAATTAGATGGTTAGGAGAATGCATCTAATTCATGCATCCAAAGTGGAAGAAGAAGTTTCAAAACCAATTAAATCCGAATTAATTTAGGTGGTTCGAAAATAGAAATGGTTTCCTAGAATAATCCATGTCAAGAAGAAAAATTTGAAAATCAAAAGCTTATATCATATTCAGGGATCTTAATCAAAACTACCCAAAAAATATGACTTCTTAATTTTGATCATGGAAATTTTGATTGATGAAACTATTTGTTATCAATATCTCTTATTCATGGATAGATACTTCATTTATAACTAAATATATATAGCCCTTGAATATTAGGAGGAAACAAATTTTAGGGAGCTTTATGGAGAGTATTAGTATCAAGTTATTCCCTTTGTCTTGAAGAAAATGCACACCACATATTAAGATATTATGCACCACTTATCAATGATATTTATAAATAAAATTATTTAATTATATGTTAATGATTAGGTTGTCAAATTTCATCATCAATATGATCACCTTGTTGATCAATAAATATTTTTTAAAAAGACATGACAACACTACCTAAAAATGAACCCCCTGAAGTGTGCTTTTGGGGTTACATCAGAAAATTTTCTTAGCTTCATAGTACGTCATCATGATAACAAGGTCAACTATTAGAAGACTAATGAAAATCCTAAGCATGTAACCTCCTTGAAATATAAAGGATTTGAGATGTATTCAAGGATATATCATCTATATTATATGATTCATAATGAACCTTTCATGAAAGTTCCTAACCATCACAAATAACATGAATAAGGGAGTCAGTTATTGGTCGGACGAATATTGTAAAGGATCTTTCAAAAATATAAATCAATTTCTATTGAGTTCCATGATATTTATTCTTCTAGTAGTTTCATATATATGGTAACCCTTGATCGATATCTTGGCTCCCGCCTTGAATAAAATGATGATGAAAGAAAAGAAAATAGTCTTTATTGTCAAAGTAGGAATATACTAGATATTGTGCCTCGATCCTCTCACATCAATATGATCTACCTTGAATTAAGATTTGTTTTTAGAAACATAGGCACTACTTGCAGCATCATGAGGTCCATTTGGTCTCTTGTATTGAACCACTCAAATATACCCTCAATCATATACTAATAACTGGATATTTGGCATGGTAGTTGGTCATTCTACAAAAATTTTATATCTAGTGCATTCTGAAAAGGTCTGTTAAAGGGATATCATTGGATGAATTTATAAAGAAACATCCCACAATACAAATCATGCTTTTAGACATAAAATATTTTGATGAGGAGGTTTTATCCATTCATGATAATCCCCATATTTGGGATATTTTTTTTAGGGAACTTCCCAAATCCCAACTAGAAGAAGAATGTAAAACCTAAAACACAACTAAGCTGGTTTGGGAATTATCCTTATCTCTCCAAAAAAGGAAGTATCACCCTATTCCTTTCTGTTTCAATAATGATACACTAACAATGCAGTGGAATATAAAGATCTAATTTTAGGAATAGAATTAGATCATTAGATACTAGTGGACCACTTGACTATCAAGGAAAATTCATAATTAGTGATCAAGAATATTGATGGTAAATATATCATTAATAAAGAGTAACAGATTCCCCTTCCTGGTTATGGATAGTGGTTCATGGAATAATTTACCCCTATTCCAATAGTATCTTACATATACTGTCAAACAAATTACCATGTAGAGGACATAGCTAATGTATCCACATCCTGAGAAGATCCCATGTATAATGAGATAGTTATCATTATTTTACACTATAGGGTGACCTATCCACTAATTAGAAACAACATGGAAGAGATAATTGAGATCAACACCACTCTTGATAAAATTGATTTGATAACCTTGAAAAATAATACCAAAATATTATTGATTTTTCCCATAATAAACTACCTCTAATATAGAATTATTTTGTTGGACTGATAAATAAAGAGCATACAAGATAGAGAGACATAATCTGTGTCCATTGTGATGGCCTTAATTCTCAAATATTCCTCTTAAAACGATGTTTTGATAGAATTATCCTCAGATACATCGAGTAAAGGGATACTCTCATTGTTTTACTGGATGTCCATATAGTCACATATGGTTCTCATCAGTCAGGAACCAAACTCTCTCACCAAATTAAAAAGCATCAATAATATTTGGTCACCAATGATATAAGACTACGTGGAATTCAAAATAAAATGTCATTTTTTTCCAAATATATGCCAATTTCATCCATAAAAACCCAAATTTACTACACACCTCCAAATATACTTATTTATTTTCAATCCAGGGAATAGATATCATTAAACTATATCCCTCATCAATAGCCAGGTAGTTCAAGTACATTCTCACTACTAATAACTTATTCTCTAAGTGGAATAAGGATATATCCCTCAAGGATGTCAAGAAAGATGCTATCATCAATTTCATGAAGATGAATATCATTTCCAGATTCGGTATCTCTCACACAATTTTTACAAAAAAATAGAACTAATTTATGCTCTTTTGAGTTGATAAGGTTGTATCAGTAAAATTTAACTTAGTCCAACCACTCATCCTAATATTATATTAGGGAAAATAGAGAGGTTGAGGACTTCAATAAAACTCTATATAATGTACTCCAAAAGATGTTGGATAAAAAAAATTAGTCCCATCCTGATAAAATTATACATTTTTATAGGATTATCATACAACAACTTGTACTTCTACACAAGAAACCCTATATTTTCTCATATATGGAACAAAGGAAGCATTTTCTATCAATATCTAGTTTCCTTTTCACTGTATAACCATCTAAAATTAGTTTTCAGAACATAATAAATCACAAAAGTGAATAGATGAGTTAGAATGAATTAAGAAGAAAATGTTACACACACTGCACAACTTGGATATCCTTTA
Source organism: Viscum album (assembly GCA_963277665.1). NCBI lineage: Eukaryota > Viridiplantae > Streptophyta > Magnoliopsida > Santalales > Viscaceae > Viscum > Viscum album. The sequence goes on along the minus strand of OY728143.1, from coordinate 450,138,307 downwards.
AAGATGAGTTTCATGTGATTTCAATAAGAAATATTTCCCCCATTTATTCATCTATGGAGAGATGGTATTAGTTTTCAAAACCATGATGATACCAAGGAATAATCCTCTAAATCTTGAACCAAAGTTTGATGGACCTTATTTCATTTACAAGGTTTATAAAATTAAGTTAATTCATTGTACACAATTGATGGGGATCACATCACACCCCTCACCAATAAAATATTTATGAATAAATACTTTTTATAACCTTAACATTGGTTCACTTAAATCCTATCTATATGATGTTAAACCATGTAATATAAATTCTTAGTTGAATGAATTTAAACTATATAGAATATCATCTTTATAGTTTGGCATAAAACAAAAAATTTAATGTCCTAGTTTCATATTCTGGAAACGAACACCTATAAATATTGTCTTGTAATACTTTAAATGGTGAAGTGATAGTCTATCCTATAAGATGTTAAACTGATTGGATTTATTCCGCACTATAAGACATTGGACTGCATAGTAAACATCCTATTCAAATTATGCTAAAATATATGAAAATATTTACATGAAAATTCTAAATCCTATCGTAAGTGTACAAAAATAACCTATCAAGTGATCTAATTCAGCATGATTAATCTTCTTATTCTCTCTTGTTTCTCATATCAATCATGACTCATGTAATCTTAGAAACCTTAGTCAATTTCTTTGATTAAAATTACTAAGATACAATGTATTTAAATAAAGGATATTATACGGTCCATCTTTTGTGACCCTAAACTAATTAGAGAAGTCTAATGTATACAACCTAATCCACTGTATATGATCTAAATCTATGTAGGGGTTCTTGGAACATAGTCTGATTGCACCCAAGGATATTAATTTCCTCACTCTATAAAAGATAGTGGTCTTAAATATAAGGGACTCTTCAATAACTATGTGAGGATTTATTACTATTTTTAGGGGATATAGAGTGATTCATATATATTTTATCCTCAGAACAACTGAAAATCCCCAAAAAATCATTTTACTTTCATATGATCTAGACCTATATGAGGAATTTATTTATAAGAAATATGTGTGGCCTTATTCCTATTCTTACAAGATATATAGTGACATGTAAATCTTCTAACCAGGGCCCATATTTAATTCCCAATAAAAAATTCCATATTTAACCTTAATGTGTCACACCACACTAAGGTGAAACCCAATATTCTTAACCTATAAATGAATAAATTCTTTGTAGACAAATCCTCATAATAATTATATATCGATCGATAAAATGATTTATACAACATTTAAACTAGAATTATATAGAGACACCAAATAAAGATTCTATCATAAAATATATTTGTAAAAATACTCCATATCCTATATAAAATCTATATCCACATAAAATCTCTCATCATGGAGTTCTTCACTCAAGAAAATACACAAAAAATGTGTTCCCCTATGAAAGAGGGTAATATTCACAGGGAACACAATAAATGAACTAATTCTGGCTTGATTTCTATTCTTTTAGGATATATAGTGATGCTTGGATCTTAAATCAAAGTCCTGGCCATAAATTATATCATACAAGATTCCCTTCTATCCTACATATGATAAATATCTATATAATATCTTTTAGTGAGTTTTTTTCTATCATACAATAAGAATGAAGAAGAAACAAAAGTTCCCCCATACTAGTGTTTGAGAAATCGTTATCCATATTGGGTCCTTCCAAATAGACTTTAAAGCAAGTAAAATAGAATAACTTCATGTGAATTGATTCCTATTATTTGAAGATATATACTGACTCCTGAATTTTCAATTTTGGGAATAGATACAAATCCTAATAAAACCACCAATTCTATCCTTGTTTTTGTACCCCTTCATTCATGTCAAGTTTCACTTCACTATTTCATCATTGAGACAACTCCATATCCTTCTTTGTATGTGAAATAACTATAAGAATCCACCATATAAATTTCCTCATCATATGAACCTAAATTGTATGTAATATGAGTCCTTGTCACATGATTATAAACTGAACATCATGTGTTCCACACTCCATAACCTTAAACATTATATATAGGCCTCTTGTATGTGGCCCAATTTTCCGAAATTAGAGATATATCCATGTAAGGGTTCCAAATGTGGTTTTATTCTCTAAACAAAAAATAGGATAAAAGACCCCTTTCATAATTTTATATAATAATTTTTATATCTTTCCATACAATAAAATAACTACTTAATGATTTATTCCTATAAAATCAGTACATGAAGTGACTTATGAATCACATATTCTGAAGCCTTCCATAAGTCACCATTTATCTTTACCCATTTTATGGGAATCATAATAACCTATTTTGGGAAAACCCATGTCTAAAATTTCATTATCACCCTTCCTAAAAAAATCATAAATCACACTTCATTCTTCGAGTGTCTTGGATCGCTATAAACCTTTACTAACTATCAGTAACAAGCTTATCTAATCCCAAGGGACCCCATGACCTGACTATTCATACATTCCCATGATATGGATTTGTATATATTCTCTTAATATGGTATTTCAACTAGAGGCATCTAATTCCTAAGGGGAGGTTCCTCTAATATTTTTACACCCTTACCAAATCATAGTGGAACCCATTATTCGAATGCAGTCTTTGGTTATCCCTTTCATACCTACTCCACATATGTTATTATCATCAAAGAACCTTGAGTTTTTATTAATGACCTCACCATTAATTTATTCAATAAGTGTGGGGATATTCTTTATCTTTGATCCCTATTTTATTTTATATCATCACCACTAGTCCAAGAATCTTGGCCTTAAATTATGTGCACCCTCTATGAGATGGTTTTTACAAGCATTAGGACCTTATTCTTATCAGGTCTTTCTTTCCCCTTACTATGTATACCATCTAATAATTTGGTCCACACATCCTAACCTTAAACAAATTGAAACATTTTCCAAGAACAATGACCATAAACTATGTGCATTTCCCCGTGATATAATCAATACAAACATTGATCCATTATCTCACATCAATATTTATCTTTCCCTTTCGGTATATATTGTCTCAGCCTTTTTATTTGGTCAAAGTTGTGTGACCTGAAATCATAGCCCTATTTATTAAGGCAGCAAGACCTTAAACTTCCAATGAAATTCATGAAGCTTCTAGGTCCCACCATATAACCCTAGAAATATCCCATCCATGCTCATTAATCACACTATTTCAGGAAGGGTTATAGAGAGTCCATTTTATATCACTTCTTCCCTAGTGTGTGTTACTTACCCGGTGGCGTAATCTTTAGGGTTACAGAACCCTCCATGAGTTTTCCTTTTCTCTATAAACCTACTTCATTCTGCATGTATTTGAATCCTCATAAATCTTATCATCTATTGGTAATTAGTATATTTTATACCAAGGGACATATATTACTGACTATGAATACATTCCCCCAATATGTATTTTTATATACAACCCTAATATAAACTATCAACCATAGGTATCTTCACCCTAAAAGGACGGTCCTTTAATATTTATATTCCCTTACATCATTACAACAGAACTTATACTTTTAATTTGTTTAACAACCATACCTTGTGTACTTGTTCTATCCTGTGATCCTTGATTCTAATCTCTTTAGTTTTGATTTATACAACCCATGATCCAATTATTCAAGTGGACTTAACACCCTTGATGTTACATTCTTGTTCGTCATTCTCACCTACAGAGTAGAGATTCAATATCTCACCCTTTAAATTTTGATTGGTCCTCATCATGTTAACCTCAACTGCATGAAATGTTGGTACAACCTTCATGAAAATACACTGAATTACCCCATTTCAAGGCTACCTATATTTGTAACACTCAGATTTTCAAATTAACATCATTTTTATCTCACCTATTTCATTGGATGGGCCACCACACTTTTCCTTGGTCAAATATATATGAATTTAAAGTAAAATAATATATATTCAAATCTATATAAACTTAAATTATAGAAACCTATGGTACCATAACTATTTAACCATGATATATACACCATCCTTCAAGGTTTATTGTCTTTTCAATGTTTTTAGATTTTCTAATTCACACCATGTTTACACTTCTTGAGTTTTCATATAGACTCCCCAAATTATCATTAGCTAAAGAGTTAACCCTTAGACATCATTTGTGATGATTTAAGAGTCATGAAATTAAACATCCCAAAAAACAAGACATAGAACTCTAAAGGTTGAAAACCCCAAAAGGGAATCCTGATAAAAAATTGATTCTACACTCACTAGGCATGCATATTGTGTGATCTATAAAAGTTGATCATTTTAAATAATGTAAAGACACAAAACTTGTTAGGTTGAAAACATGTAGAAGGATATCTATGAGAAAATTAATTCACTTCCCACAAGGTCTCCCCAATATGAGTCTTATGAATAAGTTATGGAATCAAAATAAAATACTTGATGCTTGTGGGGTCCGTAATATGACCATAGAAAAAGTCAATTTGTGATTGATATCCCCACTTATCTAAGAAAATTTTGGAGCATTCGTCTATTCCCTCATCCCTATCATATAAATCTAGTGGATCCAAGAAAATTTTGTAAAGAAATAAATTTAGGTTGTTTAAATCCTTTTGAACATTTGGATACCCATTCTGAATTCCCACTTTGTGATCCTATTCAAGTTATGTAAATTCATTCTTCCAAATTAACCAACTCCAATGTTATGATGATAGTTATACCTACATATATTCATGATCCATGCCTTAGGGGAAATCATTCATTCAAATGGAACAAGTCTACTATTACAGTGATTTTTGTTATGCTTATATCCATATTTGATCTACATTTCAGAGGAAACCATTTTGACTCACATATTTGGGAACCATAGCTGAATTTTTTCCCTTTTAAATTCATTATTCAAATGATTTCAAGTTATCTTGATTTTTTTCCATATTTATGAATGTAATTGTAATGTGATAATTAAACTAATTTGGAACTAATAATATACATAATTTTGTAGAATAAATATATTTTCACTCATGTCAAAAAAGGTGAGGAGAATCCATAGCTTAGAGTCTCTCCCTGTTATTACAGGAAATGAAAAAAATAAAAAATGTGATAATAGGATACGATGAGAAAATTTTAAAAAGTTATCTAACACTTAGAGAGAGGAATCAATGGACTGATAAAATTTCTCTAATTCAATATCTTCCACCTTAGTTAATGGTTGTTTGCACTCAATGTGATAAATTAAATCTTGGATCCTTCTTTTAATGGATTTAATCCTAGTGTTTGACTCTAATAGATGAGACTTCAGCTTTTCCATATGAGACTCATATTCTAAAATCTTCATAATCTATATATATTTCAAATCATAAAGCATTTATTATTAGATATAAAAGTGATTCAAAAAAATTTATAAACCTCTACATATTTTACTTTATTTTTAGTATGATAAAATTAGTAGAGTTAATTTTATTAGGTTGTCAATTTCTCTCGGAAAATTAAGTCTCATTGGATGAGAGTATTTAAGTACTCATAGTTTAAGAAACCTACACCTAAGCCATAAAATACCTAGAGAAGTCTCTCAATCCTTCATTAATCTATTAAAATGGAGTGTCTATAATAATATCATAGACTTGATTCCAATCCCATTTCCTTACCACCTAATCATTAGTAGAAGATTTAGGATCTTCACTCTGGTCACTCATCTCCAAAGTAATATAGTCAAGAATTTGATATGTAGTGGAGGGAACATGTCCAATTGATTGGGTAGAAACATTTGAATCATTAACCACCACTCCATGAAAAGTTATGTGAGTTTACTCAGTAGAGGTTGTCTTCACCAACAGATCAATGTCAAGTGGGGTAACAAAACCAACACTACTAGTATAGCCCATAGAACTAGATGCTAGCATCGGTCCTTCATTTACTTCATTATAATAGGGATATAAGTGTAAGGACTAATCATAATTCCTTAGGAATTTTTTTTTGGTTCTTTATGGATTGAGAAGATATTCCGAGGTACATTCAGATAATGGACCTCGGGAAGACACTAATCTTATTACCCATAGAATCACCTACCTGACACGCTGTTTAGGCAACTCTCTACCCATGCCTTAAAATAATCCAACAAATATTTAATGGGATATATAGGTTAATGAAATACAATCCCAACATTTTTATCATCCCAAGTCAATATTATCCAAAACTAGTCGATGATAACTTGATTCTATTCACTTATGAACTTGAATGAAGGTAGTGGATAAACCCTCTATAAGACATGAATATATGTGAGAATCTATAAGAATAATGGATCTATAATATTATTATGTAATCCATATAGTTCATAAATACCCTTTCTTAGAAATAAATAATAATAAAACTCTCCTGAGGTGCACTATAATTTTCAACAAAGATCCCAAAAGGTGAATTGGTTTTAAGGAATGGGGTTGTAATTAAGGTGATTTATCAGTATGTTGGTGAAATAATTAATACTCCAGGATATCATAAAAACATAAAAAGTGCTTATTACTTTGGGAGAAGATGTAGAATGAGTAATTGTTAGAGTATTATAGAACTCATAGTATTGAAACTATTATAGCATCCAGCTGTATAAGAATTGGAATGTCCTATTAATTCAGTATGAGGTCCTTCCTTATTATATGCGGACCAACAAGTGATAAATCTAAGAAATTACTGGCCCCACAAAGTTCATTGGTTTTGATTGTACTAGTAGAGATTCCATCACTAGGGTAATAACCCAAACATCATAATGGGTATCCCTAGCAGGAAAGACCCACCCACTCAAAAAAATAACTAGGAACCCCACTAGTCGAAGGGAAGGGGACACATTTGGTTGAATCGTATTCCCACAAGATAGGTATTTTACTTATCCTAAAGGGAGACAATATAACTCATCAGTATTCATAGTCCATTTTCTAGGAAAACTATTTGAGTGTCTGACTCCCAACTTTGGTCTGTCAGGTTGAAGAAAGGTGCTCACTAATTTTATGAATGGGATGATTGAATGAAGATAGAGATCCTTTCCTTATATTTTTTACACTATGGTTAGAAGATCTATCTCTTTAAAAGGGGTTTTCCCTCTATCACCCAATAAATTATTTATATAATAGAACTCATGATATATCTCCCCATGGATCGAGATCCCCCCCCACAATTGTTGGATGTCCCATAAAATTATATTTGCCTCGCATTGCAGCATGTGGAATGTATTTCTTCCTGAACACTAGAAACTAAATAATTATAGGATATGTCTTCTTGAATGGTATACCATATAATGTGAAACCCACACTTCCTTTTATAGGTAAACTACTTGTAGCTTCTCAGTAAACACTACCAAATTTTGATTTGGCCAAAAGTCCCAAGTCAATTTATCATAAAAATTACCATTCGGGTGTAAATACCACTTCAGGATCCACCATTCATAGAGATTTTTTAGTGAGATCGATATAATAAATGAGTATTTTTGAGGCATAGGATGTTGGTTCTAATCCTGATCATTGTGATTGGGTGGGGAGTTGTTTAGTATATATTCACTCCCTTAATTTCCCTCTAGGAAAAGTTGTCCTTTATCAAAATGATTGTATGAGTATAGTCTATAGATGAAACAAACCATGCTGAAAGTATATTATAATTAATCATCGGAAACAAGACATCATCTTTAAGCACAAATCTATATTTGGGTTTTTTCAGACAATGGATAGTCTCAAATATTTGGACTAAGAGGATTATATGAGGCTTAGTTATAATAAATGAAACAATACTGAGGATTAGCCTAGAAATTCATATTAATGAAGGCCATCTATTCAATCAAAGTCATCGAACCAAAAATATGACTATGTATAGAAGCCTTGATTCTTTCCAATCATCCTTGAAAAAATGGGATCACCTTCATGAATAAATTCCAAAATTTATAAAATAGAAATGTAAATTTTTTTATGGGGTAACTACATAGATACTGCACAATGACAATACAAAATCTTGGAGACCACATAAACTCCAAGAAACCATGGATGGTGTCCAAGAAGATGTCCATACTGCACAATGCTATAAAACCTCGTTGAATAATGATGTAGTCCTAACAAATTTTGGAAGAAATCATATTGATAGATAAATGACTATGCATAGCTACTAAATTGCTTATCGAGATGATGAAGGCAATATATTCATGAGAAAGGTTAGAGGATTAGAGCACATGTTTGTTTTTTCACATTAAAATAATCCTAATCACCAATAGAAGAAATTTAAAATGATATAAGGGTATCTCCCAATTTATAAGTGTGACTTATACATTTAATATACCCCATAAAATCTCAAGAATCACCCACGTGATTCCACACACAAGTCGTGTGCTTCATTACATATACCAATAGTATCCTAGTTGATTGTGTAGTTATCAAAGAAGGATTTTATTTACTTCCATGGAATGGCCACATATTCATTTTAATTAGACTTCATTCCAAGGGGGGAATTTATTGACACCCATAAACATTAAAAATAAAAATGATGAACCATGTGTCCACTCATCAATCCTCATGGCTACTCACTATCTAGGATATTGAACATCGACCAAACACACACCCATTGGGCACATGGGATAAAGACAATATACATTGTGTGATTTCCCACCCGTATCATAGAACAAAGGTGGAGGCACTTCATGATCTCCAACCTCATGCATGACTTCGAGACATACAAACCACATTGACTCCCATCAACCTAAAAGCCACCCACTCCCCATATTTTTCTTCTGCATAATGTGATCCATATGTGAAGTTATCTCACAAAAGGATGCTTTGGGAATTATCCACACAATCATGTATCTCCCTACTAGGTGTCACCCATTTCAAAATTTTGTAACTCCACCAATACAAATAAATACTAGATTTTACTTTCTAAGAAAGAGAGTGGAGAATATAGATATAATCAGAGAGAACCAATGGAAAATAAGAGAAAGGGATTAATTGAATGGTAATTCTCAAAATCTACAAGTCATATGAAACTATTTCCTTTGTTAATACTCTTCTAGAAGGGTCCAATCACTATACTAGTGTGTGTCCTTTATTTACCATCTATTATGTTGATCCATTTACTCTTCACATTATCAATGTGATCCAACCCTCTGTACACCCATATATTTCATGAACTAGCCTCCACCATGCTTCTACTATGCATATCAGCCTCTTCTAAGGTGATTAAGCCCCTCCTTTTATTGAGGCTTATTCATGAGGTATTTGGTCAAACAATAGACCACATTTTCTAAGGAAACCTAGAAAATTAAAAGAAGTTATGCCCCTATAAGGCCACCAGATATACATGAACAGACTTCTAAAAGCACTAGAATTCCATTTTGTGGATCATACATTCCCTCGATAAAACATTTCTCCCACTTATCCTCATTAACTGATAGGACCCTTAGGGAATTTGAAATCATGAATTCCCTTTGATAACGAGGGTACTCATCAAAGGGACATTAGTGATACCATCTCCAAGCTATAGAACCTAATCTAAACAACCCTAGCCCAAATCTGATTATCCTGGGTGTTTAATAGATTCTTGAGTCCATTCAATAAGGGAGGAATCCAAAGCATGCGCTAGCCCTAAACATACCATTCCAATCCTCTTACTAGTAGGAAGAAACCTACATCTCTCCCCACCAACCAAAAAAAGGAATATGGGACTATATACCTTCAAATAGGTTTAATCACCAACACTAAATGCATTAACCTGAACCACACATTTGGTTAGGAATCTTAGGGAAGACATGTATTCATAAACCCCACTTGATCCTCTATTGTATAATATTTCAAGACACATTAATTTCTAAAATATAATGTTAAATAGTGTGGATTACATTTAAGTCCCTTGACGTAAAACTGTATTAAAATACCTATACCGCATTGTGTGGTCCAATCACATGACCATAAATTTGGAATATCTTTAACTACATGGGATTTAATTCCTATTAAGTAGGGTATTTAGGACACTTATCAGTAGTAAAAACTAAACATCATTGACTTCCGGAACTTGTTATATGAAAACTCATGGGTCTATATGCTTCATGAAGCCACTTATGCCCCCACCCCTGTTAGGTTTTATTCCACATGAGTCTGAACTTTCTAACTCATTGGGCCACATTCCCTCTGAGATTCTCATTTCCATACACTAGGACCAAGTTCCATATGGACTGTCCTCATCAAGATATATTCTCAATGTAACCATGTCAAAATTTAAGGTCCATATTCACTATAGGTATCACTATATCTCCCTTTTCATTCCATATTACAAATGATTCCATATCCTACTTGTTATTCCCTATCACTACTTTCCATATCAACCCCACACCTCAATGGTACATATTTACTTTGAGTTCAACTATAATGTATTGATCATGTATCATTCCTACCGCAACCATCATTGAGTGCCTTTCACCTATTCATCCTTACCAAATAATGTTAAACTTTATGGATCATTATTCATCACATGATCATAACAGGTATGATGTTTCCCATTAATTGGAACCAAATTATGTGGGTCTTAATTACCATTATAGGGATACATAGTAAGTTCTTCTTATGGGCCTGATCCTAATACCACCAACACATATGGCCTCCCTGGACGTGGATAAGCTCTAGAGTGCCCAACTGGGTGGATTTAAACAATAATACCATAAAATTAAGCATCATTAATTAGTAACAAGAAATGTTGGAAACCCGCTGATAAATATATTTTTTCACATCAATTTATGTTAATAACTAACTACTAGAAAATGGGTAACCAGTATCTCACTAAGATTTGGGAAGGATTCACAAATATGACATAAATATAAAAGAAAAATGGGATTAGGATAGAATATACTAAAAAATATGTGATGAGTGGTGAAAGTGGTTTGTTGTGAACCATCATTCAACTAAATTACTATCACCTACGAGTGCAACATAGTGTACACACCATAAGGCCAGTCTCAAGGATGTCACTCACAACAAACTATCTATTTGTTGATAATATTATAAACTAAATAATATAAAAATAAATTATATAATAATATAAATGGGTGTTTATTCTAAAATTACATGACATGTAATATATATATATTTATAAATACAATACATAATGTAAAAAATACACAATGAATCCAGCATAAGAATATTGTTCCTCTCAGGGTTTCATGGTGCTGTTATCATTATTCTTCAAAATATCTATCAATGTATAATTCAATATAGATATCAATACCTATCATTAAACACCCTATTTTTTAATTTTATTACCTTACACAGAGACCTCTACATATAAGAGTAATCTCTTCCATATCAATACCCAATAAAAACTCCACTGTTTAAATGAATTAGATATCAACAAGAAAGAAAATTATTGAATTAGGTGGAATAATACAATAGTATAGAAAGTGGGATGACTTATCAACATAATAATTTTAACAACTACTGAATTATTAGAATAAAACATTGAATGTAAATAAACTCAAACACTGCCCCTTCCCCCCTCAAACAACATTGAGATTTAGTTCTCCACAAACCTAGACATAAAAGGAGAAGGGTGGGAGAAACAAAAAATTGAAGAAAAAATAATATTAAAAAGAGTCAAACTAAGATAATATATATTAAAAATATTAAAAACTATTACATAAACAAAAATCAACCTTATACACTTAAAATTTATATTCTTTTTAAAGGGAGAACAGGTGGGAATTTATAAAATATAGGGTGAGAAAATTTGGCTCCAATTATATCCGATGTATTTTTAATCCTTTTTGAAACATTAAATATATTTTTTTGGAATGGTGTCTACTTTAATGATTTTATAATTTGTCTCCCTCATGAACACACAAAATTTCATTATTATTGTCCACTGAATGTAAAATTTATGGTATATTTACTCTAATAAATTAGTTATGTTCATGTGACTCTTCATATTCCAATAATTCAATTTCAAAAGCAGTATTGACCTTAAATCAGGCCAAATAAGGTGGGTAAACAGTTAAGAATGTTTTCCCCAATGCATTATCAATCTATTTTTATAATTTGGGATCCATTGGGATGGACCTCTTTGAGATATAAGCTCAAAATTAAGAGAGTCAAGATCTGTTCACAGTTTTCAAGGCACAACTTGTAAGGTTGTTTTGGGAATCCAAATGATTGATTCATCTTTGGTTATAAATTAATAAAATGAATCCCAAGATTTTATAAATCCTAAAAAATTAATTTTAAAATTTCAATATGGGTAGAAAAAGTTATATATGAAATGAATAATAATAATAAAATAGTTAAAATCCAAAAATAGGTCATTTTTGCAATTAAGCTCAAAATTCCACCAAAACATAAAAATGTGACAATTAACCAAAAAATAACACCTCAGTGGGATGTTAAACATTTAATTATAGTATAAAATATTGGAAAACATTAGCTTCATCAATGATCCTGAATTCCCACCCTCTCAACTTATAGGGATTCTAAGGTGTTGATGTAAATGTCTTAGTGACCACCTTCCATTATAAAGTAAGTCCTCCCTAACTCAAAACAAAAAAAAGTTTCAGGAAGAATTAACTTCAAATTAATAGTTTCCATTAGAAATAGTGACCCGTGATTTGGATATGTAAGCTATAGTATTCACCCATAATAGATAGGTACACAAACTTCTTAGTCAACAGTCTGTTGTTTATTCTAGCTACAATAGTCTTAGATATATCTCCACTTAGAGAAATCTCAACCTAAGACTAAGGTGATGGCTTTAATTTCTAAATAACTACAAATTCAACATAGCCTATTATCTATGTAAAGGAATTTTATTGGTCGATTATCTCAATAGGATATATTATTCCCAATTTTTTATTCAATGTGTTATATTAGTTGTCCCTATTATATTTTTCCTTGGTGGATAAGGGAGAAGTAGTGTATCACTAATAGATGGTTAAAATCCCTATACTTATTCAGTGGTTGATGGATACATAGCTTGTATACATTTATTATGAGCTCTCTTATAATCATATATTTTTAGTAACTGAACTTAATGGATAATCTAATTGTGGGGAGCATGTCATCTTCTTCTAGGGATGGATAGTGGTTCCAGTCATGCTATGTAAAGAGGTTTTGAGGTAGTTTCAAAAATACCCATTAGTGGTACATACTATAGTGAAAATATGTACTGAAATAATTGAAGGTGTTTTTGTTGAGTATGGATGAAGGGGAGTGTAGGAGAGTCCATTTTACAATGCCTCACCAATAAACAGGTAAAGGAAAATAATCAGGTTCTAGAGGGTGTGGCCTTACCCTCACAAGAAACTAGAGTGGAAGTGGGATAATATCTCCATTGATTACATGATGTGAAATACACAAATAGTGATAGGCCACAACTCTATATTGGTGATTCTTAACAATGTCACTAAGTGGGCCAACTTTCTCACCATCATAGAATAGAGTTTAGTTGAAATATTTGGATGCATTTATATGCAGAAGAGCATATGAATTCATGGATTACCCTCAGAAATTTTATATGACCATGATACTCGTTTGACATCCCAATTTTGGACATATTTGTAAGATAATTCTACAATCATTGGTATATGATAATGTCTTTCTACCCCTAGATGGATGGCTTAACCAAATAGACAATTCACTTTCTTAAAGATATATCGCGGGCTTTTATATTGGATTTTTAGCCAATGTTGGGCGGACTATCTAACCTTAATAGAATTTTTATTCAATAATAGTTATCAATTCACCATTTTCATAATTCTATTTGAGACATTTTATATGGGACCTGACTGGACACCCCCATTCTAGTTAGGGTTTGAAAAGTCAGCACTCATGGGGATTGAGTAGGTGAAAGGTATGAAAAAAAGGTTTATGTGATTCAAGAGTAGATGAGGAGATATTATAATCGTCGTAAGTCTCGTTTGGATCGATGATAGTGACATTTAGTGTTCAAGTATTAATATCATTTTTTCCTAAATGTTTCACTACGACACGGGTTATAGAGATTCAACTGAGGTGGAAAGAAATAATTGAGATATATTGGCATGTTCTAGATGCTATGAAGGGTAGGTGAGGTTGCATACCCCCTATAATTTCCCCTAAAGTTGGATTGATCATGTGATATTATCCATATCTTTTATCCTAGTATATATGTTCACAATCTGTCACACATTACTGATCGGGGTGAGCTAGATATTGGAGACCAAGCCACATTTTTAAAGTATTAGGTGGAAATTTAGGATTGGTAGGAGAGGACCATCTTTGGACAATTCATTCATCATGTTATCATTGTTTGGTGGCATCGAAAACATCAGGAGAGATTATGGTAGTGTGATAACTTGATGTGAGATAAGTAGCCTAACTTTTTTTAGTAGGTTATTTACTTTATGGGTGAAAATCATTGATGGTTTGGAGGGTGTAATGACTTTGTTTTTTGTGTTTTAACCAATTTAATATTAATGTAGATTCCCTTGATATTATTTGTGGTGTTGGAAAGGATATAGGGTTTCTTTGGATACTTGGTATTGAGTATGTAAAATAATATAAATATTTTATCAAAATCATGTGGGTATTTTAAAAAATAATTATTTATCTCTTGAATGGATTATCATATGGGAAAAGTTTTATACCTAGGGACACCCTAAGAGGGGAAGTGTGAACCAGACTGAAATTTTTCTTATAGTTAAATAGGATGTTGTTCCTATGTTGATAGGGACACTTAGAACCTATCTCTGTTAATCACACATTCACCACAATCACAAATGAAAAATAAAAATTAGGCACGTCAACTTTTATTTGGTTCACTACAAAGGGAAAATCCAAGAAGCATATGATGAGGATGTTTTATTCATAAAAAAATTCACTAAGATTCATAAGATTTTATGGATGAAAATTATTTGGTAATGGTTACTCAATGATAGGATCACTTCCTTTATAATGAATCTAGAGATAGCACACCACATCCCTCATATTACTACTATTGTACCCTTCTTTATCACCATATTAGATGTAGTGTTCCTTAGTTTAACCACATGAAGTTTTCCTCTATAT
This sequence comes from Viscum album, assembly GCA_963277665.1. Lineage (NCBI taxonomy): Eukaryota > Viridiplantae > Streptophyta > Magnoliopsida > Santalales > Viscaceae > Viscum > Viscum album. Next base: position 450,123,265 of record OY728143.1, on the reverse strand, counting down.
CATCATGAATTTTTGATTTGATTGGAATCATCATAGTCTAATTATGATACTTAAATTCGGTTGTAGATTTCCAAAATACCCACCAAAAAATGGTATGTGAGAAATGAAAACTTCAAACCATATTATGCATATCTTCGTATGAGATTCCCTATTCACTATATGAAAACCACATGATTCACTATCCACCATGAACTAACTGTGTGAACTACACACCTGCACATCTCATCTACACACTTCCCCTGCATGACTCCCCTTTACGCTTACTTTCACGTGAATCTCACACACATAAATCCTTCACACATTGAGTTTGTGAACTCCTACTGTATGGAATTCTCATACAGACCCTGATTTTCACACAATTCCTATGTTTTGTCAAATTTTCATGTCACTTCCCCCCCCATAAATCCATTTTTTATTCTAAAAAATATACTTTTTGTTTATGTGGGAACCAATAAATAGAGACCCCATTGATCTAAACATACCCCCCATAGAGGAATAAATTTCTGAATTAAAAATTAAAATTACAGATTCAAAAAAACCCATCATCACCTCCTCAAGACTCATTTTTCATTCCCACCTTAAGCCATGAACCATTGTGTCATGCACCCTGGCACAATGAAAACCCATCATCATCGAGACGAAAACTAGTGAGATTCACTGGCCATTGAACCATCACAGCATCAAACCACCCTCACAGAGTGAGAACACTACATCAAAGCACAAATACCATCACCATGGTGTTGTCATGAAAAACAATGGTGACCACCATTAGCTGAAATTAAAAACACCAAGGTACACCAATATCAATGTCATCATATTAAAACTTCTAGAGATGATAACTAGATATTCAATTGAGGAAGCACCACACACAATATGAGTATCAACATAGTGGAAGAGATAGATATGAATCCACCATTAGAGGCACTACTTGGATCATCGTCGACCACTCGAAATCACCTCCCAAAACACCTTGGAAACCACCATGTAGATCCAACTAGGAGAAGATTAGTGGAATCCTATAGTAAGAGAAATGTATGAAGTGAAAAGAGGCCCTGATTGGGGGCTTTTCACCATGGTCACCCAACACCAACTACCGCTACCACATCCATAGATGAATGTCACAAAAAAATAGAAATGAAAATAGACATCATGAGAGAAACTGAAAACCCAAATTCAACTCTAGTAGCACCAATAAATCCATTGGCCACCATACGGTAACCCAAAACCTCTATGTTGAAGCTTCTCCAGCTCCAACCTGGAGAGTTACAGTGGAACAAGGAGTTAGATCAAGGAATGAGCATCCCAGGGCTTCGACAGCACAACCGTCATCAGAACCACCAAAACCTCCAAGTAGAATAATCACTATGAGAAGAACACCATATTGAAAGAGACAATGTCATCAAAGCTAAAACATGGATCATCGTCAAGAAATCAAAACTGGTGAGAGAAAAAGAGGGAAAGTAGAGGAAAATTTGAGAGGAAAAGAGGGAGGTAGAGGCACTATAGTAGGCATACCAAATCGTCCCCCTCCATATCACCACTGAGGAAAACCCTAGGGTGAGGGGGAGGGTAGGCCAGTGTCAGTCATAGGCCACAAATTTTTTCATGTTACATAATATCCAAAATATCTTATTATGATTTACACTGTAATTAATGATGTAATCATTGTGGTATTTATATTCAAAAACATCTGAAAGTTTCTCTAATATATGAAATTACTTTTTATGGTCCACCTACCATGAACTCACCTCATGGATTATCCTCCTACACTGGATCATTTCTATATAAAAACTACGTAGTCTGTCCTTTATTGTCCACCTAAAATCACTTATTCATTGTTTTAAACATTTCCATAAATTATGCACCTTCTACATAGACCATCCACCATGAAACATCCTCACACTTAGATCATTCATGAACTGTCTACCATGAACATCCCTTATAAATAAGAAATTGTGAATTTCCCTTGTGGTTCATAAAAAAACACTACCTTCTGACCACCAACCTCATGTATGGTCTGTATACTCTTTATATAGTCTCTCATCCATTAATCCCTCATTTTGAACCCCATGTTCGACTTCTATGTGGTATGTGTACCTACTATATGGTAACCATTTACCTTGAAATTTTCATGTTACTTCACCATATCATGAAAATTCCTTTGATATTTCACACCCAAAAATTTGGAAAACACTAGGAAATTATGCCCTCATAAAAACATATTCACTTCCTTTATCATGCTTCCACAAACTATTAAAAAACATTCATTAGTCATAAAACACTTTTATCATCCTTGAATATTATTGAAAATAAACACAACAACTCCTTAAACAAAATCTTCCGTCAGCATTGTTTCCTTAGAAATTGAGATCATGGATGAATCAAAAACATGTGTTTTACTATAAGTATGATGTAATTTTCATTCACATCAGGTTCCATGGATATTATTAATAATAGAATAGTTTATAGGAATAAAATTAAATCATTAATAAAATAATTTAATTAAGGGAAAAAACAAGATAAATTTTAATTTAAAACCTACTTAATAAAATCTCTAATGTTAGAAACTCGCTTCGGGCCACCACTGAACCGAGAAACATATCTAGCCCAGGACATACCTGAGGTGCATTCCATATTTCCCAAGCTCGTAAAAATCTATAAAGGCATCAAATAAAAAGTCATGGGAACAAATTAACCTAATCAACAATATTAACCAAGAAGTGTAATTTTATTTTAATTATAATATGATGCATCCATAAATTGTAATTTCATGCCACACAAATATATAAAAATGAAATTAATATAGAATGAAGTTAGAAATATTAAAAAAACAACTAATAATAAATAAAGATAAACTGAAATAATATTTTTACAAATAATGATACGTTTTAATTAGACAATAAATCTACTATATAAAAATAGAAATAAAAAACAAAGTGATGATCTCCATGTGATCTATTGACCACTAACCATCAAAAATATTAGCTCAGTCCTTGAGAGATCCCGAAGTTGAACCTGATCATGGGCCATGAATGTTAATATTGGTGTGATAAAAAATTCTATGTAGGTAATAAGAATTTACACCCCATGTATAAACTTTAAAATTAAAATCTGTTTAAGCTATTCATAAAATAAAATTCATAGTTAATATTTTCATCATTGATTGAAAACAATCCACATATGGACAACATACAAATTAAGTTAATTTTAAAACCATTATTTTTTATTTAAAACTAAAACAACCATTAAAATGTTGTTTTTTATACAAAACAAATACATTAATAAGGGAAACCATTTGAAAACCAAAATCCCATAATGGAAAACCACATTTCAAAGAAAAGGAGGAAGATAACTCATTTTGAAAATCACAAGTATAGGAAGATAGAATGTAAATGGAAATAGAATTCAAAAAAGTGAAAAGAATGAAAGAAAATAGATAAGAAGGAAAATCAATTTTAAAATGATAATTGAATGTAAATGACATCATAACAATAAACAAAATTCAAATTAAAGTAATTTTTTATCATGGGAATAGCCTCATGTGACTAAGTTCATGGAATTCTAGGACTCCAATATCCTTAGTGATCAAACTACATAAAACCATTCATATACATGTGCCAATATAAACGACTCCATATAAATACCTAGTTTTAATCACGTCTATATAGTTATATTGTTTATTTAGTGTTGAATTTTAATTAAAAGAGTATGGTTCGAATACCTTTTCCTTGAGATACTCTTACTTGTTCTCTTTACCTAAGCCAAAAGGTTCCCATAATATGTAAAAAGGTGGGTTGAGTGAAAAATATATATTCAAACACATTAATCACTATAAATATATAAAATAATCCTCACCTAAAATTCAAACATACCTAAAATAAATCCCTACTTTTAACAATATCCATCATGCTCAAAATAATAAAAACCAAGGGGTTCTTACAAGACGCTTTCAAAAAGATCCAATAATTCCTTGATACTTCTTGAATAATATAAAACCATGAATTTATTTTAATAGTTTCAAAACTAGGCATTATGAATTAAAACCACGGGTTTAAACATGAAAATATCTTTTGAAAATTAATAAGGTTTTAACACTTTAAAATACACTTTTAACCCAATATGAAACTCAATTTCAAGAAAATCATATTGAAATCATTTAATGAAAATCCAAAACATCATCTAAATATTATTACATGTAATATAAACTAAACTAAATAATAAAAACCATGAAATCAAAACTATGAAACACAAATACCAATTACCATTAAAAACCACCTTTTAAAGCACCCAATTAATTTGAGAGACAATTTGAACCCCTGGGTATATTCCTTTTGAAAAAAAATCATGGTATTTTATAACTTTAAATCCCCTTTTAAAATTTATATTTTATTAATGAAATCATTTTTTGAGTTTATAAAACACATAAGGGGCTCCCAAAATCACTTTCCAACATTATATGTACTAAATGTCATTGAAAATCCATTTCAATCCTTAAAAACACTAATGAAAGGATAATTGAATATTATTGTTATAATTTATATTAAATTTAAACAATAAATTGAATAAAATGGGGAAATAGATCAAATTTTCCATATTTATAGATTTACACATGTATCCACCAACTTTAAACTCACTGTTTTCTATAATAATCATTTGAAACCATCTCAAAAATGTCCAATGAAATATAAGAGGGAAAAAGTACCAAAAACAAAAAAAAACCCTTAAATATTTAACATATATCAATCCCTAGGTCACCAAGACCTCTCTAGGGATATACATAAGGATAATAAGGATTAAAATGGGAGGGGAGATGATTCTTTGGGACTTACCTTGTGAAATGTAGCCTTAACTCTTAAAAACTCAATAATCCAAGATGGAAGAAGGGGAAAACATGAGATTCAATATCATTGATGAGATAGATGAAAAATAATGGGAAAGGGTCTCCAATGAATTAAAACATGATATGGGGTAAATAGTGTGGGATTCTAAAACTAGGGGGACCCCATTCACGTTGTAACATAGGGGTTCACCCCATGAATCCCTCCTCCAAAACTAAGGGGTGTAACATCCTAGGTAATTATAGAATAATAAGTTTTCATTTATATTAATATTTATGAATTAGATATTAATTTTATTTTAAATTGGATACTATGTGTGATATCATACTCGACACGCAATAATGGGTTTCTCTGAAATCTTGCATTACACACAAGACTGAGTTATACGGAAAAATAATACAATATTAATATAATTATTGTAAATGGTAGTTAGCGCCTAGTCGTTGTATTTGTGGTAATGAACAAAAATAACTATATTATGTTTAAACATGTTTATTAAATGTTTTTACTTTCATCAAAAAATATTAGAGGCTTTAAATGAGAATAAATCCAATTTTAAGTATAAAATACTCTATTATTTTTAAAAGGTAGTTTTACCAGCTTTTAATGGAAAACCCTTTTTAAATAAACTCTTTATCACATTTATATATTATACTTTAAAAAATAAATTTCTTATTTATAATTGGCTCATAAAATTTTAATTGGGTTAAATTTTTGTATTTTTCTGATAAAATTCATTTTTTAATGAATAGTGAAAAATACTGCATTTTAATTCAGAACTGTCTTTTCATCTAATTTTTCTATATAGTTAGATTGTGATTTTAATTTGGTTTTAAAGTTTAATTGGATTAATTTTTTATCATTTAATCCAATTTGTCTAGTATAATTAATTTCACAATGAAATTTGATATAAACACATGTAAATCTTTCGATGGTTTTTCCTTTTAAAAACATTTTTTCTCGTTTTGACAATGGAAATTAATTTTAAATTAATTACTTAAACTTATATTTTTTAATTTTGAAATATTGATTCCATATTTTAAATAATAATTTTGAAATTATGTAAATAGGCCCCACTTATTTTTGGATTTGATGAATAGTAACTTTAGTAATTATTTTTATTTATCACCGTTAAAAGATAAATATGGTAAATAAGGGTAAAAATAATATTATAATAATGTAAAATTACCATACCACTTGTCCTAATCATATTTTATGATATATCTCCGGCCAAGAAAACCCTTGGGACGAAAATATTTCCTTTGGAAGCCACTTGGGTGTGATTATGATACTTATAACTTTTAATTTAAATTAATGGAAAGTATGTTATAAACTTATATCTTATTACTAAAACAATTTTAATATGGGTTTAAATAAGTGATATTTTAGATTATGAATATTCATTATAACGGTAAAAATATTTTATACATCATGTTTTTAATTTATAATTTTTATACATTAAATAATTAAATTTAATTATGACATAATGATGATGCAGTGATTGATTTATTAATGAAGGAATAAAATAAATGATATTATAAATACTAAAATACATATTATTTGTTATAATATATTCCATCTATGATTTTTATAGGTTAATATTACATGTTATATGACTATTAAATGGTTTGGTTAAAATTTATATCTTCTTTTAGATTTTATTTAAATTCAATAAAATAAATAGTATAAAAATTTACATAATTGATGTTTTGTCAAAATAGTAATTTATTAAATTATTTAAAAAACCTAAAAATATTTTAAAATTTCAAAGTGACTATTAAATGGTCCAAAATTTTATTAAGTGTCCAATTATGTAAAATTTACCCCATATAAGTAAAATGAATAATCTCATAATAATAAGAATGTTGTTACAAAAATTAAAATTAAAATAGAATGATTAAGGGTAAAACAAAAAGATAAGGTTTAAAATAAAACCAATACAAGTCTAAAAATTATTGGATGAGAGTATTTGTATCTATAATCATCTTATATTATAAATTTCTAAATTTGGATCCATTTAAATAAAAAAAATTATTTTATATTAATTTAATAATTTAAGAGTTTCCAAGGGTGCCTCTTCCCTCTCCTATAAAAAGGTACCCTCTCTTCTCTAATACCCACACTTTAAGAACCATTTTGTGCGTCCAATACCTCCCCAAAAATATTCCCATGATCCCTCCTATTATTCTTGAAGCCTCCCTTTAGGGCAGAAAGCATCCCAAGTAATCCTTTTGGAATAAACCAAAAGAAGTTACTCGATTAAGAGGTGACACCTTATCTCGTGCTTTTTTGTTTCTTTTCCACTCTCCACTCCCTAAACTCTTCTTATTCTAGGATTATATAACAACACCAGTATTATAAATATACTATGATGTTTTTATTCTATTTTTTAAATCTACACTTACACACACCTCTATTTAATGGGTAATGAACATATTGTTTTTCTGTATAGTGAACAATTGTCTCATGAAATGAGAATTGTTCAATTTTCCCCTACCACATCTCATGGTTGCCATTATAATGAACACTATTTTTACATATGATATAATTCTATTTATATTGAATCTATTCTTCTATAATATTTATTTATAACATAACTTTTTTCATTCCATGTTTTGTAAATATGATAATTTAGTTTGAGGAAGTGTGGACTACCGCTCCCTCAAAGCGATATGACTCATTCCCACTATACGAGATGATTCGAACTCGAGGTAATGGATTTCATATCAATATCCTTTAAATGATGAATTTCTTGATAATATGTACCTTTATTCTTTTATAAGGTGTGTATACAGTCACTATGGAATTTCATATCCATATAATATCTATACTAATGTTGTTTATTGTTTTGGTAAATGTACTAATTCACGGATATTAATATTTAAATGTTCATAGTGGTATGGGATACCTTGAATATTTAATTATTTTATTATAAAATCTTTTATTTATGATATTAATTTACATATTTATTTATATCGATATAAAAGGATTATACGGGACATTTTATGTCTATCATTAATTTCATTAAAAGTTTTCAAAATGGAATCTTTTAAAACAAATTATTTTACTTTATTTAAAAAAATGAAAAAATGAATTTTTTTTTAACATATATGTTGACAATGACTTCTCTGTCTCCTTAACCATTATTTGATACATGGATTCCTTTATAAGCATTAATGTTTTTAAAAGGAAAAGAAATCCCTTATTCCTTTTTTAGGTATCTTGGTATTGAAATGGGTTCCTAAATTAAAATGGTATTTTTATATAGAAATGTTTTTCATATGGAATTATAAGAAGTTTTAAAAATGGATTTTTTGATGAATGTGTTTTACTCATGAAATGGTACTTGATCATTATATAAAATGGGGGAGCCTGAAACATCTTATACGAAGGGTTGAGCCCCAATATAACTCACATGTGATCATACAAAGGTATGAGCCCCATTATAGCTCACAGGTGAGCTCAATATATCTTATATATAGGTTAATACCTATTATAGATCTCTAATTCATTGGGTAATAGTAATATTGGAAGTTGGTCATGTGTTTATTTCAATTAAAAGTGGTTGTAAAGGGTTTTATGTATATAATGCCCTAAGTCACTTAAAGGGGTTTTAATTTTGTTCTATTAGTTTTACTGTTTTTCATTCAGAAAAAATTATAACAGTTATTCATGTGAAAATATTTTTATTCATCTACTTAAAGAACATTAAATGGGTTACCATGTTTTAACTATACTAATGGGTTTTCTTTCTTTTTATGTCCCTTACGATGCTTTTTGTGATCATCCTAGGTTTATAAATTTTTTCATATGATTTAAGGGAGAATATAGTTAAGGATGAAATCCAAGAAAATTTATGATGACTAAAAATTAAAAGAAACCATATTTATTTTTAAAAGTTTTTCTGTTATGGAAGAAATGTATACTGTTAGAAGTTTCTACTTTTTATTTCTATGGTTTTTTATGTAATAGTTATGGAATAATTATCTAAAGATCTAAACATGAAAATATCCTTAATGTGAATTCTTGAATTAACTCAATATTATTTAATGTTTAAAGTTTGGGCCTTATAATTGGTATCATAGGTCGGTTTAGATAAACTTAGAGGTTAGGATGGTGTTAATTTCTTTATTTTAGAGTATTTTAATTTATGGTTAACTTGACATAATATATCATTTTATGATTACCTTGTTTCTTCCTCTAAACCGTGTCTGTTCAGAATGGGTTTCTATAGAGGAAATGGGAAATATGTAATAGGAATGCATCGAGAAGAAAACAACATTTCATATCAACAACATGAGGTTGTCAAGTTCAGAACTAAAAAGTTTTTTGCAGTGATGGAATATTTGACTCTAGCTATATTGGGTGGTGGTATCAATGCATTAGATCATCCTGATAAACCACATAAGAATATATTAGTAGTGTAACATTTTATGAGGCAACATCCCCCATAATTCAATGGATTATCTGATGCAGTGGTAGTTGAGGGATGGATCAATACCCTAGAAAAGATATTTTAAGTAATGGGATGTTCAGAATGTCAAAAGGTAACCCTTTCCATCTATATTTTTGAAGGTGATGTTGATCAATGTTTTTCATTAGTTAATAATACTAGAGAGAAAAATTATCTTTATTCCAAGGAGTGGGAAGAATTTAAGGATATTTCCTTGAGAAATATTTCCCTAAGGTTGTTTGGCTTATGATAGAGAAAAAAATCTTGGAATTAAAGAAAAAGGATTTCAAATCATTTGACATATATGAAGCGAACTTCACAATATTGGACAGGAATGTTCTAGATTTTATCCGAGACATTGACATTAAAATTAATATATGTTAATGAATACTGAAACTAGGGCTACGAAGATATTTGGCCTCCCTAGAATTTCAAATTTATGAAAAATTGGTTTATTGTGGTGAGAAAGTTGATATGAAGTTTTCAAACACTTATATTCCATGAGATAATAAGTGTAAGAAATGTTCAAGGTACCAAGAAATGAAGAAGCAACCAACTATGAATTATGAAGTTAATCCAAAAACATGTTCCAAGTGTGGTAAAATACATTTTGGGGAATGTATTTTAGGATCTAGAAAGTGTTACCGGTGTGGTAAGTTTGGTCACAACGTTCATGACTGCAAAAAAAAGTGTCCTGAATAATCCAATAATGAGAAAAGAGATGGCCAGTCTATAGTAAGATTTTGTAGCTATAATGAGTTGGGACATTATGGAAATAAGTTTCTAAAGTTAATTACATAGGTTGTAAATAATTATGATCCAAAACAATAAGGTTTGGGAAAATATTTTTCTTCGACTACAGTTGATATTGAGAAATCTAGAAAAATGATGGAAGCTCTTGAGAGCCTAAATTTGTTTGAAGGATAACCATTAGTTCAAGGTTTTTGACACACCTTCTGTGGTTTAATGTGATATGATTATAAGTTATTAAGGAACTTTATTGGAGATGTTTTGTTTGGTTATGTTTATGTATGGATTTTTTTTAATATGGATTTATGCCTTTAATTTTGTACATGATTTTTAATATACTGATATCCTTTATGGTTTGTGTGATATTTTATGCTTACGGTTATTCTTAGTTATGTACATCATATTCTGGGAATATTATGAGGTTGAAATTTTTCTTATAAAATAGAAATACATCATGTAAGTATGTTTCCTTATATTCTTATTCTAGGTAGTAAGTGAATTCCTCTAATCTATAAAAAGGATCTTAAAACAAAAATCTTATTCATTTACTTATCTTAATGGCCTTTTGACCCATCACATAATTATGGTTTTTATGGATAACATTCAAATTACTGTGTTCTTTATCACTCTCTATTAGTCTTTGAGAGTTAGTTTTATAATCAATGTCTATGTTTTCCTATAGAGAAACCTAGAATATGATATCTAATGTGACCTTTGTACTGAACATTATTTATTTTATAGTATAGGTTTTACTGACTCATTTTCAAATGTGGGATTTCAATGAATTAATTTTGGTAAGTAAAACCTTATATACCAAGGCCAAATTTAAAATTGCATGGACGTTATATCCAAAATGGGGAAGGATGTAACATCCTAGTTAATTATAGAATTAGACTTTTTCTTATATATTACTATTTATGAATTGGATATTAATTTTAGTTTAAATTTTACACTATGTGTGATAGAATACCCAACACTGAACTATGGGTTTCTCTAAAATATTACGTTGAGTACAAGATTGAGTTATACCGAAAAATAATATAATATTAGTATAATAATTTTAAATAGTTGTTAACACCTAGTAATTGTACTGACAGGAATGAACATAACTTACTATATTATGTTTACACATGTTTATTAATTTTTTTTACTTTCATAAAATAAATTTCAGAGGATTAAAAGGATAATAAACCCAATTTTAAGCGTAAAATACTCTATTATTTTTAAAAGGTAGTTTTACAACCTTTTGAGGGAGAACCCTTTTTAAATAAAATTTTTGTCATAGTTATATTTTTTATTTGACAAAATAAACTTCTTCTTTAGAAGAAGTACTTAAATTATTTACTTTGGTTGAATTTTGTTATTTTTCTCATAAGATTCATTTTTCAATGAATAGTGAAAAATAATGCATTTTAATTCCAAATTGCCTTTTAGACTAATTTTTTTATATAGTTAAATTTAAATTTTAATTAGGATTAAAGTGTAATTATATTATGTTTTTATCCTTTAATCCAATTTTTTTCATTGTAGGTAATTTCATAATGATGTTTTATATAAACACATTTCAATATTTTAATGGTTTTTACTTTAAAAAATTTATTTTCTTATTTTGACAATAACAATTAATTTTAAATTAATTACTTCAAATTATGTGTTTTGAATTTGGAAAAATGGATTTAATATTTGGAATCATAAGGTCCAAATCATGTAAATATGTCCTTTTTATTTTTGAACATGATGAATAGTAACTTTAGTAATTATTTTTATTTACCAGGGTTAAAGGGTAAATTCGGTAAATAAGGATAAAAATATTATTATAATAATATTAATCTTCCCTAAAACTTTTCATGATCCTATTTTATGATATATGGTCAACCAATACAACACTTGGTATGAAAATGTGGCTTTTGGAAGCCACTTGGGTGTGATTATGACACATATGGCTTTTAATTGAAAGTAATGCAAAATATGTTATAAAAATATATATTCTTAACAATTTTAATATGAGTTTATATAATTGATATCTTATAATATAAATATTAATTATAAATATAAACAAATTTCATATATAAAGGCATTTATTTATAATTTTTAAACATTAAATAATTAAATTTAATTATGACACAATGATGATGCAGTGATTGTTTTATTAATGAAAGAATCAAATAAATGATATTATAAATATTAAAATACATATTATTGGGCATAATTTATGTCAAAAATAGTTTTTCTAGGTTTCTATGAAATTTTATAAGACCATTATATGGTTTGGTTAGAATTTATCTTTCTTTTTATATTTTATTTAAAATCAATAAATTGAATAGTATAAAAATTGACATAATTGATGTTTTATAAAAATAGTAATTTCTTAAATTATTTAAAAATCCTAAAAATATTTTAAATTCACAAAGTTACTATGATGTGGTATAAAGGTTCATTGAGTATCTAATTTTAGAAAATTTACCCCATATAAGTAAAATTAATAGCCTCTTAATAATTAAAATGTTGTTTCCACAATTAAAATTAAAAGAGAATAATTAAGGGTAAACATAAAAATAAGGCTTAAAATAAAATAAATACAAGTCTAAAAATTGTGGGATGAGAGTATTTCGAAATATTATCATATTATATTCTACATATCTCAAGTTTTATTCATTTTAATAAAAAAATTAATTTATTTTAATTTAATAATTTAAGAGTTTCCAAGGGTGCCCCTTTCCTCCCTTATAAAAAGGCACCCTCACTTCTCTAATACTCACACTTCAAGAACCCTTTGATTCAGCCAAAACATGCCAAAACCTATTCCTAGAATACCTCCCTTCATCCTTGAATCCTCCCTTAGGGAATAAAACATCCCAAGTAAGCCTTTTGGTATAAACCAAAATAAGTTACCCGAATAAGACGTAACGCCTTCTATCTTGCTTTTTAGTTTCTTTTCCATTATCCACTACATAAGCTATTCTTATCATATTATTACATAAAAATAGTATTATAAATTTAATATAATATTTTATGCTAATTTGTTCATCTACACTTACACACAACTCCATTTAATGGGCAACGAATATGTTGTTTCTGTGTACGGGGAACTACTGCCTCACGAAACGATGATTGTCCAATTTTCCCATACCACCTCTCATGGTGGCCATTATAAAGGAAAATATTTTTAAATATGATATATATTATATTTATATTGTCTCTATAATTATATAATATTTATTTATAGCATAATTTTATGCTTTCCATGTTTTTTAAATACAATGATTTTGTTTGAGGAAGTGTGGACTACTGCCCCCTCAATGGGATATGACTCATTATCGCTATACAAGGAACGTCTAAAAGATAGTTTTAATAAAACTTTGATAAATATATGAAATTAATGTAATACTAGTATTATAATATTCATTTATATCATTTAATTATTTTTCTTTCAATATGACTAAGAAATGAAAGTAGCATTCATGCATACGTACGACATGTCGTCTCCATGAATAGTGCATTTCATTTATTATCTAAAAATATTATAGATTATTCTAAATTTATATATATTCGATATATATGATTTTTAAATTATGAATATTATTTTTTAGATCATCGAATTATGACCACATAGACTATTGGCATCGTATCAAGTATATTTTTGACTCAAGTACCGAATATCAACAAAACATCTCATATGAACTTAAATAATTATGTTACTATTATAACATAATAATAAGTAATATAAAAGGAAAAAAAATGAAAAAGTTTCTAAATAAATTATAAATTAAACTAATTTTATTATTCAGGAAGATAAAGAATGTACCAGACAATTCGGACTCGAGGTAAGGGATTTCGTCCCAATCTCCTTTCATTGATGCATTTCTTGATAATATGCACCTTTATTATTTTATAATGTGTATATATAGTCATTGTGGAATTTCATATCCATATATTATCTATAATAATGTTTTTTTATTCTTTTTATAAATGTATTAATTCATAGAGGTTATGATTTAAACGTTCAAAGTGGTATGGGACACCTTGAACATTTGAATACTTAATTATCAAATATTTTCTTCATGAAATTAATTTACATATTTATTTATATAGGGATTAAAGGATTATAAAATAAATTCTATGTCTATATTTAATTTCATTAAAAAAATTCAAAATGGAATCTTTTTAAACAAATAATTTTAATTTCTTTATAAGAAAGATAAAAGGAATGGTTTTTATTTTAATGTATATGGCAACAACGACTTCTCTTCCACCGTAAACATAATTTGATACTTAGATTCCTCTATAAGCCTTAATGTTTTTAAAAGTAAAAGAAATAACTTATTGATTTTTTTGGAATATTGGTATTGAAAATGGGTTCTTAAATTAAAATGGTATTTTTATATGGGAATATTTTTCATATGTAATTAGAAGAAGTTTTCAAAAAGGGTTTTGTGATGAATGTGTTTTATTCATGAAATGGTACTTGAGAATTATACAAAATGGGTGAGCCTAAATAGATTATATGAATGGTTGGGCCTCATTATAACTCATGGGTGAGCCCATTATAGCTTATACGAAGGGATTACCTTTATTATAGTTCACGAGTAGGCCCGATATAGCTTATATGTAGGGAGATCCCCATTAAAGATTTATAATTCATTCAGTAATAATAATATTAGAAGTCGTCCATATGGTTTTTCAAAATGAAATATGTTTGAAATGGTTTTATGTATATTATTCTCTAATTCACTTAAAGTATTTTTAATTTCTTTCTATTGGTTTTATTGCTTTTTATTGATCAAAAAGTATTATTGTTATTTATGTGAAAATGTTTTGATTCATCTTCTCAAATAAAATTGAACGGGTTTCCATGTTTTAACTATATTAATGGTTTTTTTTTCTTTTTATGTACCTTAAAAAGATTTTTGTGCTCATCTAAAGTATTTAAATGTTTTTACAGGATTTAATGGTGAATAGATTCAAGGATAGAATCAAGGAAAAGTTATGATGATTAAACATGAAAAGAAACCATGTTTCAATTTAAAATTTAGTGTGTTACGAAAGAAATGGATATTATTGGAAGTGTCCACATTGTGTTTATATTATTTTTTATGTAATAGTTATGGCCTAATTCTCTAAATATCTAAACCTGAAAAGATCCTCAATGTGAATTATTGACTTAACTCAAGATTGTGTAATGTTTAAGGTTGAGGCCTTATAGGGGGTCCCTCTATCTTGAAACTTTAAAGGTATAAATTCCCATTTCATGCCCTAAATCATTGTATCCTACACTTCTAATTCTCTAATACCCCCTAACCCCCCCCCCCCAAAACCTCCAGAAAACCCCTAGAAAAATAAAATAGCTTGAAAATCATTAATAAACATGATATTAGTGGTGTGGTGGTATGACCATACTCCTCGCATTACAAATTTCTTCACAAATAAATTTTCCATGTTTAAAGTGAATATGTTAAAGAAAAATTCCATTATTGGAGGAAAAATGAACTATGATACGATCACCAAACCCTTCCAAAACCAAATAAAAAACACTATCTTCTTATACATATCCCAATTACACAAGTCACACATTATCACACTAATGAGAATACCACAAAATGGAGACTTATAATTGGTCTCCACACCATTTAATAATTGAACTAATATAGCGGTTTAATAAGACAAATAATTACAAAGGAATACTACCAAATCTGTTGAGATCCTCCAACCAAAATAATACAATCAAAAACCATAAAAACACATTTTAAATTTCTTAAAATAACCATTAACTCTATAAATGAACATGAAGTATCGAAAACGCTAAAAAACATCCATAAAATCACTCCCAAAGTAAAATAACAAGACAAGAAGTGTCAAGGAACCTATTGAAAACCTTATATCCAAGTATAAAAGGGGTGAAGCATCAACCATGATCACTATCTATCAAACAGCATGGGTATCAATTTGGTTCAAAGAAAAAATAAGGCTAGACTAGGACCTAATGTATAGGATTCTTATAATAGTGATCCCAATGTAATAAAACAACACCAGGTAGTGTGTAAATTTAACTAGTTTAATATCTATCACAGTAACCAAAGAAACACACCCATGGTTTCCCCCTTGCCCAAAAATCTCAGAATAAATCTCTCATAAACCATAACCACACAAGGCCCTTAGATGACTCGTCATGATCATGTTGAATGAGTGGAACCTCAATGCCTTCCAATGCTCATGGAGAAACTGGATAGATATCTGAATAAGTACACATAAAAAAATCACACCAAGACCCAATCAAATAAAAAACACACAATAAATGATCACCAAGACCCAACAACGCTCTAGATATTTCTGGGAGACATACTCTAAATAACAGTAAGAACATAATATTTTATAAATAATATTAAAAAAAATCACCCTTATAAAAAATAAAATCCCAATGAAAAATTATATCTTAAAGGATTGAATCACAGTCACCACTAAAGAAAATAAAAACATTGAACAACTTAAAACCCTATTCTTTAACCATTTTGAAATCACAAACTTAAATTAGAAATATTAAAGCTTCAATTAAAAAACAATTTTAAAACCTTTATGGTCTTCATTGAAAAAATATATAATTTTCCAAAGTTCAATATCATTTTAATTTATTTAGAGAGTCTCTTTATTTATTTAAAAAACTATTTACTTTAGTTAAAATCAATTTAGAACACTACCTAAGAAAACTAAAATAGAAAAATAAATTTTAAATATCTCTATTAAACCCCTTTTAGAATTTTGAAATATTAATTTCCAAAAATCCCATAGTTTAATTTTAGAAATCAATTCCTCATCATAAATCACCTTAATCAATTTTATAATACCCAAATTATTTTTTTCATTTAAAAATAACCTTATTATCACTAAAAATCAACCAAAATGCATCCAATAAAATCAAAAAACACCAAAAATACCTTTTTAGGGACTAGTGGTTATGAATTACCTAGACAAAAGTTTTAGTGTAATGTGTTCCAATCATGAAATGACCATTTTAAATCAAGAATAACCATGAAATTGGACTCTATATAGTTATATATACCATATAAGATCATTGTGTGAGTCTAGTTAAACACTCATTATTGTACCCCAAAACATATAGTCTTATAAAACGACATAATATCGTCACCATGCACTAAAATATAATATAAATCAATAAAGTAAACTCAAAATTCAAGGGTCAAAGCCCAACCTCCCATAGAAACTTGAGTTTTTTTATGAGTAAGAGCAAGCTAGAATCATATCATCCTTACCTTTCATGTTTTGATAGCCATACTCCAATTTAACATCACTACCCAAATAAATAAGGGAACTCTGAAACCTAATAAATCTTAAGACCCATGTAACAGATACTATTTTTTCATGAACCATCTCCAGGACACCCTTAAACTGAGTACCTGAGTCAGCCCACGATATTCCTGAGGTGAATTCTTCATTAACCTAGGATGGTGATAAGCACTAAAGGAATCAAGTAGGATATCATGTGAATAGATTCTAATAATAAATTATATTAACCATGAATAATAATTCTACTAGAATTTAATAATTTGGCATTCAAACATTGAAATTACATGACACACAAATAGGAAGAAAAAAATTTATATAGAACCAAACTGGGTATATCAAAATTATACATCCAAATGATCATAAATAAATATAATCTAAAATGATATCCCAATATACAATGATAATATCTTATTAGTTGATACACCAAATATAAAAAACGAGAAACCAAAAACAAAATCCATGATCTCATGTGATCTCTTGATCACAATCCATCCATAATACTAGATCACTATATGATCGCTCCAAAAGCTAAAATAGATCTCGTACCTAAAATTTTAAATTGGTGTGATTATTAATGCCCAATAGGTAGTCTAAATCCACACCCCATGAATAAAATTTAAAAGTTAAATCCTTTAATGGTAGTTCAATATAAAATTAAAATTTTGGATTTCCATCTTTGATTTAAAACAAATAGTATATATCCAACATAGAAATTAATTTCATTTTAAAACTATTGTATCCCATTTAAACCCAAACCAACCTTAAAATGTTATTTTTGAAAGAAATAAATTATTAAAGATAAAAAATATTTTAAAACCAAAATCCCTTATTGGATAACTATATTTCAAAGAAAAGGATAAATAAAACTCACTTTAAAATATAATTACATAAGATAACTATAGTTAGACAGTGATAGAAATATAAATAATGATATAAACAAAAGTTAATTAATAAGTAGTAAGGAAACTCAATAATAAAGGATAACAGAAATTAAATTTCCTCATAATAATAAAATAATAAAAAATTAAAGTAAACTATTTTCATGAGAGTGGCCCATGGAAACAAGGTCAATGAATCCTAGGATCCTCAAAACCATGGTGGTCAGACCATAAAAAACCATTCCCATGAACACACCACTAGTGATAACCCCATCCAAATTCTTATTGTTAACCATGTATATATAGTCATATTGTTTATTAAGTATAGAAATGTGATTCAAAGGCATGGGAGTGTAGACCTTTTTCCTAATGGAACTTTTATTAGTTTTACTTACCTAATACCCCATCCTCCCATGATTAATAAAAAAAGAGAGGTGAGTAAATAAGCTAGATCCGGCCAAGATAATAACCAATAAAATATAAAATACCCTTCCCTCTTTTCCAAAAAAACCTAAATCAATCCCTACTTTTATGAATAATCATCATGCCCAAACTAAAATACCAAAGGATTATCACTATCCTTTTTTATAAAGTGGAAAATGAGTATTGAAACATCTTTAATAATATAAAACCATGAAATTATTTAAAATTTTACAAACTAGATTTTAAGCATAAAAACTAGTATTTAATCTTGGAAATCTCTTTTAACAATTGATAACGTTTTAACACATGAAAACACACTCAAAACCGAACATGAAACACAATTTTAATAAGATAACATTAAAACAAATCGATGAAAATCCAAAACAATATTTAAATAAAATTACACTCCTTATGAACCAAACCAAATAATAAAAAAAAGTAACACAAATCTCAAACACCATTAAAAACACTTTAAAAACACCAATTTAATTTGAGAACCAACTTGAATCCCTAAGTAGTTACCTTAAGAAAACATTTAAAGTTAATTAGTAAACGTAAACACCCATTTAAAACTAAAATTTATATGATGAAATAATTTGGTCATTTTATCAAATGCCTAAGGGGCACTAGAAATCAATTTCCAACATTATGTGGCCTAAATTCCATTAAAAACCAATTTTAAGATTTAGAAACACCAAATAAAGTATAATTTAATATACTTTACATAATTTTTAAGAAATTGAAATCACCACTTTATTAACACATGGAAATAAATCAAGGTTTCAGTTTTTAAAGTTTATACATGGATCCACCTATGTGGAACTCTATTTTTTCAATGGATGGAATCTAAAACCACCTCAATTACTTTTAAAAGCCCTAATATGGAAATAGGAACCTAAAACCAAATGAATCCCCAAAAAATTAGCTCATAATAAATACCTTGGTCATTGGTAGCGTGTTAAACATCAATAAAAGAAGAAAATGAGAAAAATAGGAGAGGATATGATTCTAAGGGACTTACCTTGGTAAATATATTTCTAATGTTTGAAGAAAACACAAGAATCCAAGGGGGAAAATGTGAAACATGAGATCTCCTACCATGGCTAATATGTAAAAAAAATAGATGAGAAAGGGACCCTAGTAGGTTAAATCCTAATAAGGGAAAACTAGCAAAAACAAAATTTTAAAACTGGGGGAACCCATTAAAAGTGTGACAGAGGGGTTCATGCTATAAATCCATCCTCTAGGGCTAGGGAACTTAAATTTTGAACATTTCTTGACCTAAATCTCCCTTTCTCACCCTACAATTTTGCGTCCTATACCTTAGGCTTCCCCAAGCCCACCTAAATAACCCAAAAATATTTTTAAAACCCCTAGTAACATAAAATATCCAAAAAAAATACTATTAAACATGATATTAGTGTTGTGAGGTTGTGACCTCTAGGATTATCCACATAACCCTTAGTGATTTTTGTGGGAATCCAAATGATAATCCTCAATGAAAAAACATGGGAACTTATAGATCCAATAAAAAAAGTTACAAAATCACCAATAGCATCACCTGTGAGTGTGTTCTTCCCCAATGATTGATCAATATATGATGTGATACTCTTGTTAATGTTATATTTACCCAGTTATTTCTTTTTTTATTAACTTAAATCAATATCTCTTATATTGAATCCATTTCCAAATATCACATGTAACTTTTAACATTTGTTTTTTGTTGAAAATTATTATTTGGTATATTTTATATTCAAATCTATGATTATTATTTTTTTCTTCAATTTAAAAAAACCATATATAATGGAAAATCATGTGAGGTTGTCATTATCACTCAAATTTTGGGTTTCATCGCTTATAACCTCTATTACACATGTTTTAATCCTCATACTTTGGTTTTATCTTGTGATTCAACCATACCCAATGATCAGTTCATTTTGAGGTTCAAAATTGGTCTCATGGATCATGTTTGTACATCCAATACTGTGAATTATGGTGTAAGGATAGAGATTGGGTGATAATGGAACATGATGGGAGGATTGTTTCAGGTTTCTCCATGAATGGTGGAATGCACAATAATGGATGTGTGGAGGAAATTTTCAATATAATGAGTAGTGGCTATAATTTGGTCTCCAATGATGATTCGGCTTCATTCATCATAGTTGGTTTGAACCTCTATGGGATTTTTGGTGAAATCAATATACGCGGAGAAGCTTTTGGGGGAAGATGAACTATCAACATAAATATATACTATAAATTTTGTAGTTTGACACAACACATGTTATGTATTCTAGGAATGTGATAGATGGATTTTTTGTATCATTAAAATATAAAATTCCATGTAATATTTTACAACACATTGAGTATCACATAGTCAACTGCCCGAAG
The DNA here is from genome assembly GCA_963277665.1 of Viscum album. NCBI lineage: Eukaryota > Viridiplantae > Streptophyta > Magnoliopsida > Santalales > Viscaceae > Viscum > Viscum album. Next base: position 450,102,236 of record OY728143.1, on the reverse strand, counting down.
TATATGTGTGGTACATGTTAAAGTTGACCTATGAAAATAATTCTCATGTAGGAGATTGTTGGTTTTTTGTGTGAGAAATATTTTCTAAATCAAGTTTGGAAGATCTATAAGAAAACTTTATGGAATTAAAACATGGGAATCTAGATGGATACATAACACTAACACCATGGAACATCCATAATTGGGCTATCATAAGGGTTTTCATTGGACAGAGCTGAATAGATTTAGTTCAATGGATGAAACATCTTCTAGAGGAACATTCTAGAAGGATCCTTTGTAAAAATCCCAACACTGGTAACTCAAATATTTTTTATACTTTATTACATTGTCATATATACAAGTAATCACATCCTAAAGGACCAAATATTTTAGTAGTCTTGAATAACTGGATACATACATTATTCCCATTTTATATTGGAAATAAAATATTAAACATAGTTGTGGAGATTATTTTTCATCCTTTAACTCATTAAAATATTCATTCTTCATATATTTGATATGAAGAAAAAATAAATGGTTAAAAATTTCTCAATAATGGTTATGTACAGTAGAAGCTAACATGAATCAGTAAGGTATAATCAATATAGAAATGTAAATAATTGAAAATGCATTCCATTTAATCAATAACTTTAGAATGAAATGAATCCCTGGATAATAGAAATATAGTAATATCATGGATAAAAATAACTAAATTCTCAATTATTTAAAAGAATACTATTATATTTCATGATCTCGGACATCCTGATTTCTCTACCATCAAAACATTTTACCAAGACAATTTAAAACTATCAGTAAATACCCATATAATTGGGCCAACTAATTTGTCTTAGGATAATTTTTGATGTATTAATGGGCTATATAATTCTAGTACCCACCCATCACTACATTTCTAATTCATTTATCATATATAGAATGATAAATTTAATTCATGAATAATATTCATTATCAAAAAATATCTATATTGAGTATATGATATAGAATATCAATATTTCCTCAATAAAAAAATAACTTTCAATGTAAAACACTGTATATATAAATATTATATGGTTTTGGAAATAATCATATCCATGATTTATATTTAAGGAAACTATAGTCTTTTATGATCATAAGAAAGTGAATATTTCTAGAGAATGTTAATAACCACAAAATTAATAAAAGATAACCATTATTTAATCAGAAATATAGGTTTTGAAATAAATTTATGTCTTTTGGTGAGTAAAATAAAATAGAATAAAAATAAATCTTCAAATAGTTTTCTTTATAATTTTTTTGAAATAATATAGAATAAGCTAAAGTGTGTAAAATGGTTGTGGTGGTGGGACGTTCTATTAATGCCGCATATGTTAAAAACATTCCTTTTGAATTTTTATAAGGAGATTTGAAAATGAATACTTTTATGAAAACATTAAAAATATTCATTTCATACCATGTAAAAAGTCAAGGATAACTTAAAATACACACTATAAATAATTTGTATAAATTTAAATTATTTTTGGAAAATATTTTTGAAAAATATGGATATGGAAGGAAAGTATACATGATCAAGAAGAAAAATAAGATCAGTTTTTATTTTAGACATTTATCTTGAATGAATAATTTGAATTTAATAATTAATCATCATTAATAAATATATATTCATATTAAATAACTCAAAGTGGTATCATATACACCACATAAATTTAAATACGTGAATATTACCAAATATTTCTCAATGGAGTGGAAATTGTGATGAAATCCCTTACCTCGTGTTTCCTCTTAGTTGAGTGTTATTTAATCTCATGTATAATAGTTTTAAACATGTTATTAATTTATAAAATAATAATAATAATATTTATAATATTATATATAATCCTCCTATAACATCTTATCACCTATTTTTCAGTAATATATCTTTATCATCATTTTTTTGAGTGTAAACTGCTTTATTTTATCACGCATGCTTTTGAAGGACCCTGGAACACCCTGAGAGGGAAGGGGTGAATCAGTGTGTAAATTTTTTTTTTCAATTGACTAATCTTGTTCCCATGTTGGTAGGAACCTGTTAAAACTATATTCTGCTAATGTAAAGTAATTAAAACATTCACATTAATCAGGACAACGCAAGAATTTTACTTGGTTCACCACTAAGGGTTACTCCAAGGAGCATATTCCGACAGTGTGTCGGTTATACTTAAATATAATAATCTTCACTAGATGTGGAATATAGAAATTTTTACAAAGTCACTATGTTCTAGGTACACTTCCTTTATATGGTTTTAGGGACAGCACACTACGCCCCTCGAAACACATCCGTTGACTCTCCCAAGATCACTTCTTTGAGAGAAGTCTAACTCAGTTTACCAACATAATGGTTGATTCAGTGATTTTTTATTAACAACTTTTTTCCTATCTAGAACTATAATATACTTTCACCATAGACCTAATTTTATGCACACTAAAATCCCTTTCCACTACAAAAACCGATATTCAAAACTGCCTTTCGCAAAGCTCACTCTTTCACGAAGCACCCCTGGCATCATGAAACAAACTGCCTTCACAAAGCTTGCTGATTCAACATGGTATACCCAATCATCTTGAAGCTCAATTTAATTATAATCATTAAAATCAGTCAAGACTAAACAAACCTTTTCTTGATACTCAATGTCAATTAGAAATCCAGATTCTAGGATCCCACCTAGGTTTTTGAAATCAAAGAGATTCCAAATTTTCGTTGAAAACATTATTTGTGAAGTGGATAGGAGTATAATTATATCTAGACATGGACATCATGAATTTCGACCACCTCCAATGCAATTTCTAGATCTACTAAAAATATATCCATGGTGCTCCTCCCTTATTGATGCTCCACTAACATTTTACGTAGTCGTGGAGTTCACTATCAACACATCATGCAGTCACAATTCTCCTACTATTGTATTCAAGAAGATCACCATCTCCATTTTCAATGTTCCAAAAAAATTGATCCTCAACCCAGTCTTCAAGAAACTCATACCTTTACCATTTCCATGATGTTTTTATTCAAGAAAATTCCCCTTCGCGATGTTAGTCTCTTCCTCCGAATTTTTGACCCAAAAAAATTGTAAATCACTAATAAATGATTCCAACTTAAATAGTTTTGTTATATTGAACTATAAGATCACTTTATTTTTCAAATCACTGCTCTTTTATGCAAGGATTGACAACAAACACATACTATACTCAATTCCGAGTAAAGAATCACCTTGGTTCCAATAGTTTTGACACTGATTTTCGGGTTCTTGTACTTTTATTATGGTCCTATAATATCCATAATTTTAATCATGATATAAATATCATATATATCCATGAAATATATCTTTATTACCCTCAATGTAAATCGGAAATGAAAAAATCATCACATCACTTCATAGAGGTTGTAGTCTACACGTACACATGAGTGATGTTATTGTTTTCACATGGAATGAAAGGTAAGAATGTGCATATAAGATTAAAATTATAGAGGAATATTTATTTCCTAAATATCATATAAATTCATTATTTTATCCATTATAACTATCCAACTAAATTATTGATGAAAATTGAATTATACTATTATATGGAGATGATAAGTCGTATGTAATCATGATCAATGTTTTTTGATTTTAATGGGATAGAAAAGAGATGTAAAATGGTTATAAAATAATAATAATAACATCTTTTTATTATTATTATATTGGATTTATTATTTTTTAATAGTTACAATAGATTTAGTGTAAGTTTAAGAAGAAATAAATTTGAATGATTCAGAAAATACAATTACCTCTTCTTTGAAATAACTCATTTAACTCTTCTATTAAGGGACCTAGGGATGGTATTTTAGGAATACCATAACCTCAATGACATTTATATAGGTGTTTAAAAGTTAAGTATTTAGAGTTTGGTTGATATAGATGACTCATAGTTTTGTGAATAAATGAGGGAAAGGATGTCCTTTTATAAGTGAGGAGAGGGGAATTCATGGAATTTCATAAAAGTATTAATTAATCTAAATTATTGTTTTATATAAAAATGGATCCAAATTGATATAAACCAAATATCGGATGAGTATGATTCAAAAACCTCTCATACAATAAATTTTTTTCAATTTTTGGTTATTTATTCACCCTTATCATTTAGTTTTAACACCACATTAACCCTTTTCACAATTAATGTGCTATTAATTTTTCCTATCATTTAAGGGTCAATAATGATACCATAAAATGAAAAAAATACCCATAAATGGACTATGTTTAATTTTTAAAACCATTTCCCATTCATTTGGATTAATATAATATTTTTTTATAAATTTTATATTATTTAATAAAATATTATTTATTATAAAATATCATTAATGTCATTTTTGACACTATTCATTTAATTTGGAATTAAATCCATCAATATAAAGATTTTATATGAATATTATCCTTTTTAACATCAAAATTATGTTATATTTGTCTAAAAAATTCCTGAAACACAATAATAATTTTAAATTATAATTCTTTTAATATTTTTAAAATAATTTAATTTATTTTTTCTATTAATTAAAAAAAATGTTTTGTCGGTGTTTCGCAAGAATTTAAGGTAATTATATCATCACAAAAAATTATAAATAAATTAGCATGATAAATATAAAAATTTATATTTAAAATACATATTTATAAACAAACGCAATTTGTATTTATCCCTATGATAAAATATTACAGATATTAAAAAAAGTGACATTTTTGTCTTTATCTCTCACTTAAATGTTCTAATGGTAAAAATCATAGACTAATAGAACAAATTCCATATTTTCAAAGTTTGGAAGATTAAGGATGAAATATAATCATCCAATGAAATTAATTAAATTTTTGGGTTGATTTTTAATGCCTTATCACATTATTTCTAACCTTAATTCTCCTTATCATGGTGAAAATTATTTTCATTGGTTACTATAAATAATGACTAGAAATATAAGTGAACAATTTATAAAATTTATACCCCCTAATTTAAAATATTAAATCCATTCATATGGATTGAATTTCAATAATTTTCATATATTAATTTAATATTGAAACCCAAAATGCAATGAAAACAGTTTTTTCGGAAAAAAGCATTTTAAGTATAAAAATGTTTTTATAATAAATTCATGTATAAAATTCAGTAAAAAGAACAATATTAGATTATTGAAAATATAATTTATATAATATTTCTTATAAACCATTTTAAAATAAAATGTAACTTTGTAAATTCTTGAAACAAAAATATTATTTTCAATAAATGGTAGTATTTTTTCACTATTCATTGAAAAATCAAACTTGTCAAAAAAATCCCAAAAAAACACACAAAGATAATTTTAATATTTTGATTTCAAAAATAAATTTATTTTTATCAAACAAATTTTTTAAAAGTTTCAAAAATTAATTATATAATTTTCTCACAATAAGTAAAAAAATTATTTCTGAAGAAAACATATTTTTGAAGAATATAATGACTTTACTAAAAAATGATTTTTTATTTCCTAATAATTATTAAATAAATTTGTATTGAGTATGACCTTAATATATATTTCATAATGTGGTTAATCCTATTAATAGTCTATAATTAAACGGCTATGTTATAATGGTCATATTTATTTAATAATATTTCTTGATTCGTTTATGATTAATATTGTGTGTTGTATGCACTATTGAATATATTGTTCTTAAAATAAAGGTATATTACAATATTACCTACTACAAAAAATTATTCTTATAAATTTTCATGGATTTTAACTTTTTTTAAAAATATGGTTGTTCTTCTTTGTAACATATACCGGTTCCCGCATTTCTTCCTTCATTTTATGATTTCTATAAACTACTTTTAAAAGTTCGATCATTAAATTACACAAAACATACTTTCTTATGTCAATAATATGAGTAGGCTCTTCATAGTAAGATATATCAAGATCTAGTTCTAATTTTCAAAGTCAATAACATGTGTTGGGTCTAGAATATACTTATTTATCAGAGAGATATGGAACACATAATGTACTTTATAGAGGCTTGGTAGCATTTCCGATCAGTATGTTGTAGATATAATTCATTCCAAAATTTAAAATGATCTAATATACCTGGGGATAAGTTTTCTATTTTTATCAAATCTTAAAACACCATTCCATGGAGATATTCTTAAGAAAATGTAATCTCATACTTGAAATTTCAAATCATTCCTTCTGTTATCGACATAACTCTTTTTCCTTATTTGATATGATCTAATATGGGTTTGAATAGTATTTTCCTTCACCATTGTTTACTCAAAAATTTATGGTCCTATAATATTTTTTTAATAAACTTCGTCACAACAAGTTACAGTGTGACATATCTTTCCATATAACGCTTCATACGATGTCGTTTTAATACTCGAATAGAAGCTATTATTATAGGAAAACTCTACCATATGTGAATACCGATCTCGTATACCTTTAAAATAAAGTGATAACAAACTCAACATGTCTTCCAATGTTTAAATAGTCCTTTCATACTACATATCAGTTTGATGGAGATAGTAATTTTTTAATTGAAGATCAGTATCAAGATCATTCTAATGAATTATCCATAATTTTGATATAAATTATAGATAATGATTAGACGCAAATGAAATGGGTGTACCATGGAGTATTAAAAATTCACTAATGTAAAGTCATGAAAGGTGACCAAGAGGTAAATATTCTATTATAGGGAGTAAATGTGCATATTTGGTAAGGTGATCATCAGTAACCCATATTTCATTATTCATTCTAGGAATATTTGGTAATCTAGTGAAAATTTCTATAGTAATGTCATTATATATCCATATATGAATAGTTATATACTTCATGATTCATCTAGGATGTTGTATCTCAAAATACACATATTCAAAAAACAAACATTTGGACATGTAATCTACAATTTTCTACTTCATACTATCTCATCTGAAATGTTCCAGCAAATATATATACATCTTGGTGCTACCAAGGTGTCTAGAAAAATTTGATCTATGATCATCATATAAAAATTTTGTTTCATGTTCAGGTATAGATGATACACATAGAAACTTTCCAAATTTCAAAATCTCATCTTGAAATACAAACTATTCCAATTTTTCATCATTCATGGATTTAATTCTCTTTTGAAAATTCAAATCATTAGGTTGATAACTTTTTATCTTTTCAAATAAATATTTTTTATTAATTATTTAAAAAAGGAGTGATGTTTCCCATTCATTAATAATTCTCACGTCCATATTTTTTAAATCCTTGAACACATGATCCCCCTCAATTTTCATTTTAGTCAGGAATCCATGATCTTTCCTGCTCAATGGATCCACGTCCTTATCTTACTTCCTTGGGTGGTAGTGTATTGATAAATCATAATCCTTGAGTAACTTGAGACATCATCATTTCTACATATTTATCTCATTCTGTGAAACGATGTATTTTAGGTTCTTATAGTATGTGTATATCTCACATATTTCACTATAGAGACAATGTATCCATATCATTAGAGAAATGATTATGGCTAAAAACTTGAACAATGGGATTGATAGTTATGTTCATGAATCATTATCTATGGTGATGCATAGACAATAATTTTATCATTCTACATAATGATACATCTAAGTCTTTTATTTGATGCATCAATATATATCAAAAATCCATTATTTCTTGATGGTAGAGTCAAAATTGGGGCATTGACTAACCGCCTCTTTAATTATTCAAAACCATTCTTCACATTTCTTTTCCCATATGAACATAACCCCATTATGTGTAATATTGGTTAACATGTTAGCTGATTGGGAAACATTTTTCACAAATCACCGATAGTAAACTGAAAAACCAATGAAATTATGTACCATATTTATGTTTGTTGGTGTATTTTATTGTTTGAATAACTTTTTATTCACATGATCTATTGATATTCCATACTTAGAGAAAATATGTCCAAGAAAATAAACTTTCTAAATCTATAATTCATACTTGCTAAATTTCCCAAAATAACTAATTTTATCTTAGATTTTAAATAATGATCCAAAGGTGATTCTCATTATCGATATATCTTTTAAACTATACTAATATATCATTAATAAATACTAAAAAAATTAACCAGATATTCTTTGAATACTACATTCGTTAGATCCATAAAAATAGAGGGTATTTTGGTTAATCCAAGTAGAATTGACATAAATTTTTAATAGCCATACCTCATAGGAAATATCCTCTTTGGAATATATTCCTTCTTTACTAGTAATTTATAATTCCCTGAATGAAGATCAAACTTTGAAAAATATTGTCTCTATGAATTTTATTGAATAAATCATCAATATAAGGAATACTTGTTCTTTATCATATTTTAATTAATTCCCCTATAATAAATTTTCGTCCTTATAGATGCATATTTATTATTAAATAAAAGAACAAGGACTCCCTAAGGTGAAATAGTGGGGAATATAAATCTATTTTCTCACAACTCATGTAGTTTTTTCTTCAACTCTACTAATTCCATGATGGACATTCTACAGGGAGTCTTTGATATTTTTCTTTCATCAGGGATTAAATCAATGAAAAACTCTACTTCACATTTTTGTAGATGTCATGCTAATTACTTAGGAAATATATAAATTTATTTATTTATAATAGGAACATATTTAATTAAATGATCATATTTTTCATCCATACATTGTGTTTTCTCTTCTAAATAAATAATATCTTCCTGAAAAGATACTACATGTCTATCTATACATGAATCAGATGATGATGTATCCCCTCTAAAAAAAATTTATACGTCTCCATCATAAATCATAATTTTCTTCTCGTTGTAATTAATTTTTAAATTATATTTTTCAAGCCAATACATACAAAATATTATATCAAAAATAAACATAATTATCATAATAAATTCTTAAAATATGAAATTTATATGGGTCATAATGGGAACTGACTAACACATACTTAGTGTGGTGAGATTTCCACTATAAGTTTTAACTAAAAACTACATTTTTAAGATGATAAGGAAATATATAATTTTCTATGAAAATGTGGAAAATATAAAATAGTGTGAAGATACAGAATCAAATTAATCATTAGAAAAATTTTATGTTATGATTAAGGTAACATACACTACATCATTGGGAACTCCAACCCCAACTATAGTGATAGAATAATCTTGGCCTCCCCCCCCCTTAGCCTCTTCTATAGCATATTCCCTTAATTCTTGGGGTATTGGTGTGAATAATGAACCATTTAACTAAATTTGAAAAACTATACATCATTTATTTGTTTCTCACCTTTTCATTCATTATCAACATGACCCTTATCTCTACACTTTAAATAAACTCTCATTCCCCTGTAATAATTTTCTAGTATATTTCTTTCCATAATTTTCACATGATTGTATTTTATTTTTTCCCCTATTCCTCTTCGGTGATTTACAATTTCCATGGTTCTTAACAAAAATATTCTTCTATTTATTTCCATTAAATATATAAGATCTATAAAAGTAATTCTCTGATTTGATATAACATAATACTATTTCATCATATAATAAAATAATTTGAGAAACTAGTGTGATTTAGATGTTTGGCTTAATAACTTCCATGAAATGGTCAATATTTCACTCTTGATTACATATATAATATGTAGCATACCCAGCTAGTCTTGTAAAGTTAGCCTCATACCCAAAAAACTTTCCCCCCTTTTGATTTTAGCGGAGTAACTTTCTCTTCATTTAATTTTATTGCACATAAAGGAAATATTTGACAAAGAATATTACATTAAAATCTCTCCAATCCATATGTTATTTTTTTTCTTCCTCCCTGGTATTCTGAATTAATAACCATCATTGATCAACATTCCCTCTAAGACAATACACTTTCAGAATATCCTTTTTCCTTTCATTACATGAAAAGGAGATAAATATATTTTCAGGAGACTTGATATATTTCTTTGCTACCTCTATATTAGTAGTTCCACTAAAATATGTTGTCTTATAACCCATAAAATAATCCAATGTTGGTGTATCAAGTCATATAATTTTTTTTATCCATATGAATAAGTTTATTAGACATAAATTGGGTCAGCTAACCCAATATGTTCATCATATGCTCATCTCCAACACTAACTGTATTGTCTTGTTTGGTGGGAAAATCCCCAAATTGACTATTGGTATTGATTATATTTCTTTTGTTAGGAACCATCACTAAATAATTTCACACACTGAGTTATCTCATATAATAATAATTATGAATATTGTGCCAAAATAAAATTCCCTATAATGGTAAAAGTTTTCAAATACTATAAGGGGTTATCATTAGTCTCATATTATCCATGTTTATTTAAAATCTTATTCCCAAGGTTTCTACTAATCATGATCTGATGCCAACTGTAACAACCCCAAATCTATAACCCAAAAATAGTTTCTAATTTATTGCATTTTCATTGATACAAGTGTTTGTGTCATAAAAAACTGAATAGTTTAGTAGTTTTGAAGAACCAATAACATGAATTCTTTCCTATTTTATAATGGAAATAAAATATAAAACAATGTTAGAGAGATTATTCTACTTCCATGAACACATTAAGATATTCCTTACAGATATTATGGGGAAATAAAAACAAAAAAGGGTGACTTAAAATACATATTAAGGGTTACATATAGTGGAAGATATTAGGGATCAATAAATAATAATCAATATAGAAAGTTAAATAATTGAAAACACGTGTCATTTGATCAATAACATGAGCACGAAATGAATCCATAGATAATATCAGTGAAACAATATCATGGATAATGATAACTAAATTCTCATTGATAAAAATTCATACTATTGGACGTCATTATCTCAATCATCATGATATCCCTACCATCAATACCTTATGCCAAAATAGTTTAAAACTATGGGTAAAGACCCATTTAACATTGATAATTGATTTATCTCAAATGACCTCTTGATTTATCAAGAGGGTATATTATTCTAGGAACCACCTTTCACTGAATGTCTATTGAATTCCTTATATATAGAATGATCCATTTAATTCATGAAAAATATTATTTATAAACAAATATCCTTTTAGATTAAATAATATGAAATATCAATATTATCTCATTCAATCAAATAACTTTAAAAGTAAAACATTGTATGTATAAATATATTTTAGGAAAAAATAACATCTATGATGAATAATAAAGGGAAATATAATTTTAAATCATCAAAATAACGTTAATGTTTTAATATAAAGTTAATAAGCAAAAAATTAATAAAATATGACCTTTATTTCATCATAAATACAGGTTTTGAAATACATTCATTTATTTTGGAGAATAAAAAATGGATGAGAAATTACTTCTAAAATATTTTTCATGGTAAAACTTTTGAAATCCTATAGAATAAGTTAAATGTAGTAAAAATTTTATATTGGAGGGTAGTTTTTTTAACTTCATATAAGTTAAAAAACACTCATTTTGAAATTTTTTATGGAAATTTAAAAATGACTTCTTTCGAAAAAAATTAAAACAATTTTTTCATGGAATCTAAACATTCAAGTATAACTTAAAATATCATTTATAAAAAAAATTTAAATTAATATGATTTTTGTAAAACAATTTTAAAAATGTGTATATATAAGAAAAATATACCGGATAAAGAAGAGAAATAATATTGTCTTTTATTTTAAACATTAATCATAAATAATGAATTAAATTTAATCCTTAACCATCGTGAATAAATATTTATTCTTGTAATATAACTCAATGGGGTATTATATACACCACATTAAATTAAATAGTTGTATATTTCCAAATATGTCTCAATGGAGTGGAGATTGTGACGAAATCTCTTAGCACACATTTCCTCTTAGTTGAACTTTTTATAAACTCAAGTATAATGGATTTAAATCTGTTATTAATTTATACCAGAATCATATTAATATTTATAATATCATATATAATCATATTATAACATATTGTCATTTTTTGTCAAAAATATTTCATTATTATCATTGTTTTTGGATTTAACTACTTTATTTTCACATGCATGTTTTGTCATTAAAGTTTCGCTCCTTTTACTTTTGTTATGGTTTCAAAATTTCCAAAATTTTAACATGATATAAATATCTTATATATCCATTAAATCTTTCCTCATTAACCTTCATGTAAAGATCAAATGGAAAATGGATCGCATCACTTCATAGAGGTGGTAATCCACACATATGTACGAGTGATGTTATCATTTACCAATGGATTAGAAGATAATAAGGTGTATATGATATTAAAATTACATATTAATATTTATGTCATAAATATCATATATATTTATTAGTTCCATATTAATAATTATCCAAGTAAATTGGGTATGAAAAATGAATTAAACCGCTACGTGGAGATGGTAAGTCGTACATACACACAAGCGATGTTTTCATTTTTTATAGGATATAAAAGAGATAGAAAATAGTTATAACATAATCATAAAAACATATTAGTATTTTTATGATATTGGGGTTATTATTTTAGGATGTGTATAATATATTATGATTAATTTCAAGAATAAATAAGTTTAAAAGAGTTGGTAAAGATGATTATCTCTTCTTCGAAAGAGCTATTTTAGATCTTCTCTTAAGGCACCTAGGGTTTGACTTATAAGAATATCATCACCTCTATAACTTATATAAGGATTTTTAAATGTTAATTTTGAATAGTTTAGTTGATCTAGATTCCAAAAATTGATGTGAATAATTGAGATAAGGGATTTCCTTTTATAAGTGAGGAGTGGGGAATTCTTGGAATTTCATAATGTATTAAATTAATACAAATTATTTTCCATGTTAAAATGGATTTAAATGGATATATTTTAAATATTATATGGGTATTAGTAAAAATAATTTTATAAAATAAAATTTTGGCATGTTTTGGTCATTTTTTCACACTTATAATTTAGTTTTAACTTCCTGCTAACCCTTTTGACAATTATCATGTTATTAAAGCTTTTTATAATTTAATGTCAAGAATGTAACAAAAAAAATAAAAAAAGACCCATAAATGGGCCATAATTGATATTTTTAACCACATACCATTATTTTGGATGAATATAAAATTTTTATTAGTTTTAAATTTTTTAATAAAATATTATTTATCATAAAATATCATTTATGTCTTTTTTTCACTATTCAGTTAATTTGACAATAAATACAGCAAGAAAAAGAGTAAATTAGAATATAATCCTTCAAAAAATCACTATAATGTTGTATTTATCTATAAAATTAAAGGAATTCAATCATTATTTCAAATTATATTACCTCTAGTGTTTTAAAATCATTTCTTTTTTTATTGTATTATTTAAATAAATATTGTGTCGGTGTTGTGAAAAAACATAAGGTAATTATTCCACCACTAAAAATTATAAATAAAATAACAAGATAAAAAATAATTTATCATTAAAATTAATATTTATAACTTAACATAATTTTTATTTATCCCTCTCGTAAAATATTATAAATATTAAAAGAAAAAAAGTAACATCATTGTCTTTGTCTCTCACTTAAATATTGTAACGGTCAAAATCATAGACTAATAGAAATAAAAGGCCATATCATCAAAGTTTGGATAATTATGGATAAAATAGACTCATATAATAAAATTAAGTCATGTGTTGGGTTGATTTTTAATTCTTTATCATATTATTTTTATCCTTAATTAACCAATTTACCCTTACTATGATGATAATTATTTACTTTGGTTACTATACATAATGACTAGAAATGAAAGTTAACTATTTATCAAATTTGGATCCCCTTATTATAAATATGGAATCTAATTTTCAAGATTCAATTTAAAAAAATTTCGGAAAATTATTTTAATACTAAAACACCAAACGCAACTAAAAATATGTTTTTTATAAAAAAAATATTTCATAAAAATAAAAATGTTTTTATAAACAATTCAAGTATAAAATTCATTCTAAATAGAATAATTGGATAATTAATAATATAATTTAAATAAATGTTCTTTGAAACCATTTTAAAACAAAATGAAACTTTTTAAATTCCGAAAAAAAAATACAGTTTTCAGTAAAAAGAAATATTCTTCACTATTCATTAAAAAGTCAAACATTTCACAGAAATCAAAAAAAATCACTCTAAGATAATTTTCATATTTTTATTTTAAAAATTAATTTCATTTAATTAATCTCATTTTATAAAATTATTAAAAATTAATTATATTATTTTCTAACAAAAAGCAATAAAAATTATTTTTGAAAAAACATATTTTTGAGGAATAAAATGAATTTACAAAAGAAATTGTTTATTTATTTCCTAAGTATTGATCAATATATTTTTATTGTGTATGATCATCATATATATTTCAAAAAAAATATTATTCATAATTGTTAATTCAACAGCTATGTTATAATGGTTATATTAAAATAATAATATTTTGCAGTTCGTTTAAGATTGGTGTTGTGTATTGTATAAGCTATCAAACATAGCACAAAAATAAAACTTTTTATTACTATATAAAAATTAAATTCTGAAAAATATACAAAGATATATTTGAGGAAGTCTAAAATAATAAAGCCCCAGGGAACCATCCTTAACAAAGATGATACCCCTTAAGGGAAATGAACCAAGACTGGAAAATAATAGGATAGGTAGAGGTAATCTGAGTACTAGATGGGATATATTTCCGAATGATCTTAGAGGTATTCCATCAGAATCATAATGGAATCTGATTACCATAAGGTATAGCTTTAGGAAGGAACTCTATGGTAGTCATCCATGTTATCGAGGAATGTAATGATGCAAATAGAAGGGGGAGCTTCTCATAACTAAATTGAAGTTTTGTATGATTTAGTTAAGTATTATGTAGAAGTTATTTTTATGATAAGTTTCTAAATATGAAATTATGTAAGAAATAATAACTGGTTTGTGGAAATATGTATTAAGGAGAATCATCAATGGGAATATTAGAAGGTAATGTGCATTATTCATCTAAATCTGGTAGTTGAGGTGGTGATTATTACTAAAAATAATAAATTTCTAGATTCAATAGATAGAGTCCCACATATATATAATGGTAGTGCGGACTGGATAACTAGTTAGGTCCCTCGATAAGATATCCATTTATAAGCCTATGCAATTTAAAACTTAGTGCAATTTATGGGTTGAGGTGCATCCACTTTTAGAAAATCCAACATAGGTGCACACAAGTACTTGAGGCACCTGAGTGAAAATGAAGGTCAAAGTTTGGAAGTATGGAGATTATAAAGAGTGGAAGTAGAAGAATTTATGTTTTGGAAGGAGTAACTGGTAAGACTTCATTTGTTATTCTGATAGGATATATGTTTCCTTATAATCAGATGTTTCTCCTTAATGAATGAAAAAAGGTGTTATCAATTCTCCAATAGATGTAAGACACAAGTATAAACCACATTAATCTTTTTGTGCATCATAATTTTTTTCATTATTGTATGTTTTGTTTGGTTGTCATGTGCTTGTTTGATGTTCAAAAGGAGTTCTAAATAAGGACCAAAACGTGGTGGTGTGGTGACTCATCATGAATATTGGGGTGATTTTATTCCTAATTTTGGAATTTAATGTTTTAGGGGATCTTCATAAAGCATGTTCTATAGTTTTTATTCATGTTTTTTCATGGATGATTTAGATGGATGTTTCGGATGCAGGCCCTTCCACTAGATTCCAAATAATTGGCATCAAATGGGTTTCTTGTTTTGATGTTTGATACCAACAATTTTTTAGAGGAAAGTTATCATTATGATTTATGTTACCAAAAAGTGGTATTAAATCTTGGTTGTTGTGTTTGATGTAAAATCATTGTAGTAGAATTTTTCAGATGTAAGAGTTTATTAATGTTTCATAATGATTTCACAATGAATTAGCAGTGGAACTAGAGGGTTTCTAGATATTGAAAATCTTCTTGACCAAATGGAGTCTTGAGGTGTATTCCATTGTATAGGAGGTTGTCTGAACTAGGATGGAAGACTCAAGTGTTTCTCATGAAATGTGGTCTATCAATTTTGGAAAGATGTTCATATGAATATGGTGGTGGTTCCAACTATGATGTTGGATATCAAAATTACTCTTGTTTCAAGTGTTATGTGGTATGTTATATTAATTTTTTCGCATTCTAAAAGCTGGTGGATGATTATAGAAGGTCTGATTGAAGATGGTGATGATATGATGGTGGAGGCTTCTCATCTTGGATAATGATAGTTATCCTAATCCTTGAGTAATTGGATGTTTTGTTGGATGTATAAGTAAGTCATAAGCAATAGATTATACTGGTGGTTGTGATAGTAACATAGGGAATGTTTTGACAATAATAATTAAAGGTTGATACATGTTTCTGGAAGGATAATTCAAATGAGGTCATCATTTTTCAACTCAAATATATGGGTTTCGGTGGGTTCCCTTATTCCCCAAGTATTTGCAGATGGAATGGGAGATTTTAGTAGCACTTTTTGTGATCGGAAGACTAGTTCTTAAAAGATTTATTTTGGAAAATACCACAACCTGTATCTAAGGAAGGTAATTGAAATGTTGCTTATTGTTCACTTGAGTCCATCTGTAATAGCCCAAAAATTATAAACGTTGTTTTATTATAAAAATATTTTATTAAATGGATTTATTTATGATTAAAACAAGGTAATAATATATTTGAGTCGACTTTCTCTAAAAATAATAACTGAAATTAACTATTTTAATTAATTATTATCATAGTTATAAAATTAATGTTTTCAGAATAAATACTATTTGACAGTATAATTTTTATATAAATACATGTATTTGATTATTATTTTTTATATAAAATAATTTTTAAATAATAAATTTCTTTAAAATGTATAAATAAATATATATACCTATTTTATGACTTTTATAATCATAACTTGATTAAAAATACTAAATTATGTTAAGTATATTCAGTATAAAACATTTTAACTATGATAATAATTATTTCTTCTGAAATAATGAATAATTATATTCATATAAAAATATAAATAATTTAGTTTTATAAAAAAATTTATTTAAAATCATATATATATATATATACATATGAATATGAAATTATAACTATTACTTTTGAATTATAAATTATATAATTTTTTTATAATTTTTTTTATAAAACTATGAAGTATGATTATATATTATAACTATTTTAATAAAAAGATTAAAATTAAAAATGTATATAAAATATGTTCAAGATTAACTATTAGTACAATTTTTATCTTTTTATGGATTTGTTTTGAAAATTATAAATTATGTTAATTTAACTTAACCCAAAATATAAATTCAAATTCTTAGAAGAAATTACATTAAAATTAAAATAATATGAAACGTTTAAAAAAATGATAGAACAAAAATTAAAAAAATAGAGAGATGTTGTGAATAGGGGGTGCACTGATCGGGATGCCAGTTTAGGTCTTCCAATTTGGGGAGAGCCACAGGACCATGAGTCGCGCAACAAAGGGAGGTTCGAGCAAGCTCAATCTCAAGTCCTGCTAATTAGTGGTGCACTGACCAGATGTGGTTTATATGTACGGGAGGATCAATCAAAGACATTGTAAGTTGAGCACGGTGGAGATCGACTGCTGGTGAATTGGTGGTGTCAATGGTGTTCTGTGTGGGTTAAGGTTATGACCATAGTTCCAAGATGAGGGTCAAGAGCTAGATCTGTGAATCAAATGAGGGTTTTGAATCTACCTTTAGGAAGGTGTTTTCTTTTTTGTTGTTATTTTACCTGTCTGATTTTTCAATTGGATTAACTTGGATGTTTGTCATTTATTTTTCTTATTTGATCATCACTAGTTAACTGTAGTTTGTTCCTTGTAAACTATTTTGATTTTAGGAGAAAAAACAACATTCTTTTGTTTTTTCTGCACAACTCCACTTCTTCTATGGCTTTATTATCAATTTTATTCCATTGAACAACTTTTTGTGGTGTGGATACAATAATATAATTACATGTCTAATTTTCTATGCTATTTTACTTTTCAGATGAATCTATTTTAGCCGATGATGGAATATGAAATTTATATATTCTTGGCCGGTGGGTGCTTGAGTGCATTTCTTAAGTTGAGAAAATCTCTTTCATTTTTCTACTTCAATTCAAGTAAGGCTGTATTAAAACTCATTTCAATTCATGATTTTACTTAAATTCTGTAAGTGATATAATTATTTTCATTTGTGTATATATATATATATACTAATTTATACATATGAGTGTATAAATATTTGTTTTACCTATTTTATGTATTTTTCATAACTAAAAACATGTAAGGGGAAATTATTTATTTTCAAACTATTATCTCAAATGTTATTTCGAAAAGTGTGTTATTAAATTAATCTTCATATTTTTATTCTTTAACTCTTATTCTCTCAGGGGAAATTTTTCATTCAAATTTACAGGTTGTATATATGTTCATATACCCACTATTTTGAATTATGATTTGAATTGATATATGTGTAATTTCAAGATGTTATTATCAAACATATAAGGAATTTATACTATCATGTTTTGATATAAGTGATTACTTTTACTTTAAAACCTTAAATTCCTATATTTAAAATTTTTTAAGAATAATTTATTATATATATATATTTATCTGAAATTCCATGTTTTATACATAAGTGACTCCAAAATTTATACTATTAGAATTTAAATTCATGACATATATATATAAATATATGTATTCAATCTCCAGATTTTTTTTTTCATACATAAATATATATATATAAGTATTAATTTTCAAACTCAATGACTAATTACTTCAAGTGATGTAAGTGGGTGAAATATATACATATATATTATACAAGTTATGTAATATATCTATATATATGCATAAATGATGTTTGAAATGCATGTATTATATATGTGTATATATGGATGAAATGCTTCATTAAAATTTTTATAATTTTATTTCAATGCTTCTAAAAGAATGCACATAGAGTGTCATAATGTTAAATTGAAAATAAGAATGTTAAAATTTCATATATTCATGCCCATGCATTATGCATAGCATTGATATACCTTTCATTTTTATTAAACTCATTTTTTCAATTTAAATTCTATGATTTATAACCAAAATTATTAACCACGTGAATCTCTTTAAGTAATGAAATGTTTTATTTAAGTTGTTTATTTATAATTTTAATGGTGAAATATTATTATTTATTTATGATCATATATTTGTATGAATAGAAAAGATATTACAAGAATGAAATTTTTAATTTATGAATATTTTATGTAAAGGATTATGTAATGAGTTTTAGATGTAACCAAACTCGCAAGTGATATGCAATGAAAGTTCATATATTTTTGTATTTATATAATTATATATAAATATAAGTGTGAATGTGTATTATAATGCAGTGACATGTTTTTTTAATCAAATACTCTAGTGAAATTATATATAAGTAAAGCAAGACTAAAATGTTTTTCAGAAAATCCGGCACTTGAACGTTGTAAATATGGACAGTTATTGGGGAGTGAACCTATTCTTTGCTAAGTGGGTAGGCCCAATATAGCATTAAATGTTTTAAGTGGCCTTATAATAGTGTTTTGTTTTCAGAATATTTTGTATTATTTTTTGGAAAAACACAATAATATGTTTAAATCAATTTTGAATGAAAGTATTTTTTAAAGAGATATAGTATTTTTAAATCATATAATGTTTTCAAAAGGTTATTTTCAAAATTATTTCTGAAGGAATATTTTTAAAATAATTTTTAAATGATTTTAAAACCCCTTACTCAGCATTTTAAATGCTCACCCTACATTTTAAATTCATTTTTACCGGTTTAGTAGATTTATTAGTGACGTAATTTACTTTTTGGAGGCAATGCACTGAAGTTTATTTTTGGATAGTTTCGAGGAAATATGACAGAATTATCTAATTCTCCAAAACCTAGAATGGTAAAGATGCTCGTCTATGTAATGTGATGTGTAATTTGTCAGTTCCCTTTTATAAAAAATTTACATAGCAGATTTTAGCACCGACAATGGGAAACTGGGTTGGGGCATTACACTATATAAAAATAAGGTGTGGTGTGCCATGGTCCCCGTGATTAATAGAAGATGATCAGGGGAACCAAGATGAATATGAAAGATCATGGTAATATTATGAGAGGGAATCACATTTTTGGAAAAGTGTGGATAGGTATCAAAGGTATAAAAGGAGACATCTAGAAGAAGCATTGGCATGTCAAAGATGAGATGACCAGAATAAAGAATATGTGGCATGGTTTTCTTGAGTGCACTAAAGTGAGGGGGGAGGTTGATAATTCTATGTCATGTGAATTTTATCTAGAACATGATGTTAGAGATTATAATCTTCATTGGTTGTGGTTGAAGTTAAAAGTTCTGATGGTTTTTATCATGAAAATCTATTGTACTAAAATTTATAATTTAATTAGAAGAACCATGATGTAGATGGACTAGAAGATGTTTTGTATGATGAGAGTGTGGAGAACATGAAAGTCCATAAGAGGGAATAATGTTTTTTCTCTCTTCTGTAATGTTTTCAGAAGGATTCTACCATAACCATATTAAAACTTGATAAAGGACAACCCAAAGTCTAGGGTGCGTGTTTCTTTGAAAAGTGGTGATGAAAACATTTGATGCATATTTATATATATAATTGAATATAATAATATCATCATAGAAATATAATGTGGGATCCTTGAAAGGGTAGATACTAGGTAGGAGAAGTTGGAGAAAGGGACCATTGAAATCCTTGGTTTCACTCGAATAATTTTCAGAGAGAGTTCTCCATATTGATGATGTCATACATTCTATAAGTATTCTTTTTGTATACAGGTCATTCCAATGATGTCAATAATGTTCAAAATACCATCAATATCTTGGATGGTGTTGAATCTCAGTTGTGGAGACTTTAGAAATTCATGAAATTATAATGGACTGATTTTATGGACCTGGTGCATGACACGACTTGTTGCTGAAAATTCAACAATGATGGAACACAATAAGGAAGCATGAAGTGGAGAAAATTCCAAGTGTTGTGAAACAATAACTATTAATGAAGGTTGGTATATAAGGTAATTTATGTGTGAGAATTATAATGGTATTTTAGAGGTATATTGTTTGACTCAACATATAAAAACAATTATCAAGTGGATAATTATTTGGTATTGGTGTGAGAAATTATTTTTTGATCAAGTATGGAAACTCTGGATGGAAATTTTCAAGAAGTAAAACATGGGAATCTAGATGGAGACATATCACCAGCACCATGGAATGTATGGAATGAGGCTATTAAAATGAATTTCATTATAAGGATATGAATATATTTACTTCAATGAATGTATCATCTTTTGAAAGAATATTCTAAATAATCTATGAAGTCAGGATCAAAAGAATAGGTGCAGGAAGAGTAACTCTAAGTATTATAATGTGTAGTTTTCAAAAGGATATATGAGGAAGTATGGAGGAAGAAAAATGGAGATTGAGTACAAGAATATATTTCTTATGATAAGATATTGGATATGGTCAATCATTTTTTTAATAATGCGGTGAGGAATATGTAAGGGGAAGCTTCTGGTAGTTGAATGGAAGCTCTGGTGGTTTTGATAAAGTGTTCTATAGAATTTATTATGATTATAAGTTTCTAAATATGAAGTTTTGGAAGCACTCCTTGAAGGTTTTTTGTAGCACATATTTTGGGGAATCGTCAGTCGTAAGATTCGATGGTGATATGCACTATTCACTAAAAGTTTATCTATTTAGGTGGTGATTGTTATGGACAATAAGAATCCATCAGAGACAACATATAGAGTCCCACACTTATCTTATATTTGTTTTTATTGTATGATCACCTACGTACCTCTATAAAATGTTCATTGGTCCACCTATACTATGTAAAACTAATTGGAACTGATGGTACTAACAAAGGATGAGGTACCCCCCCAACTGGGGAAAACAATCTAGGTGCACACAATTACTTGAGGAATTTGATCCAAAGATAAAGGTTTATTTCTGGATGTATAGATTTTGGAAGTACTGAAGTTAAATAAGATTTATTTTGTAAAGAGGAACTTGTGTGACTTATTTTGGGAATCTGATAGGATTTATATATCCTTATGATCAAATATTTCTCCTTAATGAATGAAATAAGTGATACTGTTTTTCCCATGGATGTAGGACATATGTAGGAACCAAATAAATCTTGTTTTTCATTGTGTTTTTGTTTTATTTTTCATGTTTTTTTTAATATCATGTTCTTGTTGGATTTTCTAAAGGATTAATAAATAAGGATCGGAAATAGGTTGTGTTGGGACTCAGCATGGTGATTGGGGTGCCTTGGCTTCCCATTTCTGGAAGTTAAAGTTATAGGGAATCTTCTAGAAACATTTTCTATAGTTTTGTATCTAGTAGTGTTGTGGCTATTTTTTATGGATGTTTTGGAAGTAGTTTATTCCTTAGTATTCCCAAAATTATATGCCCAAGGAACTTCAGTGGCCTACACACCATGTCCATAGAGACCATACATCGTGAACCCTTAGTGGAACATGACAAGGGGAGTCAAGGTACACACCATGTATTTCTGTCAATCCTACACACCATTTCCACTTCTCCATATGTAATATAGTTCAACTTTTATATGCTAATTTTATCATTAATACATTGGAAGGAGACTGCTTAAGGGATATACATCGTGCACCCCAAGCACACATTGTGTGTCTTTATCATAATTGTTCAATGGTCGGGAATTTTCACTCATTCCAAGATTTAGATATCAAAATACCCCCATTATAATAAATAAAACTATGTTGGATATGATGGTGGGTTTGTTTTGATATCCAATATATGGTTTTAGAAAGTTCATTTAGATTAATCTATTTAATGGGGGTTAACCAATAAAAGGGTTTGGGAATGACCATAATAATAGTGTTGGGTTTATACTCCCCAATAAATTGGACTGCTTAAGGAACATGTCATTTATATCCTATATTATAGTATATCGTTTACTCTCCTATACTCATGAAGGCACAATTCCTATATTAGTGGACTTAGTACTCCCTTTTCTGGAGATCCAATGGGGTGTGGGTCCTCTACTACGTCTGGTACTCCCTAGACATACATTTCCATCATTAAGGAATGTATCCCCCACTATAGATCACATGAGGTTATAAAGGTTGATAGTTTAGTTATCTCAAGAATCTAGTTCTTCATTCATAATTATGTTTAGTGGCTATAAGGACTAAGGCCTTATCTTATGGATTGGATCCTACTATGTCCATATTTGAGTTCTTCTTCTTATATCCTTTTGATGGGGGATTTTTTGTGACTCTTCCTTTGATGATTTATTTCTTTGGTGATCTTGGAGTCTCCTTCAAGGTATTTATATAATCAACTCTACATGGCCAATGTCAACATGTGTTATGTATTATGTAGAGAACAAGAAGTTCAATGGTGATATCGGTGGACTAAGTGTGGGTGGTTCATAGTGGTTCTTGATGGAGGTGTTAGCAAGACCATGGTTAGACTCTAGAGGTTAATTATAGGGATATTCTTTTACCAGTTATTAGGTTGGACCTATTTTCTAGTCGGTGTGCTTTTATTTTACCATGTATATTCTAGTTTTGTTCTACCATACTCTATTGTGGGTTGTTAAAGTTTTTTTAACCATTTATTAATCCAATAATTAGTATTATACATTATTTTGGGATGTATATAGATGTCTTTGTGTGTGTGTGTGTGATGGTATATTAGGATAAATCCTTCTGTGTGTGTGATATTCTAACTCGTTACTAGTCACTATCCTCTAGCCTACCTAAGGTAACTTTGGTGTGGCACAATCAAATTACTGCAATCCCAATACGGCCTCCTATGGGTTAGTTCATGTCATTATAGTTCAATTAATTCCACGATATATTTAAAATTAACTATAGATATTTATTTACAACCTCAAGGATTTGATACTGATTTATCAGTGAAAATTATTATTGATTTGATGATTTCATCTTCATCGATCTAATTTTTTGAGAAAATAATTCCAAAAAATATAGTTAATATCCCTTTAGTGTAGTTTGATGTGATATTTTTTATCAATATACTCTCTCAAAATAGATACCATATTATTTTCCAAGATAAAAAATAATTAGATATTCCAATTCATTTCATGATTATATATCCACGAAGGGATGATTATGAAGCACTAATTGATGCTAATTCCTTAATATGGGAATTAAAAACCACTAATGAGGTATATTTGTCTCGAGTAGTAAGGGATAATACCTACATTGAAGATATTCTAATTGTGTGAGAATATTTTTATGTATATCTCAAAGAGATTCCTAGTCTTCCAATAGATCAACACATTGAGTTATCAATTGAATGCATACATTTTCCTTTTCATTTAACAAGTAGTTCTTATAGAATGACCCTCATCTAATTAGAGGGATTTAAGAAAAAAACTATACAATAATTTATAAAAGGGTTTTATATACATAATTACATTACCATGGGGTGCACTAGTCCTCTTTATTATGAAAAATAATGGATCAATGAATATTTGTATTGATTGTTATTATAATAACAATATCATAATTAAGACAAATTAACTTCAAACTTATATTAATGACTTATTTGATCAATGTCATGGGGATGAATACTTCTCAAAAGTGGATGTTTGATCTTGATATCATAAAGTATGAGTTAAAATGGAATATATACCTACGAAAAAATTTCATATGAGTTGTGGATAGTATAAATTCATTGTAATGTTATTCAAAATTACAAATCCCCCTTCTATGTTAATAGATCTGATCAAACAAAGTCTTTAAACATTACCATGAAAAAGTTGTGGTAGTATTAATAAATGAAATTATTATATATTTTAATAGATATAATTAACATGAATAATATTTTTAGATTGTGATGAAGACCCTAAATAATGATAATACATATTTTGACTTCAATAAATGTGAAATTTGGTAGAAAAAAGTATCCTTTTAGGCTATGTAATCACAATAGAGGGTATATTTATGGATTATTCAAAGAAAACATTGATTAGAGAGTGAAAAAAAACCATCATATCTAATAATGATCCACAGTTTTCTTAGATTTTATGTATATTATCAATTATGTTTGAGAAATTTATCATGAATATAAAATCCACCAAGAGAGATAACTCAGATTTGAGTATAGTTTCTCTTGATAAAATAATTTTAAGATAACTAAAAGGATCTCAAGAATTAATTGGTTAATAATATTCTACCCACACTCCCTTGTAGTGGATAAGGGTTTTATATATAGAGTGATGCTTAAAAGAATGGTTTGAGTTTTTCCTTATAAAAAATGATAAGGTGATTACTTATGAATAAATTTAATTAAATTTTCATGAGAAAAATTACATGATGTCTGATATGGATTTTTTAGTGGTAATATTTTTAATGGGGATTTGGAGGAATTATTCCTATAGTGGTGATAGTTATATATATATATTAATCACTATTTCTTAAAGTATATATTCAGATATAAGGATATAAACATGAACTAAAATAGATGGTTAAAATTGAATAAGAATTATGATTACTCATTTAATTACCATCCTCATAAGAAAAATAGTGATGCTAATGATTTAACCAGAAATTATCTTTCTACCTTATCCATGATATATATTTGAAGAGTCCCAATCATCAAATATATTCAAAGGATATACATGGAAGTCATAAATTAAGGGATTAAATCCTACCTTTTCCAAATGATTACTCAACCATCTATATAGATGACAATAAATGAGGCATAAAAGAATGATATGTAGATATAAAATAAGTTGGTAAATATTCTAGATTTTATCCATAATAAAGATTAATTTATAATATTTTCAATATGGATATGTTACCCATCCATGCTAAAATTGATTATGAAGATTTTGGATGATTCATATATATTATCATTCTCTATTATGTTAGGAAGAATAAAGATTTATAGTGATCACAAAGAAAGTTTATAGTGCGACAATATGAAGAGGGATATTGTGAAGTATACAACAGGATATTTATTCCAATAGTGTTTTAAGTTAGAATTCATGATGTCTAGGGAAATTATTCATCCATTACTGATACCCTTATAGAAATTAGAGGACATATTCATGGATATCTTAATATGTCTTCACATTACCTCTAAATTTAAAAATTTCTTCTAGTTTCTGGTTTATCAACATACAATGTGAAGACACTTAACTCTTATTAAAGACAATTTTTCAATTGATCAACTGTTTAAAATATAAATAATAGAAGTTTTAAGGATACATTGAGTACCACTTTAGATTATATATGAATGAGATCTTAGATTTACATAAATGTACTAAATAATTAGTCAAATATTATTGGAAAAGGAACTAAACATTTTCACTTCTTATCATCCTCAAATCGATGGTTAATTTAAAAATACCATTCAAAATTTATAATATATACTATTATCTTTCTTGATGGATTACAAATGATTTTGTGATAAAAATATATCATTGTTTATGTTTACATATTAAAATTTTTTGTACTCAATAATTAAAATGTAATCATATAAGGATCTCTTTGGTAAGATATTCATAACATAATAATTTTGGGAAGAAGATAGAGAAAGAAATTTATTGGGTTCCAATCTTGCTCCAAATATTATATAGAAGGTTTGAACCATTCAGTGAAACATCAAAGTATAAAAAAATTTGATTTAATATTTATATTGATAAACATTGATGAGATCAAGAGTTTGATGTTTGGAAAAAAGTATTCCTTTAAATTACACTATGGAAGAGGTGTATGGGATTCAAGAAGAATATAAATTTAACACTTATATATATCAACACCTTTGAGATTATTTATTTCATAGGGATAGAAGTGTATCAATTTTTACATCTATTGTTCCTCTTACAAGTACATTTTATGTTATATATATAAACTTTTGAGAAAGTACATATGAGATCCATCACATGTATAGAACATAGTGGTTGTAAAATTGGATCATGACCACTATTATAAGGAATAACCAATAGAGTTACTGGATCTTATAGATAAATTACTATGAAACATGATGAATCTCCAACTCATTATTCTGTAGTATAATCATAATATTCAAGAAATGAATTAGGAACCCATTGATATAATGACATAAAAATACTATCATAAAACTTCATTTGAGTAATTAAATATCAAGGCTGAAATTTTTCAATATGGGATAATGTAATGACAAATTTTATCAGTATGAAATTTATTTTAATAAATCACATGTGTTGGATATCCTTCCTTAAATATATCACCATGATAAAATTAATAATAACTTATTTCATTAATATATAATATTATAATATAAAATGTAATAAACTCTAATACTTTATAAGAAATCAATATGAAAAATAATTAAGAAAATTACATGTGGAATAAAACCACATGTAAATGATTGTATTGAAGAATTAAATATTCAATATCATGATCTTATAAGAATATTATACTTCCAATGATAATTTTATAGAGAATATGAAAACATTGTAAATATATAGGCATGTTGAGAAATGAAATAGGATTAATGATTTTAGGTAAGTATAAAATCTTATATATACGAATATAAAAAGATAATATAATGGTTATATGTTCGGTGCATATATGTTTATAGGGTATACACCAATCCAATGTGTATATTAAATATTATATAATTGTAATTTATAAGTGTCTAATTTTTTATAAATAAAATATTTAGAATATAATTAACATATAGTTATTAAAAATTAAAAAAATAATCATTTATTATCAAAAATATAAATTATTATAAAACAAATATATATTTGAATATTTTATGATATTTTATTCTAAAAGGCTTAAATATTTCACATCTAAAGAAACATTTTAATGAAAATTTAATTTATATATAGAATATGAGTTTAGATTCATTTAATTGTTAGTAATTGATTATAAATAGAAATAAAATCATTTAATGTTTAATAAGATACTTTTCTAAAAAATAATTTTTTTGGGTCATATTTTTTTATTTTCAAATTACTTTTTGTTACATTATTTAATTAAATTTGATAAAATAAATCATATTTGAGATCATCATGTTAAAATTTGGTCATATAGATATTTTTATGTTTTGAATAAAAATGATTCACTAATGTAAAAAGTGAGTTGCAATGGTAAACGATGAAAAGATGTAAAAAGTTAAACTATAGTGTAAAGTTATAAAGTATATATAAAAATTATCTTAGAAATGTATGGTCAAGGGTATGAATGAACTATCCACATCCTTTTTCAATTTTTAATCCATATTACTTGTATAATTACATTCTTTATACATTAAGTAATGTATAATTATCGAAATTCCACTCAAACTCACTTTAAAAATTATCTCACCTCCACAAATTCTAAAACACACCTATAATTTATTTTCTTATAATATATCTACCCAAACTCACACCCTAATATGTCTATACTATGTTTGAAAGTGCATAGTCTCAAGAAGGATCCCCAAAAACTTTATAATCCAATAATAGTTCTGACTAAGGATTTAGAGCATATTAAGAAATATATAATCCAAGGTAAGGGTTTTATTGACTCAATATCCTTTCATTGAGTCATACACTTTAATATTTATCTACATTATTTTATTTTTATTATATTATACTATTTGAATTTATTATATACAGTTATCTATTTTTCCCATAGATATTACATTTTCTTTTCCTAATCACCTTTTGTATTGATTCATATCTCATTAAAATATTACATTATAAATGATAATTTCTGCTCTCTATTTTAGGTATTTATATACTATATTCATGTTTTTTATTTCTAAAAATTTCTTTTTTCTTAATTTGAAAATTAAATATATATTTTTCTTTGAAACTCTTATAATTTTATTTATTTATATTTTAAAAAAAATATCTCTTTCATCGATGTGGTTGTTTCGAAATATTTTGAAAATTCAAAAAACAGTAAGTCTATAAATTTATATATCATTTTCAACTTTTATATAAGAGTTTCTTTTACTTAACCTTGCTTCAATTTCAAGGATCCATTACTATAAAACTTATAATTGATATATATATATATTTAAAATTAATTTTTCCATTTTTGAAAATGATTTGGAGAGTGACTTATATCTTTGTTTTTATGAAAACATTAAAAAAAATTGTGTGAATTCTTTTATTCTTTTTCTTCCATTTTACATTATTCCTTATAATTATCCATATTCATTGAATATATATTAGTATTCATATATCACACTCTAAATTTTTTTATGATATTTTCTTTTTGAAAAAAAAATATTTTATATGTTATGTTTCTCTGGGTGAATTGAATTTTGAGTATTTTCGATCTATTTGTTGATTTATTTTTATATGATACCTCATGAAAAAGTTGTGTATCCCATTTCATTTTCATTGGTTAAAAAAGATATTATTTTTAATTTATGTTCCACTAAATTCATGTGGAACATGTATGAATGGTAATGTCATTATGATATGAGTGGGCCAAAAAATTTATAGACCTCCAATGTAATAGGAAATGTTGTTTTATCTCATGAGATCACTAAGGTATGTGGGTAGTGATACCCAATCCACTATGTTAAGGGATGTATCTAGTTATCTTCAATCGACTATATTATGGGATGTGGGTATTTATTCCCAATAAACTATGTTATAATAGTATTGGAATATATTCTTAACTTTTCTTATCCTTTTATATGTTTATTCTCTGGTCACAATCCTAATTTTTGTCTTTATAGCTCATGATTCTGGAATTATATTTTCACATTATAATGACATGTTATATGTAGTCCTTGAGAGATCATCCTTTTATATTTCTATATTTCTATCATATAATATTTGACTATTCTATAATGGCT
This sequence comes from Viscum album, assembly GCA_963277665.1. Classification (NCBI taxonomy): domain Eukaryota; kingdom Viridiplantae; phylum Streptophyta; class Magnoliopsida; order Santalales; family Viscaceae; genus Viscum; species Viscum album. The sequence goes on along the minus strand of OY728143.1, from coordinate 450,072,378 downwards.
CAAGTTCACTTCTTATGGTTCCATGATCTTATTCCATTTATCATGAAATTTCTCTCATGTTGATGATTATCTAATGTTTATGATCAAAGGATAAGTTATTTATGATCCATTAATATTATTTCCCCTTTATAAATATTTAATATCACTCTTTTACTATGTTTATCTTTTCCCTTTATAATTAATATTATCATTTTTTTTGACATGTCTGTTGAGTCAAATGTTATCTTTTGACTTCTATATTTTGTTTTGGAAATCACAAATGTATTTTTAATCGTATCGTACTGACTCTGTCAATCGTACCGTACTGACTCTGTCACTCGTATCGTACTGAATTTGTCAATCGTATCGTCCTGACTCTGTCAATCGTACCGTACTAACTCTGTCAATCGCATCGTACTGACTCAGTTATTCATACTTTCATTACTTGTTTTGGTACTTAGTCAAAAACACTTGTTTCATATGAATCGTACCATTTCTTAACATCTATATATATATCTTGTTTTAACCAATATGATGTCATTGAGTTAGTTACAAACCAATCAAAATGATGTCGTGCTTTCTGTTTCAATATGACCGTTATGATGCCAGGTGTCCAAGTCCCTTCGAGTTTTTCGGAGAAATATTACCGTTAGAGGCAACATGACCATTGGAACCCGAGGACTATAAATAGGAGGTCATTTGAAGCTGATAGAACAACGAGATAACGAATGAGACTTTGGGGAACAACTGTGATACTTTCCTTCAATCAAGATTCTAGAGAGAGATGTTGTGACTTCTCTCATCTGCTTTATGCATCCGATCATCGTATCGAGGGCTGCCGGGGATAGGCAGACAAACGTGCCAATCATCGTATCGAGGGCTGCCGGGGATAGGCAGACAGACGTGCCGATCATCATATCGAGGGCTGCTGGGGATAGGCAGACAGACAGTCTAATCATCGTATCGAGGGCTCACCAAGGTGTTGGTGAGACATACCTTTTATCCTAGGTGAAAGGATAACCCTTCTCTTTGGGTTAAAAGAATTGTAATTCTTTTACATTTCCACTGCTAATTATATTAAAAAGGAAATTGTATTTGTTTCCTTTTCTATCTCTTATACATTTGTAATTGTTTCAATTACATCCATTCTATTACATATTGTATTGATTGATTCTATACCCTTTAAGGTAGAATCATTCATCTTTATATTACTCTGACTATTATGTTCATCTTGAATACAATTGTTTTACATTTCATTAGTATTACATTACATAGTACCTTTTATATTCAATACAATTGTGGGTTTTTTTACTTGTATTAGTTTAAGACCTTTTAAGCTAATCTCTTAAGTGCTAAAACTTAAAGGTTTTTAAACCTACAATTCACCCCCCTCTTGTATTGTTCCATCTAATAGACATAGATATCTATATATTCGATCCAACAATTGGTATTAGAGGAGGTTTTCCATTGATTTATATTACTTGTTTTGTTTCTTTCATATTTTTTTTAAATACTTACTACATTAACGTGTGGAGTGGAAAAGATTTTTGTTGTATTAGATGGCAGGAATGAACATTGGGTCCATAGACAATATGAATCCTTCTAGACCACCTATCTTTGATGGAAATGATTATGAGTACTGGAGAGATCATATGAAGACTTTTGTTATTAATACCGGTGTAGACATTTTTATAATTCTTACTGGAGGTTACAAAATTCCTGACAAAGAAGTCAGTACTTTCACTAACCAAGAGAAGCAAGAATATCATCTGAATTACAAGGTACACAATACTCTATTATGCTCTATGACCAGGAATATATACAGTCAGATATCTTCATGTGAAGCAGCCAACTGTATTTGGAAGAAATTAGAAGTCACTCATTTTTGTACATCCAAGGTTATAGAAACAAGGAGAGCAATACTTCGAGCAGAGTATCATGGATTTGTTTTTCCTTATGGAGAGCCAGTATGTAAAGTGGAACAAAGGTTTATGAAAATTTTCAACAGCTTACAAACTTTGGGAGAAAAAGGTCTTGATGATGAAGCTCTAGTTGATAAGATTATAGATATAATTCCAAATGAATGGGAGTCAAAAAGGATAGCTATTGATCAAAACCGAAAAGTTTCTCAGATTTCTCTAGATAAACTCTCTGGAACTCTTTTACAGCACGAGACAAGAATGAAGAGAGATGCTGATTTCAACAAGAAGAATAATGGAAATGGAAGTGTAGCCTTTGCATCTAAAGCTAAAACACCTGAAAGGCTTACAAGATCTAAATCAAAGAAGGTTTTATTTGATTCAAGTGATTGTGATATTTCAGATAATGAATTAGCCAATCTTGCTCGAAGGATGAACAAGATTGTGGGAAAGAAAGACTTCCAATATAGATTCAAAAAGAAAGATAGGAAGGATAAGAATTATTCATAGGTAACTTGTTATGAATATAAGAAAGCAGGACATATAAGGCATGATTGTCCTTTACTGAAAAGGAAAGATAAAATAGAGAAACACTCTCAAAGAAACAAGAAAAGGTTTTATAAGACAAAGAAATTTTTGAAGGCAAATGATACCTGGAGTGAAAGTGATAGTGATTCTTCAGATGATTCTTCAGAATATGAGTCCTCAGGATAGAGTAATATTGGACTTTTAGCCAGATTACCAATTGAAGATCATTGTCTCATGGCTAAGGTACATAACACTGAAGCTATTACAAATGTTTCTTTGAACGCAAATTATACTGATAATAGATATTATGAATCTTCAAATGATGAATATTTATCATCAGAAGATGATACATTACCTACTTTTGAAGAAGTATCTAGATTTGCTAAATTACTTGAAAATGAAAATTCAAAGCTCAAAAAGAAACTCGAGAAAGCAAATTCTAGAATTTCAATCTTGACTAAAGATGTATCAGATCTTTCTAAAGATCTTGATGTGAAAACTTCTGATTTTGAAATTATTTTAAAAACCCTTGAGAAAGTTAAAACTGATAAGGATAAACTTTCTAAGGATCTTGAAACTCTAATTTCAAAGAAAAATATTTTAGAGCCTAACTCTAGTTCAAATTCAAATGTTTTAGAAAATAAGAATTTGGTTTTAAAACTAAAGTCAGAGATTTTATCTTTGACGAAATGTTTGTCAAACTTTACTCATGGAAAGGAAAACTTTGATAGGATGTACTCTCAAATTAGACCTTTGTGAAATCGTTCTGGTCTTGGTTATACTTATTCCAAACCTGTTTTTAGCAATAACTATTTTTTTCCTCAAAAAACAACTTTCTGTTCTAAGTGTCAATGTGGTGGACACTGGAGAAGAAATTGTTCTATTAACAAAACTCAATCTTTAGGGTGTCATAAAGCTCATTTTGCAAAACAAATATCGATTCCTAAAATTCTTTTATCTAACCCTTCTGGATCCAAACAAGTTTGGATTCCAAAAATCTAATTGTTTCTTTTTCAAGAAAATGAGAAATGTACCCATAAGAATGTTTGGTACATGGATAGTGGTTGTTCTCGACACATGGCTGGAAACCAAGGTCTCTTTTAAAAGGTTATCAAAACAAAAGGTGGAAAAGTTACCTTCGGAGATAATGCTCAAAGAAAGATTGTTGGTATAGGTAATATCGTTTCTCTTGGAAAAGTTCTTATCTCAAATGTTTTGTTTATTAAAGGTCTTAGGCACAATCTCATCAGCATAAGTCAATTATGTGATGAATGTTACCTTTTGAATTTTAGAAATGATAAGTGTCTAGTACACAATTCCAAGGATGAGTTCATTCTATCTGCCCATAGGCAAGATAATGTTTACACTATTAACTTAGAAGACCTTAGGAGCCAAAACTTACACTGCTTAAGTGCAATAGAAGACCAATCATGGCTATGCCATAGAAGACTATGACACTATAATCTGAGAAGCCTTAGTAAACTCTCAATGAAAATACTTGTGAAGGGGCTACCGGACCTTAGATATGATTCTTCAAAAGTCTGTGATCCTTGTCAATTTGGAAAGCAACATAAAACTAGCTTTAAATCAATTAATGAAGTTTCAACTTCTAATTCATTACAGCTAGTGCATATGGATCTTTTTGGTCCTTCACAATCTGGAAGCATTGGAGGCAAATACTATGTATTTGTTTTAGTTGATGACTTTACTAGATTTACATGGGTCTACTTTCTCACAAATAAATATGAAGCCTTTTCCTATTTCAAAACTTTTAGAGCCCAAGTTAAAAATGAGAAAAACCTACCATTGATTACTATTCATAGTGATCATGGTGGTGAATTTCAAAATTCATATTTTGAAACTTTTTGTTGTAAGAAAGGTATTACTCACAATTTCTCACCTCCAAGAACTCCTCAGAAAAATGGTGTTGTTGAAAGAATAAATCGTATTGTTCAGGAAATGACTCGAACCATGTTGAGTGAATACTCAATTGCTAAGCACTTTTGGGATGAAGCTATTAGTATTTCCTGTTATACTATAAATCGTGTTTTAACTAGACCATTTCATAATAAAACCCCTTATGAGTTATGGACTAGCCAAAAACCAAAAGTCTCATACTTCAAAGTTTTTGGATGCAAAGTATTCATTCTAAATAAAAAAGATAATCTACACAAATTTGCACCAAAATCTGATGAAGGAATCTTTCTAGGCTATTCTACAACTTCAAAGGCTTATAGAGTTTTCAATAAAAACACTTGTACTGTTGAGGAAACAGTACATGTAAAATTCGATGAAACTAATCCTTTTGTTTTCAATCAACCCAATCCTACATCCTCGGATGTGTTTTCAAAAACTGATTATCGATCTTTGATAGAAGATCCTTCTAATAAGAAAAATATTCAAGAAAGTATTCCTGAAACTTTTACCACGGAAGATATTCTACAATATGTTGATGAACAGGTTTTACAAAACCCAAATCAATTGTTTCTGAGGAATCATCCCAGTGATAACATCATTGGTGATGTAAATCAACCTGTAAGGACCAGAAATATCTTAAAAATGAAATAGAAAATCTTGCTTTTCTTTCCCAATTTGAACCTAAAAGTCCAAGTGAGGCCTTAGGTGATGATGATTGGATCAAAGTAATGCAAGATGAACTAAATGAATTTGAAAGGAATCAAGTCTGGACTTTAGTTGATAGACCTAAAGAAACAACTGTAATTGGTGTAAAATGGGTTTTCAGAAACAAATGTGATGAAAATGTAATCATTGTAATAAATAAAGCAAGACTTGTTACTAAAGCCTATAATCAACAAGAGGGAATAGACTATGAAGAAACATATGCTCCTGTAGCTATAGTTGAATCTATTCATATTCTATTAGCCTTTGCAGCATATTTCAATTTCAAACTATTTCAAATGGATGTCAAATGTGCTTTTCTAAATGGTTTTGTTCAAGAGGAAGTTTTTGTCGAACAACTTCCTGGTTTTCAAGACCCAAAACATCCTGATCATGTTTTTAAACTTACCAATGCTCTATATGGTCTTAAACAAGCCCCTAGAGCATGGTATGATAGACTTATAGGATTTCTTTTACAAAACAATTATACAAAAGTTACAGCAGATCCAACCCTTTTTATAAATGTTGAAAACAAAAATGTTTTGATTGTTCAAATCTATGTTGATGACATCATATTTGGATCAACTCAGAAATCTTTAACTAATTATTTTGCAAATTTAATGAAATCTGAGTTTGAAATGAGTATGATGGGTGAGTTAACATTCTTTTTAGGTTTTCAAATTTCTCAAAAACCAGATGGAACACATATATCTCAACATAATTATATAAAATACTTACTCAAAAAGTATGGATATGACAAAACTAAAAGTATTAGCACTCCAATTGGTACCTCAAATACACTTGATCTTGATGAAACTGGGAAACCAGTAGATCAAACAATCTTTAGAGGTATGATAGGAAGTTTTCAATACTTTACAGCTAGTTGACTTGACTTAATGTTTTCTATATACTTATGTGAAAGATATCAATCTAATCCAAAAGAGTCTCATTTAAATTCCGTAAAGAGAATCTTTTAGTATTTAAAAGGCACTATGGATTTAGGTCTTTTTTACTCTTCTGGGAATGATTTTATTCTAAAAAGTTTTTCAGATGCTGACTTTGGTGGTTGTAGAATTGATATAAAAAATACATCTGGAACATGTCATTTCTTAAGAGATTCTCTGGTTTCTTGGTGCTGCAAGAAACAACACTCAGTAGCACTATCCACTGCTAAAGCTGAATATGTAGCAGCTGGAAGTTGCTGTGCTCAAGTATTGTGGATGCAACACACACTCACTGACTATGGATTGACTTTCTCCAAAACTCAAATTCTTTGTGATAATACAAGTTCCATAGCTCTTAGTAAAAACCCATCACACCACTCTCGTGCAAAACACATAGACGTTAGGCATCACTTTCTTAGAGATCACACACAAAAAGGAGATATTATTCTACAATTTATCGGAACACAAGAACAACTTGCTGACATTTTTACAAAGCCATTACCATCTGATAGATTTGAGTTTGTAAAACAGAAGCTATGAATTATTACATTAAAATAATCATTCATATCTAATTCATGTTTTACAATTCTCCTAACATTAAAAAACTCCTTTTGAAAGGGGGAGGACATTTGTTTTTTATGTTTCTTTTTTATCTTATGTTCTTTAACGATTTATTCTCCTAGTATGTGTTTTTAATTTTCTGTTTATCGTATTGATAGTTTTATCGTATCATTGATCTTTTCTGTTTATTGTATTAACAGTTTTATCATATCATTGATCTTTTCTGTTTATCTTATTGACAGTTTTATCGTATCATTGATCTTTTCTATTTATCGTGTTGACATTTTTATCGTATCATTCATTTATCATATCGACCGATGATGGTAATGAATTTATTTTCCATTTTATCGACCGATGATGGTAACGAATTTCTTTTCCATCATATCAACTGATGATGGTATCAAATTTATTTTCCATCATATCGACCGATGATGGTAACGAATTTCTTTTCCATCGTATGGACCGATGATGGTAACAAATTTCTTTTCCATCCTATCGACCGATGATGGTAATGAATTTCTTTTCCATCGTATCGACCATTGATGGTAATGAATTTCTTTTCCATCGTACTGTCTGATGATGGTATTGATTTTCTTTTCCATCGGCTTGTCAGTTCATGGTAACGAGATTGTTTTCCATCGGCTTGTCAGTTCATAGTAACGACTTTGTTTTCCATCGGAATGTCGACTGATAGTTTTATTTTATTTCATACGTTTGTGTTTCCTTTTGAATTCTACTAAAACCAACAATTACCTTACGCTCTCCGGCAGTTATTTTCCATTTTTTTTCTCTTTTTTGTTTTTAATCCTAACCATTGATCTGTTTTCCTCTAATCTTGACCATAAAATATCAACGGTCACCCCTTTATCGCCTATAAATAGCCCCCCCCCTCCCCAAACCCACATTGGTTTTTCAGATTTTGAGGCAAAGATCTACTCCACTGGTTTTAAATCATCGTACGAACTTTCATCGGCATCACCTCTATGTCTCAATCCTCTGTTAACACTTCCGCCGAAATGTCTTCAAAGACTTTTACAGAGAAAGACTTTAATATAGAAAGGTTAGTTTCTCGAGGCTTTTTTGATTCGTATGATTCCACAATCAGAAGAATCATTCTGTTTCAAGGATGGGAACATTTGTGTGTTGAAAGACCTGTTTCTCAAGATCTGGTTCTCTTTGATGAAGTTTGTCAATTTTATAAAACTGTATCTTTCGAAAAATACATGACTATCAATTTTGTCGTGTACGATAGAAAGTTGTCTATATATGTAAAACAAGCGGCTCATTTTCTGAATGTCCCAATAGAATGGGATTCTTTCTGTCCATCACATAAACTACCAGAGGAAGTTGGTACATTTAATAGAGAAAGTGCTGAAAAGTCTTTGTTTGTTATTAATGAAGAGAAAAGGAAAGTGTCTCATCTTTCTCCAGAAAATTGGTTTTTCACTTTATGGATGCAAGGTTTTCTTATTCCAAGGAAAGGGGATAGAGAAACTCTGAAATTTTCTGATATATTTATTCCTGACTATCTTGAAAATATGAGAAAAGTAAATCTCATAGGGTATGTTTTTGAAACCATAAAGAATTTCAAGACAGGAGGGATTAAGTCCAAAATTATTATATATCCAGCCATCCTTACGAAGTTCATTATTGAATGTATGAAGTTTTGTAACATTCCATTTGAAGGAAACCCCATAGATTTGAAGCCCTATTGGATTAGAAAAAGTACTATGAAGAAGTTGAATGTTTGTTTTGATCAGAATTCAAAACTTTTTGTCAGAGATGTAGAAGCTGAATTGGCTCAGAATCAATCGGCACCTATGCCAGCCAAAGACATTCAATCTACTGGGGTTACTCAAAAGTTTGATCTACAAACCAGTTCAAAACCTAAGAAGAAGCCAAGGTACAGTAAGGAGGTTGTAGCTAAATGGAGAAAGGATAAGGAACAGAGAAAGGAAGGTGATCCAAAGTTCGGTCTTGACCCGGCTGAGGCTTTTGCAGAGATAATAAGGGTAGAAGAAACCCTTCAGGCTGAAAAGAAGAAGTAGGTCCTTTTGAAAAGAAAAGAACAAGAATTTGATGTCTCTAAAGTCTTGAAATAAGTTGAAGATGTTAGTTCTCAACTGACGGAAGAAGTGCATCAAGAACCCATCGTACAGAGCCTTCCTGAGAATGAAAAAGGAAAACAAATGATGGAAAACATAGAAGAAGTAGAAGAAGAGGAAGGAGATTTTCTTTTAGAATTCCTTTAGAATTCAAAGAAGAGTAAGGAGGAATCGGTTCAAAAGCTAAGTGAAGGGGTTCAACAAATCCCTCATACCGATCAAGCAGCTTTTGAAACTTTTGAAACTCCGGATAGAATTTCATCTCAAGAAAAGAAAGGTGCTCAATCCTCTCACACTAATAAAGTTGTTGTCATTAGTGATAAAGAGGAAGAAGAAAGAAAGAACAAAGAAAAAGCAAAAGGAAAACAACCAATTGTAGATTCAAGCAAATCAATTGAACTGGCTTTATACGATGAAGATACTGATTCAGAACATACAATCTCTCTCAAGAAGAGTGATTACATTGTCCATGTTTTGAGAAGGGTTGAAAAGACTATTCCTTATTTTCCGAGGTTGGAAGGGAAGATTGAATTTATTACTGACAATCAAAAGAAGAAGTTTGGCTCTGTAAAAGAATTAAGAAAGAAAGTTTTGTCAGTTGAAGCCGATTTGAAAGTTCTTTCAGAAAGTTCGGTTGCTCATAAGAAGGCCTGTAACAAGATGACCAAGTGGTCGTACAAAATAGAAAGCTCAATCAATGACCATGAAATAGCAATTGAAGATATAAGGAGGTTGTCGAATGAGATAGCAATTGCTTTCAATAAGCTTGACAGATAAACGGTTGAAAGGTTGAATCATTTGTCTTCTCAAAGAGCTGATGTTCCATCAGTGAAAGATTTTCAAGAGAGAATGAATGCTTTCCAATCTGAATTCTGGAAGGTTTCATCTTTCAAGGATGAAATGGTTTTGTTGAAGAAACAAAATTCTATGTTATCCAAAGATAACAAGAATCTGCGAAACCGAATTGATACCCTTGAAGAAGTAATCAGAGTCCAGGAAGAGACTGTCAAGAATCAAGATCAAATTTTTGTGGACCAATAAGAGCTTCTCACAACTCAGGGTGAATCAATTTCTTGAAGACAAGAAGGAGATAAAAAAGTTGAAGGCGGTTCTTCATGAGTTGATCAAAAAGGAGAAAGAGAGAGAAAACAAGTGACTTGTATTTTGTCCTCATGTTTAGTATTGTTTGTTATCTTATTGAATTTTCTTTTATCCATTGTCTTGTGTTTTTTTTATAACTCCTCCAGACAATTCAAGATTACCCCTTTCTTTTTGTAAATCACAAAGGGGGAGAATGATTACAAAGGGGGAGAATGTTTTATAAAGGTGGAGAATTCTTTATAACACTCTTAAGGAAAATCTACAAATACAATCCTTAGGAAAGTCCATACCTAATGGGGAGTTAGTTGTATTCAAACTCATATTCAGAAGAGTTTCCAATAACTCAGAGGGAGATAAGTATTTCTTGTTATATTTACTTGGTGTGTTGTGATTTCCAAAAAGGGGGATATTGTTGAGTCAAATGTTATCTTTTGACTTCTATATTTTGTTTTGGAAATCACAAATGTATTTTTAATCGTATCGTACTGACTCTGTCAATCGTACCGTACTGACTCTGTCACTCGTATCGTACTGACTCTGTCAATCGTATCGTCCTAACTCTGTCAATCGTACCGTACTAACTCTGTCAATCATATCGTACTGACTCAGCTATTCATACTTTCATTACTTGTTTCGGTACTTAGTCAAAAACATTTGTTTCATATGAATCGTACCATTTCTTATCATCGATATATATATCCTGTTTTAACCAATACGATGTCGTTGAGTTAGTTACAAACTAATCAAAACGATTTCATGCTTTCTGTTTCAATATGATCGTTATGATTCCAGGTGTCCAAGTCCCTCCATGTTTTTCGTAGAAATATGACCTTTGGAGGCAACATGACCGTTGGAACCCGAGGCCTATAAATAGGAGGTCATTTGAAGCTGAGAGAACAATGAGATAACGAATGAGACATTGTGGAACAACTGTGATACTTTTCTTCAATCAAGATTCTAGAGAGAGATTTTGTGACTTCTCTCATCTGCTTTATGCGTCCGATCATCATATCGAGGGCTACCGGGGATAGGCAGACAGACGTGCCGATCATCATATTGAGTGTTGTCGGGGATAGGCAGACAGATAGTCTGATCATCGTATCGAGGGCTCACCAAGGTGTTGGTGAGACAGACCTTTTATCCTAGGTGAAAGGATAACCCTTCTCTTTGGGTTAAAAGAATTGTAATTCTTTTACATTTTTGCTGCTAATTGTATTAAAAAGTAAATTGTTTTTGTTTCCTTTTCTATCTCTTATACATTTGTAATTGTTTCAATTACATCCATTCTATTACATAATGTATTGATTGATTCTATACACTTTAAGGTAGAATCATTCATCTTTATATTACTCTGACTATTGTGTTCATCTTGAATACAATTGTTTTACATTTCATTAGTATTACATTACATCATACCATTTATATTCAATACAATTGTGGGTGTTTGTACTTGTATTAGTTTAAGACCTTTTAAACTAATCTCTTAAGTGCTAAAACTTAAAGGTTTTTAAACCAAAAATTCACCCCCCCCCCCCCCTCTTGTATTGTTCCATCTAATAGACATAGATATCTATATATTTGATCCAACAATGTCTATAATGGAATCAAGTATGAAGAATTTTTTTAGAGAAATGTACAATTTATTATAAAAAAAATGTGGATATCTAGAAAATTTTAAATCCAATAATCCTTTGTGTTTTGGGATTGTTTTTTATTTGTGAGATGTAATATATAATTATGAAAAATGGTAATAAATATGTGTGTGTGTGTGTATGATATTATTGGGTTATCTCAGTTTGTAATAGAGTGGGTCTTAGTTAATTAAGTGGATTAGGATAAAAGAAGAAGAATGTAACATAGGTTGAACTAAAAGTTTCGTAGGATGAATATAATGTATCATAGAATATAATATCTTAAGAATTATTTTTATATTTATATGATTGTTTACTGTAGTTTTATTGCATTTTATTTTTTATTATTCACACTAACCATTTTTTTAGGAAAGTATTGTAACAAGAATAATAAAAATGAAATGGAGATAGATATACTTATGATCTATTCTAGAATTGAAAAATAAAATCTAACTTTAGGAATTACCTCAAATTATTAAAATTATCTATGAATATTTATTTATAACTGAAATGATTGGATAATGATATATCAGTAAAACTCCTAGTGGTATGATGATCACATCCTTAGTATATAACTCTTATCTGATTGAGGTTTTTGGTAAGAAAGAACATAAAGATCTAGTTATACTACATTTCATTGATTTTTATGAGATTAACAAGATAATAATCAAGAGTATGTATCCCTTATCCTATATTTATTCTATGTTTCTTCAACTTCATGGTACTCAATATTTCTCACAGGTGTATCATAGATATTAATGTAATAAATAAATGGGGAAAAGAGAAGATATACCTAATACTACCTTCTATACAATATATGAACATATTTAATTAATATTTATGATTTTTATGATTATAAATTCCAATCTTATCTTCATAAATTTTGTAAATATATTCTTAAGATATTAACTCAATAAATTTTTGGTATTTTTCTCTATACATCTATTTTTACTAAATTCAACTTGGAATTCTTATAGTATTTCATAGAATCATGGTGAAATCCAATTATTATCAAATTGATTTCATGTGCATTGGATAATGGGGCCTCATAGATAATTAACATACCATGTCTATCATTATTTAGATTTAAGTTAATATCATGGGAATTTTTCTAGATATTGTTTCAATTTTATTTCAATTTGATTATTTATTGGCTGTCAAATGATAGTGATTTTGATTATGGAAGTGTTGAATACAAATTGGGAACCTTTTGGACACTATTACCCATGTTATTCATTCCATAACACCACTTAGTGAGTTTTTCGAGCTTATAACTAATTAGATAATTATAAAAAATTAATTATAAATTGTTATAATTAATTGTGTGACACATATAAATTAAATTAAAAAATTGGATACATATTATCGTAAATATGGTCTAAGAAGGAGTTTGGTGAGTGTGGATAAAGGGGTTAACTCTATAGAATTGGTATATGGTAAAATATATATTTATCCATATTCTTGTTTTTATGTGGGAAAGAATGTACTTGCATTATGTTTCTAGTTTGGGAGAATCAAATTAGGACCAAGGGGTTACCGAATTATTCATAGGATTTTGTGGGGCCTTTTCTGAAAATGAAATGATATTCATCCTACATTTTTGACTTTAGGATTACCTAGTGACTTATTTTCTAAGAGGTATTGGTACTAGATAAGGGGGAAGGACCCAAATAGTTATTCATGGTAGATCATAATTACAAATATCTTTAAATGTATTTATTTAGGCTGGTGTACGGGTTCATAAGGGGAAAGATTTTTTAGCTATTTCATAAGGTTTTCATGTAGTTTTATAGATTTTTGTGATTTTTCTATAAATATAGAATAGAGGTTGGGTGGTGTATAAGTAGAAGGCGCCTCCTAATTCTTGGAAAATCCTATTAAGTATTTACTCAAAGGTAAAATTAGTGGGATGATGGCTAATAATGGTCTCTCTTGAGAGAACCATCGATTAATGAGTGATATGGGAATCCTTTTTAGTCATAAGCTTTTCTGTTGAGAGATACCCTATGGTATCAAGATTTTGTAATGAATTATATCAATTGTTTTCTTTTGGCATGGGTTTTAACTCAAACTAAGAGAAGGTTAATGTGTTTAGTTTATAAATAGGTTATCCAACATGTTTATATTCATGGTATGGTTTTGGAATGTTTCTTGGGGGTTATAACCATAAAGGGGGTGAATGGAACTGATTGGGATTGAAATTGAGACCTAAGTAAGTCTTAAGAAACAGGTTTCAGTATAGCCAATGAGATTTTTAAATACCTTAGGAATGATTAAAATATGATGATCATTCTATTAAATAACTTTATTTTGGTTATCATAAAATGAGTGAGGTGGTTTCCATTATGCAGTGTGGGATAGTTTATCGGTATATCATAGACTAAAATATGATTCAAGTGTAGGGGAGTTTAAGTTAACCATTATGGATTAGTGAATGATAAGTACTGTTCTAGTTAAGTTGGCCTATATCATGGGATGAAAAAACCCCTAGTTTAAGATTCAAGATTCATAATTCATAAGTAGTGTAGGGAGATAATAGAGGGTGGAGTTTTCATTGTGGATACCTATTCTTTGATATTTATTATCTTGAATTTGATGCGGTGAAACATGATTGTGTGGTTATTCTTACACCTAAAACCTTTTCAACCATTAGATAATTTCTTGGGGGTATACTTTATATTTTATTATTATTTCCTATACAATGGTAAATCACAATATACAACCCAATTATTTTATTAACACAACAGTGTTTTATTATGATATACCCTTAAATAGTTTAAATATCCTCCCTAGTATGTTTTGATCTATAAGATTTATGTTATTTTATATATTGGTTCTTAATCTCTTAGATATAGTCATAGGTTTACCGATATTTCTTGTTATTAAATTTCTATGATAGATGGTAGTGTTATCAAGACTCATTGCTATTTTTTTGGCCTAGAGTGACTGATTTTGTCACCAAGAATCCTCATTATTTCATATCCTATATAGAATGGTTGTGTTACTAGGACTCCTTGATATTTCATATAAATAATAGAACAGTTTTGATATTGAAACTCTTTACCATTATATATCATGGAAAAATAATTTATTTAATATGACTCATTATTAATCTATGGTACTTTTTGGTTCAATAGTGATAAATTTCTTATGAAAACCAACTATATAAGGTCAGTTTTTATATTAGTATAGTTAAAAAATAATGACTGGAATTTTTTTATGCTTTGTGTTATAGATTTTTTATTTTTTCCATGATTTCACTTATATATTATAGTGTACTTTAGGGGAACTATTTGTGGTGTCTAGATGAGATTTATTTTCCCACCCCAAACATGCATCATTTTGGAATTTGAAACCTTATATCTTATATACAATTCTTAGAACATGTTATACAAGGGATGGGGTTGTTGTTGCCCAACAGATATTGCCGACTTGGATGAGGAGAGGCTCGAAGTATTGTAGTAATCCTCAGAGTGTATTTTTTCTTTTATTTATTTTTTATATAATCAACCTAGGGTTGATCCTTTGAATATTTGGATATATTTCGTGCATATTTTATTTTATTTTAGCATGAGAGTATGTTTTTTGTTTATAGTTTTATTTTAGATATGGTTATATATTTATACTCTGATATTATATTATATTTTTATATTTATCTATTATTGTGTTTGTATGAAACTTAGATTATATTATCCCTAATTTTGATTATATAATCTCACCACAAGTTAGTAGTTTCATTTGTATAAGGATCCACACATAAGATCATGTAGATTTTTCCAACTTAATCACTGTTTGAGTGACCTAAGTTAGGGATTTAAAATTTTTATCATAAAAGAGTTTTGGTTTCCTTATTATTTTTGATATGGTAATTGTAGATAGGAAATTGTAAAAAATGGGATATAAATTAATTGTGTGATTTATAAACACCTTTAAGGTGAAATATCAAAGTAATCAAGGTTATTGGATTTTGGTTTTTGGGTTTTGATGCTATAGTTGATTTATTTTATCATGTGGCATTATATTAATTGATTTACTCTTATACTCCTTTCTTAGGGTGTTAAGAGGCTTAAATAAATGTATAATAGTCATTATATAGTGTTATTAGACATGTACATGACTACATATAATTATAATATTTCATTTGTATAATGGGATTTTTTTATCAAAAAAAATCATAGGGAAAGATAAACATCTTGGAAATGTTTTGAAAAAGGGTTCTAGTTAATTAAAACATTGAAAATAATTTATTCAATTTTTTCTTCAATAGCCTATTGAGGGAACATTATTTTCAAAAAACAAATGGTAATTGTTTTCATGTGTTATTATTTTGATTATAATGATATATTATATATATGAAAGAGGCTTGAAGATGGTATTTAGTGGATATGATCAGTAATTAGGTGCCTTAGTTTGGGATTGAAATAGGTATGGTATGCCTAAGATATAGTATGACATAGGAATATGATTACATTGTTTGTTAGATTCCCTTGGTAAGTTTTAGAGAGAACTATGAGGTCCCTAAGGTTATTTATGTGCAAAGAATTAATAGTTATTGTGGAGTATAGTTTATTTTTTAGCATAGGGTCAGTTAGATGTCTCTTTTAGTGATTTATTAGTGAGTACCAAGGTTACATAATCATATATGTTAGTATGGTGGATTTATATAATTTACTTGATAAGTGGGTTGTTCGGTAAGTAGGTTGATTTCAACATGTTGAATGTCTTATGTATTTTGTAAAAGGAATGCATTGTTGGTGCTTCTACATGATTATTATAGGCATGTAGGGGATTCACGTTTAGTGTGTTATGTGTGTAACCCAAAACAAGTGAAATAAAATTCATGGAAATTTGAATCTGGGAGTATGAACGAGTAGTATGAAGATTTTAATATCTCTAGTTTAGGACTTTATTGAGATTTGTAATGGATGAGAACCAATATTTGTGTTTTTAAAATTCACTCTATCCTTGAAAAAGTTTTGACAACATATGTGACTTCTAATATAAAATAAAATCATGATATTCTATAACTAATGTATGTAGGTTATATGTGAGTCCTATTTTATATGTTGGATTAATAAAGAATTTCTGTGTAAATAACTTTATGAAGTGTATGGGTTTTTAAGATCCTAAGAAATGTCTTGAAATTATGAATGATCTTAATATTTTTCACTACCTGGATACTTAGTGTTATGTCATAGGACTCGAATGTGTTTTGGTGAATGATCGTGTATGGGGTGATATTGACAATGATTTTTTACACTTATGGTGTGATAAGATATCAGTAAGAATATAAAAATTTATCATACACTGAGAAGTATTTCTGCAAGAGAAGAAATGTGAGAGTCTCTAAATAATGAATAAATTTATCTATTTTAGGATATGTTATTTTAAACAAAGATTTTTCATAATGGATCATATGTATGACCATAAAATGGTATTATGTGGAATTATTGTGTAATTATACCTTGACATGATTCATATATTGGAATTTTGAGATCATATGAGCATTATTTATATGCAATGATTCTTATAAGATTGTGGTTTCAAGGAATGCTAGTTCTTAAAAAGAATTAGTAACAGAATTCATAAAGTGAGGCATACAATATTGATTTTTTTAGAGTGTTTCCATTAATGGTGATATTTGGGGTAAAATTTAAACCAATAACAATTATGGTTGGGATGTATCTCTTGAGTATGAGAGGGTTTTACCCATATGATCTATACATTTAGAAATTTACTTAATGAGGGATATAGTAATCACTTTTTTGTTCAGTGGGAAGATGATAAGGATACTCTTATAGATAATTTGGATGTATAACCTTTGATCATGAAAGGTTAATGGGGTTTTGAGACTAGTAGGTGGTGTTTCACAAGCATCCTTGAATACATGGGTACAGGAATACTAATTCCATATAGTTACTTCATAAATACATGATTTTGGATTTAAATTTTTCATTTTATTGGATTCAGTATATTTGTTAATAAACTCAAGTTCAAATATTATAAATGATTTGAGAACGATTTTTCATGCTTAAAGGTTAATAATCACGAAGGTAGTAAGATAAAAAATTGAATTTTAGTGGTACTTGATATATAACACTAATAGTTCTATTGAAACTCTGGTTTCGGAAGTTGAATCTTTTCTCACTATTACTAGTGTGGAAAAAATTGTGCTTTGGATTATAAACCATGTACTATAATGAATAAAAGAGAGTGTATTCAAGGAATTCAGTGTAGTGGAGGACCTAATATCATATTTTTCAAGTGATTTATTATGGTAAGATAAAATTTAATAAAAATATCTCATTCATTAAAAGAATAATGGATATTTTAAATTAGAGTGGGAATTTTGAGAATATACTGTTGGTTAGGACCAAGTGTATGGATAACTAGGATACATCATGTTTTGAATAATGATTGGTTTTTGGTATCATGTTCCAATTTATTGGATAAAATTTGTGATATTTTTTAAATAATTATTTATGATGTATAGTTATATAGTGGGGAGTTCATAATGAACCACTTATTTATATATTGGTGGAATTGAGAAAATTTCATGTATCCAAGAATTTAAATCATATTGAATTTTTATTTTCATCAATTTTTATTGGAGGGATAGTTTTATGTGTGGTTTTGGATTCTTTAAGAGTGGATTAAGAGGTTTCTAAGCATGTAAGGATGTATTGTAAAGAAATATTGATGTTTAGTAAATTTTTTTGGATCGGTAGTACATAGTAGGTGTTGATCAGACTTCTATTAGACACCCATCAAAAGGATGGTGAGTAGTTAAACAGTGTTGTATCACTACCCCAACCACCAGGAACTCAAAAAAAATTATCAATAACCTAATATACCCTTAGAGATATGGTGGGGTTCCACTATAAGTCCAGTATGAATGATGAACCAAGAGTTAAGGGGGTTGTATTTTAGTCCTTATAGGGGTTTTCATTAAACCTATATTCTGGAGTTTTGGGTTGGGGTGGCTATATGATATGGAAGGATATCTCCCTTTCCTCTCCATCACATACCTTATTCTCTAATGATCTTGGTTACTTTAGGAGTATTTTTCTCACCGAATCAAAGTACAAACTATCTCTATTCCCTTCTTCATTATTTCTTCTTATCTCCCCTTAAATTTTGGTTTGTTCAATTTAAGGATTAATTTTGGAATTCATTATATCATGGGGAAATATGACATTTATAAAAGTGCTTTCACATGAAGTGGCTAGTGGTGGTCGAGTGGTGATAAATGAATTTTTTTTATCACTGTATCAATGGATGTGATTTGGTCAATTATTTTTTTCTTGAGGATTTTTAAATTTAATTTTAATGAAATTATTTACTGGGTACCATTAAGTAGGTAGTTTGATTGTGGGAGTTCTTGAGGGACGCTAATGACCTTACATACAGTGTTGGTCATAGTTTCAGTTTTTTTTCACTACTTAATGAGTTTTTGTAGTTTATACCTAATGTCATAATTATGATAAATTAGTCATAAATGATGATAACTGGTTATGAAGATGTAGGATTTAAAGGTTTTTTATGTTTTATACAGTATTTTATGGAGTTTGGAGAGCAAGGATAAATGGGTTGACTTAAATGGTGAGGTAGGATGTCATGTTTATATTATTACATATGCCTGTTTTTATGTGTGATGGTGCATGATAGCATAAAGATTCAGGTTTGAGTGACTCAAATTTAGACCAAAGGGTTCCCAATTTATTATTAGGGTTAAGAGGGGTCTTTTATGACTAGGATGGAGCTTTTACCTACATTATTGACTTTTGGATATCATGAAGGCTTTATTTTAAATTGGTGTGGGTACTAGTTATGAGTGACACTCCTAAAAAATCATTAGGTTTGGGGTTAATTTAGATTAACCTATAAAGGATTCCATTAGTCTAGTGTAAGCAGAATGAATTGAATAGATCTTTTAGAGAGTTGATGAGGATATTTGGTGGTTTTTTTGATTATTGAGATTTCTCTGTAAAGGGAGAATCGGGTTGGGTGATGTATATCCAGAAAGATTCTTTTAATAATTGGTGCATACTAGTGAGGGGGTCTCTTAGGTAGGATTAATAGGTTAATTATTAATTATTTTCATGAATTAGATAACCATAAGTGGAAAACTGATAAGGAATGCCTTTTTGGTCCCAGTTTTTGTTATTGAGAAACAATATATCAATACCATACTTATGTAGTGAGGTTTATCTTTGGGTGTCCAATGGAAAGGGTTAGATCTCAAACATGGTGTATATTGAAGGGTTTGGTTTAGTGATGGGATTTCTAACATTCCGAAGTATGTGAAATTGTTTGGGTGTGTTTTTTGGGTGTTATAACTATAAGGTAAGTGGATAAAACTACTTTATATTAGATGTGATATCTAAGTGAGTCTCATGAGATAGGTATAAGTATAGATTAAATGTTGTGTAAAAACCATGTGAACATTTAAAATAGGTTATCTTTCTAAAAAAGAACCAATTTTTTTCTCAAGAACTGATTTAGTTAATTTCATCTCTATGAAGTGGGATAGTTGATGGTTATATCTTATCTAAACATACGAGTTAGGGCATGATAGTTATGGGTGATAAAATCCTATTTCTATATTTATTTTAATTGTAATTAATTATCTAATTCACTCTATTCGTGTAATGGACATAGTAAAAATTCCATATTTGTGGGATTTTATATTTAGAGTAAATATATTTTATTATTCATAATAACGAAATCTTCTATGATAAAAATATATTTTAAAGTTTCTCAGGCATTATTGTTTGAATTTATAATGGACTAATTGGGTAATTTTATGTGACTTCTTGGAAACTAGAATGAAAATTCTATGTCAAGTTGTAATATGATAATAATCATGAAATATCTACTTAACTTTATTTTAATTATAAAAATATGAAATTATTAATTATAATTTTAATTTTAATTTTAATTTAATAATTTATTTTTAAAAATGGCATTTTGGTGTCACTCGGTTTTATGTAAATTTCCTAGTACCTTAGAATTTTGTTCTTATGTTATTATTAGAAAATAATAAATCAGGAAAAGTGAGACTTTCTTTGATTTTTAAAGGACCTATCTTACTATGTTAAGTCACTCAATTGTCCTTTCTAATAGGGTCTTCCAAAAACTCACTTAACCAAACTGCCCAAATAGGAGACTCTCGTGAACCCTTGTAAAGCTCGCATGTTTCCAATACCAATAACATATACCATAATCCTCTCCATTTCATTGAGGGTTCACTACAATATTTTAGGATAATAAAATCAAGTATTTTAATTTCTCTAATTCTAAAATAGGGACTTCGGGATGATTTTTTTAATGGAAAGAGTACATATTAACTTCTAGAAATTACCTTTTTAGGGGAATCCTGATAACTACTAGTTTTTTCTTTTGTTTTCCAAATTACATTAGTTCTTCTTTGATGTGAAGTAAAAAAATATTCTTCCTCACATGTGTTTCTTCTCTCATTTATTCTTTTAAATTTATTTTTATTCTCTTAAATGAATTTATATTCCATCATTATGATCCCAATATTTTAATTTAGTAGTTATTTACTTTTTTTAAACTATAATTTTGGGCAGTAATCATTAAAGGATTAATTTGAGGAGAATTTAATTTGATTCTTGTGAACATGATTTCAATCAATTTTCTTAACTTAATTTTCATGGTTCAGGATTGAATGAACATTTATTTTCCTATTTATAGGGTTACATTGAATAATTAATGTTTATTATGAAGTGAGTGTTGTGAATGAAGAGGGGGTGGGACAACACTCTTTTATTTTGATCAATCAAACCCCATATCTCCTAAACTATTTTCACTCTTAGTTTCTACTAATAGATTACACTCTTCAAATGGGTGGATATTAGTGCATTTAATGTGAGTGTAGTATATGGTGATAACTATAAGAGAAAACACAGTGATATTAGGGTGTTATATGCATAATTAATTACTATTAAAAACATTTTCTAACCATGTAATATTGTTAAATTAATTGAATAGATTTTATCCTTTAAAATATTTAAGAGAGAAATCATCAAATATGGACAATAAAGTAATTAATTTGATAAGTTTGACCACTTATCCAATTAATTTTCAATTTTTGTTCTTTCATTTTCTTTTTTATTTCATCACACATGTTTCATCACTTTATTTTTCATTTATTTTTAATCTCTATTAACAAAAACATTTAAAAATAGAAAAAAAATATTAAATCATAAATATTAGAAATAATAATAATTGGTTCACAAAAAAACAAAAAATTGAGAATATTTGGGATACAACATAAGTTAGGACACTATCATACACTGTTTAATAATTATAAACATATTATTCTATAAGGACCCAATGATAGGTCCTACATCAAAATTTAGGCCATTTCTTATGATACTTTCTTCGTTTCTTGTTACTTGGTCACTTCAAAAATGGTTATCATTTTTCATTATTATTTTTCTATTATTTCTTTTCCACACAAATAACTGAAGCATAATATGTATTACCATTTCTCAAAAAATAAAACTAACATATATTCCTAGCTTCAATTGGTGTATGTGATTATATTAATAACTAGAGGCCTCACCCTAAAATAATATGATACTAACTATTAAATCTTCATATAGGTTCCCAAAAAACATTAAATGGACACAATAACCTCTTGTGTAACAAATTTGATGATGGGATTAAAGATACTAAAAAAATGAGTATTTTCAATATCACATTAAAAAGCCACATTCAATGAATTAAAAGATATCAACATTACATAGCTACTTTCAATTCAGGTCAAAATCAGTGAGAATGAAAAATAAAATTAAAGAGTTAAAGGATCCAATGACAATGATGAATTCCACCATCTATAAATTCATAGAGATAGGACCAAAACCATGATAATAGGAATTAGTGACTATAGACTGTGCATAAGAAAACATTGAAGAGGTTTAGAGATGAATTTATAACCCTTCACTCTAAATAATTTCTAATATCTTTCCCATGATTTTCTAAGAGGAACAAGGGTTTATACTTGAATAAATACTGGGAAAATATGAAAACATAAACTTATTTTGTATTTAATTTTCTAAATCTAATTTAAATTTTGATTCATTATATGTTAATGATGAACACTCAATATCTTTTGTGTGTGATTTGTATGGGGATGATGAAGGATAAATTATGTCGTATGTTTTTTATTTTTATGAAAGGTTGGAATACCCACCACTAACAACACACATTACAAGAAGCTTCCAAAGGGAATTACATAAGGACATGTCCATACAGTGTTATACACTCAAGGGGGAAGAACACAACTTTATTTAATTTTATTTTATTTCCATCAAATCTAATTTAGAAGATTTTTTTTCTATTTTCATAATGTAAAACCCACTTGGATGTTTGTATTCACTAAATAATTATAAGAGGAATCCATTAAAGAAGTGTATAAGATTAAAGAAATATTAGAGGCACATTAGATGTGTTTCACACTAAGGAATAGGGGGAGGAAGTTTGATGTTATTAGTAGAATGAAACATTTTTGTAAATTAATATGGGTTTTCCTACTTAAATACAAGTTAAAGATGCTATATAATTGCATTATCTTGATCAAATACCTACTCAATATGAATGGGAAGAGAATATCCCCTATATCATTAATCCACCATGACACCCAGTTATTTTTTAAGAAATTACTTTTTTAAATAAATATTATGTTGAATAGATGGTTTCACACATAAAATTGAACTAAAATGAGCCACTATATATTAGATAAACATTATTAGGAAAATTATAAGAATAATAAAACCTATAGTAATTAAAAAGATAATAATAAATTAAAAATGATTACATTAATATTATTGAATTTTAAAATGAATTAGTTTTTAAATAAAATTTTTAAAATATTATTTTGTATCTAAATAAATTAAATTGATCAATTTTATAACATGATTTTGATATTTTTAATATATCAGTATATTAAAATTTGTTAAATTATTAATTGATATAAAATAATATTAAGAAGGATTAAAGCTTAAAATGATTCTTTTATATTTAAGAAAATATTCTTTACATTTCATATTTTAATTTAGGAACTAAATTTATAAATTTTAGAATTTTAATTTCATAAATTGGAATTCGTTTTTGAATTCATAATTTCAATATTATCATAGGGTAAATTTTTATAATTTTTCTTAAAATGTTGATTTTTAGGTGAACAGTGAAAATATCATTTTTACAAATAATATTACTCTTCTGACAACATCATGATATAATAATAACTTGAAAATTTATTTATCCTTTTTTAGACCAAATATTTTTTATTTATTAAAATAAAACTTTTAAAAATATTATTTTGAATTTATAGACCTATGTTTTACATTTTATAACATAATTAATGTTTTATTTTAATAAAGAAAGTATTTTTGATCATTTTTATTAATTATGTATTTACATGGTTATATTAAATTATAAATTGGTTTTAAATTTACATAAAGTATCCTATGATTAATAATAAACAAATAAATTTTATTAGAATTTATATTATACAATATTTTGGTTTAAATTATTTTTTATGCTTACAAATGACATGTTTCTAAAAACTATTTTCACTGTGTTTTGCATATTTATATTAAAATTAAAATTTACAACTTATATAATGTGAATATTATAAACTATATTAAAAATTTGGAATAACCATATTCAAATTATTTAACAATTTTCTTTTTATATTTAGTCATAAAAATAAGTTTCCGAGGTAAAACTTTAGTCACTATGATTATGGTTAAATGTGGTGAATGGTTAAATAAAGAGATAATGCTAAATATATTACTAAAATTACAATAAATTTGATTATATTCCTTTATATATACCCTCAATTATCCTATAATAAAAAATATTTCCAATTTGTGCCACTTTTCTTTTATAATGACATAAATATTATTTTTAGGGTATTTATAAAAAATATCACTGTCTCTCACATAATATTTTAAATAGGTTGTTATGATAATAATAAGGATAAAAAATACAATATGAACAAATATATATGACTATAATTATTTTTATAAAATTATAATTGATTTATTGATTTATTTTTAATTTTAAATAATTTTATAATTGTTTAAACACTTATGCAGTATCAAAACAATGATTGTGTGAGAAGTAAAAAGGTCAAAATAAATGGTTTTAAAAATATTAAATGTAATAATATTTTATTAAAATAGATACTTGAATGAATTTTATGGCAAAAATTATTTTCAAAAACTAATTTTATTTGTTAAAATCAAATTGAATAGTTATATAGATACCAATGATGTTGAATTATGTGAATATTCTTTAAATGACATTAAAGGGTATTTAATTTTAAAAATATTTTATTAATAGATTTATAAATAATAAAAAATATATTGTTGATTAAATTATATGATAAATGTTCTATAATACCATACATGGTCTATTTATTTTTCAAATGACATTTTTGAAATTATATTCTTGGTTCTTAAAGATTGAGTAATTGAAAAAATACTATTGATTTTTGCCTAAAAAATGGACTTAGTATAACCTTTTCAAACACACATACGAGTTTAGTTTTATCCCAAAAATATGACCAAATAACTCTCTAAAAATCGCATACCACATTCCCAACCAATTGGTGTTACCACAAACCTCTCTTTCAAATGCCTTATTTTCAATCATAAGGAGGATATGAAAATAATAGGAAATCATATTAACCAAGTTCATCCAAGTTTCCTTAACCTTAAAACTCCTCCAAATATTTTATAATAATATTAAAATAATAAAATTATTATCATTAGATTGATTAAATTTTATTGTTTTAATAAAAAAATAATTATACACCTCTTTTCTATCCATTGGTAAATAAAAATATCGCTTATGTATACGTGCAGACTACCACCTCTAAAAACTGTTTATTTCATTTTTCATCACCTACATACCTGGATAGTTATAAAATAAATATTTAATGAAAAAATATTATATTCATTACATAATTATGATTCTATAATGATAAATAATTATCAGCCATTTTTTCCTCCCATTCATTAGACAATGAAAATGTATCTCGTGCGTAAATGCAGGCAGCCAACACCATGAATAAAGTGTTTCATTTTCCATCACCACCTAACATGTCTAGTTTTATAAATTTATTTAATAAATAAATATGATGTTTATAACATGATTAAGCTTCTATAAAGGTAATTTAGTCCTTTTATTAAAAACATTAATAATAAATTGTCATCATAAAATTTAAATACTTATAAAAACTTACTGAGACAATTATATAAATTTTAATTTATTTTTTACAACTAATTGGGTGAAAAAAAATTACTTTTAGAATGATAATTAAAAAATATCACTAAAATTTTAGATATATTGAAACAATTTCATAAAAAATTGACCACCTTTAACATACTGAAACATTATTTGAAAAATTTACTAAATAACCTCTAGTGGTTAATGTAAGAAAAAACTATATAATAAATGAATGACATAAGATAATAAATAAACATGAATAAATCAAAAATAGATGAAAAAGTTTTATAATAAAGTATTAAATAAATTTAATTTGATTATTATATATTTTAGAATGTGTACGTCCAAACATGATTCCATGGTAAGGCTTTTTTATCTCAATACTATACATTATTTTAGTGTAAATTCATTTTTATGCTTAAACGAGGAATTTTTTTGAAAACTTTTTCTCATTAAATTTTACATATTTATATTAAAAGTGATTTTTAGCACTTCTATAAATGTAATAATTGAAAATTTATTCCATATTTATAATTAGTATATGAAAATTAGGTAATAAGTTATGATTTATTTTTTGTCATAAAAATAAGTTACCAAAGTAAAAAAAATTAATCACTATAATTAAGGTTAAATGTGGTAAATGGTTAAACAAAGCTATAAGGCCACAAATATCACTATAAATTGTCTAAATTTTATTGTATGATATTATTTATACTCTAAATTATCCTATATTCATAACAACTTCCATTTGGTTCCACCATACTTTGATAATGACATTTATATTATTTTAAGTTAAAAGTATTTAAAAAAATGTCACTCTCTTTCACATAATATTTTAAATATGTTAGTATAATAATGATAAGGATAAAAATAAATTATGTATATGTATATATATAAGGAAACAATTTTGGGTCTTGAAACCATATTTATTTCATTAATTTATTTTAAATTTTTAATATTAGTATAATTATATAAAACCCTTACGCAGTGTCGACACAACACTTGTAAAAGTAATAGAAAAGTCGAATTAAATGGTTTTAAAATGATTAAAAATAATAATATTTGGATGAAATTGAGAATTTAGTGAATTTGAGGGATAAAAATGATATTTAATATGTAATTATAATGATTTAATTCTAATTCCATTGTTATCTAGGTACCATTGAATAAAAATTATATGAATAGTCTTGAAAATGTTATTAAAGGGTATACAATATTGAAAAATATTTTATTAATTTATTTAAAGATTAAAAAATATTATTTTGAGTGAAATTGATGGTAAATGATCTAGAATACTATACATGGTCCATTTATAATCCACTTTTCATTATAAGAATATCATTTTCAACCCTTAAATATTGAATATTTGTGAAAACTTCTTGATTTTTTCTTATAAAATTAAACTTAATATAAACTTTACAAAGACACATATGTGTTTACTTTTCTCTAAAATTGATTCCCAAATATATTTAAAAAAATAGTTAAGTATCTTAATCAAGTACATTTAGGTTTATTTCTCCATAAATAACCTCAGAATATTCTATAACCATATTAACATAACAAGAGGAAAGCATTGTAACCACCTTACATGGATAGTTATAAAATATGTATTTAATGAATAAATATGATATTTGGGACATAATTGTATTTATAAAATAATAAATAGATATATGACTACCTTCCCTTATATTCATTAGAAAATTAAGACATCGCTTGTTCATATGTGTGAACTACCACTTCCACTAACAACATATTTCACTTTCCATCACTGCTTAACATGACTGGTTGTAAAAATATATTTAATGAATAAATATGACATTCATAAAAATTTTAAGGGTATGTAAAGGTAATTTTTACAATATATTAATAAAATTAACAATAAATGTTCATCGTAAAATTGAACCACATAAAATGAGCATACCGAGAAAAAATTATTTATTTGATTTTACTTTTTACAACTTATTGGGATAAAAATATTTGCTACTAGAATGATAAAAAAATATCCCTAAATTTATAGATATGATGAAACTATTTTATAAAACCATTAACCATGTTCAATATACATATATATTTTTGTAAAAATTGATCGAACAACCAAAAGTGGTCAATGTAAGTAAAAACTATACAATAAATGAATGACATATGATAATAAATAAACCATAAAAAATAAAATATAGTTAAAAAGGGGTTTTAATAAATTATTTAATATATTTAATTTGATTATTTAGGAGTTTAGAACATGTCTAACCAAGAAATAATCCAATGCAATGGTTTCAATTCTCTCACTTAATTTTTTGAGACAGGTTTTGAATTATGAAATATTTTGAATTTTATGGTGTATATGCTAACACTTTGAAATATTATATCATTACCCATTATTTAATCATGGTAATTAATATTCTATCTCTTGTTCTCTCTTTTATTTTTTTATTAAAGTGTTATAAAATAACTAATATTTCTTGGTCTCAATTTCAATTTCTTGAGATATGTTTCATATTGTGCACTATTATTTATTTTATATGGTGTACTTACTAATCTATGAATATATTTTGATATATTATCTCATGTAATTCATAGTATTTATAAAAACATATCATGTGCTAAATTTCAATATTTTTTGAATTGATAGTTACCAAAGTCATAGGGGTTTTATTTTAAAATCTCATATTTATTCAGGATTATTTATGTGTAAATTTATATTGGGAGAAATATATTATATTTATCTATTAAAATTTTTCTATTTTAACCTAATTTTTTATTTCTAGGTTTTTCAAGTATTATTTTCATTTTTTCACTTTTATTATCTAAAACCGCTGAAAGAAAGTTTATAAGAAAAGCATAATTAATTTCTTCTTTTTAGTTGGGAATCTTTCTCTTCCATATCCATATTTTTTATAATGTTTCATGAATGTTTTAATCTATACTCCAATGATTTTTTAAGGTTATTTTAAAAGATTTTTTATCATTTTACAAGGGTTTAAAAATGACCTTTTTAACATTTTCCTTTATGGTTCACTTTTAAATATCTTTAAAAAAAAGTAAGAGAAGAATGTTTTTTTAATGATTACCACTTAACTGCAATTTACCTCAAGAATAACCATTATTCCTTATGAAACATTCCTTCCATATTTCCATAGTGTTTATAGAAAATATATTTTTATTCTTATTCTATATATATTTTTTATTTTATAACAAAAGAAAAGAATATTATTTTCAAAAAAAATTTAAAAGGGATTTCAATTAACTTATTTATATTTTAATATCCCACTCCACATTTTCTCACTTAAGCAAAGTTTTTTTTAGGATTAATTTTTTTAAACTACTTAAACAATAATTTTTGAAAATTTTTTATTTGAAACCTCATGAAAATAGTTTTGGATGTGACTTCAAACGTTATTTTTATAACTAGGTTACAAATGTTTTTAAAAATGTTTTTTTCAATGTTTTGATTTAATTTTCCTCTCTAATATTATAGATTTTATTACCTTACTAAAATAACTTATTTCATAATGAATTTATGGTACCCTTTTATATATTACTAATTTATGGTTTATACATCATTTTACAAATAATAATTTATTTTATGTTCACTATCACTCTCTCTCATTATTTTGACATTATTTTTTTCCTTAATATATTCTTTTATAATATGGATATATTTAGAATCATTTTAATGTTGACTAAAATGTATAATAATTATTATATACATTGTGAATTAAATTAATATTATTAAGAAAAAAATTCAGTTGACTGTGGAAATATTTACATTCTTTATACTCAATTCAATATGGTTATTTATTAATTATTACGGAATATTGATTATGAATTGTGACATTAATTAAATACATGGATAATGAATTGCATATGTGTAAGTGATTATTCTGGTATTATTTCATCCACCCATGTTTTTCTTCAAGAATATTATTAAGATGGTGGACTCCATAAAATTTAAATAAGGGGAACTCAAATAGAAGATCACATGGGGTTATGAGAGGGAAAAAATATAGTGGTTCAAAATGATTAAAAATTATCTTAACTTGGAATAGGTATGGTCCATGGAATTTTTAGTAATGGAAAACATAAATATATCACCCACTTAGGGGGTTCATCATAATATTTTTTTCCTTTAATTCTATTTTTCAATTTATTTTAATTTAATCTTAGTATAATTTCTATTTTATTTGTTTTCATTATATATTAAAATGAGTAAAACACCTATAAATGCCATTGGAATCTATATTATGATACTTTCCATACCTTAAATACTAATTAAATAAGTCTTTAATTTATAATTTTCTATAGAATAATGTTTCTTTATATATTCATTGTAGATAATAAAGAGAGAACAATATCTTTTGTACATTATTTTTAATAACATTGTGAATACGTGGGTGTGTTTCTATTTGTTTACTTTTTTCATTATTTTTAATAATACCTTGATATTAAATGAATTGTAAAACGCCACTAAACATGATTAAATCTCTTATGAGTGGAAATTACATGGTTTTTTGAAATATGGATTCAAATGATAATTGATATAAAATATTTTTGGGGATATTAAATTCATAAAACATTCTTAGCATCTTAATGAACATTAAAAAACATATATCATTACTGATTATCCAACATTATCATTCCCATCCCTATAAGTACTCTAAAACAT
This sequence comes from Viscum album, assembly GCA_963277665.1. NCBI lineage: Eukaryota > Viridiplantae > Streptophyta > Magnoliopsida > Santalales > Viscaceae > Viscum > Viscum album. Next base: position 450,042,063 of record OY728143.1, on the reverse strand, counting down.
TTTATCATATTATTACTAGTAATGCTCATTCTTAACTATAATTTTGTTTTGTTTATAATAGTCCCAAACCTATACTTCCAGGTCTGGTGATAAAAGCATAATCATTACATTTCAAGATTTGATATCATTAAATGTGAACCAATTTTATCGATAAAAAAGCAAACAACATCAAACATAATATTTAAAAAACTTTCATACCCATAGACCTTTTTTGTTTTAGATTTTTATAGAATTAAGAAAAATTCTACATAATAATACCCATGTCATTAAGTGGTCATTTTTTCAACTATACCCAACTTTTCTTATTCCACATTAAGTCTTCATAATAAGCCACAGGAAACCATTATAGAAATATCTTATGTAAAATCATTATTTATAACCTATGGAAAATAAATATATAAAGGGTGAGCTTAAATTCTCAATAAGGGTAAATATATGAAATAATGATTGAATACCTTTTGTGAGCACAAGATGAGAATAAGGGTATAAGAAAGCATTAAAAGTGCATGAGCATTACATAAGAGAATATATACCCATAAAAAACCTAGTTCATTAAGCATGTGACTTTTTATAAATCATAAATAAAGGAAAGAGTTAAAATAATCAATAATCATGAGCCATTTAATTAAGATCCTAATCAAATAAACCATTAAAAACTAATAGAAAGTAAGGATAAAACGTATTGTCATATTGTAACATTATTTTCATCATTTATGTTGAGTCATGTTAGAAATAACTATATCCCACTTAAATCCATAAGAGAAACCTCCTTGATTAACTCTCTCATTATTTCCTTTAATGGTTGGGAACATTTTTCAAAACAATAGAGAGAGATATCAGGCTCACCTATTGTATAATAAATATCAATATCACCCGTTATTAAGTTATATATCAGGATCACTATTAATTATCATAAATTTAAAATTATGATACATAAATTTAACATGTGGAATATTTAATGTTTCACCATCAAATATTTAAAAACAACTACCATTCCTTTATAGCTAGATTTACCCATGAAAATAAATGGGTTTCATAAAAATATCTTTAAAAATTAATTGTAATATATCTATAGAAAGAATATGGTTAGTACAATAAGCTCAAATTCCCAATGAAGTAGATGAATCATTAATGGATATTGATATATATTAAAATTCCTTTAAAAGAAAATTAATTTTTTTTAAAATAGGTAAAATAACCTTTTATTTTGGTACCTTTAAAAACAAACATTTCAAAAAATAAAGAGAAAAGTATTTTCATTAAAAATAACCCTGGAAACTTTTAATGGAATATTTTAAAAAAGTAATAGTTATTATAGTAGGGAAATCTATTCATGTCATAAATGTTAAAAATAAAGTCTTTACTAAAAGTTTTGGTTTGGGATATGACTAACACTGAGAGAGGGTAAATCAATGTTGAGGAATTTTTAATCCAATCACAACTTTTTATCCCTTTACCTCTATGACATGTTAGGATCTTGATTCTATTATTATTTTTTCTATGATTCATGAAAACATAGAAAAGTAGTAATGATAACACGCAATATTTTTACAAGGTTCACTAATCAATATAGAGTAGTTAGTCCTTGGAACGGTATAGAAATGATCATAACCACAAAACCACTAGAAATTAATCCTTTGAATGTGGTAATAGCAAGTAAGAAATACCATTTCACTTTAAATGCACTATAGTCAATTTGAAATGAATTGCTTTATAGAACTTGGTTGGATCTTTATACTACCTCTGAAGGTAGTATTATCCTTGTTAATAAAGGTCTGTAACACCATGAAATAATTCCACCTACTTAGACCTGTTTTATGTCACTGTGATGATTTTATATTTTACATCATTCTTCTTCAATTTTTTATTTTCTAAAAAATATGAAAGAAACACTTCTTTCTTATTCCCAATAGAAAGCTGCAATCTTAACTTTCTTCTTCTTCTATTAGTTACACTGATATGAATGTGTTGTGGAATAATAATAATAGAATTCTTATTTAACCCAAATGATGATTTAATGATATAAATTTGTTTAGTCACACCTCTTTCTTCTCCATTTGAAATCATTCATGCACAATTCACTCTTCTTCTTTCATTCCTCTTCAGTGCAAAAACATGTTGCACTGAGATCTATTAATTTTATTACTAGAATAAAAAATTTACATTGTGATTATTAAATCAATGAAGATCATCTTATCGTATCGTGATCATAATTAATTATTATTCTTTGATACACAATATCAATAGTGAATAAAGTATTATTTTTCTTCTACTCTTCTTGGTGTAGTAGATATTGTTTCAACATGTTTACACCGCACCTTTAATGTTATGTAAGAATTATCATTCACATAAAAAATTAATATATTATTGAATTATCAACACAATTAGATTATGTTTACTTTATGAATGTAATTCATCATAAATCACAATTGGAACCCTTCAACATAAACCATTATATTATTATATGATTTTCTAACTTTAAAATTTTCTCAGTTTGACTTAATGCATAACCATTTATGTGCGTGTGAGTCTTCACTTGTGCATGAAAATATACATGCAGTGTTCACTGTCTCCTTCTATATTTGTGAACACGAGTATATATACACACATATTGTTCATTATCCTCTTTTCCCTCTATGAATTCATGGTCCCCTTACACAACACATACTCAGGTATCTCAAATCTTAAACATCGATGATTTTTCTTAATTCATACACATACTATCCCTCACCTTAATTAATTATACTTATTTGTAATGTCCTGGATTTATTCATGTATTATTTTAAATATTATATGGAATTATTTCAAGACCATGCGTTGAGACAAAGTGCATTTCTGAGGCCTAGTGTGCCCGGAATAAATGTTTGAAAAATATTAATCATTAAATAGTACGTGCGAGCGGTTTTCCTGAGAAATTGGAATAACTTCTAAACAGGAACCCAAATTAAAAATACAAGGGCACCATTTTATTTAAATTAGTGACTTCACCTTAGGTGAGTCCTAACATTGACCAGCTCAGGTTAGCTATGAAAAATAGTTTTTGGACGTAATGGGAATAAAAATATTTTAATAGAAATATTTTATTTAACGCAGAGATGATTTTTCTTATAAAATTATACATATGAAAAAACCCCAGGGTTAGCTGCATAACCCTGGTAATTCTAAAGAGTCACTAGGGAGATCTTGGAGGATTTTCCCTTGGTGAACGACAACTAGATTGTGTATCTATGAGAGACGTGCGACTAAATCAAAGGATCTATCCAATGATCATAGTAAAAATTCATTCTTCATCAGCATTTGAACCCAACATGGTAGGGTAGTTATTCCAATGTTGGTTTTCCCCATTCATTATATCTCACGATGAACGCGTGTCAATCCATGAATAGATTTTTTTGAGGATCGATCATTGTAAGATGTATATTAAGTTGTGGGGTTTGTTTTTGGTATATTTATTAAATTCTTATTTGTTACCCTTATAGCAAGGACAACTCGAGGCTAACATAAACAAAGGCCAAGATCTATTCTTTGGGTGTTCTTTCTCATTTATTCTCTCCCCAAATTTTTGGCATTATTCATGAATTATTCTCACTTTGAAACCCCTATGAAAATGATCAATTGGTGTGCCTCCGATTCAAGGTGAAACGATATGAATATATGGATCCGAGTTTGACATGACACAGAGAAGGTGTGATGGTGATGGTGTAGTGCAATTTTCTCAGCACGGTGGTGCACGACGGTGCAAGAGACGGTGCATAGCAGCAGCTGGGGCGACGGATCTGGTCGGTCTAGGTGAGTGGCGGCACAGGTCCAAGGGGGTGGTCCAGGCCAATAGAAGGGGCAGAACACAACATGGTGGGGCCGCATGGGATCCTGCTGGGCCAGCAGGTCCAGACCGCGGTAGGTGGCCATAGATAGAGGGGTCGCAGTGGCGGTGAGGCTGCAGGAAAGCAGAGTGCATGGTGTGTGTACAGATGCATCGGGATGACCATATGGGAAGTGTTGTAGCATTGTAGGACCAGGGGCTCATGGTCATGGTGGACCACGTTCGGCAGGCGAGTCGCACCATATGCATGCAAGCTAAACCAGAGGAGTCGGGCCAAACCATCGGGTTGGGACAGTTCGGGCTAGGCCAGTTTGGGAAGGTCTGGTTCAGGAAAGGCCAGTTTGGGCTAGGCCAGTTTGGAATGGATCCTCCAAACTAGGTCAGGTCGGCCGGTGGATCGAATCTGATCCGAACCAAACCCGAGTCAGACCTTTTTATGAAAACAGCCATAACTTTCAAACTGTGTGTATGTTTGATGTGTCGTTTGCAGTTTTCAGATCCTTACAATGATAATATCCTTTTAAAATATTTTACGTGGATTTTTGTGAAAGTGTGAATATGGTATTATGGATTGAGGACTAGGTTCTCTCATAACAAGTATGCTACATGAAAAATCCTATGGTTGGATGTGACTTTGAGACTACGTGACTTTTTGAGACTTCATGACTTATCGACACTATGTGTATTACTAGGAATACTTATATTACCAAGACTACATGTCTTATTGGGACTGAGTGTCTCATCAGTACTATGTGTCTTATCAAACTGGGTGTTTTTTTTATTATTCTCAATGATCCTTTTTTTGTACTATTTAATTATACCTGTGTGATCTGACTATACAATTTATTTGTGGTATACATCATGTATTTATTTTTGGTATACTTCGTGTATTTCTTAGTGTTGTTTCCTTGTTGTTTCGAGGTGTCCTACTGAGTATTGTTTTACCCACACCTACATGGGATTTTCCTACACGTGTTATGTCTTATACAGATGTTTGATGCTTTAACAGAGTCTTAGATGGACTAGGACCAGGTGGTTCTTAGAGAGAATAGAAATTAGAGGAGTTCTAATATAGATTCATGCAATTGTCTAGTATCATTCCCTTTAGGTGGGTTTTTCTACAAATGAGTTTTAGGAACTTGTGCATTCACTATTACAAACTCTTTCTTTTAGTGTGCTTGTATTCTAGACCTTTTTACTTTCTAGTTTTCCATTATTGTACTCTGTGGTTGGTATCTTGGTTTATGCATGCATTGTTTACTTAGTGTTTTATATTTCATCAATTTGGGCCTGGAGAAGTGTGTGTGTGTACAGGTAATTAGGAAAATGACTCATGTTTGTGGGATATGTCTACTCAATGCTAGTCACCAGCCCCTAGCCTATTGGAGGTGGGCCTGTGGTAGTCATGACACAGGGATATCTAGGAAGGACCGTAATAGAGTGGTATCATAGCGGGTTTATTCTACTTATGGATCAAGAGTCTGTGAGGTTGGTTTGGGGAAACAATGTTTAGTGTTTCGAGTTCGTCTTTTAGGCCAGGGATTCTAGTGTTGGTATAGAGGCTGACATATCCAAACACCAGGACTCTAGAAACCTAATTGTTGACATAGTATATGGAAATACTAGTTACAGGGAAAATAATGGTACATGAATCATATAGGATTTGGGTGTGTTCTCATGTCTTTCTAGAGTCAGCTCACCTGGTATACTCTTTTGACTGTGATACATCTTGTTCTATTTCAAGATGCCTCCACACAGATAGCCATCTAGGATTCTGTTAAGTGGTTGCAAGGATGATCCTCCTAAGGATGAGGCATCGGTATAGGGTCATGTACTGGAGATGGCACCTCTGGGTGGTTTTCCTGGTGTAGTACCACCCATTGAGCAGCGACTAAAAACTGTACTAATTTCGGTGGATTCACAAAGACTGAGCACATTTTAGGAGTTTCAGAGGTAGATACCTCCTAGGATTCAGGGTGATCCAATCCCCTAGATAGTGAGGATTTGCTGGAGGTAGTTACCTGTGTCTTCCACCTTGTGAGGATGCCTTCCGACCAGATGGAGGTCATATCCATGAGTATTCTTTAGGGATCTGCAAGGAGATGGTGGAGCTTAGTGACCGAAAAACATGATGAAGAGACTCCCTCATGGGAATAATTCAAGCATCTTTTCATAGAGGATTTCTTTCTAGCTATGTCATGATCAGTGTGTATATAGGATCTCATGAATCGTCAGTAGGGAAGTTATACTACGGCAGAGTACTCGGTGAGGTTTACTAATCTTTCATTCTACTCCACAGATATGGTACGGGACATATTCTTCATAGCTCGGACCTTAGAGTAGGGATTACATTGGAATTTCAGGGAATCCATCATATCCTTTATCATTCCTTCATATGATAGGGTACTAGAGTGAAAATGTCCACCATATAAAAAAGGACCTCAAAATGAATGAAACCATTTCTTCTTGAATTCCTCATCTTTGGAATATAAATTCCATAGATCTTGTACTCCTCAAAACCTCATGAAAATAGTAATTATGTTTCATGGTTCTCCTTTATAAAAATTGGAATCTAAATAATTTTCAAGTTATCTCTTCCATGATTCTCATGAAATAATGACATAATGCATGACCTTTTTTCTTATTCTATTCTTTTTGGAATATTCATTCGAAATAACTTTTTCAACATCAAAAAAACTTTTATATTTTTTGTTAATGATGTATCACATTTGATACATGTATTTGAATTATAACCCATTCAATAATCATCAAAATTACTAGAAGAATTACTCAATTAAGACATCCAATGTCATCTAATGAATCCATAACAATTCTTGAGGCATCACCATGAAACTCAAAGTCTTCAATAGATGTTTCTTAGAATATCAAGAATTGATGATTTCATTCAAGTTCCATTAAATTTGGAACACATTCATCATATTGACATAAATGTAATATTCAAATTTCATTAATCACCATTTTAAACCAGATAAAATCATTTATAACAAATACAACTTATATAGAAAGTGGTCTCTTTATTTACAAACTTCTATAAAAAGAGTCAAAAATGACCCATGAATAAAATGTTAAAAATTTTACTTTTAAAACGTTTTAAAAGAAGTTAAAATTTCATGGAAAAAATTTAGAAAATCATATATATTTAAGAAAAAAAATTTCTTGAAATTTGATAATGAACATGGAGTAAGAGTTTCATTAAAAGTCTTTAAAAACATTAAAAATTATTTTTAAAGAAAACAGCTTTCTGACCTTTTAAAACTAAAACCCGTTTGAAAGAAATAACATAATATGGAACATAAAACACCATGAGTATAAAAAAGAATAATTATATTATATATCATGAGTAAGTGTATACAATATATAAATGGGTATAGGTTCATAAATCAAAACATGTCTCAAAGAAGGAAGTTTGATATGAGAAACCTTTTGAACATCGGTAATGCTTAAATAAAAAAGACATTGAATGAAGGAACATAACATGATTCTATGAATCCCATAATTAACATGAAATAATATGATAAAACAAATTTATGGGTTATTAAGTACACCATATAAAATAAATCTTGATGAATAACATGAATTATGACTTAAAGAATTGAAATTGAGACCATGAAAACCTCAAAAACATTTATAACATTTTAATAAATATCTAATGAAAGTGAGAGCTTACATGAAACTTTAAATATCAATGTTAAAGAGTCATTCATGGTATAATATCTCAATATGCAATATATAAATTATATAAAAAGAATTAGGTGGATAATATTGGACATGTCTCAAAGAAACAATATTGAGATGGATAATCCTTTCAAATATCATATCATTGAATTTATAATTAATCAATGAATTTATTATGAGTAACACTTTTAAAACCATTAAAAATAAGATTAAATACAATATAATTTAGTTAGAGGTATTTTGGTCAGGCTGAGTATCTTAAGAGGGGGTGAATTGAGTACCCAATAAAATTTATGTTAAAAAAACATAAAAACAAAATCTATTAATAAGTAAAAACATAAAGTTAATAAAAATAGTAGTTTAATATAAGTTTTATCTTTTTAAATATTTCCCAAATAATGATTAGGGCCTAGTTAAAGAAGTATTTGAAATTACTTTTACTTTTGAAATCAATTTACTTAATCAAATCATTTATGTAAACATAGGATAAAACTAACTATCAAATTATAAGTTTTATTTACAGATTAAAAAATGCATTTAAATCTTTGAAATGGAGAAAAACTAAAACACATAGTGAATTAAACAAGGGTTTCAGTCTCAAGATGAGACTTAATCACCTCCACTGGGAAATCACCTACTACTAGGAATATTATTATAAAAAATAATCTTATCTACAACATAGATTGGGTATAAAAGGAACAGCACAAAAGTGGTCCAAGATCGAAGCCTCCTCAATATTTATATGTGGGATGAAATAAAACACAGGCCATATAGGACCTCTTCAATAGTTGTCGTGGGTAAACATAAAAAAAGGGTTTGAGAGAATATCATTTATTCTATAGTTCAAGAAGAGGAAGTGTGTGTAAATAAATAGAGTAATAATACACACTGATCAAAATTAAATAAAAAATTGAGAGAGAAAAATAGGTAATTATAGAGAGATGTAGATATGCTCAGTCTTTGATGCATCAGATGATCTAGGGTCCTCATATTTTTTTTTCTGACGAGCTTGAATATATTTCTTTGAAAGTGCTATAAAATAGAGTATTATAGAGTTCATTTTTTTTGTTTATAGTTTAACTAAAAAAATTCTACACATCTCTATTGATTTTATGTGTGAAAAGGATCATTATCTTTGATATGTTCTACACTTTCACAGTTGAATGTATTAGCATGTAGGTATTGGGTTGCACCTCTTTTCACCGGGTATCAGCCCCATGCATAAGAAAAATATTATGAAATATATAGATCTGTAGGGTTAATTAACAATTAATAAATGATAATAAATATTTCTTAGTTCCTCCTACTAAGTAACAAATCATGAAAGATATTACTTAGTCTAAATTTCATTCATGAAATGGTTTAGGGATAATCATTAAAGAAATCTATGTGATGTTGTCTCCATTAACTTCTGTAAAATATTTGTTGGAAACATTAAATTTGAATGAAGTAGAAAAACAATATTAGTAAGGATGACAGTAGAATAGATAGTGATAGCATGAGCCAATGGTAGCACACCTAGCGGTAGAAAGGTCGAACTAATGGTAGAAGGTATGTTGGTATCACGTCTGGTGGTAGAACACCTAATCGTAGCATGGCACTAAAAGTAGCATGTTTGGTGGTATCACGCCTGATAGTAGCATGGATATAGCATTAGCACACTTATAATAGGAGAAAAGGCTAGTGGGGACACAATTGAACTAACTGTGGAACCACTCTAGCGGTAGCATAGATTTGGTGGTAGAAAAAATCTAACAGTAGAATAATTCTAGTATTATCATAATTTGAACAAATGGCGGCACAAGTCTGATGGTAGAAATATTTTGGTGGAAGTATTGAACTAATGGTAAAACATTTATACTAATGTATCACATGTTTACTAATGATAGCATATTTTAACTAAAAGTATCTCTTTTATATAAAGTTCCAAATTTACTTTATAAAATTATATACTATCATAAAACATTAATCACATTAGAAACATAATAATATAGATTTGTGAGAATTAAAATAAAGAGGTTCTAACAATCACTCCCTTTTTTATGATCACAAATCATATCATTTTATAAACCATGTTAAAAAACTTATTAATAAATAGATGAATTTTAAGAGTGACATTATACTTAACATTTCTAATCACAAATGTGAGATGATAAGGTTAAAGTATGAAATAGAATTCCAACTTAAAATATAAATACAAAAAAAATAATTAAAGAAAAACTTGAACTTTTAAAACTATAATTTAAATTCTATAATAGTTCTCCCACTCTTTGGATTATAAAAAAAATATAAGATAATAATTAGTGAATATAAAGAAAGAATTCACGTGGAATAATAGAGAAGCTTCATTAAGAACAAAATTAAATTGATTACATCTAAAAATAAATACAAGAGAATAGATAAATTCTAGAATCAAAGAATAATCCAAATATGAGTCACTCTCAGCTCTCTGTGAGCTTGGATCAATAGGACCTTTGCATTTTCCAAAGGTAGGAAGCACTGAGGTAGAAGCTAAGGGGGTGACGTAGTCTAAGGCCTCTCTTGGATCACCACTTGTAGCACCCCAAACAATTCATGGTATGTTTTCTCTCAAATAAATTCTAGTTATAGCCTATATTTCATGAATCACTAAGCCTCAATGGGAAAAAAAATCGTTACTTATAGGAGATATCCATAACCTAGCCAAGTAAACCTAATTCTGTCACTTCAATGATGTGAATTTCCAAAATTTGACATACATCGTTGCGATGAGTATGTTATTTGGAGTCTGATAAGGAAAAATCAATTTGCAATCAATAGTAACCTACCTTTATGAACAGTAACCTACCCTTATGAATAGTAACTTACCCTTATGAATATTAATATGACTCTTATGAATGGTATCCATACCATTAAGTGTATAAATGAATTTAGGCACTTTAAAAATGAAGATGAAAATTTTAATTGTTTTATATTTTTCGATTAAATAATGATTTTAATTAAATATTTAATTAATCATATTTAGAAAATTATTTTTGAAAAATAGACATCATTTTTTTATTCTATATGTCGAAAAATGGTTTGGATTAAATTTTGGGATTTTTCTGAAATACTTGAATTTTTTATGAATAGTAAAATCTGATAATTCACAATAAATGCTATATAATGGATTAATCGATTCATTGATGATGATATTCTGATGTAAGACTAATTGATTTTGATTCACATGATAAAATTACTATTATTGGTCATGGAATACTCACTATTCCTTGTCTTATGGAGAAATAATAAATTAATGAATTTTATATTAAGAAAACTCCTCTCTCCTCCACTATAAAAACCCCCCTTCACTCCCTCCTCTCTTCACTCATCTAAAGACTTGTGACTTGCCAATATTCTTCCCAAATATCTTCCCAAGACCCTCCCCCACGTCCAAAAGCTCTTAGCCTCTTCAAAATACCAAAACATCTCCTCTTAAGAGGTTCTCAAAGGAGGAAGTCTCAAGAGGTAAACTCCTCTTGCCAATTCCTTCATTTATTTTAAGTTCTTTTCTTTTTGTTTCTTTCATCACCTCCCTTCACCCAAATAGTTTGATAACTCTAGTAACATACATGTACTAGAATATTTTTATTCTAATGGTATATTTCACTATCTTATCTCCTTTCCCCACTTTTTATTTGGACGAAATGAAAGCACCATTTGAGATGTGTTAATTCAGCACATTCAAGGAAAACAGTTTATCAATTTCTATTATAATATTTAATTATGGTTGTGAAACCATGTGTGTTATCGTTAAACCAGATTATTATATATTTAATATATCCTTTTTTAGTTCTATAATCATTTTGTACAAATGGTATTAATTTATAAATCAAAACATGTTCATTGTAATCAAACCCGTCGTTTAACCAAAACGGTTGTCACTGAGGTTATATATATATAATAATTCGACCACACTATAAGTAACCAAATTAAATATAAAACCATGTAATCTCCTGTAAGTTCACTAATGGAATATAACCTCATTTCTGGACAACCACTTCCATCTTTAATATTTATCCGAACTTGAATATAAGTGAACCGATCTTTTAAAAACACGTAATCAAACGAGCCCGAATAATGAAATTGAACATTATAACTAATAAAAAAGACCTTGAATGAACTAAAAAGGGTTATAATAAATCACTTAGATATAGTATAAGTTATATAATTATTAATTAATAAGCCAAATTGTTTTATTCAGGTCTTTAATAACAAGTCAAGAACACCTTCAAGCATAAGGTAAGGGATCCTCTCTCTCACTTTTGTTCAAGAATATCCCCTATGTTTTACCCTTTTATTTTTAATTCATAATGATGGGATTTGTTTTTTCACCTCCACCATACTTTCCTTGTGACATATAAATAATGTAATACCCATTTAACTCTCACTAATCCCTCACAATGACACTCGTTACCATGCCGAAATGTTTGTAAGGGGTTTCTCATCTCACTTTCATTTCTGTGAGATTTTCATTGTTTGCCACTTATTTCTTATATGTGGTATATCTGTACTTCCATTTGATATATAATAACATGGTCCTATTTATATTCATGTTATTAAATTATTCATTTGAGGGTTATTATGTTATTGTTATATGATTCGACCGATTACAGTGTGGAAAGAGACTTTGTATCAACTACTATTTTATTGTGACTAACTTTTTATTGTGAACCTAATAATCCTTATGTGGTGTACATACTTCCCATTTGAGATTCAATTTTCGTTTGAAATTATATTTATATTAAATATCCATAACATCATATCATGGGTATGTATTTTTTCTAAATCGTATACCATTTTACATAATGTGTTTATTTGGAAAGTTATTTTAATTATGGAAATATTGATGAATCTGTATACTCTAGTCTATACAGATATTGATAAGGCATATTGATCTTCTATTTAATCAATGTATAAAGAATTATTTGGACATTCAGTGGTGGCTGGGGTCCGCTATAGACCTTCGTTGCATTGGTAGGTCTCATGAGACAAATCAGTTTGGCGACAAACTCTTCGAGTTTGTTTCCAAAAATCAGATGGGTTTATACCCATAGAACTAAATCGTTTTAATGGTATTATGGTTACATGTGCCAAATACATGACATCCAATTAATAATCATTCTCATTATTCATTATCAGTTTTTACTATCCATGAGGTTTTCACTATTTAAAAATCTATGGATGCAGTTTCATTCTCAGTTTATTAATGGTGTGAGTTTTTCATTTATTCACCATGACATATTGATTATATCATATTAATTAAGATTCACTTATTATTGTATTCATGATTCCACTATTTGTAACCCTTACTGAGCATTGGATTTCACCCCTTTCATCGTTTTCCATCAACAAGTGATGAATAGGTGATCGTTTATTGAGTTCATGTGTTTGTAGTTTTTATTTTTTGTTATGTATTTTATTTTGTAACATTTTCCAATGTAATTTGATTTACATATATGTATCTAGTTTCTTAAATACTACTAAACTGGTTTTTCCTTTGGTATTTTCATTCCTTCTAACCATGCCAATATCACAAGTAATGCACCGGCTCCAGCCTAGAGGGGTCGGGGTGTTATAGTTGGTATCAGAGGAAGTTTAGTAGGAAACATGGAAACTAGAGTAGGAAACATGGAAACTAGAGTAGGAAATATATAGTAAGGAACAAAGCCCTAATATAGTATTTGAGGATAAATGTACAAGAATATCCTGGTATTTTGGTAAGCAATAGATTATGTGAATCTTTCTAGAAAATACATCCCTTTCTGGATATGAGCAGGTTGAGGTGGCTCTAGCACAGATGTACCTATGACTGAAAACTCTGGCAAGGAGTTTCGGGCTTGGCCCGAGTATCCTGGTACATGACAACGGGTATTTCTGCACTCTTGGTTATGACACTCCCAGGGGATATTATTAGAAAAATTTATATTTTCATTACAAGCCTTTAGGAATGATTGAAATGTAAATTTTTCCTTAGGGAAACCATGTTTATGAAATTAGATATGCATAGAATTTCAATCTATATTAAGTTCTTTCTATTTTAGATTCATAAAATGATCTAGTGTATACCATTATTTAGAAATGGAATCTAATGGAAGAAGGGGAATCAATACTTGTGGACAATATAGAGATTTCCCCACAGGGCAAGTCAACATGGTCAATGTCAGAGCAGATCAGATTATGACCATATTGGGACAACTTACTCAGGTCATGATGAATAACCATGCCACACCTAAGTTTGATCGTTTCATGTGGTAGAAGCCCATATCTCTTAGTGGGACTACTAATCTAATAGTATCTGAGCAGTGGATCAAGTCACTTGAAAAGATATTCATGGCATTAATATTTGATGTAAATGAGAAGGTAGTGTTTGCAGTATATTGTCTCAAGGGTGAACCAGATCAATGGTGGTCTTTGATACAGAATACCATGGAGGAAGGATAAATAGAAGATATGGAATGGAGTAATTTTAAGGAAATATTCTTTGAAAAATATTTCCCCCATGAGAAACGAACTCAAATGAAGAGAAAATTCCTTAGCTTAAAACAAAGGGAAGAAGACAGTGTTGCAGAGTATGAGGCTACCTTCACAAGGCTGTCCAGGTATGTAGTAGATTACATACCTGACTCGACAGACATGATAGATTATTTCTTTGAAGGTCTTAAGCTATGTCTTTGAATGGAACTGGCTTCTGAATAATTTTCATCATATGATACAGTTGTATTAAGTGCCATCAAAACAGTGAATGAATTTTCTAGATCAAATATTTTCAAAGGAAACCAAGATAATAAGAGTTACTCTGATAACAAAGGAAAATGAGAAGCACCAAAGAAGAGAAGGGAACAAAGTCATTCCCATTATGTGAGAACTATAGAAAGAATCATCTTAGGAAATGCTTGAAAGGCATGAGAGTCTTCTATAACTGTAGAGAAAATGGTCATTGATCTGATGAATGCAAGGGAAAAAACAATTTAATGATATTCAATGCTACAATTGTAGAGATATGGGAAACTATGAAAATGAGTATCCTAAGATCCAAGGAAACTTGACTCAGAAAAGGCCAAGAGAGAAAGGGATAGCTTATGCAATTGCAATCGCATAGGTTAAAATTCCTAATGATGTGGTGGCAGGTACTTTAATTGTTTCCTCAAATTAATAGATCACTTTATTTGATTTTGTATCATCCCATTCATTTATATCTTCTCAGTTTTCCAATAAAACTATATATGTCCAATTTTATTTAATAAAGGAGTTGTCAGTCAAAAATCTAAGGGGATTTATCATTGCAACAAAGTCATATCGACTAGTCCCCCTCCAGACACCAAAATGTTCTTTATTTGCTAACCTTTCCATCATACCAATGACTGAATTTGATATAATTCTCAGTATGAATTGGTTGTCAAACTATGATGCGAATATTTATTTTAAGAAGAAGGAAGTTACAATTTTTGAAAATCTTGTAGAATCTCTTGTCTTTAGGATAGAAACTTTGCCACCTGATTATTATCTAGAACCACAGCAAGTAGTTCTACTGAATGAAATACTTAGAGGGGAATATAAACCAATATCTATGGGAGAGGAAATAAATCTTCAAATTGAAGATATTCACATAGTGAAAGAGTACATTGATATATTTCCAGAGGATTTACCTGGACATCCTCCAGAGCGGGAAGTTGAGTTCTCAATTGATTTAATTCCAAGTGTAAGACCTATATCAAATACACCCTATAGAATGGATATTGTGAAATTAGTAGAGATAGAGAAACAACTATAGTATTTGAGTGAAAAATGATTTATTCGACCTAGTGTTTCTCCATGGGGATCCCTTGTCCTCTTTGTCAAGAAGAAAGATGGATCCATGAGTCTTTGCATTGATTACAGGGAAATCAATGCTATTACAATAATGAATAAGTATCCTCTTCCACATATTGATGATTTATTTGATCAAATTCATGGAGATCAATACATTTCTAGGATTTACCTTCGATCCAAATATCATCAATTAAGTGTGAATAAGGAATATATTCCTAAGACAACATTTTGGACCAGGTATGGGCATTATGAGTTTACTGTGATGACTTTTGGACTGACAAATGCAATATATTTTTTGATAGATTTAATGAATAGAATTTTCAAGGAATATCTTGATAAATTTTTTGTGGTATTCATCAATAATATCCTCGTATACTCAAAAATCTATGAAGACCATGAGAATCACTTGCAGGTTATTCTGAGAACTCTTGGAGGAAATAAATTATATGGGAAGTTTAGCAAAGAGAATTTTGGCATCAATAAGTTTCTTTTCTAGGCCATATTGTCTCTAAGGATGGAATCCTAGTTGATCCTACAAAGACAAAGGAAATCAAAGAATGGCCCATGCCAACAAACATAACTGAGGTATACAGTTTTTTTGGCTAAGTAGGTTACTATCGGCGTTTTGTTCAGAATTTTTCCCGATTGGTGAATCTGCTAACCAAGATCACACGTAAAAAAGTTAAGTTTGTGTGGACAAAAGAATGTACAAAATGCTTCGAAGAATTGAAAATTAGATTGGTCAATGCTCCCATTTTGAATCTTCCATCTAGAAGTGGTGGATTTTTAATATGTAGTGATGTATCAAAGAATGGACCGGGTTGCGTCCTTATGAAAAATGATAAAGTTGTTGCTTGTGCAACAAGATAGTTGAAGACTCATGAAAAAAATTATACAACTCGTGATCTTGAGTTAGTAGCCGTAATATTTTCTCTAAAAATATAGAGGCATTATCTATACGGAGAGAGATGTGAGATTTATACAGACCACAAAAGTTTGAAATACATTTTCACAAAAAAATAACTCAACATGAGGAAAAGGAGATGGCTTGAGTTACTCAAAGATTATGATTATTAAATACACTACCACCCAGGAAAGATGAATAAGGTGCCAGATGCATTAAGCAGGAAAGATCATGGACTTCTGACTCAAATGAGGATTGAGAGAGATCCTATATTTTTGGATCTACTAAAGATGGATATAGAAATTGTTAAGGAAAGGGAAAAATCTTTCCTCTTTCAAATGATTTATAAACAATATTTATTAGAGAAGATAAAAATCTCTCAATATGATGATGAGAATCTGCATAATTAAATTAATGTTGTCAAGGATGGGAGAATGGATGACGTCGTGTATGAAGGAGTTCTGAAATTTGGGAAGAGGTTATGTGTTCCATTAGTACCTGAGCTAAAAAGGGAACTATTAGACGATGCTCATAGCTCAAATTTCTATATACACCATAGTACCACCAAGATGTATAGATATCTGAAGGAATATTTTTGGTGGGATAATATGAAGTGGGAAATTGTTGACTACGTGTCAATATGTCTAATTTGTCAACAAGTGAAGGTAGTGAGACAACATCCTAAAAGAGTGATGCAACCTCTACCAATTCCTATGTGGATGTGGGATAACATTACGATGGATTTTTTCACCGGACTACTGAGGACACCTAGAAGGAATGATGCAATATGGGTAATTCTTGATCGTCCCACAAAATCAGCACATTTCCTTCCTATAAGAGAGAATTTTCCACTTGAGAGATTGGAAATACTTTATATTAATGAAGTCGTAAGACTTCATGGTGCACCTCTATCGATTATATCTGATCGAGATCCATGGTTTACATCAAAATTCTGGAAAAGTCTCTAGAAAGCTTTGAATACTGAGCTTTGTATAAGTACTTCTTATAACCCCTAAACTGATGGACAATCTGAAAGGACTATTCAAACTTTAGAAGACATGTTGAGGTCATTCTCTCTTGACTTCCAAGGTATGTGTGATCAATACATTTTTTTCGTGGAATTTTCGTACAATGATAGTTTCCATTCTAGTATTTAAATGGCTCCAATAAAGTATTATATGGAAAAAGAAGTCAAACTCCAACTTGTTGGGATGAAGTTGGTGAGAGGAAACTTATAGGCCCAGAACTTATTGAAGAGACCACGACAAAGGTGAAGAAAATACAGGCCCATATTAAAGCATCCCAAAGTAGGCAAAAGAGTTATGATGAACACAAGATAAAGGACTTTGAATTCCATGTGGGAGATCATGTATTTCTGAAAGTATCTCCATGGAAGGGTGCCTTAATGTTCGGTAGGAATGGTAAACTGAGCCCTAGGTACATCGGTCCATTTGAAATCCTGGACAGAATTAGAGCTGTAGCTTACCGTTTAGCGATGCCGCCAAATCTCTCCGGAGTTCATGATGTGTTCCACGTGTCATTGTTAAAGAAATACATGCCAGACCCAACGCATGTACTCACATATGAATAAATAGAACTGGAACCTGATTTTTCTTACTTTGAAAAGCCTGTCGAGATTCTTGACACAAGGGAGCAGGTATTGAGAAATTAGACAACTCATCTAGTAAAGGTTCTTTAGAGAAACCAGAATATAGAGGAAGCAACATGGGAACCTGAGGATGTTATGAAAAAGAATCACCCACATCATTTTGGTGTGTTTCATACATAAAATTTCGAGGACGAAATTCCCGAATGAAGGAATAATTTAGCTGCCCAAACACTTCATGGTATGTTTATCTTAAATACATTCTAGTTATAGACTATATTTCATGAATCGCTAAGCCTATATGGAACAAAACATGGTTACTTATAAGAGATATCCATAACATAGCCACATAAACTAGATTTGTTTCACTTCTATGACGTGAATTTCGAAAATCTGAAATACATGGTTGCGATTAGTAAGTTATTTGGAGCCCGATATGGAAAAATCAATTTTTGGTGAATAGTAATCTACCCTTATGAATATTAACCTACCCTTATGAAGAGTAATTTACCCTTATGAATAGTAATTTGACTCTTATGAATGGTATCCATTCCATTGAGTGTATAAATGAATTTAGGCACCTTAAAAATGAAGATGAAAATTTTAAGTTTATATTTTTCGATTAAATAATGATTTTAATTAAATATATAATAAATCATATTTAAAAAATTATTTTCAAAAATGGACTTCATTTTTGGATTCTAAACATCGAAAAATGGTTAGGATAAATTTTTGGGATTTTTATGAAATACTTGAATTTTTTATGAATAGTAAAATCTGATAATTCACAAGAAATGCTAAATAATGGATTAATTGAGTCATTGAAGATGATCTGCTGATGTAAGACCAATTGATTCAGATTCACATGATAAGATTACTATTCTTGTTCATGGAAGACTCACTATTCCTTGTCTTATGAAGAAATAATAAATTAATGAATTTTATATTAAGAAAACTCCTCTCTCCTCCACTATAAAAACCCCCCTTCACTCCCTCTTCTCTTAACTCCTCTCAAGCCTTGTACCTTGCCAATATTCTGACCAAATCTCTCCCCAAGATCCTCCCCCATGTCCAAAATCTCATATCCTCTTCAAAATAACAAAACCTCTCCCCTTAATAGGTTCTCAAAGGAGGAATTCTCAAGAGGTAAACTCCTCTTTCCAATTCCTTCATTTCTTTGAAGTTCTTTTCTTTTTGTTTCTTTCCTCACCTCCCTTCACCCAAATAGTATGATAACTCCAGTAACATACATGAACTGGAATTTTTTATGCTAATGGGATATTTCATTATCTTCTCTCCATTCCTAACCCTTTATTTGGAACAAATGAAAGCACCGTTTCAGATGTGTTAATTTAGCACATTCAATGACAGCAGTTTTTCAATTTCTATTATAATAATTAATTCTGGTCATGAAACTATTTTTGTTATGGTTGAACCAGATTATTATATATGTAATAAGTCATATTTTTAGTTCTATAATCCTTTTTTACAAATGTTATTATGTTATAAATCAAAACATGTTCATTGTAATCAAACCCACCGTTTAACCGAAATGGTTGTCACTAAGGGTATATATATGTAATAATTCGACCTCACTCTAAGTATCCAAATTAAATTTAAAACCGTTTAATCTCCTGAAAATTCACTAATGGAATATAAATTCCATTCTGTACAACCCCTTCCATATTTCATATTTATCTAAACCTGAATATATGTGAACTGATCTTTTAAAAACAAGTAATCAAACGAGCCCGAACAATGAAATTGATCATTACAACTAATCAAAAAGGCCTTGAATGAACTAAAAAAGGTTATAATATATCATTTAAATATATTAGAGGTTATTTAATTATGAATTAATAAACCTAATTTGTTTATTCAGGTCTTTAATAACAAGTCAAGAACACCTTCAAACATAAGGTAAGGGATCCTCTCTCTCACCTTTGTTCAAGAATCTCCCCTATCTTGTGCCCTTTTAATTTTAATTCCTAATGATGGGGTATGTTTTTTTACCTCCCCTATACTATCCTTGTGACATATAAATAATGTAATACCCCTTTACCTCTCATTAATCCCTTGAAATAACACTCGTTACCATGCCGAAATGTTTGTAAGGGGTTTCTCGTCTCACTTTCATTTATGTGATATTTTCATTGTTCACCACTTATTTCATGTATGTGATATATGTGTACTTCCATTTGATATATAATAACATGGTTCTATTTATATTCATGTTATTAAATGATTCATTTGGGTTTTATTATGTTTTGGTCATATGATTCGACCGATTACATTGTGGTGAGGGACTTTGTCTCAACTATTATTTTGTTGTGAATAACTTTGTATTGTGCACCTAATAATCATTATGTGGTGTAACTAATACTCATTTGAGATCACTTTTCATTTGAAATTATATTTATATTAAATATCCATAATCTCATATCATGGATATGTTTGTTGTCTAAACTTTAAACCATTTTACAAACGGTGTTTATTTGGAAAGTTATTTTAATATGGAAATATAGATGAATTTGTATACTCTAGTCTATACAGATATTGAAAAGGCATATTAGTATTGTTTTGAATAAATGTATAAATAATTCTTTGGAAATTATGTGGAAGGTGGGACCCACTATATCCCCTCGATGCATCGGTAGGTCTAATGAGACAAATCAATTTGGCGACAAACCCTTCGAGTTTATTTCCAAAAATCAGACAGGTTTCTACGCATAGAACTAAACCGTTTTAACGGTATTATGGTTCCATGTTCCAGATAAATTACATCAAATTAATATTCATTCTCTTTATTCATTATCAATTTTTACTATCCATGAGGTTTTCACTATGACAAAATCGATGGATGCGGTTTCATTCTCAGTTTACTAATGGCGTGACTTTTTCATTTATTCACCATGCCATATTGATTATGTCAGATTGATTATGATTCACTTATTATTGTATTCATGATTTCTCTATTTGTAACCCTTACTGATCATTGGAGCTCACCCCTTTCATTATTTTCCATCAACAGGTGATGAAGAGGTGATCGTTTATTGAGTTCTCATGGTTGCAGTTTTTTGTTTTTGTTATGTAAGGTATTTTGTAACCTTTTCCAATGTAATTTGAGTTACATCTATGTATCTAGTTTCTTGAAGACTACTAAACTAATCATTACTTCTGGATTTTTATTCCTTCTAACCATGTCAATATCACAAGTAATGCACCATATCTATCCTAGAGGGGTCGGGGTGTTACACCACTGGTCTAAGATTCATAATGTCTTTAGCTAGAGACATGATTAATGGCTGATACTAAGGAGGCAGAGGTGCAGAAGTGGTTGCATAGGTGAAGGAATACATAGATATATAATTAAGTAAAATCACTTTTATACCAGATATATACAAAAATGGCTTCATGAGATTCAAAAATTCCATGATTATATTTCTACCTATCTTCGTAGTAATGAATAATTCTTTCTTCTATTCAATAAATAGCTTGGGCAGAGGGGTCATGAATTTGAGTTTGTTTAAATATTCCTTAAAGTCCCTATTCATAGGTGGAATTCTTATGTTATTATCTAAAAAATTAATGTGAGAATTCAACTAATTCGTTACATTTATCCCAGAAATATATTATTTTATATTTTTGGTGATGGTTTCTCTATCACTTTGGGCTTCATTCAAACAATCTCTTAACATTTTTTATATATGATCATCGTGATGTCAAATTTATTGCATATCCTCCTGATGATATGTATGAACATCACCCATAATGTCTTGTAACTATTATATGAATATAAATATCATCATCTCACCATCAAATGAGGAAGAGGGAGGTGAGGAATTGGATGTAAATGCAATAGTAAATGGTTGTCTCTCCAACCTCTCTAAAAGTGAAGCATAGTTACCATAAAAAGAGGAACTCATTTCCTCCATAACAGATTTCATAGCTTCTATATCATTGTCCAACCTTCTATTTTAAATTTAAACTTCTTGAATCTTTATAATCATTTTGTGATGAATATAGAAATTAACTAACTCAACAATGTCTATGGAATCATCTTTATTAGGATGAGTAAATAGAGGTGATAGGGATCTTAGAATACCAATAAAATCTGAAATAATTTTTTCCCTTAATACATCCAAATTAGCCCTGGTCACATATTTTGAAGGAACTGAGGTAGTAGTAAGAAAATGTGAATCATCTCTCTCCGGACAAGGAAAATAGCCTATATATGATCTGAACTAGCAGATGGAGAATCAGAAGTAAAGGCATAAAGCTCACCAACATCATCAATATTATTAACCAAATATCCCTTGGGTTATTTTCCAACACCAAATGAGATAGAAGGTCCACCATGATCTGGTGGACTATTGTGATCATCATCACTATCTTCCTCTTCCTCTGAATTAGGATAAGATAAACCAATCAATTTAGAACCTAGTGAAGGCTCCCCCTTAGATACAGCTCCATCCTCAGCAAAAATAGATGGCTCATCCCTCTACACTTACTTCGGGCCAACAGAACTTGGGGATTCATCCCCCTCAAAATATTCCCTCAACTCACCTCTAAAAAAGTTACTATCATTAGCTAGATGAAAAAAATAGATCTCTTCATAATTACATATCTATATGAACCAATAGGAGGTGGATAGTGTGACTGAGTCCTCTTGACATCATCAATAGTAATTTTAGCATCACCATCATCATCATGAAAAATATCACCATTTCCAATATCACTATTATACCCATTATCATCATCTAACACTTTCACAACTTCTTTAGAGGTATATAAAGAAATATGAATCGGTTCCTCTCTAGAAGCATCAGCCTCTTCATTATATCCTTCACTCAAGAGACTATCTCTAGAAAGAATATAATCGGGTGGAATTGCATTGCCAAAAGATATAAAAGGAATTTTAGAAATGTATAGATCAATGCCTTCCTCAAAAGAACCAACATCCTCTTCCTCTTCAACTTCTGCCACTTCTTCTTCCACTTCCTTATCTGAATAAACCAAAATATCATCTAGCTCTAAGATAGGATCCACTATGTAATTATGTCTCGTAGGGTGTTATGCATGATTAAAATCCCCATAGAGTTTTTCACTATATTCAACCCACTTTTTCATCTGGGGATTTTAATTCACATTCATTCTTTTAAGAGTATTTTTTTATTAAGTAGAAACCACCAAAACTTACCTCTTCTTCTTCTTCTTAATAAACTAAGCCCTTGGATTCTAATATAGCCAAAATCAACCTAGGTTAAATTAAATAATTATACCTAGAAGAGTAATTTCACATATCCATCATGTGCACTATAATATATCTATAGAGATTGATTTTATTCCAACTTTTCATAAGGAATAATAGGTAAACATCTTGATACATCATTGTGTTGAGATCCCATTTTCTAGGACACATCATATGTTGAATAAACTTGAATACGAGTCTACATTCTCTATCTAGTAACAGTAGGACACCTCACTATACTCTCTTCAGTTAGATCTAGTAGTGCATCTTCATATCAAAACACCTCACTATAACTTGGTATTGAATCTTTTTAGTCATCAAAAACTCCTCCGTGAGGTACATTGATACACTTATCCCACTTTTTAGAAGAAATTTTAACCTATTTCTCATTTACCATGCTTTGAATAAAATAATTATATTCTCCAAATATGAAATATGCATATTAGTAAAACTTAGGGACTAACCTAGGATAAAAAAGTCCTATCATTTCTTGATAACCAATTCATCCATCCCTAGTCCTTGTTCACACTGAGTACCAATGATTTTCTTGACAATATCAATTCCACGTCTACTTATTTATTTTCTAAAAAAAAGGAATTACCATGTGTGGCCTTTTCGAACCCTCCACACATTGGAACCCAGCTTCCCACAAAGAGGTCACTCTAGAGAGAGCCCCAGCTAGGAAGGAGTTATTGTCAGATGAGATGGCAGAGCATCCTAGAGGGTGACAACCCAGGCGGCGATGGTTCATCAAGAAATCCATCATCACGGGTGGGTTGTGCCTCATTTTTCCCACCCAGTCAAAAACCAGGTGACCAGGTAAGGCGAGTGGATCCCAGGGGGGAGTTTCGCCCTAAAAGAGGACTCCCTGGATTCAAACCCTGAGCCACCAAAAGAATGGCGTTGTTTTACCCCTCTCCTTCACCACTAAGCCACCACCGAAGCAGCACCACATCTACTTATTTCTCTACGGTGACCACACAATTCACAGGCTGGGGATTTTTTGTCTCAACAATAACACAGATTGGTTCTCTATGAGGCTTATTAGTAGGCCACGATCCTTTCAAATATGATACATAAGGATTATTAACTCTCACCATTGAAGTGAAACAAAAGGTGAAGTGGTATGGGCATGATAATGTTGAAGCGCGATAGAGAAAGGAAGTTGAAACTATTCAAAGAGTGGGAACAAGTAAGAGAGCGACTCAAAATTGTATTTCAGTCAGAATTATATCATTTAGGGATTTAAAAAAAATATAAAAAAAATAAACAATTCAGTAAAATAAAAAATTAATACATATAAATGACCAATAGAAAAACTAGAAACAATGGCCAGTAGATCACCTAATGGTATCTTATTTCTATAGTGGATCATTCCAATAGTGGATCATCTCAATGGTGGATCATCTCAATAGTGTATTATCTCAATGATGGATCATTTCATTGGTATAATAGATCAATGATGGATTGTCATGATAGTGAACCAGGTCAATGGTGGATTAGCTCAATGGTGGCTTTTCCAACAATGGATTTCCCAATAGTGGCTTGTTTAATGGTGGATTTTCTAATGGTGTATTTTCCAATGGTGGCTTGCTAATGGTGGCTTGTCTCATGGTGGCCTTTCCAATGGTGTATTTTTCAATGGTGTCTTGTCTAAATAAAACTTATTATTCTTAATTATTGTTTGATGTAGCTTAATCTATTAGAATTAAAGGTATTTTTAAAAACATTAGAAAACTGGTGTTCATTTCCTTTGAATTAAAGAGTTATATCACCCTTTTGGAAATGGTATCTTGAAAAGTGATTTATTGAATCAATATGTCTTTTCCAAAAATGAGTCATAGGATTATTAGAGATATTTATCGCCCTTTTGTTGTCTTAATTTATAGGGACATGTCTGAATTGATATACATAGACTATTAATGTGTGTTTCATACAAATAATTTGTGTACGGAAACTCCCTATAGCAATGTACTCATCCTCGGTAGCAGAAAGTGCGATGGAATTTTTCTTCTTACTATACCAAGATATTAGAATCTTTCCCAAAAGATGACATGTTCTGGAGGTTTTTTTCTATAAAACATAAAACCACTAAAATCCATATTGGAATAAATCAATAATTCAAATGTATGTTCTCTAGGATAGAATAGTTCTAAATTGGTTATATATTTAAGGTGTTTGAACATTATTTTAATAGAAATTAAATGATATTCCTAGTGATTTTCTTGAAAAGTAGAACACATACACACACTAAACATAATATTTGTTCATATAGTAGTTGAGTATGTCATGATTCCAATCATGCCTCTATAATTGGTTTGATCCACTAGCTTTCCAATTTCATCATGATTCAACTTATAGGTGGTGTTAATGGGAGTATCACTACTTTTAGGGTTATCTAAACCAAGAAAATGTAGAAGTTCATTAGTGTACATAAATTTATTTAAAATAATTCCATATTTATCTTGAAATTTTTTAAAACCAATAAAGAATTTATATTCTCCCTTTAAACTCATTTCAAATTCACTGTTCATCATTTTTGAAAAACCAGTACAAAAATAACTTTTAGAATATTCAAAAAATAATATCATCAACATAAATTTGAACTCTTAAAACATCCTTTGAAATTATTTTTATAGAAAGGGAAGGATCAACTATTCCTTTTGAAAAACCATTAGAAATCAGAAAATAATTGAGCCTATCATACCAAGAACTAGAATCCTATTTTAAACCATATAGATCTTTTATTAATTTAAAAACATTATTTGGGAAATGAAGATTTTGAAATATCGGGGGTTGTTCCCCAAAAAATTCTAAATTATATAACCATTTAACAATTAAATTATGGCATCCATTTGATATATTTTGAAATCCAAATGTTTTGTATATAAAATCATTATTCTTATGGATTCAAGTTTGGCCAATGGTGTAAAGGTTTCTGCATAGTCAATGTCTTCTTCTTCATTATATCCTTGTGCAACCAATCTAGCTTTGTTACTTACTATAGTTCCTAACTCAACAACTTTTTTTCTAAACACCCACTTAGTTCGAGTAGTCATAATGTATTTAGGTCTAAATACTAGTTACCAAACATTAATCCTTTCAAATTCATTAAGTTCTTTTGGCATTTCCATCACACAGAATTCATCATTAATTACATCATTTATGTTATTAGGTTCAAGTTGTAATAAGAATGCCTGATTTTCAGACTTATTTCTAATATAATCTCTAGTTTTTGTTCCTATATATAGATTTCCAATGATATTTTCTAAAGGATGGTATATAGGAGTCATAAAAGTAATAGGAAAATAAGGGATAGTTATCTCATTGTCTTCTATAGGTTTAGGTTCAGGTTCAAGTTGTTCCTATGAAGTGGATTATTTTTCATCTTATTTCATAGAATTTTTAGAAGGATTAACATTGATATTCAGAATTTAAAAATCATCCTTGATATTTTCAAAGGGGTCTTAAGATCATGTGAATCTGTTTAATCAAATTTTACATGAACATATTCTTCAACAATCTTGGTTATTTTATTAAACACCCTATAAAATTTTCTAGAAGTTGAATAACCAAGGAAAATTCCTTAATCACTCTTGGAATAATTTTTTTCAAAATTATCCTTAGTATTAAGAATAAATACTTTGCAATTGAAAAATCTAAATTAGTTAAACTTTGTCATTATACCATTCCATAATTCATAAGGATTTTTCTTTAAGATAATTATAATTAATTATCTATTGATTATATCGCAAGTTGTATTCATATCCTCTACCCAAAAACAAATAGTTAAGTCATACTCATTGAGCATGGTCCAAGAAATTTTTTAAAGGGTCATATTTATTCTTTTTATAACACTTTTATCTTGTGGGGTCCTAGGAGTAGAAAATTTGCGATTATAACCATTTTTTTAGAAAAAATATTCCCATTATTTATTTTCAAAATAGTGGACATGATCACTTATTAAAGTCTTAATTCTATGTCCACTAATATTTTCTATACATTTAGAATAGTTAGTAAAATAAGAGCATGTCATGACCCGTCCTCGGGGCCCGTGCCGTGACTACCCCAAGCCCGCCTTCCATAGGCCAGTGGCTGGCGACTAGCACCAAGGTGTAATTATTGGTATAAAGGGAAGGCATTACCTTTGTAAAGTAAACAACACCACAGAGCAAGCAAGAAGAAGTAAACACTAAGTAAAAACTGGGTACAACAGCAAGTGCAGAAAAGTAAGTGCGCTAGAATACAAACCCAAACTGAATGTAAAGTACAACTGAAAAGGGAGTAAAGCAACTGAAAAGTAAAGCCGCAGCGTCGAGCCGTCCACTGAAATTCCCACCTAAAGGGTGAGTACAGATAGCCTCCACAACTCCTCGGGTCCAGCCATCCGCTCCGAGTACGTCCCGCCCATTGGTCTACCTCTAGGTACCGACTTGCTCCGCAAGCCTCAACTGCGATCAGCGTTGTCCGTCGTCTGCAACCAACACAACGTAGTGCGGGCATAGCCCGTGAAAGGGTGAGTATAAGCTACTCAGTAGAGACCACAAGACCCCCGAAGGTCTCCCAAAATCCACAAAGGATAATCCACAAAGGAATGATACAATAACGAAGTAACATCCGACACTACTTAGGTATATGCCCATACATATACCTAAGTCATCAATTCCAGTTCGGCTCAAACATCTGAGCCCAAGTTCGATCACGTCCACATAGGATAGCACAACACAATCCACATAGGAAAGAAAGTCAAGATTCAGATCACACATGTATACTTCTTCATATGACGATAGAGATGATCTGATATAGACACTGATTCATCTAAGCTGTCGGACCCACACAGGATCGATAGGTACTAACCCCCGAAATGACCCACAAAGGATCGATAGGTACTAACCCCCGCAATGACCCACACAGGATCGGACCCACACAGGATCTGTAGGCGCTGGCCCACACAGGACCGCTGAGCGCTAACCCAAACAGGATCGGTAGCACTGATCCACGTAGGATCGCTGAGTGCTGTAGTCGTTGTCGTCGAATCCACGGAGGATTTCTGTATAGTCGTCATCGTCGTCGCAGTCACAGCCAGCTCTAGGGTTCCCGCACACAAAAAGCTCGTTCGGGAGGGTCCGCTCCATGAGCCGAAGGTATGATACATCAACTGACACATATTTTGGAGTTAATGTATCCAAAAGTTCCGTATCATCAACAGGAACTCAACGTCACAGATGGCGCGTCAATCGGACGCACGGTCTAAGAGTTATTGGCTTTTTCATCCCAGGGGCCCGGTTGGTTTTTAAGTCAAAACCAACCCAACCATACTCCAACTTCATCCAAACCTTGAGATGAGTAAGCCAAAAGGTTCGTCTAACTTATAGTAATCCATCAAAGTCGACGATGCGTCAATCGGACGTCCGGAGCTCAAGTTATAAGCATTTCCGCTCCGAGGGCCCGGTTAGTTTCGTGTACGAACCAACTCGGCCGAACCCAAAGTACTCCGAAACCTTGAGTTTAATATATCTAAATGGCCATCTCGTTTCATGGATTTCATCTCCGCTGACGGTGCGTCGATCGGAGGTCCGCAGCCCATGTTATGGGCAAAAGACCGTGAGAGGTCCAGAAGTGGGGGTTCGGGTCTAGTCTGACCCGGCCCGATACCCTCTAGGTCGGCCCGAACTAGGTCGACCCATCCCAGGTCTGGGTCCGGCCTGCATGGGCATGGCCCGGCCCGGCGTTCTGGCTCCAGCAAGGTGGCTCGGCCGTTCGGCCGAGCGGATTGGGGCGGGGGGGCCCTGCACCCCTTTTTCATAACCACGGCCCCCATGATGGGGGAGGGGCGCTCAAGCTGGTCGTCGTGGGTCGTAACCCCCAGATATTCCTTGACCAGCCGGCCTACTCTAGCCGGCCGGCTGTTGATACCAAGGGACCGGCAAGGGCCGGTCCCCCTGCTCCGACACCGATGGCCCGGAACCCGCCGTCGGTTCCCCTTCTCCACCGCGGCCTAAGCTGTGGCCTTGGACCATCCGGCACAGCGCGATGGTGGCGCGCCCTTCCGCCACGGCCCTGCTCCGGCTGTAGTGTCTTCGGGGTTCTCCGACGTGGATCGATGGCGCCACAATCTTCCTTCATGGCCCTGCTCTGGCCGCGGTGTCTTCGGGGTTCTCCAGCGCGGCGCGATGGCACCGCGATCTTGGTTCGATTTTCAATTGCGCGGCACGACGGCGCCGCGCATCCTCGTCGCTTGTTCCCGTGCGGTGCGACGGCACCGCGTCACTTTCCATTGAACTGTAATCAACACAAAAGATAATAGAGGAGGGTCGGCCATGTGTTTGCATTCCGGCCCCCTCCCGTTAATCGAAAGCAAACAGTCCAATTGAACAAGTAACGTTGACGGAAGAAAAACACGAATAAAAGCACATAAATCCCATACCTCATCGAATTCGTTGAGCGAGGGTTCGTCGTGGAGATAACTGTCGCGGAAGAAGTCATCATGGAAGGATAGAGTCGCATAGCGGGGAAATGATTCATCGGTGCCGCGTCATCGATCTCCGAGGATCCGGCGTTCTTCATGTTCTTCGCATTCTTCGTCGAGGAAGAGAAGATCTTCAAGAGCCTGAGTTAAATCTTCCTAGCCTCTCAACACCACTAGCCTAATAAAAATAAGAGTTTTCTTATTTTTATTTCACAAGCCTTGCATTATAAAATTCAAAAATGAATGAAACAATAAAGTGAATTAATTGCAACGATTATACCGCCACATTAATGAGGTGTTTCTTAACCAGAATAAACGCAAGGGTTGACTTCATTAATAGGGGTGCGGGTGTGTTACTTAATTAAAGGATGGGGGTTTATGAAGAAAAGAAACTGTGGGGCTTGTGTGGGCCCCACCTCACAAATATCCTACCAAGTGGGTAGGATATTGTGGGTCCCACATCACCCACTTAACTTAAGTAAAGAAAAATAAAATAAAAATCAGTTATACCACTTTTATTTTATTTCTTAACTTAACCCCATAAATTAAAAATCACACCCGAGCAAACGCAACTCCAGAAAATATGTTTCTAAGAAAATACCAGCGCTGTGATTCCAGCAGTGCCCTCGGGATTTGATTCCGAGCACCGGTTCAAAAGTTTGAAAAAACCCGCTCGTTCGTTCACTGAACGTACCTGAGATAAACTTCAGAAAAATATTTTGGGCACACCGGGCCTCGAAATTAGGTGCCGTCAAAAACTGCATTCTTGTAAAATTCCCAAGAAAATTAAGAAAAAAATTTTCTTCAATTTTTCGGGTCTTTAGATTACTCCTACCTCAGGGCTTTACGTCCCCGTAAAGATACATCAAAAACTAGGGAAACAAATGTGGGTACTGAGCACACATCTGAGACTCCCGCTCCCATGTTCTCTCCTGGAGGTTCCTGTGCTGCCATCTGAAGCGAACTAGAGTAATCGACCATCCACGTAGGACCCGCTCCTGTCGATCCTCGATCTCCACTGGAACCTCTGCAAAAGTCGCCCCATCATCAACATCCAGCTCCCCATGGTCAATGATATGTGTAGGGTCGTGCACGTATCTCCTCAGCTGAGATACGTGGAAGACGTCGTGCACCCGGTGCAACAGAGGTGGTGGAGACAAGCGATAAGTCACCTCTCCAATCCTACTGAGGACCTGGAATGGTACGATGAAGTGTGGAGACAACTTGCCACCTCGGCCAAATCTCTGTAATCCACGTCGAGGTGAGACCCAAAAGAAGACGTGGTTGGCATCCTCGAACTCCAGTGGCCTCCTCCTCCTGTCAGCATAAGACTTATGTCAGCTCTAAGTTGTCCTCATCCGCTCCTGGATGACCTGGACCTTCTCTGTCGTGGCTTGGACCCTCTCTGGTCCCACAAGTGCTGACTCCCCAGGGTCTGTCCAGCACAGCGGTGATCTGCAAGGTCGGTCGTACAACGCCTCGTATGGTGCCATCCCAATGGTGAAGTGGTAGCTTTTTTTGTACGCGAACTCCACCAAGGGTAGGTGGTCTTCCCAGCTATGACCAAAGTCGAGGAAACATGCACGGAGCATGTCCTCGAGAGTCTGAATGGTCCTCTCTGTCTGACCATCAATCTGAGGGTGAAAGGCGGTGCTCAGACGTAGCTGCATCCCGAATGCCTCCTGTAACCCCTTCCAAAGCCGGGAAGAAAAGATAGCATCTCGATCGAAGAAGATAGATGATGGCACACCATGAAGTCGTAAAATCTCCTAAACATAGAGAAGTCTCAAGCTCTCCACTGATCCCTGCTCTCTGATGGGTAAGAAGTAAGCCGACTTGGTGAGTCGGTCGACAATCACACAAATGGAGTCGTGACCTCTGGAAGTGCATGGAAGTACAGTCACAAAGTCTGTAGATATTCTGTCCCACTTCCACTCCGGGACCTCCAAGGGTTGTACCAAGCCTGCTGGTACATGTTGCTCTGCCTTCACCTACTGCCAGGTGAGGCATCGAGAAACGAACTATGCCACAGCCTTCTTCATGCCCGGCCACCAGTGCTATCGTCTGAGATCCTGGTACATCTTCGCCACTCCAGGATGTTCCGCCAAAGGGTATGTGTGAAACTCCATCAGCACCTCCTCCCGTAAAGCAACTGGTACCAAGGTACGTCCTCTGAAAAGGACGTCGTGCCCTCCTCCAAAAGAGAAACCATCAGGTGCCTGTCTTGAGCATATCTGTGCACGCCGCGTCTCAAAGTCGTCGTCCCAACGCTGTGCCTCTCTGAACCTCTGCTGCAGTGGAGGAGTGACTGTGAGTGACTGAAGAAAGGCTGCTCTATCTCTATCCATGAAGGATATCTTCAAAGCGTCTAGCTTCTCTGTCACCTCCCCAAGTAACGGAATGCCCGTACTCATGCTGAGAGCATCGGCTACTACGTTCCCCTTCCTAGGAGTATATACTATCTCAAAGTCATAGTCCTAGAAGAACTCGAGCCATCGTCGTTGTCTCAGGTTCAGGTCCTTCTGAGAGAAGATGTACCTGATACTCTGATGGTCAGAATAGACTGTAAAGTGCTCTCCCATCAGATAGTGTCACCACATCTTCAGAGCGAAGACCACTGCTGCTAACTCCAGGTCATGGGTAGCGTATTTCTCCTCATGCTGCCCCAACTGACGTGATCCATAGTAGATCATGGCCCGCTCCTGCATCAGGACACATCTGAGTTCGGTCCCTGATGTATCGCAGTAAACTACGTACCCAACTCCCTCCTCCGGTAGCCTCAAGATAGGCACATTGGTCAATCTCTGTCTCAGCTCCTGGAAGCTCTTCTGACAACTGTGTGACCACAAAAAGGGTTTCCCCTTCTTCTTCAAAGCTAAGAGTGGTGCTGCAACTCTGGAGAAGTCTGGCATAAATCTCCGATAGTACCCATCTAGTCCCAAGAAACTTCACACCTCCGTCACGCTCCTAGGTGGCTCCCAATCTAGCACTGCCTCGATCTTCGCAGGATCCACCACAAATCCCGCCTCAGAGATGACGTGTCCCAAGAAGTGGACCTCACGTATCCATAACTGACACTTCGAGAGCTTTCCATAAAGCTGGTGCTCTCAGAGTGTGTCTAGTACAACCCACAAGTGGTAGGCGTGCTCCTCCTCAGTGGTCGAGTAAATCAAAATGTATTAAATGAAGACCACGACAAAACAATCGAGGTATGGCTGAAAGATCCTGTTCATGAGGCCCATGAACACTTCTGAAGCATTGGTTATGCCGAATGGCATAACCAAGAACTCATAGTGGCCATACCGACATCTGAAGGTCATCTTCTGCACATCCTCGTCCCGAACTCTGAGCTGATGATAGCTTGACCTGAGGTCTATGTTTGAGAACCACCGTGCTCCCTTGAGCTGATCGAAGAGGTCATCAATCCTCGATAGTAGATACTTGTTCCTCACTGTCACTTAGTTCAGGCGACGATAGTTGACACAAATTCGCAAGCTCCCGTCCGCCTTCTTGGCGAACAATATCGGGGAAGCCCAGGGTGAAACACTGGGTCCGATGAATCCCTTTCCCTGCAAGTCCTCCAACTATACCCGTAGCTCTCGAAGCTCGGCGAGAGCCATCTGATAAGCTGGGGTGGATATCGGGGTTGTCCCAGGGTACAGATCAATATAAAAGTATACCTCTCTGCGAGGAGGTAGTCCTAGAATGTTGTCGAGGAAAACATCTGCATACTGATCCACCACTGCAGGAAAACTTGGACTTCGCACATCAACTGCTCCTAGGATGAGGCTAGCCAACTGATGAGCGATGGGCTGTCTTCTCCTCTGCGAGAGTCCATCCTGTGCTGTGAAGTCTCCCTTCTCGCCGGTGAAGGTGAACCTGCTCTCGTCGGTGCGTACACATTGCACCTTGCGCCTAATACTGTCAATCTAAGCATGGATTGTAGATAAACAATCCATGCCCAAGATGACATCGTAAGGCCTTGACGCCGCTACAAGAAGATATCAG
This sequence comes from Viscum album, assembly GCA_963277665.1. NCBI lineage: Eukaryota > Viridiplantae > Streptophyta > Magnoliopsida > Santalales > Viscaceae > Viscum > Viscum album. Next base: position 450,008,476 of record OY728143.1, on the reverse strand, counting down.
CCAAAGCTCTCGCCTCCTAGAGTAAGATCACACTGCTGACACCAGTGCGTAATCGTCGATTCTACTCTTGTAGGAGTCTCTAGCCGTAAGGATCGAGCAAACGGCTCTGTCAGAATCTCTGAGCTCCGAACAAGGGCAGCGGCTATGAAAGAATGAATCTCTCATGTGTCTATAAGAACTACAGCAAGGTTAGAATAGACATAGATAGTACCTCGAATATTCTCGGGTGCGCCATGGTCATAGGCCTCCGCTGCCTGAAGTTGTGCATGTCTCTTCCCGCCAGCTCCCTGTGGTTGGGGTAGACCTCCTGGTGGTGGTGGTGGTAGAGCCTCAAAGAGTCGCCCACCACCTGCTGCTCGGCCAGCTCCTCTTCCTCGTCCGCCTACTCCCTATGGACCGCCACGGTTGACCCTCTGCCTCTTCCTGGGTAGTCCCTCAACCATCTGCTGCTCCTCGGTACGGCGGGTCGGTCAGTCACGAGCCATGTGTCCCTGCCCGCCGCATGCGTAGCACTGTCTGCCTCTCGAAAGACTGGCTCTGCGTTGTGTGCCCCGCACTGCTGAGCCAGTGTCCTGAGGTCGTATGCCTGAGGTTCTGGTCTTCCAGGACCCATGATTCATCCGTCGACTGCCTATTGCAGAAGACTCTGCTACGTGCCACCCCGCGGTAGGTCTCGCTACTGATGAAGGCTCATCAAGGAAGCTCTCGATCAAAATGGCTCGCTCCAGTACCCCTACCTAAGTCGGAATGCTGAGGGAGATTAGTGATGCCCTGATCTCATGCCTCAATCCCTGCTCAAAGGTCCGGGCCCGGAAGAATGGGTCACATACCATGTCTGTCGAGTAGCGCGAGAGATCGGTAAATCTCGCTGAGTACTGGGCGACCGTCAAGCTGCCATGCCGCAACTGTAGAATCTCCTGGATGCGCACCGCACGGAGGGTGGCTGGGACGAACTCCGAGTGAAAGAGGCTCTCAAAGTCCGTCCAGAGGAGAGATGCCTCATCATGCACCTGGAGCATCATGCTCCACCATCTGCCTGCTGCCGCGTGCAGTAGGCTCGCTGCGAGGATCACCATGAGGTCTTCTGGTGTCCTCACTAACCTGAAAACTCGTACAACTGCCTCCATCCAATCCTCGGCTGCTTGAGGGTATGTCTCCCCGCGGAACCTGGGCAGTCGCTGGCGCTGAAACTCATGCAGTGCACTAAGGAGACGTGCATCGTCAGCGGCTGGGGCTGGTAGCATCGGTGGCTCGGCGGGTAGAGGTACCGCCAGTGCCTCTACTATCAAAGGGCCATGTACCGAGGCTTCGTCGCTCGATGGGATGTCGTCACGCACAGTGCTCGGAACCCTAGCTTCCTGCCGTCATGGGACCATCCTAAAAAGAGATAGGTGCGCCACGGTCAGAATAGTATACCTGGTGAGTTGACAGAAAGTAATCACAAAGAAAACTTAAAACAAACATGCAATCAATTTTTTCGTGCATTAAGTCGGAAATCAAAATTCAGGGTCCTGGTGTACGGATACATCGACCGTAGCACCAACACTGGTCTCCCTGGACTGATAACCACACTCAATACTCTTAACACTATTGCTTCATATAGAAGAAAGATCAGAGTCCAAAGTTCTGTGGTAGAACTGAACTCCTCTGATACCAATTTTTCACGACCCATCCTCGGCGCCCATGTCATGACTACCCCAAGCCCGCCTTCCATAGGCCAGGGGCTGGCGACTAGCACCAAGGTGTAATTCACGGTATAAAGGGAAGGCATTGCCTTTGTAAAGTAAAAATCACCATAGAGCAAGAAAGTAGAAGAAAAAACTAAGTGAAAACAGGGTACAACAGCAAGTGTGGAAAAGTAAGTGGGCAAGAATACAAACCCAAACTGAAAGTAAAGTACAACAGAAAAGGGAGTACAACAACTGAAAAGTAAAGCCGCAACGTCGAGCCGTCCACTAGAAGTCCCACCTGAAGGGTGAGTACAGATAGCCTCCACAGCTCCTCGGGTCCAGCCATCCGCTCCGAGAACGTCCCACCCAGTGGTCCTCCTCCAGGTACCAACCTGCTCCATAAGACTCAACCAGGATAAGCGATGTCTTTCGTCTGTAACCAACACAGCGTAGTGTGGGCATAGCCCGTGAAGGGATGAGTATAAGCTACTCAGTAGGGACCCAAGACCCCCGATGGTCTCCCAGAAACCAAAAAGGATAATCCACAAAGGAAAGATACAATCACGAAGTAACATCCGACACTACTTAGGTATATGCCCATACATATACCTAAGTCATCAATTCCAGTTCAGCTCCAACAGCCAAGCCCAAGTTCGATCATGTCCACACAGGATAGCACAACACAATCCATATAGGAAAGCAAGTCAAGATTCATCTCACACAGGTATACTTCTTCGTATGACGATAGAGATGATCAGATATAGCCACTGATTCATCTAAGCCATCGGACCCACACAGGATCGATAGGTACTAACCCCCGCAATGACCCACAAATGATTGATAGGTACTAACCCCCGCAATGACCCACACAAGATCGGACCCACACAGGATCTGTAGGCGTTGGCCCACACAGGACCGCTGAGCGCTGACCCACATAGGATCTGACCCACACAGGATCAGTAGCACTGATCCACGTAGGATCGCTGAGTTCTGTAGTCGCCGCCGTCGAATCCACGGAGGATTTCTGTACAGTCGTCATCGTCGTCACAGTCGCAGCCAGCTCTAGGGTTCCCGCACATAGCAAGCTCATTCAGGAGGGTCCGCTCCATGATCTGAAGGGCTGATACATCAACTGACACATTTTCTGGATTTGATGTATCCAAAATTTTCATATCATCAACAGGAACTCAACGTCACAGACAGCGCATCAATCAGACGCCCGGTCTGAGAGTTATTGGCTTTTTCGTCCTAGGGGCCCAGTTGGTTTTTAAGTCAAAACCAACCCGACCGTACTCTAACTACATCCAAAACTCGAGTGGAGTGAGGCAAAAGGTCCGTCTCACTTAGATAAATCCATCAAAGTCGACGGCACGTCAATCGGACGTCCGGAGCTCAAGTTGTAAGTGTTTCTGCTCCGAGGGCCCGGTTGGTTTCGTGTACGAACCAACTCAGCTGGACCCAAAGTACTCTGAAACCTTGAGTGTAATATACTGAAACGATCTTCTCGTTCCAAGAATTGCATCGCCACTGACGGTGCATCGATCGGAGGTCTACAGCCCAAGTTATGGGCAAAAGACCGTGAGAGGTCCGGAAGTGGGGGTTCGGGCCCGATCCGACCCGGCCCGATACCCTCTGGGTCGGCCCAACGAGGTCGACCCATCCCGGGTCTGGGTCCAGCCCGCGTGGGTGTGGCCCGACCAGGGCACTTCCCGGCCTGGTAGTCCAGCCCGGGCAGCCGGCCCGGCGCGCTTGCGCCGCCAGGTCACTAGGTCGTTCGGTCGAGTGGATGGGGGGGGGGGGGGGGCATGCCCCCCTGTTTCGTAACCGCGGCCCCCATGATGGGGTGGGGGGTGCTCAAGCTGGCCACTGGGGGTCGTAACCCCCGGCTCTTCCTTGACCGTTCGGCCCGCTCCGGCCGGCCGGCTATTGCCGCCACGGAACCGGTAAGGGTCGGTCCCCCTGCTCTGACGCTGGCGGCCCGGAACTGGCCGTCGATTCCCCTGCTCCGTCACGGCCTCAGCCGCGGCCTTGGACCATCCGGCACGGCGCGATGGCGCCGCACTCTTTCGCTGCGGCCCCGCTCCGGCCGCGGTGTCTTCGGGGTTCTCCAGCTCGGCGCGACGGCGCAGCGATCTTCCGTCGTGGCCCCGCTCCGACCATGGTGTCTTTGGGGTTCTCCGACGCGGTGCGACGGCACTGCGCATCCTCGCCGCTCGTTCCCGCGCGGTGCGACGACACCGCGTCACTTTCCTTTGAACCGTAATCAACACAAATGATAAGAGAGGACGGTCAGCCATATTTGTGTGGTCTGGCCCCCTCCCGTTAATCGAAAGCAAACGGTCCAATTGAACGAGTAACGTTGACGAAAGAAAAACATAAATAAAAGCACATAAATCCCCTACCTCGTCGAATTCGTTGAGCGAGTGTTCATCGCGGAGATAACTGTCGCGGAAGAAGACGTTGTGGAAGGATAGAGTCGCTTCGCGGGGAAATGATTCGTCAGCGTCGCATCGTCGATCTCCGAGGATCCGGCATTCTTTGCGTTCTTCACGTTCTTTGTCGAGGAAGAGAAGATCTTCAAGAGCCTGAGTGAAATCTTCCTAGCCTCTCAACACCACCAGCCTAATAAAAATAAGAGTTGTCTTATTTTTATTTCACAAGCCATGCATTTTAAAATTCAAAAACTAATAAAAAATTTAAGTGAATTAATTGCAACGCTTAAACCGCCACATTAATGAGGTGTTTCTTAACTAGAATAAATGCAAGGGTTTACTTCATTAATAGGGGGTGTGGTTGCGTTACTTAATTAAAGTAGGGGGGTTTATGAAGAAAAGAAACGGTGTGGCTCGTGTGGGCCCCACCTCACAAATATCCTACCAAGTGGGTAGGATATTGTGGGTCCCACATCATCCACTTAACTTAAGTTAAGCAAAATAAAATAAAAATCGGTTTTACCACTTTTATTTTATTTCTTAATGTAACCCCAAAAATTAAAAACCACACCCAAGCAAACGCAACTCCGGAAAAGATGTTTCTAAGAAAATACCGGCGCTGCGATTCCATCAGTGCCCTCGGAATTTGATTCCGAGCACCGGTTCAAAAGTTAAGAAAACCCGCTCATTCGTTCACTGAACGTACCCGAGCTAAACATTGGAAAAAGATTCCAGTCACACCGGGCCTCGGAATTAGGTTCCGTCAGAAACTGCTTTCTTGTAAAATTCCCAAGAAAATTAAGAAAAAAATTTCCTTGAATTTTTCAGGTCTTTACAGAGCAGGATTCACTTTTGTGAGAAAGAAATAACACCCAAGTATAACTTGAAAATTCATCAACAAGAACATAAACATAGTGTTTCCCATTTAGGCTACATACTCTAGAAGTTTCAAACAAGCCCATTTGTACGAACTCTAGGGGTTGAGAAGTTGAAAATTGTTTCTTTTATTTGAAATATATTTTGTGTTATTTCCTTTTTATGTATGGGTTATAGAATTTTTCATTTGAAAATTTTTTTTAGGTAGATATTTGAATAACCCTTTCCTAGTGATATTTATAAGTGAGTGAATATTAAAATGACCTAATATTCTATGTCAAATCCTAGATTCTTTGTGAAATGAACTTAGACAGGAATTTTTTTGAGAAAATAAATAATCTAAACTAAAACATAAATATTGTCATTTCTTAAAGTTGTAAAAACTAAGGAATTTTTAGAGTCAAAAACATTACATGATTTATTTTTAAATTTCACATGAAAACAATTATCTTATAACTATGATATTATAAGTATATTATACCATAAATAATCTATAAATAAATCTTTAGAAATTAAAAAAAGTGTTAGAATTACTGATTTCACCAAGGGCAGTTATTTTCCCATTGGTATTGTCACCAAAAGTGACATTTCCACCATCTGCCATTATAATATTATTGAAACTTTTTAAATCTCCAGTTATATGTCTAGGACATCCACTATCTAAGTACCATAAGTTCTTACTGAATCTTTTCAAAGAGGTTCCCTATAAATTAAGTTTTTCACCAAAAATGATTTTGGTACCCAAATATTCTTAAGTCCATAAAAGTTAGTAATAAAAGCTTTAAGAACCCATATTTTCATAATAGGTTTCCTATATGTAGATTTTAAACATTTATAAATAAATAATTTTTTGGGTCCATAAGAGTAAAAAATAGTAGCATAATTGGAAGTAGGAATAAAACAATTTTTAACAATCCTCCTCCTGTAAGGTTTATACCCTATCTGAGTAGTTTATTTAATTGCTGTCTATTTTTGATGAATCTAAGTAACATTATTTCTCCCATTGGTTAACTTTGTAGATATTTCTTGAGTTTCTCATTAGATAATTTTAATTCATTGTTCACTTTGACAACTGATCAATTTTATCTTTTTAAATAGTAAGTTAACACTTGAAACTAGCAGTCAAAGCATGTTGCTTCTCTAAAATTTTATATTTTTCATTAAGATAATTAAAATTATCTCCCAAAATGTTACAATAATCAAAAATTTCCTCATTAAACATGTTTTTATCATGGTTTTCATCTCCAAAATAATTATAAATATGAACAGAAGAAGTGGGAAATTCATTGAGTATCTCAGATGTGTTTTTCATAAAACACATGTTAGCTCTGTCATACATATCCTCTTGGGTTGAGTTTGAATCACTTGAGCTATATATGTATGGACTCTAGGTTTCTTTCTTGTATTTCTTATATCTCTTTTCCTTGTAATCATATTTCTTCTAAAATCTTAGCTTAGGGCAGTCATATTGGACTTGACCTTTTATTTTACACTCATAGAAAACTATCTCATTCATGGCATCATATTTCTTCTAGTACTTTCTCTAATTTCTTATATTATCATATTTTCCTTCATAAATTGATTTAAAAAAGAAATTATTCCTCTTATAAAACTTTTTTAATCTTCTATCCAAATGGGTCATTTCTACATCGCTATGAGTGGGTGACTCTTCATCACTTGAACTGTCAGCTTGAATTTTCTTCTTTTGTTTTGAAGTAGTAGATTTAAAGGCTACAAATTTTCTTTTTGGTTCATCTACCTTTTCTAATTCACTTTAATTTTCTCCTCATGCATCATCATTTTACCTATTATTTTATTAACAGGTAACTTTCATACATCACATAATTCTCAAATTGACATAAAGGTTCCTCTCTGTCTATCCAGTAAACACCTTAATAGAAGAATTATTTGATCTTTATCAAAAACAGGTTTACTGAGTGAGTTCATTGTATTCATTACCTCAATAAAAATGAGGTACATACCATAAATAGGCTCAACACGTTCCATTTTAAAAGTATCATATTTAATAGTATAGTTATTTAAGCATATTTCTTTAACAATAGATGTTCCCTCAGTAGAAATGGATAAATATCCAAAATTTCAAAAGAATTTGTACATGAATATATCTTATTAAATTTTTTATCACCCAAATCATAATGAAAATAATTCACAACTTTATAATTATTCTTATAAGAAACATTATTATGGTCACTTCAACTCTAGAAGTTTTAGGTAATTAAAATTTATCATTAATAATTGTCTAGAAGTCAAAACCCATGCGCTCAAAATGAATTTTTATTTTTATCTTCCACTGAACATAGTTTATACCTTTAAAATAAGGATTTTTGTTGGTAACAGAACCCTCTTGTCTATTATCCATAAAGAAATAAATATATAAACAACATAAATTTAATATCATTAAAATATAACTAAATCAAAGTTGGAAAGATATTTGGAAACCTATGATACCAAATTTTGGTCAGAGTGAGTAACTCAAGAGGGGGGTGAATTGATTACCCAATAAAATTTTCATTTAAAAAAAGTGAAACAAAAAATCCCTAAATAATTAAAAATGATCGGTTAATAAAAATAGTAGTTTAATATAATTTTAGTCTTTTAAATTATTTATCAAAGAGTGATTAGGGATAAATTAAAACAATATTTGAAATTTCATTAACTATTGAAATCAATTTACTTAATAAAATCCTTTATATAAACACTAGTTAAGACTAACTATCAATGTATAAGCTTTGTTTACAGATTAAAACAAATTTATTTTAAGATTTGAAATGAAGAAAACAAAACTAAAACACATAGTAGAGTAAACAGGGGGTTTATTCTCAAGATAAGATATAATCCCATCCACTTAGAAATCACCTAGTACCAAGAATATTATTATAAAAAATTATCTGATCCAAAATCTAGATCTGGTATAAAAAAACACACAAGATATCCAGGATCAAAGCCTCTTCCATGTATATACATGGTAAGAAATAAAACATAGACCATGCATGATCTCTTTCACATTTTCCATGGGTAAATAGATAAAAAGGGTTTGAGATAATATCAGGTATTCTCCAGTTCAAGTGTATGATTCAGTGTGTGTAAATAAATAGAGAAATACTATACACTACTCAAAATTAAATCAAAAAAATATATAAATAAAATAATTAAATATAGGGAGATGTAGATTTTCTCAGTTTGTGATTCTTTATATAATTGAGGGTACTCATATTTAGATTTGTGAGGAGCTTGAACATATTTTACTAAAAGTGATAGAAAATAGAGTATTGTGGAGTTCAATTTTCTGTCTATAGGTTCACTAAAAGACTTCTACAAAGATATTTTGATTAATCGCGTGAAAAGTTTATTGATCTTTGATATGTCCCACACTTTTACACTCATATTTATTATTATGTAAGCACAAAGTCACATATCTTGTCACCAGCTATCAACCCCACGCATGAGAGATATCTTTTTAAATATAATGCTTTGTAATGTTGATAATCCATTGAATAATAAAATTAAATATTTCTTGTATCCTCATACTAAGCATAAAATCATGAAATCTCTGACTTGGTCTTCAATGCATCCGTGAAATGGTTTAAGAATAATCATTAAATATATCTATGTGAGTTTGTATGCATTAACTCATGTAAAATATCCATTGAAATCATTAAATTAGAATAAATAATAATAAAAATTATAGCAAGGATGATAGTAGTATAGACAACAGTAGCATTAACCAACAGTAGCACACCTGGCGGTAGTAAGGTTTAACTAAAAGTAGAAGGTATAGTGGTAGCATGTCTGGTGATAGCTCACCTGGCGGTAGCATAGATTTATTAGTATCATGTTTGTTGGTAGCACACCTGAAGGAATTATGGATCTAGTGGTATCACACTTCTAGTAGTGGTAAAAGGTTGGCGGTGGCACAAATGAACAAATGGTGGCACAACTCTTGCGGTAGCACGGAGTTGGACATTGTAGAAAGATTGCAGTAGAAGAACTCTTGTGATAGAAAAATTCCAATAGTATCATAATTTAAACTAACATTGTAATAATTCTTATAGTAGAAAATCTAGCAGTAGCAATATTAAACTAACAGTATCACATTTATACTAATAGTAGCACATTTTTACTAATAGTTTCATAGTTGGACTAACGGTATCCCTTTTCTATACTTAGAGATTTTACATTATAAAATAATATACTGTCATAAAAAATTAATCTCATTAGTAACATGATAATCATGATGTGTGACCTTTAAAATAATGATTTTAAAATAAGGACATTTTTCACATAATATTTTAATAACATAGTCAATGAAGTATATGTACAACCTAATGAATGGAAATTGAGTTAAGGAACCCCTTACCTCGAGTCAAAACTTTCTATATATATTATTTAAATCATATAACATAAAATTATATTAATTATATACTTGTTTAAAAACATATTACAAGTTTATTATTCTATTATTAAACCATTTATTCTCTTTATTTCAATGATATATTTAATTACATAATCAGATAAGTTCAAGTCGAGTATTTTGATGAAGTTTGGTTCTTAATTGTAAAATGATTTCAGTAAGTTGACTAGGGTCCAAGATTTTATGGCTGCATCACATCTATAATATTATTCATTTCATAATTACCATCTTTATAAATCAAATTAAATTTTATATTCATCCATTAAAATAATCCATTAAAAACAAAATACACCGGCTCAAGAGGCGGTAGTCCGCACGTACACACAAGCGATGTTTTTTAATTTTCATTAGATAGTATGAAAACAAGTAATATATATTATTTACAATTTAATTATTATATTTATATAATATATATCATATTAATTCATTTATATCCATCATTATAACCATACATAATAGGTGATATTTAAAAATGAAATATGTCACGACATGGAGACTTTAGTTCTTACATGCGCATGAATGATGTATTCATGTTGTAGTGGATGGAAGGGTAAAAATATAAATGATATATTAACTTTAAAAAAATATATAATTATGTCATTAATATCATATGAATACATTAAATCCACCATTACAATTATCCATGAAAAGTAGTGAGGTAAAACAAATTGCATCGGTTTGTGAGGCGGTGGTTCGCTCGTACGCACGAATGATAGTCTTATTTCCCATTTGAAGGAGAATGAGATGCGTAAAGGATATTACACCAAAATAATAACATATTAGTATATGGGATATTATTATTTTATTATATTTGATTTTTTAGGATATAATTTAGATAGGTAAAATAATGAGTAAATTAAAATATATCGGTTAAGACGATTACCTTATCTTGTAAAATCCTCCTTTGAATATCTTCTTATTGACCCTAGGGATAGTATTTTGAGGTGAAAAGAACCAATAGAACATGTATAAGGATATTGAAAATATTTTTTGGAAGTTTTTGGATGATATAAAAGGCTCATGAAGTGTGAGGAAGAGAGGAGGGGTGGTCTCCTTTTATAAGTGTGGGGTCGGGCATCCCTAGAATTACTAAAAGTATTAAAATAATATAAATTAATTTTCATGGAAAAGTGAAAAAATATTTATATATTACAAATATAATGTAAATATAAGTCAGAATAATCTAAAAAATAATATTTATAAAAGTCTAGGTGATGTTTTAACCGTTATATTTTAGTTTTAACCTTATGTTAACCCTATTGACGATTAGCAGGACTACAATATTTTTTACTCATTAGGGGTCAAGAAAGTTACAAAAAAGCAACCCATAAGTGGAAAATGGTTTATATGGTAAACCATATGCATTTCACCTAGAAAATGATAATATTTTTATGAATTTTAAATCATTTAATATAATATTATTTAACAAAAAATACCATTAAATTCATTTTTGGGCTATTCAAATAATTGACTTTAAAAAATATCAAGATAGTAATTTAGTTCAAATATAAAGTCTTAAAACATATAAAATACATTATATTTATCTAAAAAAATTATTTAACACCATAACATACCCAAAAAATATTACTTTTAGAGTTTTTGAAATCATTTACTTGATTTTGATACTGCTCATACAAGCACTATGCCGATATTGAGTAAGAATTTGAGGTAATTATTTTATCACTAAATATTAAAAATAAATTACCATGATAAAAAAATTATTAATATTTCAAATAACCATTTAGAACCTAACATAACATCATTTTATCCCTATAAAAAAATATTAGAGTTATCAAATAAAAAAATGAAATTTAGTTTTTGTTCTTTACTTAAAATAATATTAAGGTCGTTATCAAAGGAAATTAGAATAAAGATGACATATTTTCAAATATATGAATTGTGTGGTATAATTACACTCCTAAAATTAAATATAGAAAATTTTATGGATGATTTTGAATCCTTATTTCATAGTTTTAACTATGTTCTACCCATTTTACCCTTACCATTGTGACAACCTTTTTATTTAGGTTATTATTAATTATGACCAAAAATAAATTTGAGCTACTTAAAAAATATGTAATTGTTTATAAAAAATATGGAATTAATTTTATCCAACAAATTCCCTATAACTGGCATTAATTACTTTTAAAATAAACCCACAAAACCCGTTGAAAAATGGTTTTCCCAAAAAATGGATTTTTAAGTATAAAAATTATTTTATACCAAAACTAAACATAATGAAATTTATAATGACATTATTTTGATTACTTTTAATAAAAAACTAATTTATTTTTAAAATCAATTCAAAAAAAAAATATTACTTTTTAAATACTTTAATGGAAAAAGTTGTTTTCTATAATTTCAGTGTTTTCACTATTCATTGAAAAATTAATCTTTTCATAAAAATACCAAAACTAAATCTTAAGATAATTTTGATATATGATTTAAAAAATTATATCATTTTTATGTAATAAAATGTCTAAAATTGTGAGAAATTTAATATAATACTTTCTCGCAAAATTAATAAAAACCATTTTTGAAGAAAATAAATTGATCATAAAATGAATTAACTAAAAATAAAATGCTTATACATATATTCCATAATCTGGTTACTCGTATTCATATCCATTAATTTAATAGTTAGTTTATAATGATCATATTTGAATAATAATATTTCAAAAGTGTTAAATTGTGGTGTTACATGTCTTGTATGCTATCAAACATAGTGTTATTTTAAAATATTAGTGTATTACATTCTCCACTACTTTAATAAATTGAATCATCACATTTTTATCTTGATCTAAATAATAAATTGTTTAACATTTTAAAATACCTTTTTTGAAAACCTGTATCTATTACTTCCTTTTGAAAAAAGTTAACGGGAAATATGATGTCCATTTAGAATAACACATAACTAGGTTTTTAAATAGCAGAACATTAGTGGGAAGTGAAAATTTGGAAATAGAGGAGAAAATTAATGTCAAAAAAATTATAGAGGGTGATAGATAACACTGATCAAAATAGAGTGAATTTCATGATAAATTCAATGACCACAAAACCCTAAACCAATGAGCTGTGAAAAATACCATTAATTCAACAAAAATAGAGGTAATATGATAAAAGAAATTATTTCAAGATCTTTTTCCTAGAGTTTAGTAATTACATTACCATTTAGGCTATGAACATAATAAAATATGCATACATGATGTTATTTAAATCCATAAATGAAATTCCATTCATTGGTTGTGTGTTTCAATCGTTTTCTACCTGTATCTTATCTTTTAATCCAATTGAATATTATGAATATTTAATTCCTGAAGAACTATAATCAACTTCTGATTGACTATGAGGTATATAAAAGGATATAAATATATTCTTGTTATCAATTCTAAAACCAAAATAGTCATTATAAGGGATGATAATACCTAAAATTAATAAACCTTTATATGAAGAAATAACAAATTTAACATCAAAATTTCTACAATAACACCAAAGGTTTAATATAGATCATTCCATAATTTAGTAATCATATATCCCTATTAACCTCAATAACCACAAAATTAAAGAATGTTTTAACCTCAAATTGTTTCTTATACCATTCATCTTATATCCCCTAAAAATTTAATTGTGTTCTTCATAAATAATCCTTCACGTTAAACCTAAGGGTCATATATACCTCAACCTAATAAAACATCTCCCAAAATATAATTAGTCACCTTAAAATATCATCACTTAAAACCTCAAAAAGGTTTTTTTATTCCTTTAAAGTTATGAAAAAATAAACTTATAAACCCATGATAGAATATATAATTCATAAGTTAACCTCATTTAAAAACATATTAAACTCCAAAGTTATATAAACTCTACTCTGACATAAACTATAACTGCCCCAAACCCACATTCTAGGTTCTAGGGATAAAAATTATTCATTACATTTCTAGATTTGATAAAAATAAACTTCCCCCAGTTTTATCCATCCAAAACAAAAAAAAATGGAAAATTTGGATCACTTATATACCCAATCACTTTTTATGTTTCGATTTTTAGAGAATTGGGAAAAACGTTTTACATAAAAATACCCATTTCTTTATGTGATAATTTTTTCTACTATACCCACATGTTCTTATTCCACATTAAACCTTCATCATAACCCACCTGAAACCCTTATAAGAATATCTTACATAACATATTTGTTTATAACCTGTGGAAAATAAGCATAATAAGGGTAATCTCAAATTCTCAAAAAGCATAAACATGGGCCTTAATAATTTAATATATTTACTGAGAAAAAATTATCATAAGGGTATGAGACAATATTAAAAGGGAACAATAAATATATAATAGAATTAATGCCCATAAAAACCTAGATCATTAAACATCTAACATGGAATAAATCTTAAAAAAAGGAAAGATTTATAATAATAAATAATCTTGAGTCATGTGGTGTCAATCTTGATCAAAGGAACCATTAAAAACTTATAGAATGTATAGATAAAAATTGTTAGTGTCTTGGAACATTATCTCCATCGCCCATGTTCACTCATGTCATAAATAACTGGAACCTAGTTAAATCCTTTTAAGAAACCTCCCTGGTTAACTACATCCTTCTTGCCTTTAAAGATAATGAAAATTACCCAATGCATTTTAGAGATATGTTGAGCTCAATCATTATATAAGATATATTTTAATAAGCCATAATTATCAATAATTTATATGTACTTTACATGAATATAACACATGTAATATTTTATTTTCATTATCAAACTTTTAAAATAAACTTTCATTTCTTTATATATTGATAAACCTATAGAAATGAATAAGGATTCATGATAATATCTTTAAGAAAATCATCATAATACATACAAATAAAGAATATAGATAGTACTATAAAATCATATTCCCAATTAAGTTGAAAAATAATTAAAGGATGTTGACATAGAAAAAATATTGCCTTTAAGAACATTAAAAACATTTCTTTGAAACCTAGGAAAATAAAATTTTCATTACATACCTTTAAAAAATAAAAATTCACAAAATATTGAAAGAATTATTTTATTTGAAAATAACCATGGAAAATTTTTATCGATTATTTAAAAAAATATTTATAACAGTGGGAAAATCTTCTCATGTTGTAAACATTCAAAATATATATTTTGTACAACATTTTGTAAAGAATGTCAAAAGTGACCCATGTATAAAACATTAAGAAATTTTATTTTAAGACCTATTAATATATGGTAAAATATCATGAAAAATAAATTTAGTAAATAATTTATTTTTATAAAATAAAATTCATAAAATAAGATAAATAACATTGTGGAATTATTTGATTAAAATTATTTAAAAACATTAAAACAACGTTTTTAAAGAAAATCCATTTACATATTATTAAAACCAAAAACCATTTCAAATAAAGAAAATAATAAGGAACATAAAATACCATGATTATAAAAAGATTCATGATATTATATTTTAATATCCATTTAATAAACTATATAAATTAATATAGGTGTATCAATCAAAACATGTTTCAAAAAAGGAAGTTTGATATGAGAAACCCTTGCAACTTGGGTAATGCTTGAATGAGAAATAAATTGAGTGAATGAACATAAAAATATTATTTAAAAATCATAAATTGAATGAAATAATATGATTTTACACATTCATGGGGCCATAATTACACCATATAAAATAAATCATGGTTCATAACATGAAACGTGTCTTAACGAATTGAAATTTATACCATGAAAACTCATGCATCTTTTATAACATTTGGATCAATATACCATAAAAGATATAACATAAAAGGAACATTAAATATAATTATAAAATATTAATTCTTGGTATAATATTTCAATAGGTATAATATCCACCATATAAAAGGAATTAGGTTCATAATACAATACATGTCTCGATGATATAATATTGAGGCAAATAATCCATACAAAGATCATATCATTGAAGTTAGAATTAATCCATGAATATATTCTATGTAACAATTTTAAAAGTGACACAAAATAATTTTAAATAAAATATAATAAAATCATATTTCATTTCACACATAATATTTTTAAAACACAGTCAAATAAGTATATATATAACCCAACTAATGAAAATTCAGTTAAGAAACCCCTTACCATGACTCAGGACTTGCTATGTATATCTTTTAACTCCTTCATAATAAACTTATATTAATTATTTACTTGTTTACTAAACTTTTCAAGGTTTATTAATTTATCATTAATCAATTTATTCAATTTATTTCAATGGTATATCTAATTACTTAATTGGTAAAGTTCACATCAGGGGTTTTGAGGATGCTCGGTTTGTAATTGAAAAATGACTTTGGTAAGTTTACTAGGGTCAAAGAGGTCATGGTTCCATAATATAAAAAAATATTTTTAATTAAATAATTATAATTTTTATACATAAAATAAAATTTTATATTCATCTATTAAAACCATTCATGAAAGACAAAATGCATCATCCCATGAAGTGGTAATCTGCACGTTCACACGAGCGATGTTTTTCATTTTCATTGGATGGTAAATAAAGAAGTATGATGCCTTATTTATTATATAATAATGATATTTATATCACATATATCATATTATTATATTTATTTCCATTATTATTTCGTTCCATAAAAGGAATTACTGAAAAATGAAATACTTCATGAGGTGGAGATGGTAGTATGTACGTATGCACTGTAGAGACCTGAAACTTGACGTACATGGACATTACATTAATTTTGCAGAATACTTAGTACATAACAAAAACACACACACAAGGATCGTAATAGTTTAGTGTCTTTGGAAACTCGGAATATAATCTTCTAATCGTGGTGAAAGATCTTCAACATCTCCCATAAAGATCTTCCTTTTTTTACTTAAAACCTTTCTTTATATCCTGGGAAAAAGAAAACATAAAAGGGTGAGCTCAAATGCTTAGTAAGGGTAAACAAAATAAATATCAATCACATCATATTCATAAGAACGTAACATTTTGGAAATCTTAACCTCCAAAAGAGAGAATAATTTCATAACATGTGATAAATCATAGTAGTGAAATGAAATCCAAATAATCATAACTTAAAACATGAAACATTGTGTCATACACAAATAATCATAGAGAATCATATCTTATTAGTCAAGACTCATTGCCAAGACTATCTTAGTGGACAAAGTCCATTTCTGAACCGAGTCACCCTCGTTTCAGTCTTGTTTCACTGAACCGGTATAACCTACCATTCCAGCCATGTCTATCTCATGAGATAGAAAATCTTTACCCAATGCATTGGAGGGAGATATAGGTCCCACCCATCTCATAATGATACCATTCTTATGTGTGCTACAAAATCATAAACCATACATCATAGCATAACCCATGTAATAAAAATGGGAATCTTAAACATCGTGACATCATAAAACAATTCATATAAGATAAAGAAATTCATAAAAATAATTCCATCACAACATAATCAAATCAATGTAATAATAGGGATATAGACAGAACCCTTTATTATCTTAGATGGAAAATAATTTTGATAAAACACTTGAACTCCATTCTTGAGGAAAATATCCTTTCTGCTTCAAAAACACTTTTACTTTCTTAACATGTCGTACAATTCTAAACTAAAAGAAGTTGATTAAAAATATAATTGAAAACTTGTAAATGAGGCTTCTTGGAAATAATGTTTTAAAAATCCATTCATGCCTTATAAGTTAAAAAAACATTCTTCTCGTACTTTCGTCGGAAAAGTCAAAAAAGTACCTCATACGAAAAATGACAAAAGATTCCTTTCATATCTTTTACTAAAAACTCACCGAAGGGTAAAATAGGATTTAAAAAATTGTAGGTGAATGGAAATAATATTACATATTGAGGAAACATGTATGTGGATGATAAAATAAACCCCAGTAAATGCCAAAGTATAAACAATCTCGGATAAAAATGAGATTGTGATATTTCCCTTACCATAGGTCCGATTTACTTTGTAAGTGTCCGAACCTCCTGTATAATGATTTAAATAATGTCATTGACTTATTATAGAATCATATTCATTGTTATTATATCATATATGCTTCACTTATGACTTTATATTAACCGTTCTTTTGTAAATTCCATGTTAAAGAGTGTTTTGGGTAAAATCGTTTCATTTGTCGTCCGTGTTTTGACTTGTAATTATTTATATGATTACTTAGATCATGATTACTTACATCCATAATTTAAAACATAATTTATATATAATATATTTTCAGAATATACATATATATAATAGATCGATAAATGGAAATAAATACACCGTTCATGGAGACGGTAGGTCATACGTACGCATGAACGTTGTTTTCTTTTCCTCATTGAAATGAATAGAATTAATTGGATGACATACATATATATATATACATAAATCCAGTATCATTATTATGTCATATATTTCATGATTACTTATTATATATACTTTATAATCATTTATGAATGGTTAATCATTGAGAATGAATTTCATCGCGTCGTGGAGACAGTATTCCGTACGTACGCACAAGTGATGATATCGTTCCCATGATCTGGGAATTTTATTGGAGTGTATGTATACTATTACAGAATCAATATCACTTTAAAATAATCATATATAGTTATTATTTACACCATTATACTCATCCAAGTAAGGTGGTGGTGGAAAATAGATTACACCACGGCGTGAAGACGGTATTCCGTACGTATGCACGTGTGGTGATTTCGTTTTCCGTAGGATGGATAGATGGTGAAATAGGGTTGTTTCATACTTATAATAACATATCATTATATGAGTGATACTGATGTTGTTACTTCATAATTAAACAACTAAAGAAGAAGAAGTGGAAGAAGAAATAAAATGAAAGAATCGGTGACGGACATTACCTCTTCTTTGAAGTGCTTCTTTGAGACCTCTTTTTAGGGCACTAAAATAGGTCTTTGAAGAATACCATAACCTCTAGGATGTTTCTAGGTAAGTGGAGAGGAGAAATTGGCAGGGTTTGGCCGAGCTTGAAGGCTCAAAGTGGTGTGAGGAAGAGAGGGGTGGTGCCCTTTTATAAGGGAGGAGAGGGGCACCTTTGGAATACCTAAAAATATTATTTTATTATAAAGTCAAATTCAGTTTTTAATAGCTCCAAATTGATATATCTAGAAAATAAGGTGGGTAGGGGACGAAATCCTCTCATCCAATAGAATTTAGACAAGTTTAGGTTCCTATTTTAACCTTATCATTTATATTTAACTTTAAGTTAGATAATTTTACTTTTACCGTGTCTTCTTGTTTTCTTACACTATAAGGTTAATAAACTTACTATATCAAGCCAAACGAACCCCAAGTTGTTTATTATTAATATATATAACCTTATCTAAGTCATTTTTCCAATCCTTAGATTTTTAGGAATAAAATAATAATTAATAATATAATATATGTTTTAAAAAATATTTTATGTCAATTTTGACAATATTTAGTAATTGATTTTTGTGAAGATTATAACAGAATGATTAGTTCGAAAAAAGTTAATTAAATATATACTAACATGTCATATTAATCTATAAAATTAGTGGAATTCATAAAAAGTCTGAAATTATATTTATTTGGGTATTTATAACATCAATTTTTTCAATATTTCATTATTAAGATAATTACTGCATCATCGTTGTGTCAAAAATAAATTAAATTATTTAATGTCTAAAAATTACAAATAAAGTACCATTTTGTGGGAAATATTTTTATATTTCTAATGAATATTTATAGTCGAATTTATCTTAGGTATAACCCTATATTAGAAATGTTGTAGTAAATAAACTTTGATTTTAACACTTTTAACTTTTCTTTGAATTAAATAATAATAAATGTCCTAATCTAATCCAAGTGGGCCTAAATGGTAATATTTTATTCCTAAGGTTGTTTTTGGTCGAATTACACTTATCCAATAGAATTAGGACATGTGTTAGGGTGATAATAATATCATTTGTACCCTTAATTACCCTATTTACTTTTAACCGTGGTAAAAAAAGTAAAAAGTTACTATTCACCAAAAATTATTTTCATCTCATTGAACCAAATTTTACTTACTGACATCAATCGTGTCTCTCGGATTTTTGAAATTCCACTCACAGAAGCGGTAAAATTAAGTTTTATGAAAAATTCAGTTTTTTTAACTACCACTTAGTGGTTTCACTATTCATCAAAAAATGAAAGTTTCCAGAAAAATACCAAAAATTAGGCCTAAGCCATATTTGGTATTATGAATTCAAAAATGATGTCTATTTTATCAAATTCAAAACATATCAGTTGCATTAATTAATTTAAAACTTAATTCTCGTCGTCAAAACAAATAGGGTGTTCTTAAGAGATAATAACTATCAAAAGATTGACATTTGTTTATGTCTGGTTTAAATGTGAAATTACATCCAATGACCAACATTGTTTTAAATTGTAAAACTATATTTTAAATATACTTTAAAACCACTCAAATTAATAATTTATCACTATTAATTATTTCGATTAAAAAGTTTTTTTTTAATTAAGATTTAGTAATTTTCACTATTCATCAGAAAATGAAAGTTATCCGAAAAGTACCAAAATTTTACCCGAAGCTAATTTTGATATTCCGAATACAAAAATGAAGTCCATTTTGAAAAATAAAATTTTCTAAAATTTCAAAAAGTGGTTATTACTATTCATAACGGCTAGTTTTAATAATATTTTAATAGCATATCATTGTTTAGCAAAACTCGGTATTGTGTACAACACACGCTATCGCGGAAGGTCACGCTTGCGTGTAATGCAATGCAAGTCAAGGATGCGTGTTCTCCAAGCTTCTTTTGGTGTAGCGTACAACATAAGACATTAATGAAATTGAAAAGAATATTTTTCATAAAATCTCGGGGTGTTACATTCTACCCCCCTTAAAATGAATTTCGCCCTCGAAATTCGTCGGGGTTATAAATGGTTTACTACTCGAAAGTTTGTTTAATAGAAACCCACATAGTAAAAAGGAATACCAAAACATGGCTCTAAAAACTAAAGTATGAAATGTAACGGTTACCCAAATTAACTCATCACTGGGTTTCCATGTAGGAGAACATAGTTGAAAATATGGATATAGAAGAAAAATCTAACCATAAAGTTCTGATGGAGAGTGGTAGAGAACATGGCTATGAAAAAGCCAACAATCACAAAGCTATTGATTTGTGATGATCTAAGGTACCATCTGATTCATCGGATATAAGGGAACTAGGACAACATTTTTAGTTTTCAAGATCATTTCCCTAAAGTTGATGAATTAAAAGAAATACTTGCATGATTTTGGTACAATCTCACTATTGTTCGTGAATTGAACAATTTCCACTTCATCCCTTAAAGAAATGAAGTTTCATTTGTTATTATTGATGTGTTAGAAGATCATGTGATAGAATGATGGGTCATTCCATCTCTTTCAAACAAAAGGTTAGCAAAATTTATAAGTCCATCTTATGGTTAGATTAATCGTATATGGTTCCAAAAATGAACATATACTTCATACATCATACCGCTTAATAAAATAAAACTTGTTTTTACTAACCAAGGACTTCCTGTAGGCCAGTGGTAGGAGATAAAGGCTAGTCGCACTTCGGTTGTGGGTTCGATTCCCACAGCCTTGCCCGACGCGATGGGTTGTCGCCCGTCCTGCAGGTTGTCCTTTCTCTAAAGCTATATTACTATAACATCTCATCAATAATATCGAAAAAAGTTCTATCCTAAATGATGTCCAACATAATCCATTCCAATATTTTGGCTTTTCTAAATTACTTCGGCCCAAGCTCATAGTATAAAGAAAATGATTACTTGAAATGTCGCCAACCAAGCATGTGAATACCATCATTTATCCCACACATATCTTTTTGGTCACATTCCAATCATGTGAATACCTTAATGATGTATTCTCTTGAAAAATGAATACCCATTGAACCTTAGGGAAAACATGAATGTAGTTAAAAGTTAACACTTTACACATACCAAAATCCTCAAAATTCTATATACTCAAACCATGATATCACTTAGTCCTTATATCAATCATGAGCTCATGAATACTATCAAACATATTAGATTCTCTTTATCCCTTCATTATGTGAATATCATCTGCTTTCCAAAAATATCTCAATCACTTTTCATGGTTACCGATGCCATAAAATTATTGAAAACCACAATAGACCAAAACATAAATATTCCAATATTCCACGATACTATATACAACATTATTTTGGAATCCCCTTACATAAACACTTAATCATTCCACCACATCGTTGTCATATTCAACATCGCCAATGGTGATCTCATGTGACTTCCCTTTGTCCTTTGCCTTAAGTGGTTTCTCATATCGATCATCACTAACCCTTGTATTAGGGCATTTATTAGCATAATGCCCCATTTCCTTGCACTTGAAGCATTGAAGTGTAGTAGGTTCATTCTGTGTATCCCTTCCGTTTTTTGCATCATTAGACATCTTATTCCCATCATTGCGGAATTCAAATGACCGATGACCTTCCTTTCCACATTTGAAACATTTACTTGTCCCTTTAAGACAATCTCCACCATGCTTCTTTCCACACTTTGAGCATGAGGAAACATTCATCTTCTTTTCACCATTATTCTGAGATTTCTCCTTGAACTCCATCTTTAGTTTCTTGTCAATAATATGAGATGGATAAGTAACACCAACTTCCATTTCTACCTTGATAGCTACTGAAGTCTCTTATAGCTAATTCCCTTCGAAGATTTGGTTTTAAGACACTGAAGAATCGATCAACTTTGCTTTTAGGTTGGATGATAAATCCAGATGCATACCTTGCAAGCCTTGTAAAATTCACTTCGTATATACCAATAGATTCATCATCCTTTTTCTTTAGTTCAATAAACTCCTTCTCCATCTTTGTTCGAAGAATACGAGGGAAGTACTTATTGAAAAATAAGTTCTTGAACTCGTCCCATTCCATGGACTCAATTTCATCTCTTTGCCTCGTATTCTTGATAAGATTCCACCATTGATCAGCTTCACCTTCCAAATGATATACTGCTAAGATGACTTTATCAGGTTCAGAACATTGAAGAACTGAAAATATCTTTTCAGTGGTACTGATCCATTGTTCAGCAACAAGTGGATCAGAAGACCCACTGAAAGAAGGTGGACGTTACCTCATGAAGGACTCAATAGAATATTGTTCCCTTCTCTGCTCATTTGGAAGTCCAGAATGATTCATAGCTTGTGTAAGTATAGCAATAAGATTTTCCACTCCATCTCCCATAACATTTGTTTGTTCAGGAGGACAATCATTGCATTGTCCATTACATTGATCAACACGGTTCCTTCGGGTTCCAGCCATCATCTAAAACTCAAAAAAAATAGTGTGAGAGGAAAAAATCATGATAGGGAAAACAACATAATAAAGGGGGAGTACCTTCAATATCTAACATCTTAGGTTTAATTCTATGATCGTTAGCGTAATTCTTGTACTATAACCTATATGTATACTTAACCTTAGGGACATCCCTAGACAAGCCTTAGAAATATCTCTAGGGATCTCACTAACGTTTTCGCATCCTAGTTTCCAAAGGTTGACTAAACCTTTCCTCTGATACCAACTGTAGACACCTGAAGCTTGAAGTACATGGACATTACATTACTTTTTCGGAATACTTAGTACATAACAAAAACATACACACAAGGATTGTAATAGTTTAGTGTCTTTGGAAACTCGGAATATAATCTTCTAATTGTGGTGAAAGATCTTCAACATCTCCCATAAAGATCTTCCTTTTTTTAACCTAAAACCTTTCTTTATATCCTGGGGAAAAGAAAACATAAAAGGGTGAGCTCAAATTCTCAGTAAGGGTAAACAAAAGAAATATCAATCATATCATATTCATAAGAACATAACATTTTGGAAATCTTAACCTGCAAAAGAGAGCATAATTTCATAATATGGGATAAATCATAGTAGTGAAATGAAATCCCAATAATCATAACTTAAAACATGAAACTGTGTGGCATACACACATAATCATATAGAATCATATCTTATTAGTCAAGACTCATTTCCAAGACTATCTTAGTGGACAAAGTCCATTTCTGAACCGAGTCACCCTCGTTTCAGTCCTGTTTCACTGAACCGGTATAACCTACCATTTCAGCCATGTCTATCTCATGAGATATAAAATCTTTACCCAATGCGTTGGAGGGAGATATAGGTCCCACCCATCTCATAATGATACCATTCTTATGTGTGCCACAAAATCATAAATCATACATCATAGCATAACCCATGTAATAAAAATGGGAATCTTAAACATCGTGACATCATAAAACAATTCAAATAAGATAAAGGAATTCATAAAAATAATTCCATCACAACATAATCAAATAAATGTAATAAAAGGGATAGAAACAGAACCCTTTATTATCTTAGATGGAAAATAATTTTGATAAAACACTTGAACTCCATTCTTGAGGAAAATATCTTTTCTTCTTCAAAAATGCTTTTCCTTTCTTAACATGTCGTACAATTCTAAACTAAAATAATTTGATTAAAAATAAACTTGAAAACTTGTAAAGGAAGCTTCTTGGAAATAATTTTTTAAAAATCCATTCATGCCGTATAAGTTAAAAAAACATTCTTCTCGTACTTTTGTCGGAAAAGTCAAAAAAGTACCTCGTATGAAAAATGACAAAAGATTCCTTTCATATCTATTACTAAAAACTCACCGAAGGGTAAAATAGGATTTAAAAAATTGTAGGTGAATGGAAATAATATTACATATTGAGGAAACATGGATGTGGATGATAAAATACACCCCAGTAAATGCCAAAGTATAAACAATCTCAGATAAAAATGAGATTGTGATATTTCCCTTACCTTAGGTCTGATTTGCTTTGTAAGTGTCCAAACCTCCTGTATAATGATTTAAATAATATCATTGACTTATTACAGAATCATATTCATTGTTATTATTTCATTTATGGTTCACTTATGACTTTATAATAACCGTTCTTTTGTAAATTCCATGTTAAAGAGTGTTTTGGGTAAAATCGTTTCATTTGTCGTTCGTGTTTTGACTTGTAATTATTCATATGATTACTTAGATCATGATTACTTACATCCATAATTTAAAACATAATTTATATATAATATATATTCATAATATACATATATATAATAGATCGATAAATGGAAAGAAATACACCGTTCATGGAGACGGTAGACCGTACGTACGCATGAACGTTGTTTTCGTTTCCTCATTGAATTGAATGGAATTAATTGGATGACATACATATAAATATATATACATAAATCTTGTATCATTATTATGTCATATATTTCATGATTACTTATTATATATACTTTATAATCATTTATGAATGGTTAATCATTGAGAATGAATTTCATCGCATCGTGGAGACGGTATTCCGTACGTACGCACAAGCGATGATATCGTTCCCATGATCGCGGAATTTTATTGGAGTGTATGTATACTATTACAGAATCAATATCACTTTACAATAATCATATATATTTATTATTTACTCCATTATACCCATCCATGTAAGGTGGTGGTGGAAAATATATTACACCACGGCGTGGAGACGGTATTCCGTACGTACACACGCGCGGTGATTTTGTTTTCTGTAGGATGGATAGATGGTGAAATAGGGTTGTTTAATACTTATAATAACATATCAGTATATGATTGATACTGATGTTATTACTTCATAATTAAACAACTAAAGAAGAAGAAGTGGAAGAAGAAATAAAATGAAAGAATCGGTAACGGACATTACCTCTTCTTTGAAGTGCGTCTTTGAGACCTCCTTTTATGGCACAAAATTAGGTCTTTGAAGAAGACCAGAAACTCTAGGATGTTTCTAGGGAAGTGGAGAGGAGAAATTGGCAGGGTTTGGCCGAGCTTGAATTCTCAAAGTGGTGTGAGGAAGAGAGGTAGGGGGTGCCCTTTTATAAGGGAGGAGAGGGGCACCTTTGGAATAACAAAAAATATTATTTTATTATAAAGTCAAATTCCGATTTTAATAGCTCCAAATTGATATATATAGAAACTAATGTGGGTATGGGTCGAAATAATCTCATCCAATAGAATTTAGACAAGTTTAGGTTCCTATTTTAACCTTATCATTTATATTTAACTTTAAGTTAGATAATTTTACTTTTACGGTGTCTTCTTGTTTTCTTACACTATAAGGTTAATAAACATACTATATCAAGCCAAACGAACCCCAAGTTGTTTATTATTAATATATATAACCTTATCTAAGTCATTTGGCCAAACCTTAGATTTTTAGGAATAAAATAACAATTAATAATATAATATTTGTTTTAAAAACTATTTTATGTCAATTTTGACACTATTTAGTAATTGATTTTTGTGAAAATAATAACAGAATGATTAGTTCAAAATAAGTTAATTAAATCACTACTAACATGTCATATTAACCTAAAAAATTAGTGGAATTCATAAAAAGTCTCAAATTACATTTATTTTGGTATTTATAACATCAATTATGTCAATATTTCATTAATAAGATAATTACTACATCATCATTGTGTCAAATATAAATTTAATTATTTAATGTCTAAAAATTACAAATAAAATACCATTATGTAGGAAATATTTTTAGCTTTATAATTAATATTTATAGTCGAATTTATCTTATGTATAACCC
Source organism: Viscum album (assembly GCA_963277665.1). Taxonomy (NCBI): domain Eukaryota; kingdom Viridiplantae; phylum Streptophyta; class Magnoliopsida; order Santalales; family Viscaceae; genus Viscum; species Viscum album. Next base: position 449,982,336 of record OY728143.1, on the reverse strand, counting down.
TATATTAAAAATGTTGTAGTAAATAAACTTTGATTTTAACTCTTTTAACTCTTCTTTGAATTAAATAATAATAAATGTCCTAATCTAATCCAAGTGGGCCCAAATGGTCATATTTTATTCTTAAGGTTGTTTTTAGTTGAATTACACTTATCCAGTAGAATTAGGACATGTTTTAGGGTAATAGTAATATCATTTTTACCCTTAATTACCCTATTTACTTTTAACAGTGGTAAAAAAAAGTAAAAAGTTACTATTCACCAAAAATTATTTTCATCTCATTGAACCACATTTTACTTACTGACATCATCCATGTCCCTCGGATTTTTTGAAATTCCACTCACAGAAGCGGTAAAATTAAGTTTTATGAAAAATTCATTTTTTTAACTACCACTTAGTGATTTCACTATTCATCAAAAAATGAAAGTTTCCAGAAAAATACCAAAAAATAGGCCTAAGATATATTTAATATTATGAATTCAAAAATGATGTCTATTTTATCAAATTCAAAACATATCAGTTGCATTAATTAATTTAAAAATTAATTCTCGTCGTCAAAACAAATAGCGTGTTCTTAAGAGATAATAACTATCAAAAGATTGACATTTGTTTATGACTGGTTTAAATGTGAAATTACATCCAATGACCAAAATTGTATTAAATTGTAAAAATATATTTTAAATATACATTAAAAACACTAAAATTAATAATCTATCACTATTAATTATTTCGATTAAAAAGTTTGTTTTTAATTAAGATTTAGTACTTTTCACTATTCATCAGAAAATGAAAGTTATCCGAAAAGTACCAAAATTTCACCTTAAGCTAATTTCGATATTCCGAATCCAAAAATGGAGTCCATTTTGAAAAATGAAATTTCAAAAATTTCAAAAAGTGGTTATTACTATTCATAACGGCTAGTTTTAATAATATTTTAATAGCATATCATTGTTTAGCGAAACTCGGTATTGCGTACAACACACGCTATCGCGGAAGGTCGCGCTTGCGTGTAGTGCAAGGAAAGTCAAGGATGCGTGTTGTGCAAACTTCTTTTGGTGTAGCGTACAACACAAGACATTAATGAAATTAAAAAGAATATTTTTCATAAAATCTCGGGGTGTTACATGCACGAACAATGTATCCATTTTCAAAAGATGGAAGGGTAAAAATATAAATTATATATTACATATCTAGAATTATAATTAATTCATGAATATAATATCTATACGTTAAACCCATCATCAAAACCTTCCATTAAATTCAGTGGTGGAAAAAGAATTACATCGATTTGTGAGGTAGTAGTCTGCACGTACGCACAAATGATGGTTTTGTTTTCTATTTGATGGATAAAGATATGGGTAAATTCTATAAAATAAAAATAATAACATATTTTTTATGATATATACGGATTTTATTATATTTTAATGGTTAGTATATAACTGAAGGAGGAAAATGAGTAAAATTAAAAAGATTGGTTAAGAGGATTACCTCCTCTTTGAGAATCCTCCTTTGGATCTCTTCTTAAGGACCTAAGGGATGGTATTATTAGGATAAAATAACCTCTAGAACATGGATAAGTAGGTTTATAAGATTTTTATTTAGGTTTTGGTTGATATAATAGTTTCTTGAAGTGTGATTAATAGTGGATGGGTATAATTCTTTTATAAGTGGGGGAGGGGTAACATAGAATTTTCTTTTACTATTAAAATAATATAAATTAAATTTTCATTGAAAATTGGAACCAAATTAATATATTTATAATATAAGATGTATATTATTCTAAATAATGTCATTAAATAATATTTATATAATTTTAGGTGATTCTTCAACCCATATCTTCTAGTTTTAACCCCTATTAAACCTTTTTATGATTACCGCGATAACAATGCGTTTTTCTCTTTAGGGTTCAAGAAAGTTACAAGAAAAATAAAAGTGACTCATAAATGGATAACAGTTGATATTTTAAAAAAATATAACTTTCACTTGGACAATGATAATATTTTTATTAATTTTAAATCATTTAATAAAATATTATTTAACATAAAATATCTTTAAAGTCATTTTTAGGACTATTATCATAATTGACTTTAAAAAAATATCAAGATAGTAATATAGTTCAAATATAAACTTTTAACACATATATAATACATTATATATATCTACAAAAATCCATGAAACACCGTAAATTACCCCAAAAAATATTTCTTTTTGAGTTTTTAAAATAATTTATTTGATTTTTCTTCTACGTGTACAAGCACATTGTCGGCGTTACATAAGCTTTTAAGGTAATTACTTCATTAATAAAAATTAAAAACAATTAACATGATAAAAAATGATTAATTTTTAAAATAATAATTTATAACCAAACATAACTTACTTGTATCCATATAATTTGTTTTGCAATTATTAAAATAAAGAAACTGATATTTTGTATTTATTTTTTTCGTAAAATAATATTAAGGACATTATCAAAGGAAAGTGGCATAAAAATTATATATTTATTAATATATTAAGTGGTGGAAGAATTATTCTCATACAATGAAATATAGGAAAGTTTATGAATGATTAGTAAGCCTTATTTTATAGTTTTAACTTTGTTCTACACATTTTACCCTTATCATGGTGACAACATCTTCACCAAAGTTAGTATTCATTATGACCAAAAATAAAGTGAACCTATTTAAAAAATTTATAAATATTGATTTCAAATATGGAATTAATTTTTATCATATTCAATACCTATAATTTGAAGAAATTACTTTAAAAATAAACCCGCAAAACATGATGAAAAATAGTTTTCCAGGAAAATTTTATTTTTAAGTATAAAAATGTTTTTAGAAAAAAAAATCATACATTCATATAAAATTATATTAATTAGATTATGTTTAATTTAAAATAACTAATTTTATTTTAAAATCAATTCAAAACAAAATGGGACTTTGTGCATACTAGAATGGAAAAGATAGTTTTCTATAAAATCGGTATTTTTTCACTACTCACTGAAAGAATATTCTTTTTAGAAAAATACCAAAAAACCATATTAAGATAATTTTGAATTTATGGATTCAAAAATTATATCCTATTTTTAAAATATAGTTTCTAAAAGTATAATAAATTGTGTTCTTATTTTCTAATGATTAACAAAAAAATTATTAGGTATGAACATTATACATATATTTCATAATCCAACTAATCTTACTTATATCTTCCAATTAAATAGCTAGGTTATTAAGGTCTTACTTAAAAAAAATCATAGTTTTTAATTTTTTTTCGTTACATCTAGGATATCAAACATTGTGTTCTTAAAAAATATCAGAGTATTATAGTTTTTTCCTTCAAGAACTAGGTTTTACCCTTCATCAATGCTTTTTAGAACAGAGAAATATTCTAATGTGATTTAGGTACTTCTTTGACATGGCCATATTGATACCTAACCTTAAATTTATAATTTTTAATCTGGTTTTATCCATGTTATTACTTAATGTTTAACAACATTAGAATCTCATTGTTCATACCTACCCACACTCTTGAATTCATTACATGATCACATTTCAAAATCATGTTTGAGGAAATGGGGTACTTCATGTGTTATTATAGGGTTGAATTGCATCATATGAAAAATAAATGGGTTGGATAATTTTGTTTTAAGGAACAAAATTTATATTTTACATTATAATTCATTTTTTTTCTCTTTAAAAATGGTAGAAAATGAAAAAATATATAAATGGGATAGATTTCTTTCTCAATATCACTTTTATAGATCATGACCCTTATCAAATAGAAAGGGTCATGTGTAATAAATCATTAATTTTATTATATTATCATCCCATAATCTATAAATAAATAAATAAATGTATATAAAATATAGGAAATTAAAGAGGAATAATCTTTCCTTTCACTTTACTTGTTATGACTTATGACCTAGTTTGGGAAGGGGGATTGACTGGGTGGTTAATGTTTGAGTAATTTGAGTCAGGAATTGAATTTATATATAGAATTATGGATCAATAATTATATTATAATATATAATACTCAAAGTTGTGGCCTTAATTTTTAATATTCAACCCATTAACCCTGAGCATCAATGCATATCCTAAGAAAACCTCATAATTGGTACATACTTCTTTGTCTCTTATGCAGATAGTTAGGAATGGTAGTCCCCCCCAGTTTTAAGTAATATATGATTTTATTATGTATATTTATGTTATATAATACTTGGGTTGATTTTTTGGGTTTCATATATGGTCTTAGAGTGTTTTGTAAGGGTTTTTAAGGGTGCACAGTTTGAGCATAGTTAGGGAAAATCATATAACTTCTCCTAGAAGTTGTGCAAGAGATTCTAAGAGGTATAGGGCAGGCACATGATTAGTTCATGTATTAACCAAACTTTTTTTTTGATAGGTGAAACTATTCAAGTATATATAGAGGTAAAAATAATGTTTAGAATAGTATTTGTCAAACTGTGTGAGAAAACTGTGTGAGTGGGAGGTTTGGAGACTGTACCATGTGCACGATCAGTGCATAATTTCCCAAATCGTGCAACCTAACCATGTGGCGTTCATTTATTTTTCATAAAATTAAATTTTAACTAGTTTTTTAGTCCTTAAACCCTAATTTTTCTTCTCCTATCCCAGTCTCTATAACTACACTTCATCCCTAAGATTTATTCGTGGTTCCTTTTGATCTGAAAGCTAGTTTTTATGGATCAACATGCGTTGGATCTCAAATATCAATAGTAAGTATTTGTTTTATCTATTTATCTTTAAATATTATCATATAATCTCAAATAAAATGTTAGATATCATACATCATGTAAGATCTATTATCCATGATGTTTTTTTATTAGATCTTGACTGGATCTAATGAAGGAAAGAGGTTTTCTCTAACACCCTGAGTTTTTTAAGAATTATTTTTTTTAACAAATTAAATTTATTTGATAGATTATGTTAAATTATACACCATTTTAATATTGATAAACATGAAACACTAATTTTATCTTGAGTTACATGAAACATTGAGTTTGGATTACGTTACATGAAACACCGAGCTTAGCTTTCTTTACACTCAACACTAAGTTTAAATGAAACATAACATATTATTAAAATACTACTATTTAATATGATAGTTGTCACCTAGGCATTGGATTTTTGATTATGGGTAATATTAACAAAATTAAAAAAATTACACTTTTATATCAAATGAATTCTTTGGTTACCAATTATCTAGAAATTAATATAAAATCCTTAATAATAAGAAATCTTTTCTGAAAAAAAAACTATTTTTAATGCAAACAAGTTTATTTTACATCAATAAATTAAAAAAATAACTTTAATGAATTTTATGAATTATATTTAGACATTAAATATCTAATTTAATGTTTAAAATTCATCTTATGTATTTTCTAGATAAGAGATAATAATAAACCCAATTTAATACTTAAAACTGTATTTTTTTAAAAGTAGTTTTACCGCATTTTAAAGGCATACTTATTTTTAAAAAAAATTGAAATTATTATATATTATATTTTTACAAAATAAACTTCATTTTTTAAATTATAATTTCAAAAATATCTTAGGGTTAATTTTTGGTATTTTTCATTAAAAAAATTATTTTTTATGAATAGTGAAAAATACTGAATTTTAATTAAAAACCGCCTTTTTGAATTATTTAAATAGTTTAATTATATATAAAATTTGTTTTAAAGTATAATTATATCAATTATACATATATTAACAAAATTTAGTTCATTTTTATCAATTTAACATTAAAATTTGATATAAAAACTTTGTAAACTTTTTGAACATTTTCACTTTAAAAAAATGATATCTCGTGCGTCTATGGGATTATTTTTAAATTAAATTATGAACATTATATGAATTTAATTCTGAAAAATAGATTCCATTTTTGGAATCATAATAATTAATATTATCTAATAAGTTAATATTAATTTTTTACCATAATTATTAGTGAGAATAGTTAAAATTAATTAATATTATTAACATTAAAATGAGGTTTTGTGTATTACATGCGTTTATATTAAAATTAATTTTAAAAACAGATAGAATTTTTATTTAATTAATTATAATTAATATTTATAATAATTGGGTCTAAATTATATAATAAATCATTTTTTAATTATAACCTTAATGGATAAAATAACTAGGTAAATAAAAAGATACAAGTTACCTTGGTAAAAACTATAAATATGAAATTGAGTAAACTTAAATACTAAAGAATAACATAATAAAAATGTATTTATTTTGTGTTTTTTAGGTACTAATTGACCAATAATTCCCTACCATACAATATTTTTCTATTTTGGAGGCACCTGAGGTAAGGTAGACCTCCCAATAGTGACTACTTTTGGGTACTTACAAGAATGTCACTCTTCCATTATAAAAGGGAATTCACTATCCCCCTTATTCACACCTATAAAGCCATTTTTTTCCAAAACCTACCTAAATTAATTCCCAAAATCCCTATCCTCATCCTAGAAGTCTCACTTTTCATATAAATCCAACCAAGGAAGGCCTACGGTGCAAACCAAAAGGAGATACTTGAGGAATAGGTAATGTTCATCAATGAATATTTTTGTTTTATTTCCTCTACAAACCCATTAAATTGTTTGTATATAATGATTATATAATAAACTAATTGTCTTAAATATACTTATATGTTTTTAAGGTTACAACCTACAACCACACACACACACTTCCATCAAATTGGTTATGAAATCATTGTACTTCTGTACAGCGGACTACCTCTTCGCGAACCGATGTCACTCATTTTTCCATTACCACCATTCATGGTTAATAATAATGATATAAATAATATTTATATATTATATTTATTATATTTAAGATGTATTTATGCTTATATAATTATTATATAATACAAACCGTCATTCTTTCCATTTTGTTGGAATACGATAATCGTATTCGTGTGTATGGGGGACTACCTTCTCACGAAGCGATGTTATTCGTCCATGATTTAAATGGAATGTGTTAAGGTTGGGTTTAATAAAAATTTGTGATATATATGAAATAATATTTCTACTATAATGATAATATATATTTACATAATTTAATTTCTTTCTTTCAGTACGATATGAAAACAGAAATAGCATTCATGCGTACATACGGCTTACTGTATCCATGAATGATGTATTTTATTTCCTATAACTAATTTTTATGGGTTAATCTAAATAAATATATATTTAATATAGATTATATTTTTATCATGTTTTTAATTATGTGAATTTTTAAATCATGATCAAAGTAAACATACCAGAAATAACAGGTCAAAACTTATACGAAAAACAAACTGATTATTACCTGAAACGTAACATTAACATGATATTGATAATAAATGGGTAATATAAAGTCATAAAAAATAATATATGGTAGGATATATATGAATAGGTTCTTTTATATTTGTAAACTAAAATTATATTTATTATGCAGGAGTTTTGAATGTGTATGAAGGAAGTCAAGACTTGAGGTAAGATATTTTCACCTCACTTTTTACTTTTGTGAGACATGAGCTATATTCACCACCTCTTTCTCCTATTTGGTATTTATACTGAATATGAATTTAATTTATGAATATTATAAAAAAATATATTTGTATTTACACATCCATTTTAGGATCTCTATTTCATGGGATTTATGATTCAAAAGTTACCCAATTGTTAAAGTATTTTTCTCTCAATTTGCCTTCTTTGAGATATATATTATGACATGCTCATATATTCTATCACGAGGTGTATATAAAACCCCTTTTACATATAAAATAATTAATTTATCTATACTCATGATATTTTATGTTCTGTTTTATGTTATTACTTCATGGGTTATATTATTCAAGGTTACCATAGTGGTAATGATTTTTTGTTATAATCTCACCATTTATCAGGGTTGTTTATGATTATGCTTCCAATCATAAAATATTATGATATAACTTTCAAGAATTACCATGAATTTTTTTCTCTTATATTTTTTCATGATATATTCAAGTAATTTTACGTTTTTCCACTCTTTAGTACTTATGATAATTAAGAAATGTTTTTTAAGAAAATCCAACTTTATTGCTCCCTTCAGTTGTCAATCTATTTTCTTCTGAAACCATGTTTTCTAAAAAACATTAAATTTTTTTTAAACGGAATATTAAGCTCATTTTTAGTAAAATTATTTTTAAAATGTTTTTTTTTTGGTTAAAAATTATTTTACATGATTTTCAAAACTTCGTTTACAAATTTTAAAGGTTATTTCCAAAGAAAAGAAATAAAAATGTTTTATGTCTTAAAAATAATTCTTTAAAGAAGAAAGAAAATTTTCCTCAAGAAATATTTTAAATATTCCTTTAAAATAAATTTATTTCCCATATAAGATGAATTATTTTGGTGTTACCTATACCTTAATTTATATATGGTCCAAGGATACCATTCATATTCATTATTTGAATGGGTATGTTTTGATGGAATGATGTTTATAGAACCCGTTTTTTTTATGGTTCAATCATGTTTCAAATATATTTTTATGAAAACCATTTATTTACAGTGGTTTAATTGTGTTTCAAATATATTTACCTGGAACACATTTCATTTCCATGGGTTAATCATGTTATGAAATAATAATGATTGTGTTTATGAGTTTTTATGATGATATGCAAGTTCATTGTAATTTATTCATGTTGTGGTTCTTAGACATTAGTTATACAATGGTGTGAAAAAGATATCACTGGGTAAGCCCATTACATCATATAAAATTACAAGACCGAAATATCACTGGGTAATACCATTACAGCTTATATGATGGGGTAGCCCAAATAGAATTAGTTAAGACCATTACAGCTTATATAATGTGGTGGTCCAGATAGCATTGGGTAAGCCAGTTTTAGTTTATATGATGGGGTATCCCAGATATCATTGGGTAACCATGTTACTTCTTATATGATGGGGTGTTCCAGATAGCACCAGGTGATACCATTATAGCTAACATTATGGGAACACCTAGGTAGAGCTCTAGTGTATTGGGTAATGATTTATATATCATGAGATATACATGGCTAGACTGGGGAGTGAACCTGGTTTAGTGAGGGAATTTGTCTTCTAATATGGTATTGGGAGTGAACCTTGACTACTAAGATGGTTTGGGGAGTGAACCCATCCCTCTAAGATAGACTTGGCATTGAGCCTAGACTACTATGGAAATCATTTTATATTTTTGTTCTTTTTCCATAATTTTATGTCTTATACCTATGTTATGATCACATAGATCATACACTTTTATTCCTTCATGATTCAAGTGTTGTGACATCCAATATTTATTCCATGACTCAATATTATAATCTTTGATATGCAGGTTATGATATTATAATGTTATTCTCATGTTCTTATACACTAATGTTCATGTTATGCTAATGTATCTCATTTATTTACCCTTACTAAGCATCTCAGGTCACCCTTTCTTATGTTTTTGTTTCTCAGGTTTTGAAGAAAGGTTTTAAGTTGGAGTAATAAAGGAGGAGATCTTGGTAAGAAATAGTTAATATCTTTAACCATACAAGAATATTCTATTCCAAGAATCCAAAGGCACTAAACTATTATGGTTCTCGGGAATGTGTTTATGTAATGTAATGAATATTCAAATAAAAAGATGTAATATCCATGTATGTTAAGCCCGATTCAATATAGTTGGTATCAAAGGAAAGGTTTAGTTAAACATTGAAACTAGGATAAGAAAACTTTAGTGAGATCCCTATTAATATTTTTAAGGATATGTCTAATAATTTATCTAAGAATAAGTCTAAGGATGAGTCAAAGACATGTAAAATGTCCTGGAATTTTGGTAAAGGATAGAGAGAGTAGTTTCCAATAAATTAAATCCATTTCTAGATACTATAAGTGGATAAGGCTCTATAATATATGTACATAAAGGTAAGAACACTAAAAACATTGTATTTAGATAGACTCTATTAGAAACTGGTACACGACAATGGGCCTTATTACACACCTAGTTTGATCCACCTGAGGGATATGCTTTATAAATTCACAAACTCTATATAAACCATAATGAAGGATTTAAATAGATAATGACTTCTAATAACCTAGGATAAATCTGAGTTTCCATAGATTAATGTAGAAAGTGTCATTATTTAGACATCCTATAAGTAATTTTTTGTGATTATATGGTTCCCCACTATGATTAATGTTACTAGCACTATGTTTTTTGTTATAGTCAATGGCTTGAACCCAAAGTAACCATGTTAATGCTAAATGAAGTAGAAAGTGTGGGTATTTTCATCCTAAGAAACCAAACAATATGATATCGGGAAGGAAAAATATTTTTGATATTCTGAAATAACTTTCTCAAGTTGTGAAGCGTGTTAAAATTATAAATGAGAAAAGGTGGTAACAATATTATGTTAAGTTCTTTATAAGGAAACATACACCTTATTTTAGTGGTTCCAATGATCCCCTAGTTGTTGAGAAATGGATCAATTCCACTGAACATATATTCTCCAATCTTTAGTGTTCTTAAAATGAAAAATTCATTTTGGTTTTTTATCATTTGGAAGGTGAAAAAGATTAGGGGTGGACTCTAATTAAGAACACAAGGGAACAATAATAAATTTAATCTTTGTAGTGGGAAGAGTTTAAGTGGATATTTTTTAGTAATTAGTTTCATTTTACTCTATAAAGAAATATGGACAAGGGATCCCTTGAGATTAATCTAAAATATTATGAATCTATTGGAACCTATAAGATATTTTTACATGACTTGAAAGGTAAGTTTTTGGTTTGATCATAATCACTAAAAAAATCAATTGATTAATTAGAATAAATTCTAGGAATCTATATGCCATAAATGTGGGAACAAGTATCAATGTAATTTCTTTAAAGGAATTGGTATGTTCTTTAAACATGGAAAGGTACGTTATAATATCCATGAATGTCGAAATATGATTAATTGTAAGGTTAATTCAATAGAGGATAAGAGTATTCCAACTAATAAACCACCCTCACTCCAGTGTTTCAAGTGCAAGGAGTTTGGGAATTATGTAAATCAATGCCCCAATCCAAGGGATAATGTGGATGATAAAACACAAAAACCTCTAAATAAAAATAACAAAGGGAAACCTTATACAGTCACAATGGATAAATTTAATCATGATAATTAGGGAAAAATCACATTTGTTCATCCTTCAATTAAATTTCATGTTATTGTCACCCTCTAGATGGATTCTGAAGTAATAAAATCACATTTTTTGTTCTATTGATACAAGGATGAACCCAAGCATCGAATTAAAATATTTTTATATAATATAAGAAATTATTTAATGAATAAGGGTTGGATATATTTTGGGAGCATATATTTCTCTAGGTATGATTAACTTAAGTATTATGGATACCATCTGGGGTTTATTTGTTTAAGGTTGAGTATAAGTATGTATTTTTTAACACCCCCTTTTTATGGTTTTATGTGATGTATGTTTATCAACATTAATTAGATTTTAAAATAAATTTATAGAAATGAAACCCTTTGGTATTATATGTAGTGAAAAAATTATTTGAGGATGAATTCCTTCAAAACATGTGGAAACATGATTAAAGGTTACTATAAGATCTTATCACTTGGATTTCAATGTTGGTTGGGATCAACACCCTCATTAAGTTAATTTTTCATAAAATGATATATTTTACTTCAATGTTAATATGGAACGTTATAATCCCCTTTCATAGAATAAATTTTAGAACTCCAACATACTAGAATGAGGTTTCATAAAGAAATCTATTGGTACCTCAGCAAGATGATGGGATGGAGGAAATAGTTAGTTCCATTTAGAAACATGAAAGGACATCCCAAATTTGATATAAATTTAATGATGATAATAATCATCATGAACTATAATTTTAATTCATGATAAGTTCATTTAATGAATTTATCTATGGAAGAAAGAAGGGAAGTCTAAACACTAGGTATATTGATCCCATTAAAATACTTGATCGTATTGGAACATTAACTTATCATTTGGAACTCCAACTGAACCTCTCTTAGATTCATGATGTGTTCCATGTATCACTTATAAGAAAGTACATACCCAATCCATCACATTTACTAAACTCAAATTTTATACCACTAGAGTGTGATCTTTCATATATGGAACAACTGGTGGAAATTTTGGATCGTATTAAAAAAGTTATACTAAACAAGACCACTAAACTTGTCAAATATTTGTGGTGAAACCACTAGTTTTAAGAATATATGTGGGAATATGATTATATGATGAAGAAAAACTGTCCTCATTTGTTTGTATCATAGTGATGAATTTTAAGATAACAATTTATTTCAAGGGGGGTAAAATGTAACACCCTAAGTTTTTTAGAAATTATTTTTTTGGAACAAATTAAATTTCTTCAATGGATTTCATTTTATGCTACACCATGTTAATCTTACTCTATATGAAACACTAGGTTTATCTTGAGTTACACACAACATTGAGTTTGGATTATGTTACACAAAACACCAACATTATCTTTCTTTACACTCAACACTGAGTTTAAATGAAACGTGACATATTATTAAAATATTACTATTTAATATGATAGTTTTCACCTAGCTATTGGATTGGTTATTATGAGTAATATTAACTAAATTATGACAATTTGGTTTAAACATGTATATAAAATGAATTATTTAGTTACAAATTAAATATAAATTAATATAAAACCCTTTTAAATATAAAAGTAAATCTTTATCAGAAAAACACTTTTTAGGGAAACAAATGGTTTTTACATAAATAAATTAAACAAATCAATTTAAAGAGTTATAATAATTATATTTATAAATTATATATCTAATATAATGTTTAAAATTAATTTTATGTATTTTCTAGACAAGAGATAAGAATAAAACCAATTTTATGCTTGAAATTGTATTTTTTTAAATCATTTTTATCTCCTTTTAATGAAGTAATTATTTTAAAACTAATTTTTGGAAATTTTTGAAATTATATTTGAAAAATAAAAATCATTTTTGATATAGGAATATCAAAATTATCTTATCATGTCCTGAAGTTTACATTTAATTTTTTTTTTCAAAAATTATATGGGATTATTTCGAGACCAAGTGCTGAGATGGCCTGTGGTTCTAAGGCCTAGGGTGTCCATAATAAATGTTTGAACTATTTTTAGGTTTACTAAAAATAGCGTGTGTGCTCTGTTTTTGTATCTTTTAAATGAGTGCTTGGATTTAAAATCTGAGGGCACCGTTTTGTTCAAAGTAGCAGGTTTTTCTTAGGCAAGACCTAACCTCGACCGGTGTTGGTCAACTGCAGAAAATCATTTTCGGATTTTTTTAAGAAGAATTAAAATAAACTTAAATAGTTTATTTTATTTTTATTTTAACATTTCTTGATGATTCAACGACAAGTCATCCATTTCTTTTCATAAATGAAACAGTGTGGCGATGCTGCAATGCAGCGAAACAGTGACACTGAAATGCATTTCTTCATTTAATAGCTTGTCATGAATACGAGATCAAATTCATGATCCTTGGAGGATATGGAAAAAAATAAGGAAAACGCATTATAAAATCCCCTCATTGATAAACGATGAACGGTGATGGATCGACGATCGTATTTAGAATAGGCATCGGTGGATTGACGAACGACGAACGTAGGACTCACGCTTCATCAATAATCAATCCAATCGTCGAGGTAGGGGTTCTTTTCTGTGTGATTTTTCATTACTCGTTCTTATTTTTAAGGAAGAACATATACCAACCTACAAATATCTTTATCTATGGTTCGATCATTTATTTGGGATGTTTAAAAATGCAGGATTAATATGGGAGTTAGATCTTTGTGATTTTTAATCCATTCTTTGTAATCCAGTTAAGAAGAAAAAATTTGGGCCAACACAAACAAAGGCCAGGATATATTCTAAAGGGAGTTCTCCATGACTTTCATATCCCTATCCTTGAATTCTTCACTGACAGATCCCCATGGTTATTTTGGACTTTTTTGGGTGGTTCCGAACACAACTGGACCCCCGGAGTGACAGTAAGATGGTTTGAAGCCCATAGCAGACAAGTTTGTGACCTGAGGATCATGCTACACCTTTTGGTTTGAAAAATAGACCACCACAACAATGGTGGTGTCCTACAGAAGGTGGATCTGTCAGGGTGGCACCTCTGGGGCGTGCATTGATGTGGCCACCTGGTATCAGGTCGCAGGCTCGACGGCCAGTGGTAGAGAAACCACCGGTGGCATAGCTGCAGTCGGCGATGAGGGTTGTAGCCAAGGCGGGATACGGAAAAGCGAACCGGCGATGTGGCCTCCTTCCGCATCAGTCTGGGTGGCACGCGGTCCCATAGACCATGTTTGGGAGGTGCGGTCGGTTCGTCAGTTGTTCGTGTTATGCATAGGGGACACGGCAGCTACAATACCCTATGTGGACAACACCAACCAACTCCAGCAGGCCAGGCTAAAGAAACTGAGCGGTCTATCAGGCTAGAACTGCGGCCCAGCAGGCCAGGCCCAGCCGAGGTGGGTTAAGTCAGGCGGGACCCGGGTGAGGTCGGGTTGGGTTGGGTCGGACCAGACCCAGACCCAACCAACCCTTTTTTATTTAAACATTCATAACTTTCAAACCGTGTATCCGTTTGACGAGTCATTTGTGGCATTGGGACCCTCATAATGATATGGTATTTTGAGATACGCTTAGTGAGTTTATATGGAATATGGTGTACATATTATTGGATCAAGGAGTATGTTATCCTGAATGAGCATGCTAAGTACATAATCCTATGGCTAGCTATAACCCATATTGTGTGTCTTACCTAGACTGTGTGTCTTACCTAGACTGTGTGTCCTTCCTATACTTGGTGTATTACCTAGACTGTGTGTCTTCCCTAGACTGTGTGTCTTAATTTGACTGTCTGTCTTACCTAAACTAAATCGGTACTCCCCTTTCCCTCCAGGGTAATGGTCCTCTAGTCTTTGACAACACTCTGTGTGTCACTAACACTCGTTGTGTCACCAATACTCTATGTGTTACCGAAACTCCTTGTGTTACCTAAACTCCATGTTTTACTACCTGAGGGTGATTTGGATACTTCAAAAAATCATCTTTATGTACTATAGACCTATACTTGGTGTAAGCTGACTCTAGTGACTCTCTTGATTGTACTTCTTAGAGGCTACACTTTGTGTTCCTCTTTGGTAGTCAGCTGGGTGTATTTCTTAGTGATTCCTTTATTGTATAATTCATGTGATTCCTTTGTGGTATTATTTTTTTGATTCCTTTGAGTTATATTTCTTAGTGATACCTTTGTGTTTTGGGGTTCCTATTGAGTATTGTTTTACTCGCCCCTACATGGGCTTCACCCACACGTGTTGGGTCTTATGCAGATGATCGACATCTTTGACGTAGTCCATGGTGGACTAGATATAGGGGCTTCTTTAGGGTGAACCGATGAATGTAGTAAGCTTCAATGACTTTCAGACAGCTTACCGTACCTACCCTTCAGGTAGGGTTTTCTATAGATGAGGTCCAGGAGCTTGTAGTTTTTTTATAGTTGGGCTAGTATTCTGGCCCAGTTTTTTTTAGTTTTATACCTTACTCTGAATTTGTTTCCTTAGTGTTTTTCATCCATGTTTACTTAGTGTTTTCAATTTCATCTTTTTATTAGATATGGGTTTGTGTGTGAAAGTACTAGGGAAAATGACTCACACTTTGGGGATATGCCTACTTGATGCTGGTCGTCAGCCCCTTGCCTATAAGATGCGAGATTGGGGTAGTCATGGCATGGGTCTCAGGGGACAGTTCGTGATAGAGTGGTATCATAGGGTGGTCAGTTTTACTCTTTTTTGGGTCAATAGTGTTAAGTGTTTTGAGTTCGGCTTTCGGGCCAGAGAACCCAGTGTTGGTGCAGTGACGAACGTATCCATACACCAGGACCTTGAATTCTGATTTCTAAATCGATACATGAAAACACTAGTTATAGGGGAAATCAATGGTTCATTCATCATATAGTAATTAGTTGTGTTCTCATGTCCTTATTGAGTCAGTGTCAGCTCATCAAGTATACTCTATTGACTGTGGTACATCATGTTTTGTTTCAGGATGCCTCAATGCAGACACCATCTTGGATTCCATTGCATGACCACGAGGATCATCCATTGAGTGATAAGGCATCAATGGAGGGACTATTTCCAGAGATAAAACCTCTTAGTGCCACCACTCAGGGAGTATCAGTTCCTACCAGCGCTACTAGTACAGGATGCACGCAGCCTTAGTGCATTTCATGAGTTCCATAGGCGACGATCTCCTAGGTTCCGATGTGAGATGGATCCTCGGGTAGATGAGGACTAATTGGAGGCAGTGACATGAGTCCTCTACTTAGTGAGGATGCCTCTCGGCCAGATGGTTTTCCTAGTTGTTAGCCTTATTCAAGGCTTGGTAGAGAGATTGTGGAGCCTGATGACTCAAATTCATGAGGAGGCGACACTATCCTGGTTAGACTTCAAGCGCCTCTTCATGGAGGAGTTCTTTTCAGTGATGATATGTTCTGTGCGTATGCAAAAGCTACTACACCTACAACAGGGTATCCAGTCAGTAGAAGAGTACTTGGCATAATTCATGGATCTTTATTTCTAATATATATATATGTTGTGGGACCCATTCTTTAAGGCTTGTACCTTTGAGCAGGGACTACGCCAAAATATTAGGGTGTCGATGATTTCCCTTAGCATACCTATGCATGCTGGGGTGCTGGAGTTAGCTCTATTGGAAGATATATTCCTTGCGAAGTAGGCACTAGTGGTGGGAGCTACCACTGGGAAACAGGTAGAGGAGTCTTCAGTAGTTGGTAGTTGATAGCTGATGCATGGGTCCACGAAGATCAGATTGTCAAGGGGATAACCCTAGGACATGGGATTAGTGGTGTGGGGATCCCAGGGTAGAGTGAGTCAGCTGAAGGTCAGACTGTTCTGCTCATGCAGTGGTCGAGGGCATCTAGCTAGAAATTCTCTGACCAACTGTATGACTAACTAAGAGACAGTCAAGGGACCGCCAAGGTAGCGGAGGTGGCAGGAACATGTTGGTCTGTCAAGAAGTGGATGTGGCAGAGGAGTGGGATGGGTAGCAGGAGGTGGACGGAGGTTCAAGGCAGTACCACCACCACCCTTAGGTGGTCCACCTAGAGCTTAGGGAACTAGTGCACAGGGGTGAGGTCATCTCCAAGAGATAGAGGTTTATAATATCGAGACTACTGAGATGATTAAAGGTATGATTTGGGTCTTTTCCACCTTAGATATAGTTTTTATAGACACTATTTCTAGTCACTCTTTTCTTACCATGACCCTTGTTCGATACATGGAAATTTCGGTGGAACCATTGACTCGATCCCTATGCTTAGAGACTCATATGGGAGAAGATTCGACAATCACACACTGGTGCCGACATTGTTCTCTTACTCTTGGGGGTGAGAGTGTCATTTGGGATCTCTTGGTGGCAGTTTCAAGGTCTTACGACATCTTTATGGGTATGGACTGGTTATCCACAGTTTATGCTAAGATTAACTATTTTAGGCACACAGTGCAGTGTGTCTGCGGATATGGGACCATGTTTTTCTTTATCGGTGAGAAGAAAACTAGATTTTTGGAGGATGGAATCGCACATATAAGGGTGCAGTATATCACACATTATTTGTCTAGGATGACCCTCGGTGCGGTGGATGAGATAAGTCATCAGTTTCCTACAGTGGTGGACGAGTATGAGGACATCTATCTGAAAGATGTTCCCGGACTACCTCCTCATAGATAGGTAGACTTATGAATTGACTTATACCCCTGGATAGAATCCATATCCACACTATAATATCTAACTACTCCCATAGAGATTCGTGAAATGAGGGTACAGTTGTTGGACTTGTAGAGGAAGGGCTTCATGAGACCCAGTGTTTCACTGTGGAAAACCCTAGTTTTTTTTCTATGATGGTATAGGAGATATTGAGGTTATGTGTAGAGTTATGATGCCTGAACAAGGTGACCATGAAGAATAAGTATACACTACCTATGATTGATGAACTTTTTGGTTAGCTGAGGGGAGTGATATGGTTCTCGAAGATAGACCTCAGATTAGGCTATCATCAACTTCGGGTGCGGTATGAGGACATCCCTAAGATGGATTTCAAATGGCACTATGTAAACTATGAATACTTAGTGATGTAGTTTGGCATGATTAATGCACGTTCAGTGTTCATGGGAATCATGAATAAGATCTTTCATCCCTACATAGACCAGTTTGTAGTGGTCTTTATTGATGATATCCCGGTGTACTCGAAATAGGAGGAGGAGCACACGATACACTTGAGGACGACCCTAGACTAACACTGAGAGAACTATATTTATGGGAATCTCTCTAAGTATTAGTTCTAGATACAAGAGGTTCAATTTCATAGAAACATCATTTTGGTGGCAGGAGTTGCAGTAGATCCAAAAAAGATAGAGGTGGTACTTTCTTCAGAGCCACCTAAGAATGTTACCAAGGTACGGAGTTTCCTTGGGTAAGTTGGGTACTATCGGAGGTTAATACCTGACTTTTATAGAGTAAAAGAATCCATTACATCCTTAAAATGAAAGGGGAAACCTTTTGTGTGGATGGATAAGTTCCAGGAGATATTTCAGCATCTGAGGTGGAGTTTGATGATCGCTCTCATCCTGATATTTCTAGAGGATGGTGTCGAGTACATGGTGTTATGCGAGGCCTCAGAAACTAGGCTCGATTGTGTCCTGGTGCAAGGTAAAGTGGTGATTGATTACATTTCATGGATGTTGAGACCACATGAGCATAACTACATGACCCATGATCTGTAGTATGTGGTGGTAGTATTCGCATTGAATATATGGTGACACTACCTTATGGGAGAGCAGTTTATCATCTACTTATACCAAAAACGTCTCTGGTATATCTTTTCTCAGAATGATATAAACCTGAGAGAATGGTGTTTTCTAGAGTTACTATAGGACTATGAGTTTTAGGTAGTCTATACTCTTGGAATGGGGAACGTGGTGGAAGATTCTCTCAGCCATAGATCGAATTCATAGCTACTGAATGGGGCCTCGTAGTAGTTGTCCTTAATTCAGATATCCTTTGTGGATGGAGATAAAGCAACTTATCTCTAGTAAATATTGGTTACCCCTCTACTCTTACAATGATTCATGGAGTCACAACTCATGGATATTATCTATGAAACTACCCATGCTCAAATGTCCATAGGGCATGCCCCTGATGGATATTCGAAAGGTGGGGAGCACATCATCCTTTTCAGAGGACGCACAGTTGTATTGGAGATGTTACGAGAGGAGGTATTGATAGAGTTCCATATATCCCATTTCTTGGTACATATGGGTGTGGAAAAGATATACCAAGACCTCCAACATCAATTTTGGTAGCTGGGAATGTAGAAGGAAGTGGCAGATTTTGTCTCTAGATGCCTCACTTATTAGCAAGTGAAAGCTGAGCATGAGGTTCCAGCGGGTATGAATCAACCCCTTAAGGTTCTTAAATGGAAGTGGGATGGTATATCGATAGACTTCATGATAGGTTTACCATGTACATCTTTAAGGAACAATATCATCTTGGTGATCAATGACCGACTCACCAAGTCGGTCCACTTCCTAGCGATTTGGAAATAGGGTTCAGTAGAGATCTTGGGATTCCTCTACATGAAAGAGATAGATTGACTCCATAGAGTACCATCTACGTTAGCCTCAGATCGTGATGCATGATTTACATCCCAGTTATGTAAGTAATTGCAGGTGGCATTTGGAACTCAGCTACACTTGAGCACAACTTTCCACCTGCAGATAGATGGTCAGATATAGTGGACTATTCAGGTCTTAGAAGACATACTACATACTTGAATCCTCAATTTTGGTCATAATTGGGAGGATCAACTACCCTTGGTAGATTTTTCATACAACAACAGCTACCAATTCACCATTGGTATGGAACCATTCAAGGATTTGTACGGATGACCCTATAGGCCGCCACATTGCTGGACTGACCTCAAAGAGTCAGCACTCATGGGCCTAGAGTTGGTCCAAGCTACTACATAGAAGTTTTAGGTCATCCAGGAGAGAATAAATACTACACATAGCTGTTAGAAGTCCTATGCTATTAGGCGATGGAGACCCTTCGAGTTCATGTAGGGAGACCATGTGTTCCTTTGGTTCTCTCCTTGACGTGGGATATGGAGATTTAGTCTGGGCAGAAAGTTATCTATGAGGTTCATTGGACCTTTTCTGATACTACGTTGAGTAGGTAAGGTGCTGCACTACTTGGATCTACCTCTTTAGTTAGAGTATGTGCACAATGTCTTCTATGTATCCCAGCTAATGAGATATGTACATGACCCATCTCACATCATTGACTAGGGCGAGTTGGACATTGATGATGAGGTGATTTTCACAGAGTACCCGGTAGAGATCAAGGATCGATGGGAGAGGATCCTTTAATGATGGTCGATCCCTATGGTGCACATTTTTTGGTAGCACGAGAATCTCTAGGAGAGAACTTGGGAGTCAGAGGCTCAAATTCATGCTCAGTATCATCATTATTTTGTTTATCCCGTGTTTGGGATATCAGGGACCTAAATCCCTAAGGTGGGGAGAATGTAATGTCCCGGATTTTCCATGTAAATTTTTTTAAAAATTATATGGGATTATTTAAAGACCTGAAGTTGAGATGGCACGTGATTCCAAGGATCGGGGTGATCAGAATAAATGTTTGAACTATTTTTAAGTTTATTAAAAATAGTGTGTGTGCTCGTTTTTTGTAACTTTTAATAAATTTCTCAGATTTGAAATTTGAGGTCACCATTGTGATCAAAGTAGCTGGTTTTGCTTAGGCAGGACCTAACCTTGACCAGTGCAGGTCAACTGTGGAAAATATTTTTCAAACGTTTTAAAGAAGAATAAAAATATACTTATTTTTTTAATGTTTCTTGAAAATTAAATGCTAAGACGGTTGTTTTATTTCATAAAGTAAACAATTTAGAGATGCGGAAATGCAAAGAAATAGCGATGCTGAAATTAGTTTCTTCATTTAATATCTTTTCAGGGATACGATATCAGATTCACAATCCCTAGAGACTCTGGAAAAAAAATAAGGAAAACATGTTGGGAAATCCTCTCGTCGATGAAAGATGAATGGTGGAAGATCTATGATCAGATTCAGAACAGGTTTTGGTATATTGATGAATGGAAAATGTTGGAATCATGCTTCATCAACGATCAATCCAATACTTGAGGTAGGGTTTCTATTTTGTGTGATTTTTATTTCCCCATTTTTTTCAAAGAAGAATGCAGACCAACCTATGAATAGGTTGATCTTCAGTTCGATTTTTTATGCAGGATGGTTAAAAATGTGGAATTGATTTGGGAGTTAGATCATTTTGATTTTTAATTCATTCTTAGTAATGTTGCTAACAAGAATGAATTCGGTTAGACACAAAAAAAGTCTTGGATCTATTCTAAAGGGTTTTCTCAGTGCCTTTCATATCCCTATTCTTTTGTTCTTCACCAACAGACCCCTGTGGCCACGTCGGGCTTTGCTTGGAAGTTCTGAATGCGAACAGACCTCTGAAGCGATAGTAAAATGGTTTGAATCCAATAGCAGATCAGTTTGTGATACGAGGATCATGTTTCACCTTTTCGTTTGAAAAATATACTTCCATAGAGATGGTGACGGCCATTGGAAAGAGGAGTCGTCGGGGTGGTGTCGGCGGCAGTGTGTGGCGGTGCCAGCGGTGGCATGCGTTAGTGCAGCCACCCGGTGGTAGAGGATCCCACGATGACATGGTTGTGGGTAGTAATGGGGGAGCAGACTGGCAATGCGGCCTCCAACCGTGTTGTATTGGGTGGAACGTGGTCCCATAGACCATGTGCCATAGGTGGGGCCAGCTCATCAGCCAGTCGCGTAATGCGGAGGGGGCGCGGAAGCCTTCGCCTCCTTGGTGGAGCAAACCAGCCCGCACGAATAGGTCGGGCCGAAGAAATCGGTCCACCCCGGGAGGCCTAGTGGGCCAGGTCCAACAGGCCTAGCAGGCTAGGCCTCTCCAAGGTGGTCTTAGCTCAACGGGTTGGGTCAACCCGATAGGTAGGGTCAAGCGAGATCTGGGTCAGTTTGGGTCGGGTTGGGTCGGCCCGACCAGGTCAAACCAGACTTAGACCCCACCAGTCCCTTTTTACTTAACGCCTATAACTCTCAAATCATGTGTATGTTTGACGAGTCTTTTGCGACCTTGGGACCCTTGTGATGAGACAGTTCTTTTCAGATACTCTAATTGAGTTTCCATGTAATTTATCATATGAAATATTGGGTAAAGGAGTAGATTCTCCCAAATGAGCATGCTAAGGACAGAATCTTGTGGCTAGCTGCAACCTAGACTGTGTGTCTTTCCTAGACTGCATGTCTTACATAGACTATGTGTCTTACATATACTATGTGTCTAACATATATTGTGTGTCTTACGTATACTGAGTTGGTACTCCCCTGCCCTACAAGGGTGTGAGTCCTCTACTCTTCGATGAAACTCTGTGTGTCACTGACACTCCATGTGTTACCAAAACTCCATGTGTTACCTACACTCTAGGTGTTGATACTTGAGGGTATTGTGTATTTTTGAAATAATATTTTTTACCTACCATAGACATATACTTGGAATGAGTTGACTCTGGTGACTCTTTTGATTATACTTCTTAGAGGCTATACTTCGTGTACCTATTTGGTAGTCTTCTTGGTGTATTTCTTAGTGATTCCTTTATGGTATATTTTGTTTGATTCCTTTGTGGTATTATTCGTGTGATTCCTTTGTGGTATATTTTTAGTGATACCTTTGTGGTTTTGGGTCCCTACTGAGTATTATTTTACTCACCCCTACACGGGCTTCACCCACAGGTGTCGTGTCTTGTGCAAAAAATCAATGCCTATGATGAATTATTTGGTGGACCGGAGACAGGGGTGCTTAAGGGTGACCCGACGGATGTGGTACACTTCAGCCACATTCAGACAACTTACCATACCTGCCCTTCAAGTAGGGTTTTATACATATGAGTTCTACGAGCTTGTACTTTTCTTTTTCAATTGGGATTGTTTTTTGGACCCTTTTCTTTTATTTTTGTACATTGCTCTTAGTAGTTTTCCTTAGTGGTTTCATTTATTTTTACTTAGTGTTTTCAGTTTCATCTTTTTCTTAGATAC
Organism: Viscum album; assembly: GCA_963277665.1. NCBI lineage: Eukaryota > Viridiplantae > Streptophyta > Magnoliopsida > Santalales > Viscaceae > Viscum > Viscum album. The sequence continues at coordinate 449,959,067 of OY728143.1, read as the reverse complement.
AGGTGTATGCGTACAAGTACTAGGGAAAATTCCTCCCACTTGTCGAATATGCCTACTCAGCACTAGTTTCCATCCCCTTTACTAAATGAGGTGGGCTTAGGGTAGTCATAGCATGGGTCCCAGTGGATGGGTCTTGACATATATTAGGGTTATTTTTGATATTTTTTAAAAAAGAATCATTTTTTATGAATAGTAAAAAATACTAAATTTTAATTAAAAATAGCCTTTTTGGTCGAATTGTTTATATAGTTAAATTAAATTTTAAATTGGGTTTAAATTAAAATTATATCAATTATACAAATATTAATCTAATTTATGCCATTTTAATCAATTTCAAATTGAAATTGGATATAAAAACTTTGTAAACTTTTAAACATTTTCACTTAAAAAAACTATGCTTTCTCATCACAACTGCATAGTTAATTTTAAATTAAATTCTTCTGCTTCTGTAAATGGAATTTGAAAAAAAAAATGGATTCCATATTTGTAATCATCATAATTAATATTATCTAATATGTTTGACTTACTTTTTGACCATAATTATTAGTGAAAACTATTTAAATTAATTAACACAATAAAAGTTAAAACAAGGTTTTGCGCTTTAAATGTGTTTTAATTAAAATTAATTTTACACACAGATATAATTTTTATTTATTGATTTGGAAATAATATATAAAATAATTGAATCTAAATTATCTAACAAATGTCTTCTTAATTATAACCTTAATGGATAAAATACCTAGGTAAATAAAAAGAAGCAAGTTACCTTGGTAAAAACTATAAAGATAAAATTGAGTAAACTTAAAGGATAAAGAATAAAATGATAACAAAATGTATTTATTTTGTGTGTTGTAGGTATTTATCAAAAAAATTAATCCCTATGCTCTATTATTGTTTTGAGGCACGATGTGTAAGGGAGACCTCCCAATGGTGAATAACATTGGTTATTTACAAGAATTTCACTTCTCCATTATAAAAGGGCATTCAATGTACCCCTTTATTCACACCAATAATTCCATTTATATTGAGAAATCCCTACTAAAATCACTTCCCCAAATCCCTAACCTCATCCTTGAATCCTTACTTTAACCATAAATCCAATCAAGGATGTTCTTTGGTGCAAAACAAAAGGAGATACCCGAAGAAGAGGTAACATTCACCAATGAAATGTTTTATTCTATATCTTCCCCATACCCCCCATTTTAATTTCCTGGGCCTCCTAGGTCAATTACTTTATCAAAATCCAGTTTTTCAGGTGTTTTGGGAGGCAATGATAGCTCATTTCAAGAGTTTTCCAAATTTCCAATTTTTTCCATTGGTGATTCAGGTATCAGTGAATAACATCGGTAAATTTTCCTAGGTAGGTTAGCATTGGTATCTCATGTTTTTAGCTCAATTTTGGTAGCTCAACATTAGTAGGTCGAGGTGTTGGTAGTTCGAGGCATCGGTAGGTCGAGGTCTTGGTAAGTCAATGTCTCGGTAGGTCGAGCATCGATAGGATGGGCATCGGTGAGTGGTGGCCCACTGATATTTATCACATACCCTCTCTAAGGTATATTTGGTACCTATAATAGATTACATGAATGCAGGTGTTTCTAAAGGAAAGCATACGACTTCAAAGACTTGATTGATTGTTGTTTAAGATGGATCTTGATAGCAGATGATCGAGCTGGAGTTAGGGATGCATGGGATAGTCTTTTGAGTTTCATTATACTTTTAAGGAACATTTTATTCCTATTTTATTGTATCCATGTTTTCCATTTTTCTAGTGACATGACATATCATCATCAGTTGTTTTATGCTTTTATGTTATTCCAGATATTTTAGTTTTTGTTGTTGTCTCTGTTTTCTATTGTGTATTCTGTTTACTTATATTGCTTCTACTATTTACCTTTGTTATTATCTATCTATTTTTCTACACTCTGGTAATGATAGAATATTCTCCCCATAGACATACCTGAGGTCCTCACTTCCAGTTATTAGCCTCTGGCATTTGGGGAGATGCACTTGAGGCCATGTGGCCCACCGGGCTCAGGGCACCTATTAAGTGGAATCCGAGTATAGGACGTCACAATATTAAGGATGGGTTTAATAAAAATATGTTATATATATTATATAATATTTATTCTATAATGATAATATATATATATACATCATTTACTTTATTTCTTTCAATACGATAAGAAAATATAAACAGTTTTCATGCGTACGTACGACCTACTATCTCTAAGAACAATGTATTTCATTTCCTATCACTAAATTTTATAGGTTAATATAAATACATATATAATGAATATATATTATATTTAATTCATATTTTACATTCTGTAAATGATTAAATCAGGATCAAAGTAATCGGACCAAAAATAACAAGTAAAAACTTATACAGAAAAACAAAGTGGTTATTACCTGAAACCTAACATTAACATGGTATTGTTAATAAAAAGTTAATATAAAGTCATAAGAAAATAATATGTGGTAATATATATATGAATATTTTTATTTTATATATATATATAATTAACTTATATTTATTATACAATCGTTTTTAAAATGGATGATGGAATTCAAGACTTAAGGTAAGGGATTTTCGTCTCACTTTTTACTTTGTGAGACACATGCTATATTCACCACATCTTCCTTCCATGTGGTGTATATTCTGCCCATGAATTTATTTTATTATTATTATTCTAACATTTATTCATATTTAAACACCCATTTGAGTCTCTATCTTCTTGTTGTTTACTGTTCAAAAATACCAAATTGGTAAAGGATTTTTCTCTCAATTTTACTTCTTTGAGATGTATGATATTACATGATTCTATATTCTCTCACGATGTCTATATACAGCCCCTTTGACAAATAATATCATGAATTTATTTATCCTAATAATATTTTAAGTTATATTTTATGTTATTACTTCATGGGGATAACGATTCAAGGTTACCAAAGTGGTAATGATTTTATGTTACAATCTCATCGCTTATCGGGATTGTTTATGATTATGCTTCCAATGATAAAATCGTAAGATTCATATCTTAATAATTATCATCAATTTTCTTATCCTCTAGTTGTTCTTGATATCTTTATGTAATGTTACTATTTTATACTCTTTTATACTTATGATAATAAATAAAAAAATTAATAAAATATAACTTTATTTCTCTCTTCAGTTAGAAATCTATTTTCTTCAAAAAACATTTTCTAAAAATGTTATCAAAAATGTTTTTAAATTTAATTTTAATCTCATTTTCAAGGAAAAGGGTTTTGAAATTTTTTTATGATTTAAAAATAATAATTTATTTTCAATGATTCAGTTATAAGTTTTCAAGGTTATTTTCAAAGAAAAGGTTTTCAAAATATTTTATGTTTTAAAATGAATTTTTTAAAGTAGAGAGGATATTTTCCTTAAGAAATGTTTTAAATTATCCTTTAAAAATTATTTTTCATCTAAGATTGCATTTTTTGGTGTTACCTTTGCCTTACGGGGGATATTATCCAAGGATACCATTTATATTATTTCTCTGATTATTTTATGTTTTGATGGCATATTTTTATGGAACCTATTTATTTTCCATAGTTCAATCATGTTTCAAAAATATTTTTATGAAACATATTTATTTTCCATGGGTTGATTATTTTTCAAATAGATTGACATGGAACACATTTCTTTTCCATGGGTTAATTATGTTATAAAAGAATAATGATTTTTTGTATGAATTTTTATGATGATATAAAATATCTTAGCACTTTATTCATGTTTTGGTTCATAGAAATTACTTATACAATGGGGTTTCTTAGATAGAACCAGGTAATCCCATTATAACTTATATGATGGGGTGGCCCAAATAGCACTGGGTAATCCCATTACAGCTTATACAATGGGGTGACCCATAAAGCACTGATTAAGACCGTTACATCTTATACAATGGGGTGGAAAGGATAGCATCAGGTAGGCTCGTTACAACTTATATGATGGGGTGTCCCAGATATCACTGGGTAATCCCATTACATCTTATATGATGGGACAACCCAAATAGTGTCAAGTGAGCCTGTTATAGCTTACATGATGGGTTCCCCTAGATATCTCTCCAATACATTAGGTAAAGATTTATATCTAATGAGATAGACATGGATAGAATTAGGAGTTAACTTGGTTGATTAAGGGAATTTTTATAATAAGATGTTCTTTGGAATGAACCTTGACTACTAAGATGGTTTATGGAGTGAACCCATTCCACTAAGATAGTCTTGGTAATGATCCTTGACTTCTATAGGAAAAATTTTATATGTTTATGTCTTTTACAGAATTCCATGTCATATACCTATTTTCTTCTTACATATATTATTCTCTTTGATTCCCTTTTTATTCATGTTTAATTAATTCCAATCTTTATACAATGACTCAAGATTATGATCTTTGATATGCAGGGTTTGATCTTTTAATGTTATGATCATGTTCACATACCCTTATGTTCATTTTATGCTTTTGAATCTCCTTTATTTACCCTTATTGATAATATGATATCACCCTTTATTATGTTTCATATTCCCAGGTTGTGAAGAAATTTTTTAAGTATGAGTACTAAAGGGGGAGATCTTTGTCCTAAACATTGAAGATATTTCACCAGACTCGAAGATTTCATTCCATGTTTCCAAAGGCACTGAACTATTATGGTCCTTGGGAATGTGTTTATGAAATGTAGTGAATATTAATCTAAAAATATGTAATATTCATGTAAGTTAATCCTGGGTCACTATATTTTGAGCCTAGATCTAGCGGTTTCTTTGTGTCGTTCATAATTTTCATCACCTGTTGAGAGGTAGGTAGCTTTTCTACCACTCTACTATTCTAGAAAATCATGGCATGGATATTCCTAATCACTCATCTGTTCTAATTGAAAGTTACATGGAAAATATATAATGAATACCCATGTTATTGAATGATTTCAAAATGATAGGTCTTAAATAATGAAAACAAAGTTCACAGCTAGAAAATAAAGTAACTACCATGGACCTATATCCATAGTTTTAAAACCATGGATATAGGTGGATATAGCCAATTTTTTGTGGCCTATTGACACAATTTTTATGGCCTATGGCCACAATTTTTAAAAATGTGTCTATAAGACAATTTTTTCGAAGCCCTATAGCCATGGCTCTTCAAAATTGTAGCTATAGGGTTTTTTTTGTATCCGCGGGAATAAAAATTTCCACCAAAAATTAGAGAGAAGCCCTACCACCACAGTTTTGAGGCTATTACCATGGTTTTTATAAATATATATATCATTATATATATATACATGAATTATTGTGCGGTGTAGGTGTGAGTACGCTGGATCGCAAAGGAGAGGTGTAGGGATCCAAACTCACTGGTGTCATTTTTTATTTAGGTTATTTCCACAGTTTACTGAGGTTATTACCACAATTTAGACTATTTTATAGTTAAACCTCAATGGTGGCTAATTTATAGTCCTATTTCTATGGTTTTCAAAACCGTGATAATAGATCGGGACCTACTGCCACAGCGATAGAGACCACAGTTGGCCAAAATCATGGTCTTAAACTATGTCTACAGTGTTGGGGCCTATTTCTGCGGTTTTGGACTGTGGAAATATGCCTTTTTTCTAGTTTTGGTTACCAAAAATCATTGATGAATATGTGATTTTAATGAATAATATAATTGGAATCTTGGAATAATTAGGTTGGAATTTATTCCTTGGGATGGAGAATAGGCATGTAGTAACACCTTCATTGTGGGATGGGGCATTATCATGAAGTTTCACTACCAGTGCGGGTTACCGAGTGATGTCTTAGTGATAGGATGATTCAAAATTCATGAGAATAAGGAGGTCTAAGAAACGTGTTTTTTTTTAAAATGGGGCTTTTATTCCAAGTGTTAAGGAATGGTAATATGATTTGATTAATTTTTTCTTATATGGAACTTCTGCATGGCTTTGTATAAAACTTTTATTCTATTTTTCATCTTTTTAATATAAAATTGAATAACTTATTCACGTCCTATTAGAATGTGTTGAGAAGTATCTTAGGGGAAATCTTACTAGGCATGATTGCTTACCCTATTCATATTCACTTTTCTATGTATGCAGAATCTATTCATTGTGATACTGGTAAAAGAAAGTTCTCGTACTCTCTAGTAGAGAACCTTGATGCTAGTTCCCCAGGATGGAGTTGGAGCTTGGAGTTTCTATTTTTGATTCATTGGATTGATACTAAATTGGTGTTTTTGTATCGAGATTTCATTTAGTTTTCTTGAGTCTTGTGTTATAATTTTTCACTGCTACTCTAATATTATTATTTTATTGGTTTATATATTAGTTGTATTGTTTATATCCATACATCACATGGTTATTTTTATTGTTTATATTTTATCTTTCTAGGTTATTTTTTTCTTCTGGTAAAATCATACCCCAACATTTTCTTAATCTCTTGGGATTTATTTTTAGCCTTTGGTGTATTAGGGATGTCACCTAAGGTTAGTGGAACCTCTAACCCATCCCAAACCAGTGGGTTTGGTAGGGATGTTACAAATGGTTTCAGTCTTGTTTAGCATATCATCTTAGGAAGGTTCAAGAAGATAGAAAATGTTAAAACTTGAAATATATAGCATAAAAAAGACATAGTTATCCTATTCATGTAGAACATCAAGTTACCTGGATGGTCTAGGTAAAAATATTGTTCTAAGACACTTCTAGGTGTGTTTTTATCTCATCATAGTGGTTTTAGATAATGAGTCTAGTATATCATTCCTTTTAATGAGAATTATCAATTGGACTACATTATGTTTCAAGATTTTTATAAAGTTATAATAATGATTGTTTCTTTTGATTATTTGAAATATTGTAAGCCTTAAATTGCTAATGAGTGATGAATAAATAGTGTTTTGTTCTAGTTATAGATAAATGAAATGGGTTAAATTATGTAGAAACCCATAAGAAGATTCTTTGGAAAATGTGGTTAAACCTAAACCCCAGGTGAAATAAAATCTTTTTCAGAGATTTGTTCAAGATTTTCAAGTTGTTGGAAAATAAAATAAAAAGGAAAAACCAAGACAAGTGTATCATTCCATAAAATTCTAGAAACAAAATCTACTTATCCTTTGAGGGTATTTAAAACCTAAAAAGGTAGATATGTGTCTTAACTGAATGTATGAGATCTTTGATTTCCTAGAAGATCTATCTGATCTAAAGGTAATGTTAGAAGTATATATGTTGGAGGATCTTACATACCAACAATGGTATTTAGATATCTAAGATAAATTCAAACACGTCCTAACATGGGAAGGATTTAAATAATATTTCAATAAACAATTCTATCCTTACACCTTCAAGATAGCTAGAATAGTATATTTCTTTAGCCCAAATTAAGAGAATCTACTAGTGACAAAGTATGAAGCTATGTTTATGAACTTTGTATATTTTTCTCTAGAATTAGATACTAGTGAATCCCTGAAGGCACACATATTTGAGTCTATACTATAAACATATATTTTCTATAAGATAGTTGTTATTTTTATTACTAACTATATAGATATGGTTAATAAAGTGGTAGTAAAAAAAATGGATATCTCTGGAAATCTGGTTAGAGGAAGTATGTTTATATCCATAGGAATGGGTGGGAAATCTAATGATGGGAATAAGTGTAATAGTTAGACCTGCATCTAAGGTGGTGGAGAATCTTAGAATCAAACCAATGAATCTGTTAACTTTTATCCATAACCCAAAAGAAAGTCTGGATGTTTCCAATGTGGTTCACTCAAGCATATCAAGAGAGAATGTACAAAACCACCAAGATTATTTCATAACCATTATCATATGGGACATATTCAACATTATTTCCATATTTCAGTAAATTATGTTTCTAGGGATACATATCATGTCTCTCATACATCTTATGCATTGAATAAATGGTCCTTTTAGAATAGTTCTCATCCACAGAATTGAGTAAATGATGGTGATTCCAAGAACACTCGAGTGCCTTAGGTAATACAAATAAATCACAACAATAAGGATCATGGGGGAGCAAGTAATTAGTAGAGTTCTAAGTAGATGATCATGGAAGTATAATAAGGTCCTTTGACTATGTGAGGTACCATAATTCTTATCTCAACATTTATAAAAGTTTTTTATACTAGTACATCCCACTCTTTTATTGTTTCATGTGTCATTGGTCAAATAGAGTTGTATATCAAGATGATTACTCACATTATGAGTATCCATACACCTCTCAAGTATTGAGAGTGTATGGAATTTAAATTTATATCTTGATTCCATAAAAATTTATGGTGTCCAATTTGATTTTGACTTTTCTATTTTAGACATGTATCTCTTTGAGTTTTTCATGGTAATGGATTGGTTAGTTGGTTTGAATGCTTGCAATAATTTTTATATATGATGGGTAAAGTTTATATCTCTTAATGGGATGGTGAAACTCTTTAGAGGATGTTGTGATGTAAAGTAAGGATGATTATAATCATTAAAACCAATGGATGGAATTATTTAATATTAATTAGTATAAGTCAATTTGGTGATTAATGATAGAATTGATACTGAAAATTTTCCTACCATTGTGGATCAATGTCCAAACGGCTTTTTGGAATATTTTACATGTTTCCCACTAGAAAGGGAAGTTTTATTTTCAATTGATCTTCTTTTGGGGACAGAAAATATTTCACTTCCATCGCATAGAATGTAACTAACTGAATTGATGGAGTTGAAAATCCAATTATAAGAATTAGAATGTAAAGGATTAATAAGACTAGGTACATTGCCTTAGGATGATCCTGTTGTTTTCTTCTTGAAGTTATATGGTTTGTTTTGACTCTATGTTAATTATCATAAGATAAATCATGTTATAATAAAGAATAGATATCCAATACCTCTGATTAATGGAATTTTTTATCAATTAAAGGGAGCCTAATGGTTCTCTAAAATTGATCTATGCTCTAAGTATCAACATATCTAGGTTAGGAAAGAGGATATACCAAAGATAGCCTTAATGAGTTGTTATGATCATTATGAATATGAGGTCATGCCATTTTTCCTTACAAATGTAACAAGAATTTTCATGGAATTGATGAATTGTGTTTTTTATTGGTACCTAGAATCATTCATTTTGGTGTTTATAGATGAAATCCTAGTGTATTCTCTAACCTTTAAAAAAATGAAGAACAGTTAGATATTGTTTTTATCATTTTGTGAGATAATCATTTATATGAAAAATTATCTAAATGAGGTTTTTAGATATAAGAGGTCTATTTTCTTGGCCATGTCATTTTTTAGAAAGGTGTATAAGTTGAACATAAAATGATATAAGTTGTTATCTCTTATAAACCACAAAAAAATGTATTTTAGATACAAATATTTCTAGTATTAGTACGTTTCTATAGTCATTTTGTTCGAGACTTATCACTACTTGCATCTCTATTGAAAATTCTAATGAGAAAGGGAGATCGATTCCACTAGAGTAAAGTTTATCAATGATCCTTTTGGGAGCTTAAATTAAGGACAAATTCTACACAAATTCGTTTTTTTCATAAACTATAAAGGGTTGTGTCATCTTTTGTGACACATCTAGATCTAGACTTAGTTATGTTCGCATGCACAGAGATCAAGTGGTAGCTTACAGATCACAACAATTGTGAATTCATGAAAATAATTATCTAACCCATGATTTGGATTTAGATATGGTAGTTCATTATTTGAAATCATGGAATTATTATCTCATTGGTGAGAAGTTCACAGTGTCTGTAGATCATAAATGTTTGAAACACATATTTTCAAAAAGGGATTTAAACCTGAGATAAAGGTGTTGAAGTGTCTCCATATGTTTGAATTTGACTTGGTTTATGCATAAGGAAAAGGAAATTATATGGAATATCATTAAATTTGGAATTCATATAATCAATTAATAAGAGAATTTTTTGATCAATAGAAATTGATGGCTATGATAATAGATATGCTCTTGGATTGCTCTAAGAATGATGAAGTTGAAATTTCTATCTGGTGAATCTTATTTCAGATTTGGCTGATGTAATAACCCAAGTAATTATAAAATAAATCATTTTCATATTAATTAATATGAATTATATATTTATATTAATTATAAAAAATTTATTAAGTAATTTTTTAAATCAAAAGGAAATATTTTTAACTGCAGTCTTTTCACAAGTGGTTATATTTAAAAGTTTCATTTATAATTTTTATAATTTTTATTTTAAAATATTAATATAATTTTTGAAATTATAATATTAAAATTTACCTATGGTGAAATTTTGGGTTATTTCGAAAAATATGGATTTTTCAATGAATATTGAAAAATAAAGACTTTTGCAAAAAAAACATCTTTTCTTTTTAGTGATTCAAGTATTTTAAAAGTACAAATTTGTTTTGAATATGATTTAAAGTAAAATAAGTATTATTTAATTATATTTAATCCTTATAATTACTTTTGAATTAACATTATGTTGGTTTTTATTATAAGTTTGTTTTTTGGGTTTAATAATGAGTTTTTTCTAAAAACTATTTTAAATTGTATAATGTTTCTCCATTTTAATTAATTAAAATAATACCTAATGGGGAATGTTTTAAATGGAATTTATATATTATATATCAATAAATATTACTTTATTTTCAAAAAATTATTATTTTTATTCATATAGTTAATATAAAATCATCTTTTACTCAAAAAAATACTTTGCTTAAAAACCTGCATTTTCATTGTGTCTGTGGGTTTTGTTTTAAAATAAAATTTTCCAATTATTTGAATTAGATTTGGAAAAATTGATTAAATATTTTTAATCATTTTATTTTATATTTAAAAATAATTTCAACTTAATATTTGACCAAAATGAATAGTGAAAACAATAAAAAATGATTACTATGGTTAAGGTAAAAATGGATTTACCATGAGTTAAACTAAAAATTTATGGGTTAAAATGACCTAAAGATTGTATAAAATATATTTTATGGAAATATTTAGACCTTATCCCTTCTTTTCTTGATAATTTACCATTATTGGATCCTTTTTACATTAAAAAAACACGGGTAGAATTCATTCTTTTCGAAAATTGAAACTGCTCCACTCACCTCACTTATAAAAGGACACACCCTCTCCTCCCCTATTCACACAATACAACCCCATTGGTTTTTTCATGACCCCCACCCTATAATGTGTACCCCTCCTGGGTCGGAAATGTGAGAAGGGAGATAGTGACCCACGAGTCCCACCTCCAGTAGGCCCCATGTTGGAAACTAGCACAGAGGGTATAGTAAACACACAAATGGGAGGCATTACACTCTAATAGAACACGTGATAAATAGATAGATAAGACTTGAAATAACCCAATGTAACTCAGACTACAATATAAAATATGACCCAAGTTCACATATGTAATTTCATTCATGAACTACTACAACTGAAAGGAAAAACTACAAGTACCAAAGGAAAGTATTAAAACCGAAGCAACCAAAAAGCCCGAGTAGCTCCTACAGCCCCAAGATAGTAGTAACCATACTGATCTACAAACTACTCCAAGTGACCTGAAAAACAGTTTATATATACATAGGGTGGGTATAATAGTATACTCAGTAGGATCCACCCTGAATCCTCTCGTGCAAAAGTAAATAAAGCATGTTAAAGCACAATGAACAACAAATGAAACTAACTCATCACCTAAAAATGTATACTAAGTTCCTAGCCTCACCATGGATACTCTCACCTAGTATCGCATACAATAGTATATAATATAATAAAAAATATCAAGGGTACCCCACTACCACTTCCCCATTGGTTTTCCACTTTTCCCCAATGTTGCACGTCCTAAGAATATCTCTCTAAAAAGGATTACCTATAGACACTTGGGCGTATCACCACAACATGAACCTCATGTAAAAAAATAACCAAAACAAAGTAACTAGGTAGTTTCCAAGAGCCACTATACCTCACATAATGTGTATCATACGTCGAGTATAAACCTCAAGCCATTATAACCCAACACTGAGTAAGGATCCTTAAGCCATCACAGCTTATACATGTTACACCTATAGTAGTCCATAGGAAACTATATCCATGTGTGTGAATAACCATAATCCATTACAGTTCTCTAAACACATATATGGGTAAAACTAACCATTGTGACTACCAGTACAAGTAACTACCAATAGAAGAGATAAGGGCCAAAGGGGGTAGTCAACCATCCATCCTCCCACTAGAATATTGGAAAATTCACCCCCTAGGGATCAGAATCATTGGGGTGTCAGTAACCCTAACTGATAGGGTGGGGTAGAGTATAGAAACACAAAAACTATAGAATATGTTATAACTCACAAACACACAATGGCCATAACCTAGTCTTAGACTCAACTGCAGCTAACATCTCTCGGACTCCTGGTTTCCACTTCTAAGACTAGATATCCTATAAGCACACAAACATTTAAACAGATTTATTACATTATTTAATTCCCTTTTTATCAGTTTTACTTTATGTTAATTAATTATTTAAACATTAATTAACCATTAATAATTCCACATTATATTTCATTAGAATCACATCCAAATTCCATTGTTCCTTTAAATTACAACCTTAACACTGTGTCCCAACAATATCCAATCCCATGGGTTAAAATCATTCATTCGATCATTTATTAAATGCATTATTACATTCCTATATTCTCAGGCATTCTAGAAAAACATTCTAAGCTACTAAACATAAGGGGGCTCAACATGGTGGGTAGTTGAACTACCTGTCAAGTATTTTCAACCTATAGAAAGAGCATAGACCCATCCTCCCTCAAGAAGAAAAAAACAGAAAGAACGTGGCATGCCCCGTGTGTATTCACCTCTTTTGGAAGGAGGGTAACCAAGACCAGCTACCTTGAGTAGTGGGGAAAGTAAAGTAGATAAACAACCAACAAGAGTCAACAAGCATCTAAACATTTATATCCAACCTGTTTCATCATCTCTGGTGTCCCCCCTAACACCCACATGCATAAAATGATGCATCTCACCATTCTAGGCGCCAACTAGCGCCACAACCAATGGGCCTCTCTACCCCTAAATTTCACACCAACCATCCAAGCTCACATCACAACACAAGCAATAGGAAAACAAAAATCATATAAATTGGGATCCTAGCCCTTAAACAAGCAAGAGGGTAACTCAATACCCTACCATGAATTATCTTTTTATCAAATAGTTGGTTCTTTAATCCATCTGGAATTAACAGATTCATTAATAGTATGTTATAACTATGGGAAAAATAAACCGAAATCCATCATAGTTATCACAAATTGATTAAACATTCTTACTGCATAAATTTGATTAACATAAAATTACAACAACAAGAACGAGATTCATTTTCATGTCTCTTTATATTGAAAAACAATTTCAATTTATCCCAGTTTACGTTCTTTACCTATTTCCATCAAGAATGAAATGATAAACAAAGAAAGAATAGATATCACACTATCTAGAAAATCAAGAGGCAAACCATTATCATGGTGTAAAGAAACAACATGTGATCAAACCAATTCTTTTAATCCAGTTCAAGTATTTCATTAGGTCAATTACATTGTGATCCAAAGGGATAAATCATGTTAACTCTACTATTGCACATAAATAATTAGATAAGCAATGAATCCCCTACCTCAAAAGGTTTTTGACATTCTTCGCTCAAGAACGGATCAAAGCAATGAATCACGATCGCCTTCCCCATAACTACTGAATCCACTTGAGGATGTCTCGATACAACAGCATCAACAAAAACCAAAAGAAACTCCCTTATATCCATGGATATTAAGCACCATATCATGGTGATCATACCACGATTCACTATGTCATTTTCACCCTTACACCATTGTATTAAACTGAATTTTTATTGTAAATTCCAAATATAATAACAAAATTCACTACATGTTTGATTCAATTATTTTGTGTTTATCACTTTTATAAAGGGAAATGTTACTTGTTTTGAAAATTTCAACGATGTTGGAGGTGATTTGGAGGACCCATGTTGAAGTCCAAGAAAAATGGGCCAAACTGCGTGGGATCTAAGCACACTATCGGATTAATCCGCACATTGGTATGGGAACATGCATCCAAATGGGATGAAATTTTGTAGGATGGTACAATATTTAGTAGGTTTTATTTTATCTCTAGGAACCCAATCCCGATTCGGATTCTAAGGGGGCCATACTAACAAATATTTCCTAGACACTGAATATGCACAAGGGAAAAGGTGGCATTATGTAATATATCAATATCTAGATATGTGATTGTCCAAATGGCCCCAAACTTTCAGTGAAGATATTAAGGAGGTGGGGAGACAACTTTTTAGTTTTTTCAAAAGTGAGATAATACTGTCTATACATCAAAAACCATGAACCAAGTGGTTTCTCAAAATCAGGATGCTCAAAACCACCTTCCACTTTGCCTATAAAATGGAAGCTTGGGATCCCCATTTGTATGTTCGAACCAGAAGTGAAAATCTACCATTTTGAAGTCTTATAGTATTCTCCTCATCATCCTTTATGTTTTTTGGGCCTCTATCCTCATAGGGGGGTCAAGAATGAATAATAAGTTCCACCTCAGCTTCCTCCTCCTCCCAATGTCGAGCTAAACGGTGGGTGTTCACTGTGAGGGAGCTACGCACATGTCATGAAAGTTACGATTCTTAATTTAGCTACTGGTTTGGAGTAATTTGGGTTTGAAAACATTTCTTTTTATTTATCTTACATAATTCCATATTTTAATTCTTATTTTCATGCATGTGATTGAGATACTCTTAATTTCTAAACGATCAGTGTGAGGTTTTGAGTGTGTGACTTGTGTTGTTCTGATTTGGTAGCACAAGAATCCTTTCCATACCCACCTTCTTGAAATTTTAATATACTTTGGAAGATATTATTCTATGCATAAGTTCTGGGCCTTGTCAATATTATTTTTACATCAAGGTTTGGTTCTTTAAGTATTGAAATGAAAGATTAGGAATTAATCGGGATTCCAATTAATTTCAACCAAGGAATTACTCCAAACCTAAATGAATATATATAAACAATGAACATGAAATGTGTGTAGTGAATTCACAATTTACCCTTTTATCTTATATTTTTCAAAATCCAGTTTGTTTCTAAAATTTTAAACTTTCAATTAAGTCATTTCATCCTAAAACTATTTTCAAAACCACCCCCAATTTTAGCACTTCTTTTTAAAAATGCACACTCTAAACCCACCAACAATCCTTGAGAGACGACCTAGGGTCTGACCTAGACTATAGATCAATCTTAAAATCATAATCAATTTGATTTTTCATGATAACTCATTCAAATTTTGGCGTCGTTTCTGGGGAGCGCTTTGGTTTTTTATGCGTGTTTTTGAAAATATTTTTTGTAAATTTTGTGAATGTTTATTTGTTTTATCTTATACCTTTACCTATATCTTTTTGTTCTGAATTATTTCTTGTGTAGCTTTTTTGCATGAATCATTATAATAAATGATATTTTCCACCTTTTGAACCTAAACAGGAGAGGATCTTATGTCAACGACCCCGAGACGCACAAGAGAACACTTTGAATGAGGACATGCTAGACAACAACACTCTTCTTGATCCATCCTCTTCTTCTTCTGGAAAAAGCATCAAAACTGAAATAAACTTGTATAAAATGGATGAAAATAGTATAAAACTAAAAGAACTAACCTCACCTGATGTTGATATACAGTCCACATACATTCAATTACAAGGCGAGGCTCCCAATTTTGAACTAAAATCTGGTTTAATTCATCTATTACCAAGATTCCATGGTCTTTCTGGAGAGGATCCAAACAAGCACTTAAAAGAATTCCATACTATGTGTTCTACTTTAAAACCTACTAATTTGGATTAAGAACAAGTAAAGATAAGATAATTCCCTTTCTCATTATAATATACTACAAAATATTGGATTTACTATGTCAATTCACTAATTAGAGGCTGGGCAGACATGAAACGTCTTTTTCTTGAAAAATATTTACCAGCCTCTCGAACTGAAACTATAAGGAATGAAATTTTTGGGATAAGACAATATCAAGGGGAAACACTTCATGAATATTAGGAATTCTTTAAAAGTTTGTGTTCAAGCTATCCACACCACTAAATAAGTGATTAGCTTTTAATTTAGTATTTTTATGAAGGTTTGATTCCAATTGACCAAAATATGATTGATGCAACTGCAGGTGGTGCACTAGTGGATAAGACCTTAATTGATGCAATAACCTTGATTGAGAAAATGGCTCAAAACACTCAACAATTTGCTACAAGGTTCAGCGTACCCATTCGAGGTGTCCTTGAGGTGTAATCTACAGAATTTGAGAAGAATGTGGAAACAATGTTCGAAGAGGTAAGTGCCCTTTGACAACATGCTCTTTCCCAAGGGAAATCTCAATCTCCTCCTCCAATCCATTATAGAATCTTCTCTTCTAACACCCATTATTCTGACCAATTCCCCTAATTGAAAGAAAATTCAGAGAGTTGTGAGGCAATCTTTCTAGGACACCCCTATTACCAACCCTTTATGCAAGAACCATACTATCCATCCAATCCTGGGTGGAAATAAAACCAATACTATAAGAAATAGGGGTATTAAAACTAACCTCAACAACCATGGAACCAACCGGGGAAAGTAGTCAACCACCACCACCGAGAAATCATCAACCACAATAAAGGTCGTTCTAAAAAACCAATCTAAAACCCAAGCCTAGCTTAGAAGACATGATGAAACAAATGGATTCCAATAATATCCAATTACAACAAACCACCCAAGCTTCCATACAAGACCTAAAACCCCAATTAGGCCAACTAGCTAACTCGGTGGAGAAAATTCAAAGTCATGGGTTGGGTAAACTACCCTCTCAACCAGTAGTTAACCCTAGAGATAAAGGAAATGTCAGTTCCATCA
The DNA here is from genome assembly GCA_963277665.1 of Viscum album. Lineage (NCBI taxonomy): Eukaryota > Viridiplantae > Streptophyta > Magnoliopsida > Santalales > Viscaceae > Viscum > Viscum album. The sequence goes on along the minus strand of OY728143.1, from coordinate 449,942,115 downwards.
CCCTTTAGAGTGGAACTCATCTTAAAAACCAAATGAATCCTCCATTAGATTTATCCCCTCTTGAGGAAACCACCAACCCAACCACTACTAAAAATGGTCCAAGAGAAGAAAATCCTTTTCCTAAGAGAATTAATTCCAAAGGAAAGAGTGTGTGTGTTGATGAGTCTCATATCCCAACCATTTCTATTCTATTTCCCCAAATGGCCTCCCAACCAAGAAAACAAAAATAAACTAAACATGATAAGGAAATATTGGAAAGTTTCAAAAAAGTGCACGTTAACATTCCTTTGATTGATGTCGTGAAGAAAATTCCAAGATATGCCATGTTTATAAAAGAGATGTGTACACACCAAAGGAGACTTAGAGGTGATGAGAAGGTAATCTTGGGGAGGAATGTCTTAGTATTGATAGAACCATCACTGCCTACCAAATGCAATGATCCTGGAACCTTCTAGATTCCATGAACCATAGGGGATTATTCATTTTCCAATGCAATTATTGATTTATGTACTTCTATAAATGTGATGACTCACTCTATTTACTCTTCATTTCAGGTTGGAGAATTGAAGCCAACTGGGATTCTTGTTCAACTAGCCAACCGGAGTACCAAACACCCCTCTGGTGTGTTAGAGGATGTTCCTGTGACGGTTCAAAATTTAATTTT